>OY997268.1:617005722-617605722 GCA_963921465.1 Triticum timopheevii | reverse complement strand
TTAATAATTGTTTTCGTGAACATAATGTTTCTAGAAATTACAGCAGAATCAAATGACTATCATCCAAGAAGATCCTATAGGTTTAACTTGGCACAAACACTAATTAAAAGATAAAACCACATCTAACCAGAGGCTAGATCAAATATTTATTCCTAAACAGAAGCAAAAAGCAAAAAAACGAAAATAAAATTGGGTTGTCTCCCAACAAGCGCTATCGTTTAACGCCCCTAGCTAGGCATAAAGGCAAGGATAGATCTAGGTATTGCCATCTTTGGTAGGCAATCCATAAGTGGCTCTCATGATATATTCATATGGTAATTTTATTTTCTTCCTAGGGAAGTGTTCCATCCCCTTCTTTAATGGAATTTGGAATCTAATAATTCCTTCCTTCATATCAATAATTGCACCAATCGTTCTAAGGAAAGGTCTACCAAGAATAATAGGACATGAAGGATTGCAATCTATATCAAGAACGATAAAATCTACGGGCACATAATTCCTATTTTCAACAATAAGAATATTAATTCTTCCCATAGGTTTCTTAATAGTGGAACCCGCAAGGTGCAAATTATAGAGCAATCATCAAAATCAAGAGCGCGTGTGAAGAAGTACACCCCTGCAGGGTTATCATGATCTATTCGAATAGCCTTGTCCTCGGTAATGGACTCTTGGATGCTTACGTGGTACATAGACAACTTAAAGTGGATACACTAAAATGATCAAGATAAGTGTGAGTGCTATGGATGGCCTTCTCGTAGTGAGATGGGAATGAATCCATAGTAGTGTATTGATGTGGTGATTAGTGGACTCGTGTGCGCTGCCTCACCTCAAAGAAGTTTCTCGTAGTCGTAGAACAGGATAGCCACTAAGTCAAAGCTGGCTTGCTACAACTAAACCCCACGTTACCTTCTTGATACAAATGTATGTATGATAGGATCTGATGTGAGTCTTGCTGAGTACCTTTGTACTCACATTGCTTAATTTATGTTTTTGCAGATGAGACTTTGACGAGTAGCTTGTTACCTCAGCTACGATCTTGTACCCTTGGGAGGGTCATGTAGATAGTCAGGCTTCTCAGCCTTTTTCTTTTGTAGTTGCCTGTACTCAGGCATGTAATGCTTCTGTTTCTTGTATGCTCTGAATGATGGGTCATGAGACCCCTATTTGTATTAAATGCTATGTGGCTCTTCTGGGCCTTTATCTATATGAGTTTGCGTTATGTTGTGATGCCATGTTGTACTACACATACTTGCATGTTATGCGTACGTGTAACGTGTATTTCTATGTGTGGGATCCGACAACCTAGTTGTCTATCCTTGGTAGCCTCTCTTATGGGGAAATGTGGTCTAGTGCTTCCACCGAGCCATGGTAGTCCGCTACAGCCCGGTTTACCAGAGTCCTGCTAGCCCAGCACTACTCCTCTGGAACACTTAGACTGGCCGGCATGTGATTCACTTTGTTTCTGTGTCTGTCCCTTCGGGGAAATGTCACACGGTGACATCCGGAGTCCTGTGTGACACCCAAATTTTTTTAGCCTTGTTTTGTTAATTAAAATCTTGCCAGAAGATTTTTCCTTTTTCTGGGTTTTCTTGATTTCAGAACATTTCTTTTCTTGGTTATTGTGGAGTTTTTACCCCAAGTGAGAACTTCCCAATTTTATTGGACTCATTTACTCTCTCTATTAAAACAATTCTTTTATCAGTAGGATTAATTAAATAATTATTTGTCCCCCTAAGCTCTGTTTCCCTAAAATTGGTTTTTATAAGTTTAGGGTCCCATTTGAACCGCAACCCCTTTGTAAATTCATTCAAAAATTTCACTAAAATTTGGAGATGTCATGTGATGTATTTAAACCACCTTTATGCAAAAATATCTTCTGTCCTTTGGATATTTTGAGCCCTACACCAAATTTTGAAATCTAGTCCAGTGAGCAGTTTTGCACTACAACCTATTTAAATAATTCTTCCTAGCTTCCACCAAAATTATGGGATGTCAATGGTAGCATGCAATCCAACTTTATGCAAAAATCTAGTGATGTTCTTTGGAAATTTTGAGTGAACCAACCTCTTTTCTACTCTGGTCCAACTTGAGGATTTGTACTGCAACCATCTCCTAACTTGCTCCTTTACCCATGAGCTTTTTCCTGCTTGTAGTCCTCCCTGCCAAACCTCTAAGTCCAGGAGCATGCACCCATTGGATCATTTTTGGTTCATGAGGTAATGCCATTTACTTTCTGTCCTAATCTGAAGTTTTGCAAAACTTGCACTAACAAGTTTCTCCTTTTAGCAAACTAACTACACCACCCTCTCATGCATCCAAGGAGACATTAGCCTGGAATTTTTGACCACTCCAAGACCTACCTAGACGCCTCCGGCATTTTGTCAAACACCCTATGGGCATGAACAGTTTTGGCATGAATGTAAGTTTGTGTTGTGAACTTTCCCATCTGTCCAAACCAAGTTGTCTAGTAACCTGCTAACGGTCTCTAACCCAGACCTATGGATTTGCATTAGATCTCTAGTAGTTTTGGCCATCCTGGCATTTCGTTGAGCAGACGCCGTGCACGCCCGGAGCGCGAGCAGAGCACGCGTTTTGCACGTGCCCGCGCCCGAGCCAGCGCGCCCCTGGATA
Organism: Triticum timopheevii; assembly: GCA_963921465.1. Taxonomy (NCBI): domain Eukaryota; kingdom Viridiplantae; phylum Streptophyta; class Magnoliopsida; order Poales; family Poaceae; genus Triticum; species Triticum timopheevii. Next base: position 617,603,091 of record OY997268.1, on the reverse strand, counting down.
AGCTTTCCCGAGCTCATCCTGATCCTTTCCCTCTCGCCGCGTCGCGCCAAGAGCCCCGACCGCCTCCTCGCCCACTGCAGCGTTGCCAGCAAGCCGCTTGGCAGCACGCTCGCGGCCGCATCCGCCACCGCCATGAGCAGCACCGCCCAAGCCACCACAGCGCGCCAGCTCGCCTCCTTCGACAGTGGAGTGGCCGTCGTTTGCCCCTGGAGCTAGCCAGCCACCGTCACATTGCCCTGCCACACAGTAGGGCGGTCCGCCGACGAGCTCATCCACGGCCGCCGCGAACCGACTAGGAGGCGCTATATAAGGGAGCCCCGAGCTCCTCCGAGCCCTCAGGCAACCCCACACCGTCCAACTAGTGCCCCCATCGCCATCAATTGAAGAGGAGAAGGTCATCTTCAACCTCTTCGGTCAGCTCGGCCGCCGCCTCGTCCCAGCCGGTTCCGACGCACCTAGACCTCCCCTGCCCTCCCAAACGCCACCGTCCGACTCCACTTGAACCCGCGGAGCTGCCCAGCCTCCCAGTCACAGCTAGGAACCACCGTGGCCGGAATCCCCAAATCCACCGAAGCCTTCCTCCGCCGCAGAGCTCGCCGCCGGCGATTTCCTCCACCTCCGACGACCCTACGACCAGCGGGAGGACCACCTAGGAGTGGCGGATCCATCCCTACACTCGGATGCCCGCGCAGAACCACCGTTCGCCGGCGACGATCACTGGACCCCCGCCCCGCTCGGGTAGAGGAGGGAGAAGACGCGGGCGATTGATCAAACCTGACCAGTGGGCCAGGCGGGCCCACCGTCAGTGACCCAGCGCTGGTCCATGTGGGTTAAGTGAAAGCGTAAAAAACCCGAGTACGTAAGCCTACTTAGAAAACGTATTCGTGACTGAAACGTTTTCTTTTTGTTTTATTTTAAAAAACAGATTTTGACCAAATGTTTGTCTGGCTATAACTTTTTAAATACAACTCCAAATGAACTGATTCTTTTCCTACCTCTCTCAAATAATGTCTAGTTTATTTTAAGATTTATTTCAAAAAAATTCAAACAACTTTTTTGTGTTGTTTTGGAAATGTTTGTTAATTCAAATTTATTTAAAATGGGATTTTTGGAGAAGAAGAAAACATGCAAAAGTTTTTAGGATGCACCCTGCCTCTACACAACTTGAAGGCAAGCATTCTGAGCCCTGTCATAATATTTTGCATGCATTGTTTGACACGTTTATGACACCACCTCAATACATGGAGCTCGTTATTTTATGTGGTGATGTGATCATTTGCATCAATGCTTATTTGAAATTTCCTTGCTGTTGGAAATGGACATGTTTGTGATAATGATCATCCTCGTATGCCGTTCGTGCTTACCGTAAGGAAAACGGGAAAGTCTCTGTCTTGGGTAGACCCGAGCTTGTCCCTAGTTCCTCGTCGAGAAGAGTGTGACCGGCATGGCATGAAGGGTACGATGAGTGATGAGTTTGTCAGTTTGGTGAAATATATTCGTTATGCTAAATATACATGGAACACCTAAAACCTCCTGAGTCGACCATAGATCGAGTCTTGTTCCGGTAGCCCCCATGCTTATTACGTACTACCACTGGTCCTTGCCATGGGTAGGGTACGGTTCAGTAAGTTGTCAACCCCTTTCCTAGCACACACCGTACAGAGAGGCCATGGTGGAAGATACCAGAGGCATCCGATAGGCATGCCACCTGGCCCGGGGGCATGGGTGTTTCGGTTGTAGCCGAAGGGGTAGCTCCCCTAGTTTGCGCGCGGTATAAATTTTGTGATCCCATGCTACGTCGAGGTTGTAGCCTCCCCACTTAGAGTTTTGCTTAACGGGTGTCGTGGGTGATTTCTATACACAGGTAAGTTAGGCTGGTGTGTGCGGTTTGGTGTGTTTTCAATCAAAAGACCGTAGACGGAATTAGTCCTGATGGACTAAGGCAATCAGTTATTTGTGGGTAAAGAGTACACCCTCTGCAGAGATTAAATCTATTCGAATAGCCGTGTCCACGGTTAAGGATTACAGTCTGGGATGGGTCAAGTGTCGGTCTTAGTGTCGGTCTTCGGAGGAGAAAATTGCTAACCAGAACATGACTCATGGCTTCTAACTTGTGCTGCTACGATTATGATTATTGTTATTATTATGGACTAACCCATTATATTAATTAGTATCGCTGGGACGGTTCTAACTCCTGGATATTCATTGTGATATTTCTTCTTTATATGCCCTTTATGTGGTGTCGCTCAGACGCACGACTGTGGCATGCTTGTTAATTTCTTTATAAGCCCTTTATGTGGTGTCGCTTAGACGCCCGACAGTGGCATTGCTTGTTATTTAATTTTCCTTATAAGCCCTTTATGTGGTGTCGCTGAGACGCCCGACTGTGGCATTGCTTTTTATTTAATTTCTTTATAAGCCCTTTATGTGGTGTCGCTGAGACACCCGACTATGGTATTGCTTGTTATTTATTTTTCCTTATAAGCCCTTTATGTGGTATCGCTGAGACGCCCGACTGTGGCCTTGCTTGTTACTTATTTAATTCATAAGCCCTTTATGTGGTGTCGCATAGACGCTCGACTGCGGCATTTTACATTCCACTACATTGTTGCATATCCATATAAATAACCTGTTTGAAGGCATCAGAGATTTTATATTATGACTGACGATGTGATCATAGAATATTTCAGCGTATGATTATCATTTATATTATACCCGTGTTCATAATGTTTGCGAGTACATTCAAATTACTCGCTGGCTTGTCCCTGGCTATTGTCTTGGCTAGATATCGCGCATGGAAAGGAGCGTTGCGATGACAACCCCGGAAACTAAGCAACGGTGATAGTAGCATCGCGAAGATAGGAGTTAACCTGGTCAGCTGTTCCTGTGGGAAATGGAGTTCCATGGATACTGATGATCCGCAAACCGCTTCCACCGTCAACCACTAGAAACCATTTGTTGTACTCACCGGCCAAAATGGTCTTGTACTACATATTCTGTACTTTGCTTGGAATTTCTGTATCAAGTTGATGCCTCATCAGCTAACAGTAATCCTGGGGCTGATGAGCACGACAGCCATTTTCTGGAAATTAGTACCCGGAAAACCGGTAGCGACATCCTGCCTAGCCTGCTACAGCTCGGGTTCCCGGAGTCCTGCTAGCCCAGTTGCTACAGCCCGGATCCGCACGCTGCTGACCGACATGCTCGATGTTGTTTCATGTATGCTTGTCCCCATAAGTTACTGCCACTTTGGGTTCATGACTAGTCATGTCGGCCCGAGTTCTCTGTCATATGGATGCTAGCGACACTATCATATACGTGAGCCAAAAGGCGCAAACTGTCCCGGGCCATGGTAAGGCGACACCCGTGGGAATACCGTGTGTGAGGCCGAAAAGTGATATGAGGTGTTACATGCTAGATTGGTGTGACTTAGAATTGGGGTCCCGACAGCTTTGGTAACCAAGCAAATCACACAAAGTTTTGGGAATAGTGGAAACAGTAGCACCCAAATCACATAAAGCATAAAATTCATGATCCTTACTCTTTCTTTTAATAGTTGGTTCCCACTCATCATAAAGTTTTCTAGGGATAGAAACTTCCAACTCAAGTTTTTCTTCATAGGATTGCATCAAGGCATCAACGATATGGTTAGTAAACGCTTTATTTTGACTATAAGGATGAGGAGAATTTAGCACGGATTGCAACAAGGAAATACAATCAATTAAAGAACAACTTTCATAATTAAATTCCTTGAGATCCAAAATAGTGGGTTTAGCAACATCTACGGTGTCATTCTTTTCAATCCCACATTTATCAATTTCATCATCAAGATCTAAAAACTCCCGAATTCTTAGAACGCCTTCTAGGTAAAGGTAGATCATATTCAGTTTCATCAAGATTCATATTACAAAGCAAAGATTTGATAGGGGACACATCAATGACTTTTAGATCTTCATGTTGATTTTCATAGGAATTGGAGGAACAGGCTTTAATAAAGGCATCTTTCGTAGCACGCATCCTAGAGGTTCTTTCCTTGCACTCATCAATGGAAATTCTCATGGCTTTGAGGGACTCATTGATATCATGCTCGGGAGGAATAGATCTAAGGTTTAAAGAATCAACATCAAGAGAAATCCCATCAACGTTCCTAGCCAAATCATCAACTTTAAGCAATTTTTCTTCAAGCAAAGCATTGAAATTCTTTTGCGTATAAACTCTTTAACACTAGTCTCAAATTCAGAGGGCATCTTATTAAAATTTCCATAAGAATTGTTGTAGGAATTTCATAATTATTAGAGGAATTACTAGGATAAGGCCTAGGACTAAAATTCCCTTTGTACGCGTTGTTACCAAAATTATTCCTACCAACAAAATTCACATCCATAGATTCATTATTATTCTCAATCAAAGTAGATAAAGGCATATAATTAGGATCAGAAGAAACACTCTTAGTAGCAAATAATTTCATAAGTTCATCCATCTTTTCACTCAAAACATTGATTTCTTCTATCGCATGCACTTATTTATTAGTATATCTTTCGGTGTGCCATTGAGAATAATTAACCATAATATTATCTAGGAGTTTAGTAGCATCTCCTAAAGTGATTTCCATAAAAGTGCCTCCCGCGGCCGAATCTAAAATATTTCTAGAAGCAAAATTCAATACGGCATAGAAGTTTTGTATAATCATCCACAAATTCAAACCTTGAGTAGGGCTATAGCGTATCATTAATTTCATTCTCTCCCAAGATTGTGCAACATGTTCATGATCAAGTTGCATAAAATTCATAATATCGTTCCTAAGAGAGATGATCTTAGCGGGAGGAAAATACTTAGAGATAAAAGCATCTTTGCACTTGTTCCAAGTATCAATACTATTTTCAGGCAAAGACGAAAACCAAGCTTTAGCACGATCCCTAAGCGAAAAAGGAAATAGCTTCAATTTAACAATATCACTATCAACATCTTTCTTCTTTTGCATATCACATAAATCAACGAAGCTATTTAGATGAGTAGCGTCATCTTCACTAGGAAGGCTGGCGAATTGATCTTTCATAACAAGATTCAACAAAGCAGTATTGATTTCACAAGATCCAGTATTGGTAAGAGGAGCAATCGGAGTGCTAAGGAAATCATTGTTGTTGGTATTGCTAAAGTCACACAATTTGGTACTATCTTGAGCCATCGCAACAAACAAGCAATCCAACACACGAGCAAACAAAGGCAAACGGAAAAGAGAGGAGGAGATTGGGAAAGAGAGGGAAAATAAAACGGCAAGGCTGAAGTGGGGGAGAGGAAAACAAGAGGAAAATGGCAAATAATGTAATGCGGGAGATAGGGAATTGTGATGGGTACTTGGTATGTTGACTTTTGCGTAGACTCCCCGGCAACCGCGCCAGAAATTCTTCTTGCTACCTCTTGAGCTTGCGTTGGATTTCTCCGAAGAGGAAAGGATAATGCAGCAGAGTAGCGTAAGTATTTTCCTCAGTTTTTGAGAACCAAGGTATCAATCCAGTAGGAGGCCATGCGCCAATCCCTCGTACCTACACAAAAACGATAGCTCAACGCAACCTACGCGATTAGGGGTTGTCAATCCCTTCACGGTCACTTACGGGAGTGAAATCTGATAGATAATATTTTTGGTATTTTTGATATAAAGATGCAAAGTAAAATAAAAAGGTAAAGTAAAAGCAAAGCAATAATAAAGTGATGGAAGATTGATATGATGAGAATAGACCCGGGGGCCATAGGTTTCACTAGTGGCTTCTCTCAAGAGCATAAGTATTCTATGGTGGGTGAACAAATTACTGTTGAGCAATTGACAAAATTGAGCATAGTTATGAGAATATCTAGGAATGATCATGTATATATGCATCACGTCCGAGACAAGTAGACCGACTCCTGCCTGCATCTACTACTATTACTCCACTCATTGTCCGCTATCCAGCATGCATCTAGAGTATTAAGTTAAAGAAAACAGAGTAACGCCTTAAGCAAGATGACATGATGTAGAGGGATAAATTCATGCAATATGATAAAAACGCCATCTTGTTATCCTCGATGGCAACAATACAATATGTGCCTTGCTGCCCCTTCTGTCACTGGGAAAGGACACCGCAAGATTGAACCCAAAGCTAAGCACTTCTCCCATCGCAAGAACTACCAATCTAGTTGGCCAAACCAAATGGATAATTCGAAGAGACTTGCAAAGCTAACCAATCATACATAAAGAATTCAGAGGAGATTCAAATATTGTTCATCGAAAATCTTGATCATAAACCCACAATTCGGTCTCAACAAACTCACCGCAAAAAGAAGATTACATCGAATAGATCTCCACGAGAGAGGGGGAGAACATTGTATTGAGATCCAAAAAGAGAGAAGAAGCCATCTAGCTACTAGCTATGGACCCGAAGGTCTGAAGTAAACTACTCAAACTTCATCGGAGAGGCTATGGTGTTGATGTAGAAGCCCTCCGTGGTGGATTCCCCTTCCGGCGGAGCTCCGGAACAGGCCCCAAGATGGGATCTCGTGGATACAGAAAGTTGCGGCGGTGGAATTAGGTTTGTGGCTCCGTCTCTGATCGTTTGAGGGTGCGTAGGTATATATAGGAGGAAGGAGTACGTCGGTGGAGCTCCGAGAGGCAGGGGACGCGCCCTAGGGGGGCGGCCTCCACCCTCGTGACCGCCTCTTTTGTTCCTTGGAGTAGGGTCCAAGTCTCCTGGATCATGTTCTGTGAGAAAATCACGTTCCCGAAGGTTTCATTCCGTTTGGACTCCGTTTGATATTCCGTTTCTTCGGAACATTGAAATAGGCAAAAAAATAGCAATTCTGGGCTGGGCCTCCGGTTAATAGGTTAATTCTTGCTCGTCCTCGAGTAGGTAAATGATAGAAAAGAATTTTTGATGCAGAGTGATACTTGGCATAATTTCAATGTAATTCTTCTTAATTGTGGTATGAATATTCAGATCCGAAAGATTCAAGACAAAAGGTCATATTGACATAAAAATAAAAATACTTCAAGCGTACTCACAAAGCAATCATGTCTTCTCAAAATAACATGGCCAAAGAAAGTTATCCCTACAAAATCATATAGTCTGGCTATGCTTCATCTTCCCCACACAAAATATTTAAATCATGCACAACCCTGATGACAAGCCAAGCAATTGTTTCATATTTATGACATTCTCAAAACTTTTTCAATCTTCATTCAATACATGAGCGTGAGCCATGGATATAACACTATATGTGGAATAGAATGGTGGTTGTGGAGAAGACAAAAAGAGGGAAGATAGTCTCACATCAACTAGGCGTATCAACGGGCTATGGAGATGCCCATCAATAGATATCAATGTGAGTGAGTAGGGATTGCCATGCAACAGTTGCACTAGAGCTATAAGTATATGAAAGCTGAACAAAAGAAACTAAGTGGGTGTGTATCCAACTCGCTTGCTCACGAAGACCTAGGGCATTTTGAGGAAGCCCATCATTGGAATATACAAGCCAAGTTCTATAATGACAAATTCCCACTAGTATATGAAAGCGACAAAATGAGAGACTCTCTATCATGAAGATCTTGGTGCTACTTTGAAGCACAAGTGTGGTAAAAACGATAGTAACATTGTCCCTTCTCTCTTTTTCTCTCATTTTTATTTCTTTTTTTCTTTTTTTTTCTTTTTTTATTTGGGCCTTTCTTTTTTTTCTTTTATGGCCTCTTTTATTTTATTTTATTTTTGTCCGGAGTCTCACCCCAACTTGTGGGGGAATCATAGTCTCCATCATCATTTCCTCACTTGGGACAATGCTCTAAAATTTCATGATCATCAAACTTTTATTTTCTTACAACTCAACAATTACAACTCAATACATAGAACAAAGTATGACTCTATATGAATGCCTCCGGCGGTGTACCGGGATATGCAATGATTCAAGAGTGACATGTATCAAAGAATTATGAATGGTGGCTTTGCCACAAATACGATGTCAACTACAAGATCATGCTAGCAATATGACAGTGATGGAGCGTGTCATAATAAACGGAACGGTGGAAAGTTGCATGGCAATATATCTCGGAATGGCTATGGAAATGCCATGATAGGTAGGTATGGTGTCTGTTTTGAGGAAGATATATGATGGGTGTATGATACCGGCAAAAAGTGCGCGGTATTAGAGAGGCTAGCGATGGTGGAAGGATGGAAAAAGTGCGTCTAATCCATGGACTCAACATTAGTCATAAACAACTCACATACTTATTGCAAAAATCTAGAAGTTATCAAAGCAAAGTATTACGCGCATGCTCCTAGGGGGATAGATTGGTAGGAAAAGACCATTTCTCGTCCCCGACCGCCACTCATAAGGATGACAATCAATAAATAAATCATGCTCCGAGCTCATCACATAACGGTCCACCATACGTGCATGCTACGGGAATCACAAACTTCAACACAAGTATTTCTCAAACTCACAACTACTCAACTAGCATGACTCTAATATCACCATCTTCATGTCTCAAAACAATTATCAAGCATAAAACTTTTCTTAGTATTCAACGCACTCAAAAGAAAGTTTCACATATCTTGAATACCAAGCATACTATTATTAAGCAAATTACCATGCTATTAATGTCTCTCAAAATGATCTAAGTGAAGCATGAGAGATCAATAGTTTCTTTAAAAAAATCCACCACCATGCTCTAAAAGATATAAGTGAAGCACTAGAGCAAAATTATCATGCTCAAAAGATATAAGTGAAGCACTATGAGCAAAACTATCAAGCTCAAAAGATATAAGTGAAGCACATAGAGTATTCTATCAAATTCCAATTCATGTATGGCTCTCTCAAAAGGTGTGTACAGAAAGGATGATTGTGGTAAACTAGCAAACAAAGACACAAATAATACAAGACGCTCCAAGCAAAACACATATCGTGTGGTGAATAAAAATATAGCTCCAAGTAAATTACCGATGGAAGTAGACGAAAGAGGGGATGCCTTCCGGGGCATCCCCAAGCTTTGACTTTTTGGTGTCCTTAGATTATCTTGGGGGTGCCATGGGCATCCCCAAGCTTAGGCTCTTGCCACTCCTTGTTCCATAATCCATCAAAAGAATCTACCCAAAACTTGAAAACTTCGCAACATAAAACTCAATAGAAATCTCGTGAGCTCAGTTAGAGAAAGAAAAACAAAAGGCTACTTCAAGGTACTGTAATGAATTCATTCTTTAATTATATTGTTGTTAAACCTACTGTATTCCAACTTCTCTATGGATTATAAACTAATTTACTAGCCATAGATTCATCAAAATAAATAAACAACACATGATAAACAGAATCTGTCAAAAATTGAACAGTCTGTAGCAATCTGTAACTAACGCAAACTTCTGGAACTCCAAAACTCCTACCAAAATAGGACGACCTAAAAAATTTGTGTAATGATCATGAGCAATTGGAATCAGTAATTTAATACGTTATGGTGAGTTTTAACAATTGTTTTCGTGAACAGAAAGATTCTGGAAATTACAGCAAGATCAAATAACTATCATCCAAGAAGATCCTATACGTTTAACTTGGCACAAACACTAATTAAAAGATAAAACCACATCTAACCAGAGGCTAGATTGATTATTTATTCCAAAACAGAAACAAAAACAAAAAACAAAAAATAAAATTGGGTTGCCTCCCAACAAGCGCTATCGTTTGACGCCCCTAGCTAGGCATAAAAGCAAGGATAGATCTAAGAATTGCCATCTTTGGTAGGCAATCCATTGGTGGCTCTCATGATAGATTCATATGGCAATTTTATTTTCTTTCTAGGGAAGTGTTCCATCCCCTTCTTTAAGGGAAATTGGAATCTAATATTTCCTTCCTTCATATCAATAATTGCACCAATCGTTCTAAGGAAAGGTCTACCAAGAATAATAGGACATGAAGGATTGCAATCTATATCAAGAACAATAAAATCTACGGGCACATAATTCCTATTTGCAACAATAAGAACATAATTAATTCTTCCCATATGTTTTTTAATAGTGCAATCCGCAAGATGCAAGTTTAGAGAGCAATCATCAAAGTCACGGAAATCTAGCAAATCCCACAAAGTTTTGGGGATAGTGGAGACACTAGCACCGAAATCACACAAAGGATGGAACTCATAATCTTTAATTTTAATTTTAATAGTAGGTTCCCACTCATCATAGAGCTTTCTAGTGATAGAAACTTTCAACTCAAGTTGTTCTTCATAAGATTGCATCAAGGCATCAACAACGTGTTCGGTAAAGGCCTTATTTTGACTATAAGCATGCGGAGAATTTAGCACGGATTGCAACAAGGAAATACAATCAATTAAAGAGCAATTTTCACAATTAAATTCCTTGAGATCCAATATAGTGGTTTAGCAACATCTAGGTTTTTATTTCTTTCCATCCCACTTTTATCAATTTCATCATCAAGATCTAAATACTCCGAATTTTTAGAACACCTTCTAGGTAAAGGAAGATCATATTCAGTTTCATCAAGATTCATATTGCAAAACAAAGATTTAATAGGGGACGCATCAATAACTTTTAGATCTTCATATTGATTTTCATAGGAATTGGAAGAACACGCTCTAATAAAGGCATCTTTGGAAGCACGCATCCTAGCGGCTCTTTCCTTGCACTCATCAATGGAAATTATCATGGCTTTGAGAGACTCATCGATATCATGCTTAGGAGGAATAGATCTAAGCTTTAAAGAATCAATTTCAAGAGAAATTCTATCAACGTTCCTAGCCAAATCATCAACTTTAAGCAATTTCTCTTCAAGCAAAGCATTAAAATTCTTTTGTGAATTCGTAAACTCCTTAACACTACTCTCAAATTAATAGGGCATCCTATGAAAATTTCCATAAGAGTTGTTGTAGGAATTTGCATAATTATTAGAGGAATTACTAGGATAAGGCCTAGGATTAAAATTCCCTCTATACGCGTTGTTACCAAAATTATTCCTACCAACAAAATTCACATCCATAGATTCATTATTATTCTCAATCAAAGTAAACAAAGGCATATCATTAGGATCAGAAGAAACACTCTTAGTAGCAAATAATTTCATAAGTTCATCCATCTTTTCACTCAAAACATTGATTTCTTCTATCGCATGCACTTTCTTATTAGTAGATCTTTCAGTGTGCCATTGAGAATAATTAACCATAATATTATCTAGGAGTTTAGTAGCATCTCCTAAAGTGACTTCCATAAAAGTGCCTCCCGCGGCCGAATCTAAAAGATTTCTAGAAGAAAAATTCAATCCGGCATAAAAAAATTGTATAATCATCCACAAGTTCAAACCATGAGTAGGAAAATTGCGTATCATTAATTTCATTCTCTCCCAAGCTTGTGCAACATGTTCATGATTAAGTTGCTTAAAATTCATAATATCGTTCCTAAGAGAGATGCTCTTAGCGGGAGGAAAATACTTAGAGATAAAAACATCTTTGCACTTGTTCCAAGAATCAATACTATTTTTAGGCAAAGACGAAAACCACGCTTTAGCACGACCTCTGAGCGAAAAAGGAAATAGCTTCAGTTTAACGACATCATTATCGACATCTTTTTTCTGTTGCATATCACATAAATCAACGAAGCTATTCAGATGAGTAGCGCCATCTTCACTAGGAAGGCCGGCGAATTGATCTTTCATAACAAGATTCAACAAAGTAGTATTGATTTCACAAGATTCAGTATTGGCAAGAGGAGCAATCAGAGTGCTAAGGAAATCATTATTATTGGTATTGGTGAAGTCACACAATTTGGTAGTATCTTGAGCCATCGCGACAAACAAGCAATCCAACACATGAGCAAACAAAGGCAAATGGAAAGAGAGGAGGAGATTGGGAAAGAGAGTGTAAATAAAACGGCAAGGGTGAAGTGGGGGAGAGGAAAACGAGAGGCAAATGGCAAATAATGTAATGCGGGAGATAGGGATTGTGATGGGTACTTGGTATGTAGACTTTAACTTGACTTGCTCTTGCGTGAGCCTCCCCGGCAACGGCGCCAGAAATTCTTCTTGCTACCTCTTGAGCACTGCGCTAGATTTCCCCGAAGAGGACAGGATGATGCAGCAAAGTAGCGTAAGTATTTCCCTTAGTTTTTGAGAACCAAGGTATCAATCTAGTAGGAGGCCATGCACAAGTCCCTCATACCTGCACAAAACAATAGCTCCTCGCAACCAACACGATTTGGGGTTGTCAATCCCTACACAGTCACTTACGAGAGTGAGATCTGATAAAGAAGATAAATAATATATATTTTTGGTATTTTTGGTATAGCGATGCAAAGTAAAAAGTAAAAGGTAAGGTAAAAACAAGGCAAGATAAAAGTGATGGAGATTGATATGATGAGAATAGACCCGGGGGCCATAGGTTTCACTTGTGGCTTCTATCAAGAGCATAAGTATTCTACGGTGGGTGAACAAATTACTGTTGAGTAATTGATAGAATTGAGCATAGTTATGAAAGTATCTAGGTATGATCATGTATATAGGCATCACGTCCGAGACAAGTAGACCGACTCCTGCCTGCATCTACTACTATTACTCCACTCATCGACCGCTATCCAGCATGCATCTAGAGTATTAAGTTAAAAACAGAGTAACGCCTTAAGCAAGATGACATGATGTAGAGGGATAAATTCATGCAATGTGATATAAACCCCATCTTGTTATCCTCGATGGCAACAATACAATATGTGCCTTGCTGCCCCTTCTGTCACTGGGAAAGGACACCGCAAGATTGAACACAAAGCTAAGCACTTCTCCCATTGCAAGAAATACCAATCAAGTTGGCCAAACCAAACGGATAATTTGAAGAGACTTGCAAAGATAACCAATCATACATAAAAGAATTCAGAGGAGAATCAAATATTGTTCATAGATAATCTTGATCATAAACCCATAATTCATCGGTCTCAACAAACACACCGCAAAAAGAAGATTACATCGAATAGATCTCCACGAGAGAGGGGAGAACTATGTATTGTGATCCAAAAAGAGAGAAGAAGCCATCTAGCTACTAACTATGGACCCGAAGGTCTGAAGTAAACTACTCACACTTCATCGGAGGGGCTATGGTGATGTAGAAGCCCTCCATGATGATGGCCCTCTTCCAACGGAGGTCCGGGTCAGGCCCCAAGATGGGATCTCGTGGATACAGAAAGTTGCGGCGGTGGAATTAGGTTTTTGGCTCCGTATCTGGTCGTTTGGGGGTACGTATGTATATATAGGATGAAGGAGTACATCGGTGGAGCTCCGAGGGGCCCACGAGGTAGGGGGCACGCCCTAGGGGGGTAGGCGCGCCCCCCACCCTCGTGACCGCCTCGGTTGTTCCTTGGAGTAGAGTCCAAGTCTCCTGGATCACGCTCAGTGAGAAAATCACGTTCCCGAAGGTTTCATTCCGTTTGGACTTTGTTTGATATTCCGTTTCTTCGAAACACTGAAATAGGCAAAAAAACAGCAATTCTGGGCTGGGCCTCCGGTTAATAGGTTAGTCCCAAAATAATACAGAAGTGGAAAATAAAGCCCAATATAGTCCAAAACCGTAGATAAAGTAGCATGGAGCAATCAAAAATTATAGACACGTTGAAGACGTATCACCACCCTTTTATGAAGCTTCTGATCCCGTTTGCATAAACTTGTGGTGAAAACGTGGTATTGCCCACTATTCAACAGCTTTTGGTAACTCTGATACCCAGATTGCTGCTGCTGATTCCCTTGACCTGACTGTTGATGGTAGCCCCCCTGATTGCCTTGATGACCTTGGAATCCGGAGTTAGAACCGCCACCACCAAAACCCGTTCCATGAGAGCCGGATCCTAAGCCACCGCCTGGCCCATGTCTGTCTTGAAAAAGATTGGAATTTTTGAACTCCTTCATAACGAAACAATCCTTCCAGAGGTGACCAGATGGCCTTTCCCGTGTCCCATGTCTTGCGCTGATTTAGCAGCTGCTCCAGGTTGATGCCTGATCCGCCGGTTCGTGGGGGCGGTTAAACCTTACGTCGCTGGCCATTATTCTGTGCATTGGTGTTAGCCACAAAGTCCAAACTATTATCAGCCTTGCGCTTACCATTGCCTCCCTGATTCGCCGGGTTATGCTGCTGCCCTCTGGTGGTGCTGCTCTTCTTTCCCTTTCCCGGCTTTTCATTGTCAGACTCAGGGTCCTTGGTACCATCAGAGTCAGCGTACTTCACCAGAGCCGCCATGAGTGTCCCCATGTCATTGCAGTGGTGTTTGAGTCGTCCTAACTTCTGCTTCAGGGGCATGAACTGGGAATTGCTTTCCAACATTAAGACTACTGAATCGGCATTGATGCGATCCAATGAGTGCATGATTGTCGAGATCCGGCGCACCCAATGGGTTGTCGATTCACCTACTTCTTGGACACAGACGGCTAAATCCACAATTGACATGGGCTGTTTGCACGTGTCTTTAAAATTCTGGATAAACCGGGCTTTTAACTCGGCCCATGACCCAATGGAGTTAGCTGGTAAACTTTTCAACCAAGTACGAGTTGGTCCTTCCAACATCATGGTGAAGTACTTAGCACACGTAGCATCGTCGTCATCCAGCATTTCCATCTCCATCTCATAACTCTCAATCCATGTCTCAGGAGGTAAATCGGCAGTGTAGTTGGGCACCTTACGAGGACCCTTGAAATCCTTAGGCAAACGTACGTTACGCAAGGCCGACACCAAACACGGCACACCCAAAGTCCTGAAAGTCACACCCGTCTCCACTGAGGCTGTCAGACGAACTGGGGAGTGCTGATGAGGTGCATACTGAGCTGCCAGCTCAGCCTCTCGACCGTATTTTCCTTGATCCACGACATTTTGGGCATTAACCCCACCGCCTACCGGGTTGTGTCCACGGGGCGGGTTGCGGTTCCGTCCACTGCTTGACACGGCCGGTTCCTCAATATGCCTGCTATAATTCCGGCTTGGGCGAGGGGTTGAATGAATCCTCTCATGACTATAAGAATAAGCCTGCTGCTAAACCAAAGCCGTCTGAAGAAGCTCTCTAGCCCTTCCCGTCCCAACTGCTGTTGGAGACTTGGCTTCAACTGGGAGAGCCGCCAATCGTGATGCAGTAGCGATCATGTTATCCAAGGGGTTAGAATAATGACCTGGTGGCGTCGGCATGTGCTGCGGTGGGATATTGTCTTGACGAGGCGGATCCCTCGTGCACGGCTGAACCGATGCTCCCGTTCCAGGCGTTTCAACCTGGTTTACCACTGGCTGGTTACTGGTTCCTGCTCCGGTCGTTTTAAAGAGATTTATCACCTCATAAACTGGCGGGGGCCAGTCTGATGCCTTCTCCTTATGACATCATTTGAAGCGTTCTGATCTAACATGAGCCGGTAAGACTCCGACTGAATCCGCTGCGCCTGAGCATCCAACTCGGCCCGCACCGCGGCCATCCTCACGTCCTCGCTGACAGATCTTCCTTGGCTTGAGCTATCTGATCTATCAACTTTGTGACTTCCGCATTATGCTGATCCCGGTTTGCCGGGTTAACCTCCGCTGTCATCAGCGTTGCCAAAGCGTCAAGTAAACCGGACAAGACTTGAGTAGGCGGGCGCGCAGGGCCTCCTGCCCCGGCAGCCGTGGCCGCTGCTGATCCGGAAATCACCTCTGCTGCAGTTGATGAGCGCTGCACTGGCTGTGTTCCGGCCATGAAGATTGCGACCCGGTTCAGCGGCTCGCAGGGGTCCGGAATACTGTCGCCATCAGAACAGCCCCAAAGTCGGCCGTCTTGCAGTTGATACAATGACTCGGTCTCGCCGTTAGATGACTCGCCATCGGAATAGACGACCATCTCACTGCCAGATACCAATCTATCCTCAGTTTCCGCTCCATGGATGAATCCCACGAAGGCACGTTTCATGGCGGGCTGAACTCGGGCGGGTCTCGCATGCTGAGCCGTCTCGATGATGTTGTTGCAGGTGTCCGGCTCAAGGCCCGGTTTGCCGATCTTGCCAATGAAGACGTGAATTCCACCGAAGGGGACCCGGTACCCGTATTCAAATGAGTCGGCGTCAGGGCCCCAGCCTACATCGTCGATGTAGAGCTTGCCGCGACGACTTTTGGTCATCCGGCCCATGGCGTATCCCTTGATCCCTGTTGGGGAACGTAGTAATTTCAAAAAAATCCTACGCACACACAGGATCATGGTGATGCATAGCAACGAGAGGGGAGAGTGTTGTCCACGTACCCTCATGGACCAAAAGCGGAAGCGTTAGCACAACGTGGTTGATATAGTCGTACGTCTTCATGATCCGACCGATCCAAGTATCGAACGTATGGCACCTCTGAGTTCAGCACACGTTCAGCTCGATGACGTCCCGCGAACTTTGATCCAGCAGAGCTTTACGGGATAGTTCCGTCAGCACGACGGCATGGTGATGGTGATGATGTTGCTACCGACGCAGGGCTTCGCCTAAGCACCGCTACGATATGACCGAGGTGGAATATGGTGGAGGGGGGCACTGCACACGGCTGGAATAGATCAACAAATCAACTTGTGTGTTTAGAGGTGCCCCCCTTCCCCCATATATAAAGGACTACGGGAGGGAGGCGGCCGGCCAGGAGGAGGGCGCGCCAGGGAGGAGTCCTACTCCCACCAGGAGTAGGACTCCCTCTTTTCCTAGTTGGAGTAGGAGGGGGCACAGAAGGAAAGGAGGGGGGGGGGGGAAGGAAAGGGGGCGCCGCCCCCCCCCCTCCTTGTCCAATTCGGACTATAGGGGGAGGGCCGTGCGACCAGCCCTAGCCGCCACTCCTCTTCTCCACTAAGGCCCATCTTGGCCCATTAAACTCCCCGGGGGGTTCCCGTAACCCCCCGGCACTCTGGTATATGTCCGAAACTCCCCGAAACCATTCCGGTGTCCGAACATAGTCGTCCAATATATAGATCTTTACTTCTCGACCATTTCGAGACTCCTCATCATGTCCGTGATCATATCCGGGACTCCGAACTATCTTCGGTACATCAAACCACACAAAACTCATAATACCGTTCGTCATCTAACTTTAAGCGTGCGGACCCTACGGGTTCGAGAACTATGTAGACATGACCGAGACACGTCTCCGGTCAATAACCGATAGCGGAACCTGGATGCTCATATTGGCTCCTACATATTCTACGAAGATCTTTATCGGTCAAACCGCATAACAACATACGTTGTTCCATTTGTCATCGGTATGTTACTTGCCCGAGATTCGATCGTCGATATCTCAATACCTAGTTCAATCTCGTTACTGGCAACTCTCTTTACTTGTTCTGTAATACATCATCCCGTAACTAACTCATTAGTTACCATGCTTGCAAGGCTTATAGTGATGTGCATTACCGAGTGGGCCTAGAGATACCTCTCTGACAATCGGAGTCACAAATCATAATCTCGAAATACGCCAACCCAACAAGTACCTTTGGAGACACCTGTAGAGCACCTTTATAATCACCCAGTTACTTTGTGACGTTTGGTAGCACACAAAGTGTTCCTTCGGTAAATGTGAGTTGCATAATCTCATAGTCATAGGAACATGTATAAGTCATGAAGAAAGCAATAGCAGAATACTAAATGATCAAGTGCTAAGTTAATGGAATGGGTCAAGTGAATCACATCATTCTCCTAATGATGTGATCTCGTTAATCAAATGACAACTCATGTCTATGGCTAGGAAACATAACCATCTTTGATCAACGAGCTAGTCAAGTAGAGGCATACTAGTGACACTCTGTTTGTCTATGTATTCACACAAGTATTATGTTTCCGGTTAATACAATTCTAGCATGAATAATAAGCATTTATCATGATATGAGGAAATAAAATAATAACTTTATTATTGCCTCTAGGGCATATTTCCTTCAATGCCTTCGAAGTTGCCCTTTAAGAACTGGAAACCACCGTGCGCTGGCCCCATGGTGGGCGCCAACTGTCGTGGGTTTGTCACGGAAGATGTCCTAGTGTGAGGACTTAGTTGTGGAACCAACGCAACGAGGTTAGCTTAAAGGGATTAATCAGGACAAAGGACACGAGGAGTTTATACTAGTTCAGCCCCTTCCGGTGAAGGTAAAGGCCTAATCCAGTTCGACTTGATATTGATAGGGTTTCGATGACCAGGGAGCGAATACGTTTAACCTGGCTCTCGATGTGTTGTTTCTTGTCCCTAAACCGCCGCCGGGTCATCCCTTTATATACACAGGTTGACGCCCGGTTGGTTCACAGAATCCCGGCCGGCTCATAAACGTGTCTGGCTCGGTATCTACTCTTTCCTATATTACAATACAAGTCATACACCTTATGGCGGTTTACATCTATGAGCCCTAATCCTCCTTTGGGCTTTGGGCCTTCTTATTAAGCCTCCTTCATAAAGCTCCATCTTCCATGTCTTCATGGGCTTCAATACGGGTCAATCACTATGAGCATAACCCGGCCCTCCTAGGCGGTTTATACTCAATATTTATATCCCCAACATTCTGGATGCTGGGCGGTGGCCTTGGCGGTGGGAGATGTGTGGATCTTGCGCAGATTGCGCAGCTCGGGTCGGGCGAACAGACATGGCCGCGTGGGCGGCATGGATGCGGGTGGTTGGCGGAGCAGGGGATGCCGAAGGGTTGGTGCACCGGGTACATCACTTGCCCAGTCCTCGTACTGGCCGACGGTGGTGGCGTCCACGTACGTCGTTTCCTCCCTGCAGGCTCCGTCGCGGTGCTCCCTTTTCTTTTCGGGTTACTCCAGGTGAAAGTTTGATCCGCGTGATCGGACGGTGGCGGCTATTGTCGTGCCCTTGTTGGAGGCACCGTTTTGGAGTCCTTGCTCCTTCATCGGTCGTCTCACCTTTCCTCGGTGGTTGCTCATGGTGATCTCCGTCGGCTCAAGGCGATACCTCTTTGCTCATCTTTAGTGTGCTTTGTAGTTCGTTGGAGTGGTATGTCGGTGCCCGGCACCCTTGTATCTCGCCCTGGTGTGTGTTCTTTCCTTGGGTGCGTGGTGTGTGTAGTGGTGGTGTGTGTTTGTATCGGCTCTCGGTTCTAATTAGTGATGGATGCTTTATAATATAAAGCCGGGGAAACCCTTTTTCGTAATAGTCACAAAAATTGCAGAACTTTTCTGTTAATTGCATATTGTTACTATCCATATTGGCAGAATGGGAAGGGAATTGGCCTATGATTTCTGGTCTTGCGACTTGCTATGTGCTGCTTCATCACCAGATCTGTATAGAATCAACTTAGAGCTGGTCAGATTTGAGTCCTTGATTCTTCATGTTCATATGAGTTATTCGGTTATCGCGCAGTCTCTCACGTAATTTACACGACACTGCTAGTACAAAACTAATGTTAAATAAGTATAAGCAGGTTATTCTGAATTGAAAGTCACTCTGCATAGAGCCACAATTATGCCTTTTCTTGTTACGCTTCCAGTCTTTCTAGAATAAACACGGACACATTTTAAAATTGTAAATTTTGCAGGGAAAGTTCCTCGCCCCCCTTACTTCCTAATCTCGAGCAATAGATGTTGTTACACCGAGGTAGTTCTTTTTTATGGACTCATGTCTTTGGAGTGGCATTCTTATTGAGTGCGTATTTGCAAACTATCATTGTTTTTGGTGGTACTCCCAGTATGGTCCATGGGCTTGTTGCTTGTGGTGGTGAGTATGGTGCAGTTGAATGCTTTGACATGAGGAGGAAGTCTTCTGTTGGCAGAATTTATACAACTTCTTCTTCAGGAGATGTTGATCAGGTATCTTATTGTACCTTGTCAGCAACTTGTTAGTAATAGTACACTAACACTGCAACTTCTTGGCATTATTTTGGTGGTTCTTATGTTTCAAAACTGCAGGAGGTCACGTCTTTGCAGTTCGATGAAAATCAAGGGTACCTTCTGGCTGTAGGGAGCAGCATAGGAAAGGTTCGATTCATCATCTGTTATTTTATTTGACTAGCAAACATGCTCGTTGCAACAGGAGAATGATTATACATGTACTTGTTATGGAAGAAAACAATCTACGCTGAAAAATATAAATTATAAACTAAAAAGGAAGCCAAACTTGGATTTTTGTGCATATTCATAATATGATGCTCCTTCAAGTCATGTATTATTATGGCGTATATTAGAGGGGGAAAAAGAAAAAAGTTATGTCAGTAGCAATTCTTGTGTACACTGATAAAACGAATTCAAATTTGCCTCCACCATCTACTATAGTCACAAATACGTGGTTTGAACGGTTGCGGGCGATTTGAGGGTTTTCGTTGGACATGCCCATAGGGAGGAGGTTTTCTGTTGCTAGCTCTCTTGTTATACAAAATTCGTTTCCTACGTTAGGGCTGCGCCCTCGGCTCGCAGCAGTGCTTGTAGTCGTGTCGAGGCGTACGTTAATCTAATTGTTGTCACTTCTCATGTTTATTGTACTATAATGATGTTTGATGAATATAGATCAACTATTTTTAAAAGACATACTTGTACTAGCCTCAGAATTGATGAACTTATTGACGAGAACAGAGGAGGACGTGAGATGGAGGACACCCTCGCCAACTTCAATGCATGACCTCAAATCGTCAGCGGACATCCGTTTGGGTGCAAACGAACAGATGCAACGACCCAACAAGCGGGAGCATACCCATTTTTTGTCTAGTCCGTTTGCGTTTTGCTCCATTTCCAGACCAAAGTTGCTCTGGATTTGGGGTCAAAGCGGACAGAAAACGGACGAAGTTGGCCTCGCAACACCACACCTACCCCTCTTTTCTCGCTCTCCTTTCTCTCTGGCGCCCCTGGCCCAGCCGCCGTCGCCTCCCTCGGCATCCCGATGGCTCCGCAGCAGACGCGCCGACAACTCCCATCGTAGCAGCAGGGGGAGGCCAACTCTTCCGCTATGCTGATAGCCAGGGAAGCGCTTGGCGGGGACGAACGCTGGGCGGCGAGGTGCGGCAAGACGCACGAGCGTGCGAGGGCGGCTGTGGCAATGCGGGCGCGGGTGCGGCAGGGCTGGGCGGGGGCACAGGCGCGCGGGAGCTAGAGCACAACGAGCGAGCGCGGTGGGCGCGCGGGCACGGGTGCACGCGCAACCGCCCTCCCTCGTCACCGCACGCTCGAGGGCAGCAGCGTCAGGTTCGACATGCCTAAGGTGTTCGAAGAAATGGCGAGCACGGACATCTCGTTAAATGGGGTAGCACTGTTGGATGCAGAGACCACGCCCGCCTCTCCGTCCGCGTCTGCTATCCCTTTTTCCATCTTAAAATGGACAAAATCCGGATAAATTGGTCGTCTAACTGTTGGAATTGGCCTATGGCAGCGCAAAGCAAACACCGCACCAGCTGCACTGGGCCCGGTTGCAACATTGCGGTTCCTACAAAGATTGGATCCAGGGCGCTCCAATCAGGGTGCTCCACACAGTGGTGTACGGCCTCATCATCCTGGTCATTGCTTGGAGTAATTGCTTTCTTACGTAGCACGGCCCAGGTCCCAGAGATTTGCATGTTATCACCTCGAAACAAACACGCATTAGGACAAAGCCTTGAGAGCAAAAATAGAAACACGGGATTTACTTTATTTGGCTACTCAAAGCGTTTCCTGTAGCACAGCCCAGGTCGCAGAGATTTGCAAGCTGGCGGCTCAAAACAAGACACGTAACCGGACAAAGACTTGAAATCATAAATTCTGCAGCAAAGCGTGACCACAATCTGCAAACACCAAACAGCGACGGAAAGGCAGAGGAACAGTTAGTACCCAGTGCCAATATAATTGCATGTGCACAGCCGGTATTGTAGCACCTCTGATTTATGTTCTCATTCACGAAACACGAAGCGCGCGCGAGGCATGGCGAGGTGGGTGGCGAAGGAGGAGCGTGCGGGAACCACTCCTCTTCTCAAATTTCAATAGCATGTAGAAGAGGATCATCCCTTTTAAGGGGGTCCAAAACTTCCTCCACTAGCGTGGTGGGACTAAACTTCCCACCACATCCCTTACCATGACACCTACATGAATCCTTAAATTTTTCGATATTGTTCGATGGGCCTAAACGCTAGTAGAAAATAGACTTTTGATTTGGAGCATTAGTCCCAGCCGGGTATGGGCTCGGGACTAATGTGAGCATTAGTTCTGGTTCCAACGGCAACATGACAAAGTCTGGAGAGCAAAAATAGAAAGAAGGGATCTACTTTCCCTTTCTTTAACAAGAGAGGGGATTTAGTTTCGCTGGCTCTCCTGCTACTAAAAGCATTTCCTGTAGCACAGCCCAGATCGCAGAGATTCGCTAGCTGGCGCGTCAAAACAAGAGACGTAACCGGACAAAGCCTTGAGAGCATAAATTCTTCTGCAGGAAAACGTGACCAAAATGTGCAGACGCCAAACAGCGACGGAAAGGCGGGAATAGTTAGTAGTATACTACTGCATTTGGAAAACACAAAGGAGGACCATGTACGAGTACCCAATGCCACATATAATTGCGTGTGCACAGCCTTTATTGTAGCACCTATGATTTATGTACCTCGAAAGCTAAAGCCACTATATTTTTTTTCACCTTTTTCTGACATAATGCGTTATTTGAAATTTTAAAACTACATAATGCATTATGTGAAGACGGGAGAGTTAACATACTCTTCTTTTCAAACACAATTACTGTCAAACAGAAACACAATTACTGCCGAACAGCAACTAAATATAACGACTACTTGTTCTTAGATATACCATGTACTCCATACTGTCAACAAATACATGAGGCACACCCATTTCAATGCTTTGACCACACCAATTTGTGCAAACAAATATAAACAGTAGTCACAAAAATTATACGATTGAATTCATTTTTAATAGAGTATCTGATGGTATAATTATACGACACACTACTTATACATTATTGGATTTATTTATGGTCAAGGTAAAGTCATGGAAAACGATAATGCCTTGTAAAGAGAGATCCAGGGACTACTGAATTTAGTTAGGTTCATACCGTAAAGCATCTGTCAAGACAACGCACATCTCCGTATTCTACTGTGTTGTCAGCTTGTCCATCTTTACTAGAACCTATACGCTCCAATGATTCATAGAGAAGCATATGAGATAGCTAGCTGCGCAAATACATACCGGGATAAAAAAATAAAGACAAGCAAATCGATAGCATGGCCTTTACAGTATGGATCATGTACTGATATGTTATCATGTGAGCACCTGATACGTGTATAGTCGAAACATCTAGGTAAATAGGTAGCACTGCAAACATGGTAATAAACATTGGCGGGATAATCGAGTTATACCCTCCAGTAGGCCAAGCCAATTCAGCGTTGGCGGTGGTGTCCTCGGCGGTCTTCTTCTTGAAGGCAGCAGCACCTGTCCTCTTTTATCCAGTGGACATGCCGATGACGAGGGCGGCGAGGACGTGGGCAAAGTCATGGACGTAGAGAAACGGCAGCGAGCAGTCGCGTAGGAGACGCTCCCAAAAAATCTAATCGCCCTCTCCCGTACAATATCTCTTGAGGTAGGGTTTCGTAAGCCTGCTCTCCTGTATAACCGTGCACACGATGGATGGGATGGGATCACCGACAGCAACAGCAAGGAGTGAAGGTTGGACAGTGCGTATGGAGGAAGAGCAGATGTGGTTCGTTCTTAGTGGCGGCTAGGGTTCCCTGAAGGAAATATGCCCTAGAGGCAATAATAAAGTTGATATTTTATATTTTCTTATTCATGATAAAGGTTTATTATTAATGCTAGAATTGTATTGATCGGAAACTTAGATACATGTGTGAATACATAAATAAATACCGTGTCCCTAGTAAGCCTCTACTAGACTAGCTCATTGATCTAAGATGGTTAAGGTTTCCTAACCATGGACATGTGTTATCATTTGATAATGGGATCACATCATTAGGAGAATGATGTGATGGACAAGACCCATCTGTTAGCTTTGCCTATTGATCGTTCAGTTTATTGCTATTCTTTCTTCATGTCAAATACATATTCCTTCGACTATGAGATTATGCAACTCCCGGATACCGAAGGAATACCTTGTGTGCTATCGAAAGTCACAACGTAACTGGGTGATCACAAATATGCTCTACAGGTATCTCCGAAGGTATTTGTTGATTTGGCATAGGTCGAGATTAGGACTTGTCACTCCGAGTATCGAAGAGGTATCTCTCGGCCCTCTCGGTAATACACATCATAAGAAGCCTTGCAAGTAAAATGACTAATGAGTTAGTTGCAAGATGATGTATAATGGAACGAGTAAAGAGACTTGCCGGTAACGAGACTGAGCTAGGTATGAAGATACCGACGATGGAATCTCGGGCAAGTAACATACCGATGGACAAAGGGAATTACGTATGTTGTCATAATGGTTCGACCGATAAAGATCTTCGTAGAATATGTAGGAGCCAATATGGGCATCCACGTTCCGGTATTGGTTATTGACCGGAGAGGTGTCTCGGTCATGTCTACATAGTTCTCGAACCCGTAGGGTCCACACGCTTAACATTTGTTGACGATATAGTGTTATATGATTTATATGATTTGGTGACCGAATGTTGTTCGGAGTCCCGAATGTGATCATAGACATGACGAGGAGTCTTACAATGGTCAAGAGGTAAATATTGATATATATAGGACAATGGTATTCGGACACCGGAAGAGTTACGGGATGCACCGGGTAATCATCGGGTCACTGGAAGGGGTTCCGGACACCCCCGGTAGGTGTATGGGCTTAATGGGCCAAGGAGGGGACAGACCGGCCCACAGAGGGCTAGTGCGCCCTTCTTCCTGGCCGGCCAGCCCTAGGGAAGGAAGGGGGGGGGGGGGCTAGCCCATCCTGCCTTCCCCTTCTTATGGGAGAAAGTAAAGGGGGGGGGGGGGGGGTGCCTCCCTCCCTGCCTTTCCCCCGCACCTAAACATGGCAGGGGGGCACAACTTGGGAGGAGACCCAAAGCAGGATTCGGCCTACTTGGGGTGCCCTCCTGGCTGGTCCCTCCTCCCCCACATATATATAGGTGGGAGGGGGGCGCCTAACACACCAGAACATTGTCTTAGCCGTGTGCGGCGCCCTCCTCCACCGTTTACAGCCCCGGTCATATTTTCATAGTGCTTAGGCGAAGCCCTGCGGAGATAGCTTCACCATCACCATCACCACGCCGTCGTGCTGCCGGAACCCATCCACTACCTCGCCATCTTGCTGGTTCAAGAAGGCGGAGGACGTCATTGAGCTGAATGTGTGTTTAACATGGAGGTGCCGTACATTCGGTGCTCGATTGGTTGGAACGTGAAGAAGTTCGACTATGTCAACTGTGTTGTCAAACGCTTCCGCTTACTGTCTACGAGGTACCTAGAAACACTCTCCCTTCTCGTTTCTATGCATCTCCATGGATAGATCTTGCGTGTCCGTAGAATTTTTTTCATTTTCCATGCAATGTTTCCCAACAATGGCATCCAAGCCAGGTGTATGCGTAGATGATATGCACGAGTAGAACACAAAGATTTGTGGGCGGTGACAGTCATACTGCTTACCCACCAATGTCTTATCTTGATTCGACGGTATTGCGGGATGAAGCGGCCTGGACCAACCTTACATGTCCACGCACATGAGACCGGTTCCACCGATTGACATGCAAGTAGTTTAGCATAAAAGGTGGCTGGCGGGTGTCTGCTTCTCCTACTTTAGTTGAATCGAATTTGACTACTGCCGGTCTTTGAAGAAGGTTAAAACATCAAACTTGATGAATCACCGTTGTGGTTTTTGCGTAGTTAAAAACAGTTCTTGTTAGAAGCGAGTAGCAGCCACGTAAAACTTGCAACAACAAAGTAGCGGACATCTAACTTGTTTTTGCAGGGCATGTTGTGATGTGATATGGTCAAGATATGATGTGATATATGTTGATGTATGAGATGATCATGTTTTGTAATATCGACAACTAGCAGGAGCCTTAGGGTTGTTTCTTTATTGTATGAAGTGCAAACGCCATGTAATTGCTTTACTTTATCACTATGTGTTAGCGATAGTTGTAGAAGCAATAGTTGGCATGATGACCTCGACACAACGATGCTACGATGGAGATCAAGGTGTCAAGCCGATGACGATGGAGATGATGATGATGCTTTGGAGATGGAGATCAAAAGCACAAGATGATGGCCATATCAAGTCACATATTTTTGATTGCGTGTGATGTTTATCCTTTATGCATCTTATTTTTCTTAGAACGACGGTAGCATTATAAGATGATCCTTTCACTAAATTTCAAGATAAAAAGTGCTCTCCCCGAGTATGCACCGTTGCCAAAGTTCGTTGTTTCAAATCACCACGTGATGATCGGGTGTCATAGATTCTATGTTCACATACAACGGGTGTAAGACAGTTTTGCACATGCAGAATACTTGAGTCAAACTTGGCGAGCCTAGCATGTACATACATGGTCTCGGAACACTAGAAACCGAAAGGTCGAACATGAGTCATATAGTGGATATGATCAACATAGACATGTTCACCATTGATGACTACCCCATCGCACGTGATGATCGGACATGGGTTAGTTGGTTTGGATCACGTGTCACTTAGATGACTTGAGGGATGTTTATTTAAGTGGAAGTTCATTAGTAATTTGAGTAATCGAACTTAATGTATCATGAACTTAGTCTTATAGTTATGCGTATCTATGTTGTAGATCAATGGTCCGAGCTACCGTTCCCCTGAATTTCAATGCGTTCTTAGAGAAAGCTAAGTTGAAAGATGATGGTAGAAACTACGCAGACTGGGTCCGTAACTTGAGGATTATCCTCATTGTTGCATAGAAGAATTATGTCCTTGATGCACCACTAGGTGAAAGGCCTGCTGCAGGAGCTAAAGCTGATGTTATAAACGTCTGGCAAGCTCGATCTGATGACTACTCGATAGTTCAGTGTGCCATGCTTTATGGCTTAGAACCAGGACTTCAAAGATGTTTTGAACGTCATGGAGCATATGAGATGTTCCAAGAGTTGAAGTTAATATTTCAAGCAAATGCCCGAGTTGAGAGATATGAAGTCTCCAACAAGTTCTATAGCTACAAGATGGAGGGGAACAGTTTTATCAGTGAACACATACTCAAAATGTTTGGGTATCATAACCACTTGATTCAGGTGGGAGTTGAACTTCCGGTTGATAGTGTTATTGACATAGTTCTTCAATCACTGCCACCTAGCTACAAAGGCTTCGTGATGAACTATAATATGCAAGGGATAAATAAAATGATTCCTGAGCTCTTCACAATGCTTAAGGCCATGGAGATAGAAATCAAGAAGGAGCATCAAGTGTTGATGGTTAACAAGACCACTAGTTTCAAGAAAAAGGACAAGGCAAAGAAAGGGAACTGCAAGAAGAATGGCAATCAAGTTGCCACTCCCGGAAAGAAGCCCAAAGCTGGACCCAACCCTGAAACTGAGTGCTTCTACTACAAAGGGACTGACCAATGGAAGCGGAACTACCCCAAATACTTGGCGGATAAGAAGGATGGCAAAATGAACAAAGGTATATTTCATATACATGTTATTGATGTGTACCTTACTAATGCTCGTAGCAGCGCATGGGTATTTTATACGGGTTCATTGCTCATATTTGTAAATCAAAACAGGATCTGCGGAATAAACGAAGATGGGCTAAGGACGAAGTGATGATGCACGTCGGAAATGGTTCCAACGTCGATGTGATTACCATCGGCACGCTACCTCTACATCTACCTTCTGGATTAGTTTTAGATCTAAATAATTGTTATTTGGTGCCAACGTTGAGCATGAACATTATATCTGGATCTTGTTTATTGCGAGACGTTATTCATTTAAATCAGAGAATAATGGTTGTTCTATTTATATGGGTAATATCTTTTATGGTCATGCACCCTTGATGAATGGTCTATTCTTATTGAATGCTGATCGTAGTGATACACATATTCATGATATTGATGACAAAAGATGCAAAGTTGATAATGATAGTGCAGCATATTTGTGGCACTATCGTTTAGGTCATATTGGTGTGAAGCACATGAAAAAACTCCATGCGGATGGACTTTTGGAATCACTTGATTACGAATCATTTGATACTTGCGAACCATGCCTCATGGGCAAGATGACGAAAACTCCATTCTCCGGAACAATGGAGCGAGCTAATGACTTATTGGAAATAATACATACCGATGTATCCGGTCCGATGAGTGTTGAGGCATGCAGCGGGTATCGTTATTTTCTGACCTTCACAGATGATTTGAGTAGGTATGGGTATATCTACTTGATGAAACACAAGTCCAAAACATTTGAAAAGTTCAAAGAATTTGATAGTGAAGTGGAGAATCATCATAATAAGAAAATAAAGTTTCTACGATCTGATCGTGGAGGCGAATATTTCAGTTACGAGTTTGGCCTTCATTTAAAACAATGTGCAATTGTTTCACCACTCACACCACCTGGAACAACACAACGTAATAGTTTGTCTGAACATCGTAACCATACTTTTTTAGATATGGTGCGATCTATGATGTCTCTTACCTATTTACCACTATCGTTTTGGGGTTATGCATTAGAGACAACCACATTCATGTTAAATAGGGCACCATCTAAATCCGCTCAGACGACACCGTATGAACTCTGGTTTGGCAAGAAACCTAAGTTGTCATTTCTTAAAGTTTGGGGTTGCGACACTTATGTCAAAAGGCTTCAGCCTGATAAGCTCGAACCCAAATTGGAGAAGTGCGTCTTCATAGGATACGCTAAGGAAACAGTTGGGTACACCTTCTACCAAAAATCCGAAGGCAAGATCATTGTTGCCAAGAATGGAACCTTTCTAGAGAAGGAGTTTCTCTTGAAAGAAGTGAGTGGGAGGAAAGTAGAACTTGATGAGGTAATTATACCTTCTCTCAATTTGGAAAGTAGCACATCACAGAAATCCATTCTCATGATGCCTACACCAACTAGAGAGGAAGCTACTGGACCTCATAGGTTGAACAGAGAACATTCTACACCAGTGTGGTACGGTAATCCTGTCCTGGAAGTCATGTTACTAGACCATGGCGAACCTACAAACTATGAAGAAGCTATGATGAGCCCAGATTCCGGTTAATGGCTTGAGGCCATGAAATCTGAAATAGTTGTTGGGGAACGTAGTAATTTCAAAAATTTCCTACGCACACGTAACATCATGGTGATGACATAGCAACAAGAGGGGAGAGTATTGTCCACGTACCCTCGTAGACCGTAAGCGGAAGCGTTATGACAACACAGTTGATGTAGTTGTACGTCTTCACGATCCGACAGATCCAAGTACCGAACGTACGGCACCTCTGAGTTCAGCACACGTTCAGCTCGATGACGATCCCCGGACTCCGATCCAGCAAAGTGTCGGGGATGAGTTCCATCAGCACGACGGTGTGGTGACGATGATGATGTTCTACCGACGCAGGGCTTCGCCTAAGCACTGCAACGATATGACCGAGGTGGAATATGGTGGAGGGGGGCACCGCACACGGCCAAGGAACGATCAGGAAGATCAACTTGTGTGTTATGGGATGCCCCATGCCCCCATATATAAAGGAGCAAGGGGAAGGGGGCGGCCGGCCTAGGAGGAGGCGCACCAAGGGGAGTCCTACTCCCACTGGGAGTAGGACTCCCTCCTTCCTTGTTGGAGTAGGAGAAGGGGAAAGAGGGGGAGAGGAAGAAGGAAAAGGGGGCTGCGCCCCTTGTCCAATTCGGACCAGAGGGGGGGCGCAGGCCTCCTTCCTTTTGGCCTCTCTCCTCTATTCCCGTATGGCCCAATAAGGCCCATATACACCCCTGCGAATTCCCGTAACTCTCCGGTACTCCGAAAAATACCCGAATCACTCGGAACCTTTCCGAACTCCGAATATAGTCGTCCAATATATCGATCTTTATGTCTCGACCATTTCGAGACTCCTTGTCATGTCCCCGATCTCATCCGGGACTCCGAATTCCTTCGGTACATCAAAACTCATAAACTCATAATATAACTGTCATCGAAACCTTAAGCGTGCGGACCCTACGGGTTCGAGAACTATGTAGACATGACCTAGAACTATTCTTGGTCAATAACCAATAGCGGAACCTGGATGCTCATATTGGCTCCTACATATTCTACAAAGATCTTTATCGGTCAAACCGCATAACAGCATACGTTGTTCCCTTTGTCATCGGTATGTTACTTGCCCGAGATTCGGTCGTCGGTATCCAATACCTAGTTCAATCTCGTTACCAGCAAGTCTCTTTACTCGTTACGTAATGCATCATTCCGTAACTAACTCATTAGCTACATTGCTTGCAAGGCTTATAGTGATGTGCATTACCGAGAGGGCCCAGAGATACCTCTCCGACAATCGGAGTGACAACACCTAATCTCGAAATACGCCAACCCAACATGTACCTTTGGAGACACCTGTAGTACTCCTTTATAATCACCCAGTTACGTTGTGACGTTTGGTAGCACCCAAAGTGTTCCTCCGGTAAACGGGAGTTGCATAATCTCATAGTTACAGGAACATGTATAAGTCATGAAGAAAGCAATAGCAACATACTAAACGATCAAGTGCTAAGCTAACGGAATGGGTCAAGTCAATCACATCATTCTCCTAATGGTGTGATCCCGTTAATCAAATGACAACTCATGTCTATGGTTAGGAAACTTAACCATCTTTGATTCACGAGCTAGTAGAGGCATACTAGTGACACTATGTTTGTCTATGTATTCACACATGTATTATGTTTCTGGTTAATAGAATTCTAGCATGAATAATAAACATTTATCATGAAATAAGGAAATAAATAATAACTTTATTATTGCCTCTAGGGCATATTTCCTTCAGTCTCCCACTTGCACTAGAGTCAATAATCTAGTTCACATCGCCATGTGATTTAACACCAATAATCATATCTGTATATGATTAACACCCATAGTTCACATCGTCATGTGACCAACACCCAAAGGGTTTACTAGAGTCAATAATCTAGTTCACATCGCTATGTGATTAACACCCAAATAGTACAAAGGTATGATCATGTTTTGCTCGTGAGAAAAGTTTAGTCAACGGGTCTGTCACATTCAGAGCCGTATGTTTTTTGCAAATATTCTATGTCTACAATACTCTGCACGGAGCTACTCTAGCTAATTGCTCCCACTTTCAATACATATCCAGATTAAGACTTAGAGTCATCTGGATCAGTGCCAAAACATGTATCGACGAACCTTTTGTCACCTCCATAATTGAGAAATATATCCTTATTCCACTAAGGATAATTTTGACCAATGTCCAGTGATCTACTCCTAGATCACTATTGTACTCCCTTGCCAAACCAGGGCAGAGTATACAATAGGTCTGGTTCACAGCATAGCATACTTTATAGAACCTATGACTGAGGCATAGGGAATGACTTTTCATTCTCTTTCTATTTTCTGCCATGGTCGGGTCTTGAGTCTTACTCAACTTCACACCTTGCAACACAGGCAAGAACTCCTTCTTTGACTGTTCCATTTTGAACTACTTCAAAATCTTGTCAAGGTATGTACTCATTGAAAATCTTATCAAGAGTCTTGATCTATCTCAATAGATCTTGATGCTCAATATGTAAGTAGCTTTACTGAGGTCTTTATTTTAAAGAACTCCTTTCAAACACTCCTTTATGCTTTGCAGAATAATTCTACATTATTTCCGATCAACAATATGTCATTCACATATACTTATCAGAAATGCTGTAGTGCTCCCACTCACTTTCTTGTAAATACAGGCTTCACCGCAAGTCTGTACAAAACTATATGCAACTCATCAAAGCGTATATTCCAACTCCGAGATGCTTGCACCAGTCCATAGATGGATCGCTGGAGCATGCACATTTTGTTAGTACCTTTAGGATTGACAAAACCTTCTGGTTGCATCATATACAACTCTCTTTGAGAAAACCATTAAGGAATGTAGTTTTGACATCCATTTGCCAGATTTCATAAATTGTGACAATTGCTAACATGATTCGGACAGACTTAAGCATCGCTACAGTTGAGAAAATCTCATTGTAGTCAACACCTTGAACTTGTCAAAAACCTTTTTGCGACAAGTCGAGCTTTGTATATAGTAACACTACTATCAACGTCCGTCTTCCTCTTGAAGATCAATTTATACAATATGGCTTGCCGAACATCAGGCAACTCCACCAAAGTCCACACTTTGTTCTCATACATGGATCTCATCTTAGATTTCATGGCCTTAAGCCATTTTGCGGAATCTGGGCTCATCATCGCTTCCTCATAGTTCGTAGGTTCATCATGGTCTAGTAACATGACTTCCAGAACAGGATTACTGTACCACTCTGGTGCGGACCGTACTCTGGAAGACCTACGAGGTTCTGTAGTAACTTGATCTGAAGTTTCATGATCATCATCATTAGCTTTCTCACTAATTGGTGTAGAAATCACTAGAACTGATTTCAGTGATGAACAATTTTCCAATTCGGGAGAAGGTACAGTTACCGCATCAAGTTCTACTATTCTCCCACTCACTTCTTTCGAGAGAAACTCCTTCTCTAGAAAGGATCCATTTTTAGCAACGAATATCTTGCCTTCGGATCTGTGATAGAAGGTGTACCCAACAATTTCCTTTGGGTATTCTATGAAGACGCACTTCTCCGATTTGGGTTCGAGCTTATCAGGATGAAACTTTTTCACATAAGCATCGCAGCCCCAAACTCTAAGAAACGACAACTTGGGTTTCTTGCTAAACCAATGTTCATATGGTGTCGTCTCAACGGATTTAGATGGTGCCCTTTTAACGTGAATGCAGATGTCTCTAATGCATAACCCAAAAACAATAGTGGTAAATCAGTAAGAGACATCATAGATCGCACTATATCCAATAAAGTGCGGTTACGATGTTTGGACACACCATAATGTTGTGGTGTTCCAGGTGGCGTGAGCTGTGAAACTATTCCACATTGTTTTAGTTGAAGACCAAACTCGTAACTCAAATATTCGTCTCCGCGATCTGATCGCAGAAACTTTATTTTCTTGTTACGATGATTTTTCCACTTCAGTCTGAAATTCTTTGAACCTTCCAACTATTTCAGACTTATGTTTCATCAAGTAGATATACCCATATCTGCTCAAATCATCTTGTGAAGGTCAGAAAATAACGATACTTGCCACGAGCATCAACACTCATTGGATTGCATACATCGGTATGTATTATTTCCAATAAGTCAGTAGCTTGTTCCATTGTTCCGGAGAACGGAGTTTTGGTCATCTTGCCCAGAAGGCACAGTTCGCAATCATCAAATGATTCATAACCAAGTGATTCCGAAAATCCATCTTTATGGAGTTTCTTCATGCGCTTTACACCGATATGACCCAAACGGCAGTGCCACAAATAAGTTGCACTATCATTATTAACTTTGCATCTTTTGGCATCAATATTATGAATATGTGTATCACTACGATCGAGATCCAACAAACTATTTTCATTGGGTGTATAACCATCGAAGGTCTTATTCATGTAAACAGAATAACAATTATTCTTTAACTTCAAATGAATAACCGTATCGCAATAAACATGATCAAATCATATTCATGCTCAACGCAAACGCTAAATAACATTTATTTAGGTTTAACACTAATCTCAAAAATATAGGGAGTGTGTGATGATGATCATATCAATCTTGGAACTATTTCCAACACTCGTCGTCACTTCCCCTCAACTAGTCTCTGTTTATTATGTAACACCTGTTTCGAGTTACTAATCTTAGCAACCGAACAAGTATCAAATACTTAGGGGCTACTATACACACTAGTAAGGTACACATCAATAATCTGTATATCAAATATACCCTTGTTCACTTTGCCATCCTTCTTATCCACCAAATATTCAGGGCATTTCCGCTTCCAGTGACCATTTCCTTTGCAGTGTAAGCACTCAGTTTCAGGCTTTGGTCCAGCTTTGGTCTTCTTGATGGGAGTGACAACTTGCTTGTCTTTCCACTTGAAGTTCCCTTTCTTTCCCTTTGCCCTTTTCTTGAAACTAGTGATCTTGTCAACCATCAACACTTGATGCTCTTTCTTGAGTTCTACCTTCGTCGATTTCAACATCACGAAGAGCTCGGGAATCATTTTCGTCATCCCTTGCATACTATAGTTCATCACGAAGTTCTAGTAACTTAGTGATGGTGACTAGAGAATTCTGTCAATCACTATCTTATCTGGAAGATTAACTCCCACTTGATTCAAGCGATTGAAGTACCCAGACAATCTGAGCACATGCTCACTAGTTGAGCGATTCTCCTCCATCTTTTAGCTTTAGAACTTGTTGGAGACTTCATATCTCGCAACTCGGGTATTTGCTAGAAATAATAACTTCAACTCCTAGAACATCTCATATGGTCCATGACGTTCAAAACATCTTTGAAGTCCCGATTCTAAGCCGTTTAAGCATGGTGCACTAAACTATCAAGTAGTCATCCTTTTGAGCTAGCCAAACGTTCATAACGTCTGCATCTGCTCCTGCAATAGGTTTGTCACCTAGTGGTGCATTAAGGACATAATTCTTCTATGTAGCAATGAGGATAAACCTCAGATCACGGATCCAATCCGCATCATTGCTACTAACATCTTTCAACACAATTTTCTCTAGGAACATATCAAAAATAAACATATGAAAGCAACAATGCAAGCTATTGATCTACAACATAATTTGCAAAATAATACCAGGACTAAGTTGATCATAAATTTAAGTTCAATTAATCATATTACTTAAGAACTCCTACTTAGACAGACATATCTCTAGTCATCTAAGTGATCACGTGATCCAAACCAACTAAACCATAACCGATCATCATGTGAGATGGAGTAATTTTCGATGGTGAACAACACTATGTTGATCATATCTACTATATGATCCACGCTCGACCTTTCGGTCTCCGTGCTCCGAGGCCATATCTGCATATGTTAGGCTCGTCAAGTTTAACCTGAGTATTCTGCGTGTACAAAACTGGCTTGCACCCGTTGTAGATGGACATAGAGGTTATCACACCCGATCATCACGTGGTGTCTGGGCACGACGAACTTTGGCAACGGTGCATACTCAGGGAGAACACTTCTTGATAATTAGTGAGAGATCATCTTAAAATGCTACCGTCAATCAAAGCAAGAATAAGATGTATAATAGATAAAGATCATATGCAATCAAAATATGTGACATGATATGGCCATGATCATCTTGCGCCTTTGATCTCCATCTTCAAAGTACTGTCATGATCTCTATCGTCACCGGCACGACACCATGATCTTCATCATCTTGATCTATATCAATGTGTCATCACATGGTTGTCTCACCAACTATTGCTTTTGCAACTATTGCTATCGTATAGCAATAAAGTAAAGTAATTATTTGGCACTTGCATCTTATGCAACAAAGAGACATCCATAGGGCTTCTGCCAGTTGCCGATAACTTCAACAAAACATGATCATCTCATACAACAACTTATATCTTATCACGTCTTGACCATATCACATCACAACATGCCCTGCAAAAACAAGTTAGACGTCCTCTACTTTGTTGTTGCAAATTTTATGTGGCTGCTACGGGCTGAGCAAGAACCGTTCTTACCTACGCATCAAAACCACAACGATAGTTCGTCAAGTTAGTGCTATTTTAACCTTCGCAAGGACCGGGCGTAGCCACACTCGGTTCAACTAAAGTTGGAGAAACAGACACCCGCTAGTCACCTGTGTGCAAAGCACGGCGGTAAAACCAGTCTCGCGTAAGCGTACGCGTAATGTCGGTCCGGGCCGCTTCATCCAACAATACCGCCAAACCAAAGTATGACATGCTGGTAAGCAGTATGACTTGTATCGCCCACAACTCACTTGTGTTCTACTCGTGCATATAACATCAACGCATAAAACCTAGGCTCGGATGCCACTGTTGTGGAACGTAGTAATTTCAAAAATTTCCTACGCACACGCAAGATCATGGTGATGACATAGCAACGAGAGGGGAGAGTATTGTCCACGTACCCTCGTAGACCGTAAGTGGAAGCGTTATGACAACGCGGTTGATTTAGTCGTACGTCTTCACAATCCGACCGATCCAAGTACCGAACGTACGGCACCTCCGAGTTCAGCACACGTTCAGCTTGATGACGATCCCCGGACTCCGATCTAGCAAAGCGTCGGGGATGATTTCCGTCAGCGCGACGGCATGGTGATGTTGATGATGTTCTACCGACGCAGGGCTTTTCCTAAGCACCGCAACGATATGACCGAGGTGGAATATGGTGGAGGGGGGCACCGCACACGGCTAAGGAACAATCACGAAGATCAACTTGTGTGTTATGGGGTGCCCCCTGCCCCGGTATATAAAGGAGCAAGGGGGAGGGGGCGGCAGGCCT
The DNA here is from genome assembly GCA_963921465.1 of Triticum timopheevii. Classification (NCBI taxonomy): domain Eukaryota; kingdom Viridiplantae; phylum Streptophyta; class Magnoliopsida; order Poales; family Poaceae; genus Triticum; species Triticum timopheevii. Next base: position 617,566,682 of record OY997268.1, on the reverse strand, counting down.
AGGAGGAGGCGCACCAAGGGGAGCCCTACTCCCACCGGGAGTAGGACTCCCTCCTTCCTTGTTGGAGTAGGAGAAGGGGAAAGATGGGGAGAGGAAAAAGGAAAAGGGGGCTGCGCCCCTTGTCCAATTCGGACCAGAGGGGGGGGGGGGCGCAGGCCTCCTTCCTTTTGGCCTCTCTCCTCTATTCCCGTATGGCCCAATAAGGCCCATATACTCCCCGGCGAATTCACGTAACTCTCCGGTACTCCAAAAAATACCTGAATCACTCGGAACCTTTCCGAACTCCGAATATAGTCGTCCAATATATCGATCTTTATGACTTGACCATTCGAGACTCCTCGTCATGTCCCCGATCTCATCCGGGACTCCGAACTCCTTCGGTACATCAAAACTCATAAACTCATAATATAACTGTCATCAAAACCTTAAGCGTGCGGACCCTACGGGTTCGGGAACTATGTAGACATGACCTAGAACTATTCTTGGTCAATAACCAATAGCGGAACCTGGATGCTCATATTGGCTCCTACATATTCTACGAAGATCTTTATCGGTCAAACCGCATAACAACATACGTTGTTCCCTTTGTCATCGGTATGTTACTTGCCCGGGATTCGATCGTCGGTATCCAATACCTAGTTCAATCTCGTTACCGGCAAGTCTCTTTAATAATTACGTAATGCATCATTCCGTAACTAACTCATTAGCTACATTGCTTGCAAGGCTTATAGTGATGTGCATTACCGAGAGGGCCCAGAGATACCTCTCTGACAATCGGAGTGACAAAACCTAATCTCGAAATACGCCAACCCAACATGTACCTTTGGAGACACCTGTAGTACTCCTTTATAATCACCTAGTTACGTTGTGGCGTTTGGTTGCACCCAAAGTGTTCCTCCGGTAAACGGGAGTTGCATAATCTCATAGGTACAGGAACATGTATAAGTCATGAAGAAAGCAATAGCAACATACTAAACGATCAAGTGCTAAGCTAACGGAATGGGTCAAGTCAATCACATCATTCTCCTAATGATGTGATCCCATTAATCAAATGACAACTAATGTCTATGGCTAGGAAACTTAACTATCTTTGATTCACGAGCTAGTCAAGTCGAGGCATACTAGTGACACTATGTTTGTCTATGTATTCACACATGTATTATGTTTCCGGTTAATACAATTCTAGCATGAATAATAAACATTTATCATGAAATAAGGAAATAAATAATAGTTTTATTATTGACTCTAGGGCATATTTCCTTCAATAGTATCCATGTATGAGAACAATGTGTGGACTTTGATGGACTTGCGCGATGATCGGCAAGCCATTATGAATAAATGGATCTTCAAGAAAAAGAAAGACGCTGATGGTAATGTCACCATGTACAAAGCTCGACTTGTTGCGAAAGGTTTCGACAAGTTCAAGGGGTTGACTACGATGAGACCTTCTTACCCATAGAAATGCTTAAGTCAGTCCAAATGATGTTAGCAATTGCCACATTTTATAATTATGAAACCTGGCAAATGGACGTCAAAACTGCATTCCTTAGTGGATTTCTTAAAGAAGAGTTGTATATGATGCAACCAGAAGGTTTTTTATCCTAAAGGTGCTAACAAAGTATGCAAGCTCCAACGATCCATCTATGGGCTGGTGCAAGCATATCGGAGTTAGAATATACACTTTGATGAGGTGATCAAAGCATGTGGTTTTATACAGACTTATGGTGAAGCATGTATTTACAAGAAAGTGATTGGGAGCTCTATAGCATTTATGATATTATATGTGGATGACATATTGTTGATCAAAAATGATATAGAATTTCTGGATAGCATAAAAGGATATTTGAAAAAGAAATTTTTAATGAAAGACCTCGGTGAAGATGCTTATATATTGGGCATCAAGATATATAGGGATAGATCGAGACGCTTAATAGGAATTCCACAAAGCAAATACCTTGATTAAGTTTTGAAGAAGTTCAAAATGGATCAGTCAAAGAAAGGGTTCTTTCCTGTGTTATAAGGTTTGAAATTGAGTCAGACTCAAAGCCCGACCACTGCAGAAGATGGAGAGAAAATGGAAGTCATTCCTTATGCCTCAGTCATAGGTTCTATAATGTATGCAATGATGTGTACCAGACCTGATGTGTGCCTTGCCATCAGTTTGGCAGTGAGGTACCAAAATAATCCAGGAATGGATCACTGGATAGCGGTCAAGAACATCTTGAAGTACTTGAAAATGACCAAGGATATGTTTCTTGTTTATGGAGGTGACGAAGAGCTTGTCATAAATGGTTACGTCGATGCTAGCTTCAACACTGATCCGGATGACTCTAAGTCACAAACCGGATATGTATTTATATTGAATGGTGGGGCTGTCAGTTGATCCAGTTCCAAGCAGAGCGTCGTGATGGGATCTATGTGTGAAGCGGAGTACATAGATGCTTCGGAAGCAGTGCATGAAGGAGTCTGGATGAAGGAGTTCATATCCGATCTAGGTGTAATACCTAGTGCATCGGATCCAATGAAAATCTTTTGTGACAACACTAGAGCAATTGCCTTGGTGAAGAAATCCCGGTTTCACAAGAGAACCAAACACATCAAGAGACGCTTCAACTCCATTCATGAAAAGGTTAAGGATGGATACATCGAAATTTGCAAAGTGCATATGCTCTGAATGTGGCAGACCCATTGAATAAGCCTCTTCTGTGAGCAAAAGATGATCAGCACCAAGACTCCATGGGTGTTAGATTCATCACAATGTAATCTAGATTATTGACTCTAGTACAAGTGGGAGACCGAAGGAAATATGCCCTAGAGGCAATAATAAAGCTGTTATTTTATATTTCCTTATTCATGATAAAGGTTTATTATTCATGCTAGAATTGTATTGGTCGGAAACTTAAATACATGTGTGAATACATAAACAAATACCGTGTCCTTAGCAAGCCTCTACTAGACTAGCTCGTTGATCAAAGATGGTTAAGATTTCCTAACCAAGGACATGTGTTGTAATTTGATAATGGGTTCACATCATTAGGAGAATGATGTGATGAACAAGACCCATCCGTTAGCTTAGTATATTGATCGCTCAGTTTATTGCTATTGCTTTCTTCATGTTAAATACATATTCCTTCGACTATGAGATTATGCAACTCCCGGATAATGAAGAAATATCTTGTGTGCTATCCAATGTCACAACGTAACTAGGTGATCATAAAGTTGCTTTACAGGTATCTTTGAAGGTGTTTTTTTGAGTTGGCATAGATCAAGACTAGGATTTGTCACTCCGAGTATCGGAGAGGTATCTCTGAGCCCTCTCAGCAATACACATCATAAGAAGCCCTACAAGCAAAGTTGAAAGATGATGTATAACAGAACGAGTAAAGAGACTTTCCGGTAATGAGATTGAATTAGGTATAAAGATACCGATGATGGAATCTCGGTCAAGTAACGTACCGATGGACAAAAGGAATTACGTATGTTGTCATAACGGTTCGACCGATAAAGATCTTCGTAGAATATGTAGGACCCAATATGTGCATCAAAGTTCCACTATTGATTATTGACTGGAAAGGTGTCTCGGTCATGTCTACATAGTTCTCGACCCCGTAGAGTCCGCATGCTTAACGTTCGTTGATAATATAGTGTAATATGAGTTATATGATTTGGTGACCGAATGTTGTTCGGAGTCCTAAATGCGACCGCGGACATGCTGAGGAGTCTCAAAATGGTCGAGAGGTAAAGATTGATATATAGGACAATGGTCTTCGAACACTGGAAGAGTTTCGGGATGCACCGGGTAGTCATCGGGTCACCGGAAGGGGTTCCGTACACCCCCCGGTAAGTGCATGGGCTTAATGGGCCAAGGAGGGGAGAGACCAGCCCATAGGGGGCTGGTGCGCAACTCTCCCTGGCCAGTCAGCCCTAGGGAAGGAAAGGGGGGAGGGCTAGCCCCTCCTACCTTCCCCTTCTCATGGGAGAAAGGAAAAGGGGGGGGGGGGGGGGCTCCCTCCCCTGCCTTTCCCCCGCACCTAAACATGTCAGGGGGCGCCACTTGGGAGGATACCCCAAGTAGGATTCAACCTACTTGGGGCGCCCTCCTGGCTACTCCCTCCTCAACCCCACCTATATATATGTAGGAGGGGGGCGCCTAGCACACCAGAACATTGTCTTAGCTGTGTGCGGCGCTCCCCTCCACCATTTATACCCCTGGTCATATTTTCGTAGTGCTTAGGCCAAGCCCTGCGAAGATAGCTTCACCATCACCGTCACCTATTTTCGTGCTGCAGGAACTCATCCACTACCTCGCCGTCTTGCTGGATGAAGAAGGCAGAGGACATCATCGAGCTGAACGTGTGCTGAACGCGGAGGTGCCGTACGTTCGGTGCTCGATCAGTTGGAATGTGAAGATGTTCGACTACATCAACTGCGTTGTCAAACGCTTCCGCTCACGGTCTACGAGGATACGTAGACACACTCTCCCCTCTCGTTGCTATGCATCCCCATGGATAGATCTTGCGGGTGCGTATAATTTTTGTTATTGTCCATGCAACGTTTCCCAACATTCCTGACACCTCGAAATATATAGGCGTGGTCGAGTAGGGCGACGTGGGTTGGACCCATGTCCGAGTCGGCAACAACCCATGATCTAACCAATAAAAATAAGTGCTCGCATGACATAGGTCTTAGCTCAGTTTGGCTCATTCAAGAAACACGACGCGCGGGAGGCGTGGCGAGGTGGGTGGCGGAGGAGGAGCATGCAATAACCACTCCTCTTCTCAAACTGCAGTAACATGTGGAAGGGGATCGGTTTTAAGGGGGTCCAAAACTTCCTCCACTAGCAGGGTGGGACTAAACTTCCCACCACGTCCTTTGTCATGACTCCCACATGGGCCCTTAGGTTTTCCGAAATTGTTGGATGGGCCTAAAGCCCACCTCATATCTCAACAATCCCTACCAGATCCCAAAGGCTCATTTGTTCCAAACACTATTTTGATATACCAGTATTTTCTATGGAGATTAGTTAAGATAGAACTTCCATTTAGAGCAAGCAGCTACACTAATAACGAACAAGTGGACTGTACTGTGGAGCCAAAGCAACGTGAAGGTGACACATGGCTCCCCGTCTTCTGTTTTCTTTGAAACAGACTACCAGTCACGTTTCAGCAACGTGCTGGTCTGAGTCATTATACATATTGTCGATGGTGCCGAATGGAGAGACTAATAGAGCAATTTTAATTGTAGCACCACGACGAGACTAGTTATCGAGCGCTAGTAGGAGCTGTAACGGCATACTCCTAAAGAGATATATTATTGTTTTGAGGTGTAAAAACACACTTTATTGATCATAGGCCATAGTTTGTGGAATACAATTTGCATGGGGATAAACAAGCCAAAGATGGCGCCCCTGCTGTAAAGAAAGTGGTGATCTAGCTATACTATGGGCATTGCCGTTCGACGCACGACCCTCAAAGGTGAATTTACAATTGAAGACAGAGGCTCGATGGTTGATCTCAGAAATAATCGTGCCATGCTTTCCTCTGTGGTTGTTGTTGATGTCATTGATCACCTGTTTTGAGTCTGAAGCTGTGATAAACTCGTGAATATGCAGATCTTCAGCCAATGATAATGCTTCCCGGCACGGAATAGCTTCTAGCGTCGCCACATCACCAACCCCCGGGATTACCAAAACTGAGCATCCCAAGTAGTTACCATTATCATCCCTGCATATTGCCTCCGCCGTTCCTCCCCTGTTCTGCCGTGCGACACCGGCATCCACGTGAATCTTGGCAAATCCTACTGGTGGTGCCCCAGGCCGAGCAATGCTGTAGCGTTTGTATTTGCTGCTCCTCCTGTATTACCCTTTGGTTCGCTGTCCCCAACAATCTCCAACTCCCCTATAAATCTCTCAACAAAGTCGCGAGTGGCATGTGGGCTTTGGAAAATTCCTTCATGAATTGCTTGTCGTCATGCTCACCATAGTGCCCATAGTGTCACTGATAGTTTTGCAAAAGCAGCATGTGGTAACGCTTCCATCAACGTGAAGAGCCAGTGTTTGACACTCGGCTCCGTTGAAATACTAAACTGTTCGGTTAGTTCAGCATCGGCTAGGGCCCAAGCGCATCTGGCTGTAGCGCATTCCAACAACGAGTGCCGCCATGAATCCGGTGCACCACACATGCGACACGAACTTGTCATTGACATGTTTCTATGTGATCTGACGTCCTCAGTTGGCACAGATCACCTTGCGATTCTCCATAAGAACATCCATACTTTGCTGGGCAGTTTAGTCTTCCATAATGATTTGCACGCGCTGCCATATGAGTCCATTCTCTAAGAGCCAACTATTTCCTCTAGCCACGCCTCCCTTCTTCTTCAGGTTGAGACCAACATAGCATATGCTGATCGGACTGAAAATTCTGGTCTTTTCATAGTGCCAGGACCAGAAATCAACAATGTTTCTTGTAGACAAAGGTATGCTCAATATAAAAGGTACATTCATTGGCAAAAAAAACTTGTGCTACCCTCTCCCTGTCCCAAGTGGCGTAGGTGGCATCAATTAATTCTGAAACTTGTACAAGCGGGTATGCAACCCTACTCCCATAAGGGCGCATCATCTCTGTGCGTGGCAACCAATTCCCATTCCAGATATTAGTGGACTCACCGTTACCAATCCGTTTGATCAATCCCTGCTTCAAGACATCTTTCCCTTCAATCACAACCCTCCAAATTTTGCTCGGATGAGTTCCCAAGGCATCTTCCAGGAAAGAGGATGCTGGGAAGTAGATGCTTTTCAGAATACGATCACTAAGAGAATCAGGATTTTGCATAATCCTCCACGCTTGCTTTGGTAGCATGGCTGATACGTCTCCGTCGTATCTACAATTTTTGATTGTTACATGCCAATATTATTCAACTTTCATATACTTTTGGCAACTTTTTATACTATTTTTTGGGACTAACATATTGATCCAGTGCCCAGTGCCAGTTCTTGTTTGTTGCGTGTTTTATGTTTCGCAGAAACCCAATATCAAACGAAATCCAAATGGGACAAAAACGGACGGAGAATTATTTTGTAATATTTGGTATTTCCCGGAGGAAGAATCAACGCGAAACGGTGTCCGAGGTGGCCAAGAGATAGGGGGCGCGCCCACACCCCCTGGGCGCGCCTGGCACTCTCCTGGGCCACCCGTAAGGCGGTTGACGCTCTTGTTTTTCCGCAAAAAAGCTAATTTTACGAGAAAAATCTGGGCGAAAGATTCACCCCAATCGGAGTTACGGATCTCCGGATATAAAAGAAACGGTGAAGGGGAAGGATCTGAGAACGCAGAAATAGAGAGATAGATCCAATCTCGGAGGGGCTCTCGCTCCTCCCAAGCCATGGGAGCCAAGGACCAGAGGGGAAACCCTTCTCCCATCTAGGGAGAAGGTCAAGGAAGAAGAATAAGAAGGGGGCTCTCTCCCCCTTGCTTCCGGTAGCGCCGGAACGCCGCCGGGGGTCATCATCATCACCGCGATCTACACCAACACCTTCACCATCTTCACCAACACCTCTATCACCTTCTCCCCTCTATCTACAGCGGTCCACTCTCCTGCAACCCGCTGTACCCTCTACTTGAACATGCTGCTTTATCCTTCATATTATTTTCCAATGATGTGTTGCCATCCTCTGATGTCTGAGTAGATTTTCGTTGTCCTATTGGTGGTTGACGAATTGCTATGATTGATTTAATTTGCTTGTGGTTATGTTGCTGTCCTTTGATGCCCATCATATGAGTGTGCGCGTGGATCATACCATAGGGTTAGTTGTATGCTGATAGGAGTATGTATTGGAGGGCTAGAGTGACAGAAGCTTCAACCTAGCATAGAAATTGATGCATACGGGATTGAAGGGGACCAATATATCTTAGTGCTATGGTTGGGTTTTATCTTAATGAACGTTAGTAGTTGCGGATGCTTGCTAATAGTTCCAAACATAAGTGCATAGAATTCCAAGTCAGGGATGACATGCTAGTAGTGGCCTCTCCCACATAAAACATGCTATCGGTCTAGTAAAGTAGTCAATTGCTTAGGGACAATTCCACAACTCCTACCACCACTTTTCCACACTCGCTATATTTACTTTATTGCATCTTTATCTAAACAGCCCCTAGTTTATATTTACGCATTCTTTATTATCTTGCAAATCTATCCTATCACACCTACAAGGTACTTCTAGTTTCATACTTGTTCTAGGTAAAGCGAACGTCAAGCGTGCGTAGAGTCGTATCAGTGTCCGATAGGACTTGAGAGAGTATTTGTTCTACCTTTAGCTCCTCGTTGGGTTCGACACTCTGACTTATCGAAAGAGGTTACAACTATCCCGTATACTTGCGGGTCATCAAGACCTTTTTCTGGCGCCGTTGCCGGGGAGTCATAGCGTGGGGTGAATATTCTCATGTGTGCTTGTTTGCTTTATCACTAAGTAATTTTTATTTGCTGTTCTTAGTTGTTCTCTATCTTTAGTTATGTATATGGAACACGAAATACCAAAAAAATTAGGTGTACTTTCTACTCATGGAGATGGGGTAACTCCTAAAACCCTCGATTCTCATTATGTGAAAGATATTATGTACTACTTTGATAATCCTCAGAAAACCCCATTCAACTTTATAATGGGAGACACGTTGGATCAACGTGAATACTTTAGGGATTATCGCTTTACACAAAAAGGGAAACTATTATGGGATCAAATTAATATGTTGCGTTGGTATGCTCGGGATCTATGCTTGAGATATGATATTACTTGTTGCTCTAGGATGAAGGCTCCACACCTTCCCTTTTCATGCAAATTAATGATAATGAAACCTTAGCTTCTTATGGTAACGGTATATATGATTTCTATGATGTTAAACAAATTGAAGAATTTATTGCTTTTAAGGCTTCTTATGAAATTGAAACTTTGTTTGAAAAGTATGAAGCTTTTCATGATGATGTTTATAGGCCTGAAAATCTTGCTATACTTAGATATTGCTATGAAAATTATGAATACAATTACAATATTAATGCATTTATTGAGAAAGTCTCCGCTGTCCAAGAAGAGACTAATATTTTGCAGGAAGCTATGGAAGAAGAAATTGATGAAACTGTGAGCTCATTGGATGAAAAAGATGATGAGGAGAGCGAAGAACAAAAGGAGGAAGAGCGGATTGATCACCTGTGCCCACCTTCTAATGAGAGTAACTCTTCAACTCATACATTGTTTAATTCTCCTTCGTGCTTACCGAAGGATGATTGCTATGATCCCTTGAATTTGTTTGAAATATCCCTTTTTGATGATGCTTGCTATGCTTGTGGCCAAGATGCCAATATGAATTATGCTTATGGAGATGAACTTGCTATAGTTCCTTATGTTAAACATGAAATTGTTGCTATTGCACCCACGCATGATAGTCCTATTATCTTTTTGAATTCTCCCAACTACACTATATCGGAGAAGTTTGTGCTTAGTAAGGATTATATTGATGGGTTGCCTTTTGCTGTTGCACATGATGATTTTGATAGATATAATATGCATGTACTTGCTGCTCCTACTTGCAATTATTATGAGAGAGGAACTACATCTTCGCCTCTTTATGTTTCCAACACGATAGAATTGCAAGAAACTGCTTATACTATGCATTGGCCTTTACTTGGCGTGCATGAATTGTTCTTTTATGACATGCTGATGCATAGGAAAAGAGTAAGACTTTGTTGTTGCATGATATATGTTAATTTGTGCTCACTACTAAATTACAAATCATTGTTAATTAAAATTGGCTTTGATATACCTTGGGATCCGGGTGGATCCATTACTTGAGCACTATATGCCTAGCTTAATGGCTTTAAAGAAAGCGCTGCCAGGGAGAAAACCCGGAAGTTTCAGAGAGTCATTTATTTATGTTGAGTGCTTCTATATAGTCTAAAAAAATAAAGAGGGGAACCTAAAAACTTTTCAAAAAGGAAAGTGAAAGTGAGAAAGATAAGCATTGTTGAAGTGGGAGCTAGCCTTGAACTTTGTTCATGCTCACGGAAACTTTGTGAATCTTAATTACAGAAACTTTTCATCAAAAATAATTATCCCCTTGTACAATTCCATTGTATTATAAAAATAATGTGCCAAGGTTTGCCTTTAGGATGTTTACAATGCTTGTTGGTTTGTACGGTGCTGGACAGAAACTTTGTCTGTAGTGCGCGATTTTACATTTTTAAGTGGAACGTCAAATGGTTATGATTCTTTTTGCACTGTCCTGCTGTACAAATTGTTTATTTTTTCTAATTTTGGTAGAATTTTGGGGTACCATAAGTATGGTGGATGTTCAGATTGCTATAGACTGTTCTGTTTTTGACAGATTCTGTTTTTGATGCATAGTTTGCTTGTTTTGATGAATCTATCAATTTATATTAGTGGATTAAGCCATGTAAAACTTATATTACAGTAGAAACAATGCAAAAACAAAATATGAATTGGTTTTCAACAGTACTTAGAGTGGTGATTTGCTTTATTATACTAACGGATCTTACCGAGTTTTCTGTTGAAGTTTTGTGTGGATGAAGTGTGTAATCGAGGAGGTCTTGATATGAGGAAAAGGAAGAGAGGAAAGAGATCAAGCTTGGGGATTCCCAAGGCACCCCAAGTAAATATTCAAGGAGACTCAAGCGTCTAAGCTTGGGGATGCCCTGGAAGGCATCCCCTCTTTCTTCAACAAGTATCGGTATGTTTTCGGATTCGTTTCGTTCATGCGATATGTGCAACTCTTGGAGCGTCTTTTGCATTTAGTTTTCATGTTTCTTTTATGCACCATGCTGGTATGAGATAGTCCTTGGTTGATTTATAGAATGCTATTTGCACTTCACTTAAATATTTTGAGTATGGCTTTATAGAATGCTTCATGTGCTTTACTTATATCATTTGAAGTCTGGATTGCCTGTTTCTCTTCACATAGAAAACCGCCATTTCTTGGATGCTTTTTTGCTTCACTTATATTTGTTAGAGCATGGGCATATCTTTTGTGGAAATAATTAAACTCTCTTTCTTCACTTATATCTATTTAGAGAGATGACAGGAATTGGTCAATTAAAATCCTACATAAACTTGTGGATCACTGAATATGATATGTTTGATTCCTTGCAATAGTTTTGCGATATAGTGATGATAATATGTGGGAGATACTAGTAGACGGTTGTGTTTAGTAAGGATGTTGGTGTTAAGTTTTGTGATTCCCGAAGCATGCATGTATGGCCTACTAACTATGTAACCAAATTGGCGTGCATTGTATTTTGATTGTTATCTTTGCGTGAAGGTCGGGGGCGCGCGATGGTTAACTCCTACCAACCTCCCCCTAGGAGCATGCGTGTAGTACTTTGTTTCAAGGGAAAATAAATTTTTGCAATAAGTATGTGAGTTCTTTATGACTAATGTTGAGTCCATGGACTATACGCACTCTCACCCTTCCATCATTGCTAGCCTCTTCGGTACCGTGCATTGCCCTTTCTCACCTCGAGAGTTGGTGCAAACTTCGCCGGTGCATCCAAACCCCGTGATATGATGCGCTCTATCACACATAAACCTCCTTATATCTTCCTCAAAACAGCCACCATACCTACCTATCATGGCATTTCCATAGCCATTCCGAGAATATTGCCATGCAACTTCCATCATCATCATATACATGACTTGAGCATTCATTGTCATATTGCTTTGCATGATCGTAAGATAGCTAGCATGATGTTTTCATGGCTTGCCCGTTTTTTGATGTCATTGCTACGCTAGATCATTCCACATCGCGGTACACCGCCGGAAGCATTCATATAGAGTCATATGTTTGTTATAGTATCGAGTTGTAATATTGAGTTGTAAGTAAATAAAAGTGTGATGATCATCATTATAGAGCATTGCCCCATAAAAAAAGAAAAAAAGAAAAAAAGGAAAGGCCAAAGAAGCCTAAATAAAAAAGGGGGCCAAAGAAGCCCACCCAAAAAAAAGAAAAAAAAGAAAAAATAAAAAGAAAAGGGGCAATGTTACTATCCTTTTTCCGCACTTGTGCTTCAAAGTAGCACCATGTTCTTCATATAGAGAGTCTCCTATGTTGTCACTTTTATATACTAGTGGGAATTTTTCATTATAGAACTTTGCTTGTATATTCCAACGATGGGCTTCCTCAAATGCCCTAGGTCTTCATGAGAAAGTAGATCTAGTGCATCCGTTGCATGACAATCCCTACTCCTCGCATTGACATCAATTGATGGGCATCTCCATAGCCCGTTGAATAGCCGCGTTGATATGAGACTTTCTCTCTTTTTGTCTTCTCCGCATAACCTCCACCATCATATTCTATTTTACCCATAGTGCTATATCCATGGCTCACACTCATGTATTGTGTGAAGGTTGAAAAAGTTTGAGAATACTAAAGTATGAAACAATTGCTTGGCTGACACTGGGATAGGCATGAGGGGTACCTTGTGTTAAGAAAAGGGAGCATACCAGACTATATGATTTTGTAGGGATAACGTTCTGAAGCATTGATGTTTTGAAAGACATGATTCTTTGTTGGGATGCCCTAAGTATTATTGTTTTTATGTCACATGATAGACTATTGCTTTGAATCACTCGTGTCTTAATATTCATGCCATGATTAGACATATGATCAAGATTATGCTAGGTAGCATTCCACATCAAAAATTATCTTTTTTATCATTTACCTACTCGAGGACGAGCAGGAATTAAGCTTGGGGATGCTGATACATCTCCGTCGTATCTATAATTTTTGATTGTTCCATGCCAATATTATTCAACTTTCATATACTTTTGGAAAATTTTTATACTATTTTTTGGGACTAACATATTGATCCAGTGCCCAGTGCCAGTTCCTGTTTGTTGCATGTTTTATGTTTCGTAGAAACCCAATATCAAACGGAATCCAAACGGGATAAAAACGGACGGAGAATTATATTGGAATATTCGGGATTTTCCGAAGGAAGAATCAAAGCGAAATGGTGTCTGAGGTGGCCAAGAGATAGGGGGCATGCCCACACCCCCTGGGTGCGCCTGACACTCTCCTGGGCCACCCATAAGGCGGTTGACGCTCTTCTTTTGCCGCAAGAAAGCTAATTTTATGAGAAAAATCTGGGCGAAAGATTCACCCCAATCGGAGTTACGGATATTCGGATATAAAAGAAACAGTGAAGGGGAAGGATCTGAGAACGCAGAAATAGAGAGATAGATCCAATCTCGGTGGGGCTCTCGCCCCTCCCAATCCATGGGAGACAAGGACCAGAGGGGAAACACTTCTCCCATCTAGGGAGAAGGTCAAGGAAGAAGAAGAAGAAGGGGGGTTCTCTCCCCCTTGCTTCTGGTGGCACCGGGACGCCGCTGGGGGCCATCATCATCACCGCGATCTACATCAACACCTCCGCCATCTTCACCAACACCTCCATTACCTTCCCCCCTCTATCTACAGCGGTCCAATCTCCCGCAACCCGCTGTACCCTCTACTTGAACATGGTGCTTTATGCTTCATATTATTTTCCTATGATGTGTTGCCATCCTATGATGTCTGAGTAGATTTTTGTTGTCCTATTGGTGGTTGATGAATTGCTATGATTTATTTAATTTGCTTGTGGTTATGTTGCTGTCCTTTGGTGCCCATCATATGAGCGTGCGCGTGGATCACAATTGTATGCTGATAGGACTATGTATTGGAGGGCTAGAGTGACAGAAGCTTCAATCTAGCATAGAAATTGATGCATACGGGATTGAAGGGGGACCAATATATCTTAATGCTATGGTTGGGTTTTACCTTAATGAACGTCAGTAGTTGCGGATGCTGGATAATAGTTCCAATCATAAGTGCATAGAATTCCAAGTCAGAGATGACATGCTAGCAGTGGCCTCTCCCACATAAAACTTGCTATCGGTCTAGTAAAGTAGTCAATTGCTTAGGGACAATTCCGCAACTCCTACCACCACTTTTCCACACTCGCTATATTTACTTTATTGCATCTTTATCTAAACAGCCCCTAGTTTATATTTACACATTCTTTATTATCTTGCAAACCTATCCTATCACACCTACAAGGTACTTCTAGTTTCATACTTGTTCTAGGTAAAGCGAACGTCAAGCGTGCGTAGAGTCGTATCAGTGGCCGATAGGACTTGAGAGAGTATTTGTTCTACCTTTAGCTCCTCGTTGGGTTCGACACTCTTACTTATCAAAAGAGGCTACAACTATCCCGTATACATGCGGGTCATCAATGGCCATGTTAAAAAGCTCATAATCTTTGAAATCCAAGCTGCCCATGTTTTTGGGTTGTGTCATTGCTTTCCAGGACACCCAGTTTGAGGTAGATATGGATCGATGCCACCATTGGTGATTACTATTGTACAATTATTATTTTACTGCAATAGCTAGAAAATATTTTTTGGGAGTGGATGGCTTTGCGAACATTTTAGGTGTCAAATTAAGTTGTATGGGAAAAAAATTAGTTGTATTGGGTTCATATTTACTAAGAAGAAGATAATTTTTGTGGCAAAAAGCATCGAAATTTGTCGTCCTTGTGGTGGAGTTGGGTGTGTTCTTCCAACTCACCTAGGTGGAGGGGCCTCTTCACTCCTTTTCACTCCTCAATATATGATATGCATGCTTGTGAATATTCGAGGAAAAAAACTTGGGAAAGAAAATGTTCACTTCCACCCCCTCCTAGCTGACGTTCGTCGGATAAGATTACCCTTTGTTTAGTAGAACTGTCTTTTAATCTGGATCCAAACTTTTCGCTCTCTACTAAAAAAGGGAGGCAGTAGTGATACACTATGTTCACTCTCGGTAGTGATGAATCCTATTTACCTGATGATTTTGGTCATTATTTTGTGCCAACATGGTAGGTTTGGTGTGATTTTACTATGTTCGCACACCTCTTTCCGCTAGTATTCCACAGGTTACGCCATTTGTAGAAAATAATATTTTATGGAAGGAATCCTAGGGAATGGTAGTGAAATCACGTATTTAATGTGATAATCACCTACCAGAAAAAATTGGAGCAAAGGTGGCAAAGGAGGAGTCATTGCGGTGAGGTGCGGCTTGCAATAACAGTGAGGCCAAGCATCTCTTGACCCACACACACTTGGATACTCTACCCTCCAACATCATAGGCACTAGGTGGCAGTGATGATGTTGGATCATGTCGCACGTCATAGGCAAGGGATGGCGGCGACGGCACAATCGCCTCTCTTTTTTTTTTACCAGAGGTCACTAGTAGAAAACATGGCTTTGGTTCTTGTCGGGCCAGCCCATTAGTCTCGGTTCATCCCAATGCAGGACCCATGGGGGCATAGGTCCCGGTTCGTGAGCCAGGGGGCCGGCCAGGCCATCATGGGGCATTGGTCCCGGTTCATCTGGTACCTTTGGTCCCGGTTCGAGGCTCGAACCGGGACCAATGTGCCTCACTCCTGGCCCACCACCATTGGTCCTGGTTGGTGGCTTGAACCGGGACTAAAGGGTGTCCTTTAGTCCCAGTTTCAGCCAAAAACTGGGACCAATGATATACCTAGATATACCCCTTGCCCGCGAGCAGAGCAGTGGTGTGCTCTGTTTTTTTGGGAGAGGTGTGTAGAGGTGTGTTGTGCTCTAGCTCACCTCCTATGCACATGAGATATTCGATGAAATGCCCGAGCCACACTTAAGCTTTCTCCTCTTGAAGCTCCTTGTCCAAGCTCCATTTTCCTTGAGATTTGTTTAGGTTTGGTGGGCCGTCCTGTCCCGTCCCCATCCTCACCGCCGTTGATCGCCCGTGCCGATCTCGTCGCCTGCACCACCGTGGTGAGCCTCTTGATCTTATCTTATTTATTAAAGAAAAAAGTTCTTACTTGTATGATGTAGATAGATACTTGTGTAGTTTTCTTACTTATTATTGTTTGTTATTATATAGTGAAATGTTTTTGGTATCCGCCTTCGTCGGCCCTCGTCTTGTCTATGATTCAGATGTGGTATATATATATATATATATATATATATATATATATATATATATATATATATATATATATATATATATATATTTCATTTAGTGTTTATGACAATTATGTCGAGCAACGTGACATAGATTTTTTTATCTAGGAGGTATGTGAACCGGAAATTCCAACCGACCCTATTGTCGAGAGGTTAAATTTAGTTGAAGAAGAAAACAATTACTTGAAGGAAAAATTGAAAAACATTGAGGAGGAGAAGATGACATTGGAGTTGCATGTTGCGGATGTCGTCGATGATCACGAGATCAAGATGGATGCAATGCGTTTGAAGATTAGAAAGATTAAAAAATATGCTATTCATACTGAGGCTTGGTATCACTATGCCGTTGGATCAATTGTTACCTTGGTTGCGGTTATGATCCCATTTGTTGTTGCATTGAAATGTTTTATATAGTTTTAATGTATGGTTTAATTAGATGCTCTGAAGAGCTATATGTTATTCAATGAGAACTATGTATGTACTTTGGGTTTAATGTGATGATAAACTTCTATTAATTTGGTCACTTATCTATTCATTCTGACACCCCAAAAATTTGGCCTTTTTTTATGAATAAAAATTTTGCCAGGAATTAAAACTTTGAATTTCTGAGCTCCATTTTGATTTTCAATCATTTCCTTCCCTGTTTTCATGAGTTTTTCCCTAAGTGAAAACCTTTCAAATATGTTATTGGACTTATTTAACCTCTCAAGAAAAAACTTTTCTTTTATAAGTATAACTAATTAACTAATTAAATTGCTTGATCTTTATTTTCTTGAAAAATGGTTTTTCAAGGTTATATGGCCATATTTGAACTACAACCATTTGATAAATTCACCTAAAATTCTAACCAAAAATTGGAGATGTCATGTGATGTTTTTAAATCACTTTTATTCAAAAATATCTTTTATTTATGTAATATTTTGAGCTCTACACTCAATTTTTCTTCTCTGGTCCAGAGTGCAATTTGCACTACAACTCATTTAAATAATTCTTTCTAGCCTCCACCAAAATTAGGGGATGTTGGCAGTACCATATGATTCAACTCTATGCCAAAAACACAGTGATGTTATTTGCAAGTTTTGAGTGAATCAACCTCATCTTCATTCTGGTCCAACAGGATGGTTTGTACAGCAACCATATTTTTGCTTGCTCCTTAGCCCTTAATTCTTTCTCCTACTTATAGTCCTCCATATTAAACCCTTAAGTCCAGGAGCATGCATCCATTGGATTATTTTTGGTTCATGAAATAATGTCATTTATTTCCTGTCCAGAATTGAAATTCTGCAAAACTTGCACTAGAAAGTTTGTGCTTTTCACAAACTAACCTCACCACCCTCTTATGCATCCAAAGAGACACTAGCCTGGAGAATTTGGCCACCCCAAGAATTGCCTAAGTGCCCTTAGCATTTTGTCAAACACCTTATGGGCATGATCTGTTTTGACTTGACTTTTGACATTGCACTGTGAACTTGCACCTCTGATCAAACAAGCATGTCCACTAGACTCCCCCTTACTCCTAACCTAGATCTGCTAAATGCCAGCCTCACCCAAGCTCTGTAGCATGCTCTGGCATTACGTCGAGCACATCCCGTGCACGCCCGGAGCGCGAGAAGAGCGTGCGTTTGGCACGCGCGTGCGCCGAGCCGATACGCTGGCCCCCACGGTTTTGGCCCGCTCTGCAGCACCACGCCACGCGCTCCCCTTCTCACCACTACACGCCAGCCGCCCTCGCACCCTACAGCGCCACCGCCAGAGCACTCTTGGCGGCACGCCGGCGTCGGCCGACAGCCCCTGCTCCGTTCAGCGCCGCCCAAGCCACCCCGGCTCGCCACCTGGCCCCGGCACAGCCCGAGCTCATCCACACGGGTGTCCGCTAGAGTTCGTCGCCGCCACGTCGCCCTAGCTACAGAGAGGCGGTTCGCCGGAGAGCTTATCCCCACCGCCGCGGAACTGACCTCATCGCACTATAAATGGACCCCCCGAAACCAGTCGAGCATGGAGGCGACCTCATGCTACCCCCATGGCGCTCCCCTGCCTCGCATTCGACCCGGGGAGGCCTCCTTCCTCATCTCCGGCAACTCCTGCCGCAGCCACCGCCCCGGCCAATCCGGCATCTCCAGTATCTCCCCCTCTCCGTTCTCTTGCCAAAAACACCTCCTTCCTTCCAGGAACCCAACCCCCTACTTGATTTTGATCGGGAGCCATCGCCGCCACAAAAGCACTTTGCTCCCAAAGCCTTCTCCGCCGCGAAGCTCGCCGCCGGCAGCTCCCTCCGTCCCCACCTGCTTGGCGACCACCGGAAGGATCGCCCTTGCATGGCGGATCCATCCCCGCCCTCGGGGCCCCGCGAGGAGCCGCCAGTCGCCGGCAACAATCGCCGGAGCTCCGCCTCCGCTCGGGACAGAGGAAGGAGAGGGAGAAAGACTAGTCAAACCTGACTAGTGGGCCCCGTGGACCCACTGTCAGTGACCCACTCCGCCGCCACGCGTGTTAAGTGGAAGCGTAAACTCCCGAGTACGTTTTTCCTGCACCGGAAGCGTATTTCCATCTGAAGCGTTTTCTTTTTCTGTTTTTATTCAAAACAGATTTTGACCACAACTTTGACTGCCTATAACTTTTTAAATACAACTCCAAATAAATTAATTCTTTTTCCTACCTCTCGCAAATTTCACCTAGTTTATTTTAAGATTTATTTGAAAAAATTTCAGAACAACTTTTGGTGCTGTTTTTATTTTGTGTGTTAATTCTTTTATATTGCTAAAATAGGATTTTTGAAGAGAGGAGAAAAGTTTCAAGTTTTGGAGTGCACCCTGCCTTTCCACACATTGAAGGCAAGCATTCTGAATCCCGGCATAATATTTTGGTGTGATCGTTGATACATTTATAACACCACCGCATTTCGAAGGACTTGTTATTTCATGTGGTGTGATCATATGCATGAGTGCATATTAATGATTTCCATGCTGTTGGAAATGAAGACACTTGTGATGATAATCATCCTCATGTGCCTTGCATGCATACCGGCAAGAACCCGGGAAAACCTCTGCCTTGGGTAGGCATGAGTTTGTCGCCGGTCTCCGTCGGGACGGTTATGTCTGGTATGGCATGGTAAGGTGATATGAGCAGTGACTCTGTTGGATGAAATACATTCTCATACTAATCATGCAGGGGATACTTAAACCTCCTGAGTCGACCGTAGATCGAGTCTTGTGCCAGTAACCCCCATACTTGTTTCGTACTACCACTCGTCTCTACAGCAAGTAGAGTATGGTTCAGTAAGTTGTCAACCTCTTTCTAGCACACACCGTACAGAGAGGCCATGGTGGAAGATACCGGTTGTAGCTGGTAGGCAGTCCACCTGGTCCGGGGGCATGGGTGTTTCCGGTTGGGACCGAGAGGGGAGGCCACCCCTTAGAGCGCGCGATATAAATTTGATCCCATGCTACGCGAGGTTGTAGCCTCCCCACTTAGAGTTTTGCTTAACAAGTGTCGTGGGTGATTCCAGACACGTGTGAGTTAAGCTGGTGTGTGCAAGTTAGGTGTGTTTTCAACTAAAAGGCCGTAGACGGAATTAGTCCCGATGGACTAAAGAAATCCGTTACTCGTGGGTAAAGAGTACACCCTCTGCAGAGATTAAACCTATTCGAGTAGCCGTGTCCATGGTTAAGGACTACAGTCTGGGATGGTCAGGTGTCGGTCTTAGTGTCGGTCTTCGGAGGTGAAACTGTTAACCAGAGCTAGAAATACTACTTGTGACTTGTGATAATTATGTTTATTATTTTTGTTGACTAACCCGTGATATTATTGTTATTATCGAGTATCTCTGGGACGGTTCTACCTCCGGGATATTCACTATGATTGTTTATTTTAAAGCCCTTTATGTGGCGTCGCTCAGACGCCCGACTGTGGCATTTCTTTTAAAGCCCTTTATGTGGTGTCGCTCAGATGCCCGACTGTGGCATTTATTTTAAAGCCCTTTATGTGGCGTCACTCAGACGCCCGACTGTGGCATTTCTTTTAAAGCCCTTTATGTGGCGTCGCTCAGACGCCCGACTGTGGCATTTCTTTTAAAGCCCTTTATGTGCTGTCGCTCAGACGCCCGACTGTGGCATTTGTTTTAAAGCCCTTTATGTGGTGTCACTCAGACGTCCGACTGTGGCATCTCTTTTAAAGCCCTTTATGTGGTTTCGCTCAGACGCCCGACTGTGGCATTTCTTTTAAAGCCCTTTATGTGGCGTCGCTCAGACGCCCGACTGTGGCATTTCTTTTAAAGCCCTTTATGTGGTGTCGCTAAGGCGCCCGACTGTGGCATCGCTTGTTATTTAATTTCATGAATCTTAATACTACTATGTTATTGCATTTTTATAAATCACTTGCTTGCACGCATCAGAATTTTATTTACTATTTTTGACTGACGTCATGAGCGTAAAATATTTTCAGCACATCATTGTTATATTATACCTGTGTTCATAATGTTTGCGAGTACATTCAAAGTACTCACTGGCTTGTCCCTGGCTATTGTCTTGGCCAGATTTTCTTGCACGGAGGGGAGCGACGCGATGACAGCCCCGGAACCTAAGCAATGGAGATAGCAGCCTCGCGAAGATAGGAGTTAACCTGGTCAGCTGTTCCTGTGGGAAATGGAGTCCCATAGACACTGATGTTTCACAACCCGCTTCCGCCATCAACCTCTAGAAACCTTTTGTTGTACTCACAGGCCAGAATGGTCTTGTACTACATCTTTTTTTTGTATTTTGCTTGGAATTTCTGTATCAAGTTGGAGCCTCATCAGCTAACAGTAATCCTGGGGCTGATGAGCACGACGGTCCTTTCTGGAAATTTATACCCGGAAAACCGGCCGTGACATTCATGATGTACACAGAGATCAACCGACAATGGATGTACGGTAATAGATGCACCTCTGAGTACATTAAGGGCGTGAATAATTTTCTCGCAGTGGCTGAGGCAAACAAGGAGAATGGTTTTATGTGTTGTCCATGCACTACTAGGGAAAAGCCTATACACACAATCTTAGCAGCAGCGCGGTTCAAAATGGGGCGCTGCTGCTAACTAGTAGTAGCGCGTGTTATGTAAACTCGCTGCTAATAAGGATTTACCAGTAGCGCGCTCGGACTAAAACGCGCTGCTACAAATATCGACCGGCGGTGTTCACCTAACTCTAAATAGCAGTAGCGCGGTCACAAGAACCGCGCTACTGCTAAGTATGTAGTAGTAGCGCGCTTTTTCCGAGATCGCTGCTGGTAAGTTTCAAATTGCCACAATTTTTTTATCCCAGTTAGCAGTAGCGCCGTATACCAAAGCGCGCTGCTGCTAAATCCTTAGGAGCAGCGCGTTTTAGGTCCCGCTCTACTACTAACCCGCACCAACCCAACACCTTTCCCCACCCGTCCCTCACCTCCCCTCCTCTTTTCCCTTCCCCCTACCTCCCCCTCCTCTCTTCCCTTCCCCCTACCTCCACCACATGCTCCCACTCTCACTGTTCTTCTTCTCCTCAATACTTCTTCCCCATTACTCTCTCTCTTCTATCCACCTTTCTCTCTCTTCATTACTCCTACATAACTACACCACCTCCATTAATGCATCTCCTTTCTCTTTTTCCTTCCCCCTCCACTAGTTGAAGTTGTCTCCTCCCAAATTAGGTAGCTAGGTAGATGTAGGATTTAGTAAAGTGACCTATTTGCCCCTAACTAGATCTATGTTTGTCAAGAAGAGCTTTGTGCACTTTTAATCTCCCTACAACATCATCTCCACCGTGTGCTCGATCTCGATCGAGATAGAGGTGATGAAAATTTCATGCTTTTGCAAAATGGAAATGTGTTTATGTGTGTGTGTGATATGTTTGTGGAAATTGTGTGTGTGGCATGAGTTGACGCCGCCAAATTGTGCTTTTGAGTTGCCTATGTTTTGCCGAAATGTCGATTTATTTCCGTTTTGGTGAATTCCAGGCAAACTCTAGATCCATATATGTCCTATTTTTAGGGAAGGTCATGCCAATTTTTTTATGACTTTGATGCATGCATACATTTTTATAATCAATTTTTTTATTATTACTGTGCAGAGTTGACGATGGTCAGTGGAACGATGGTGGACAGGTGGTTGCAGTCGGCGGTGCAGGACATGAAAGAAAATAACCGGACAGAGGTTTTATGTCCGTGTCGAAAATGCAAAGGAATAGTTTGGCTTCACCCCCATGACGATGGTCGTGTCGAAGCGCACCTACTCATGACTGGTTTCATGGATGGCTATACTCGGTGGATAATTGAAGATGAGGATGACGATGTTGAGGATGCCGACGGGGCAGGCAATGATGACACGGGGCAAGACGAAGAGATGATCGATAATGGCGGCAGGGAAGAGGCCGGACATGGCGCCGGAGAAGGGGCCGGACATGGCGGAGGAGAAGGGGCCGGACATGGCGGCGGAGAGAACGACATGGACTCCACGCATCAGAGTTCGTCGCTACTAAGTTCAATTGTGTGGGACCCTCATGTTCAAGCATTGCTTCGCAAGGAGACGAGTACTTAGAGAGCTGCTTCTAGAGAGGAGGCTAAGCTGGAGCAACTGGTGGTTGACTCGAACACTCCATTGTATGATGGTTGCAATCCTGAGGTGACCCGCTTGAGTTTCACGCTCCAACTCCTGAAGACGAAGGCTAAAAACAAATGGACCGACACTAGCCTCGATGAGCATCTCAAGTACCTAAAGGATGTTCTTCCCGCGGGTAATCTATGTCCTACTAGTGTTGATGAGGCCAAGAAGATCGTGTGCCCTCTTGATCTGCCACACGTTAGATACCATGCATGCATCAACGATTGCATAATTTATCGGAAGGAGCACGTGGAAAAAACAAGCTGTCCGGTGTGCAATGCTTCTCGATACAAGAAGGTCGGGAAGAAATGTCCCCAGAAAGTTGTATGGTACTTACCAATCACTCCCCGTCTCCAGAGGTATTTTGTAGATCCCAAGGAAGCAAAGCTAATGCGCTGGCACGCGGAGAGGAAGAAGCCCGACGATGGAGATGATCCGAAGCTGAGACACGTGAAGGATGGAAGCCAGTGGAGAGCGTTGAACAGCTTCTATCGGTATTTTGAATGTGATGCAAGGAACATCGTGCTCGGCGCGTGTACCGATGGCATGAATCCGTTTGGCAACCAGAACACCAACCATAGCACATGGCCCGTGTTTGTATGGATGTACAACCTCCCCCTGGTTGTGCATGAAATCGAAGTACATTCACATGAGCATGCTTATTCAAGGGCCGAAACAACTAGGAAATAATATTAATTTGTATCTGGGGCTACTTCAAGAGGAGTTACACACGTTATGGAAAACACCGGCCAAGACATGGGACGCCAGCAAAGGTGAGTATTTCAACATGAGAGCCGCGCTGATCACGACAGTGCAGGACTATCTCGGTTAAGGGTATGTGGCAAGCCAGGTGTGCCATGGATATTGCGGATGCACGTGGTGCATGGATGATACAACGTCTCAGCAGCTAATGTCAAGGAAAGATGGCGGGTCTGGGAAAATCGTGTACATGGGGCATCGAAGATGGCTTGAACAGGACGACCCGTGGAGAAACCGTGGAGATCTATTCAATGGTCACGCTGAGCATCGAGGACCTCCACGTAAGTGGAGCGGTGCCGAAATCGATGAGCTGTTGAAAAACTGGAAGGAGTGCGCCGCGCCGGGAAAGACGATGAGAAAGGCGCCGGAGCCGCTGCTGAAGGTATGGAAGACGAGGTCTGTGGTCTGGGACTTGGAGTACTGGCACAAACTCGATACACCTCATTGCCTTGATCAATTGCATATCTGTAAGAATGTCCTTGAGAGCTTGCTTGCAACACTGATGAACATGCCGGATAAGACCAAGGATGGGCCGAAGGCAAGAAAAGACTTGCAAGATTTGAAAATCAGGGAAGATCTGCACATGCCGCCCCGTAAAATGTCAGACAAGACAGAGACGGAGACAGAGGCACGGGAGAAGAAGGGCAAGAAAATAAAGAAAGAGGATTATTGCCCCCCTTCTTGCTTCATCTTAAGTCAGGCTGAGATCAATCAATTCTTTAAGTGCCTTACCAGAGTGAAAGTTAGTTCCGGTTACTGTGGCAAGATAAGCAGATATCTAGACACGGACAAGAAAAGGTTCAGTGGGATGAAGTCTCATGACTGTCATGTGATGATGACGCAGATACTACCTGTTGCCCTTAGAGGGATAATGGACAAGCACGTCCGTGACACGCTTATTGGTCTCTGCAACTTTTTCGACGTCATCTCTCGGAAGTCGATAAGTGTGAAGCAGCTCCAAAGGCTACAGGAAGAGATCATTGTGATACTGAATGAGCTTGAGATGTACTTCCCGCCCGCGTTCTTCGACGTGATGGTTCATCTGTGTGTCCATATTGTGGATGACATAATAGACCTGGGGCTGTCATTCCTGCACAACATGATGCCGTTTGAGAGGATGAATGGGATCATCAAAGGATTCGTTCGTAACATGTCCCGTCCAGATGGAAGCATCGTCCAGGGCTATTTGGCACAAGAGTGCATCTCTTTCTGTGAGAATTTTCTATATGGCGCAGACCAGCCGCCTGGTGTTAGTGTTGGTTTGCCCGTTAACAAGCACGATGGGAGGCTCGAAGGAGATGGTCACTGCAACGGTCGCAGGGAACTGCACGTGGCATACTCAGATCGACGCAGCGACTTTGACAGAGCAAACTTGGTAGTGCTACAACACCTAGACGAGGTAGATCCTTTCATGGCACTGCACAAAGAAATTATCGCAAAGAAGTATCGTGACTGGGGGGTATGCAGGACGGACGCCAAAGTTACTAGAGAGCACAACTCCACTTTCCTGCATTGGTTCAAAGAGCATATTATTGCTAATCCCCCGGAGGAGGGCTCTAAGGACGGATTGCTCATATATGCCTTAGCACATGGCCCCTCGCCCAACCTCGTAACCTATCAGGCATATGATATCAACGGATACACGTTCTACACGGAGGCAAAAGATATGGACAGTGATGATTAGAACTTAGGGGTGATGATGGACTGCATGACCGGCAGCGATAACGGCACAACTGAACAATTTTATGGAAGGGTCGAGGAGATCTGGGAGCTTGACTACTCTGGACTACACAACACGACGATGTTCCGTGTCAGATGGGCTAAGAATGTCGAAAGAGAAAGCCGGATGTTCACTACCATGACTATACCCGACGCCAAGAGCGCTACCGTGAACGCTATCGCAAAAAACGAGCCATGGGTACACGTTAAGCACGTGACACAATGCTTCTTCATAACTGACCCGCGCAATCCCAGCCGTGTTGTCGTGAGGAGAGGCAAAAGGAACATCATTGGAATGGATGGAGTCGCCAACGAGGAAGACTATGATCAGTACGGCAAGCCAATGAGGGAAGATGACGATGATGATGAAGTATACATCAAAAAAGAAGAATCAATACTACATTACCTAAGAAAAATCATACTCCATGGAAAAGGCAAAGTCACAATGAGGGGCTCAATTATTCTTCGACGAACAAGAAGGGAAAGAAGCTGACTCAAAAACAAAAATGTTAGCACTGAGGAAACGTATGTTATGGGTCTAATGATGTGTAATATATATATGTTCCTATTTTGTATACACACTTAGCCATTATTATGCATGGGTCCAATGATGTGTAATATATATGTTCCTATTTTGCATACGTATTTAACCGTCAAATGATGCAATATATTGCCCTCCCTTCGTTCACTACCCTCGGGAAATAAAAGTTGGATAAAATAAAGGAAAAGAAAAAGGAAAACTGGCAGTAGCGACGGTAGTAGCAGCGCGTTTTGCATAAACTGCTGCAGCTACAGAATTTAGTAGTAGCACATTTCTCCTAAACCGCTGCAGCTACTGATGTTAGTAGCAGCGCGTTTTGACATAACGCGCTACTGCTACGTCCACTTAACCCAAAATTCTCACTCGCCCTGCTTCATCCCGCCATTTCCCCCCAAATCCCCACTCTCTCTCCCCCGTCGCACCACCGCGCCCGACCCGACCCCGACCCGGCCCCGATGCTCGCCCCCGACGCCGCCGGCGTCGGCGCTAGCCCCGGCGCTCTCCCCCGTCCCGGCCCTCGACCCTGACCCCGGCGCCGGTGCTAGCCCCCGACCCCCCCGACCCCGGCGCGCTCGCCCCCGACCCGTCGGCCCTCGCCTCCCTCCTCTGCCCTGCCGGCCGTCGTCGGGCCTGCATCCTCGCCCCTGCACTCTCTGTAAACCCCCCCTCTCTGCTAGGGTTCTTCAGTTATATTAATTAATTAGGTTATCTATTTAGTTATGAATTTAGCTAGGTTTCAAAATTAGCTGAATTTATATGCAAATTTGAACTGGACATGTGATATGTGGATATGTCATGTTTTGGACATGTCATGTTTGGAAAATTATCCGAGTGGCCTATGTTACCGCGGAATGTTGATTCATTTCCGTTTCGGTGAATTTCAGGCGCTCGATATGTCCATTTTTTAGCAAAGGTCATTCCGAAATTTCCCGTGAATAAAGGCATGATTTGTGCTACATAGTTGGCATATCGAGTGCTGGCACATAGATTTCTTTTTATGTCACTTCTCATTTATTCATACTTTTAGAAATAAATGAGGCCACTTAATCATAGGAAACATGTCGAACAACGATGAAACTGGGCCTTCTGACCAAGATGCAGACGAGATGGATTATGAGGGTGAACAAGAGTACCTCGACTATTTGACTGCTAAGCAAGGTTTGCAGGTCGGCCTCGATGATGGTACAGACGCCGACATCGACACCGACGGCGCCGGCACCGATGGCGGCACCGAGACCGGTGGGGAAGGTACCGGCGGGGAAGGTACCGGCCCCGATGCCGCTACCGAAAAGAGGAAGCATAAGAAGCAGAGGATATGAAAACCTAACAAACTAGGGATTGGACAACTTGTGATCACAAAGATGGCACCTGGCAATTTTGAGCCGTTAGAGCCGGAAGAACCTCGCAAGTGCTATGGGAACCAAGTAGGCTGCATCCTACGGGAATGCGCGAGCATCAACGACGATGACTTAAGGAGTAAAGAACATTTGACGCAGTTGCTCCTAACGAAGTTGCACAAGAGATTCAAGTTCCCCGACCGGGATGATAACATAGAACAACCGTGGGATGATCCGAAGATGAAAGAGATTAACAATCACGCCATGGGCATGTTCAGCAATGATTTTGCCTCCTGGCAAGGGAGGGTGAAACGAGCTATTGAGGCTGATGAACCCCTGTCCAAGATTCTGGAGGAAAATTCGACACTTACGGAAGAGGAGTTCGAAAAGTTCAAGGACACTTGCGCTACCGAGGCAGCCAAGGCTAAGGCTGCGAAATTCAAAAGCCTTCAGCAAAGGAACACGTGGAAGCATCGCCTCGGAAGCCGTGGCTACCTCGGTAAAAGGCCCATATGGGATAAGGAGGACGCGGAACGTGAAGCCGCAGGTCTCCCAGACCCCTTCGCGAAGTTCGCCAACCCCTTGGAGCATGACTTCATCAGGGCCCGCTACAAGTGGGACAAGGAGAAAAAGGTTTTTTACACGGACAAGATCACGAGGAAATTGATTCGACTACTAGAGAAGCAACACTGGCTTGCAGCCGAAAGCCGTACTTCTCCGATGAGGCCCAAGTGGGACACCCCTCTCAACCGGGCCTTGAACGAACTTAAGGGACTCCCGTTGGACCAGCGGCCGCAATATGGTCGTGTGCACGGCGCTGGAGACGGCGCCACGTGGAAAGTGTTTTACAACGATGGCCCGGAGGCCAAGAAGCAGAAAAAGAAGTTTAGTCAGGCGGACATCGACGCAAAGGTGAAGCTTGCGGTTGAGAAAAAAGCAGCTGAGGACGCGAAAAAAGCAGCCGAGGACAAATATGAGTTGCTACAGCAGGCAGTCAATGCAGCTGTAACTGCCTGCAGAAATGATTTTGCTACTAACTTGGTTCCAGTTATCATCAATTGGGCAAAGGAAAATCCAGACAAGACGGTACATGATTTCTTGATGCCAAGTTTCGTCGCGAGCAACTCCATGAACAACAACACCATCGCACCATCACTTGCTCAAGCAACCGGGCCTCCTATCGCAGCCGCTCCAGCTCATAGCAGCCCGTCCTCGGTCTCAGGCGCGCTAGGTGGGCCTTCATCTTTGGCTGAGTTCGACGCCGTCACGGTAATTACATGTAGCACCAACATATATATATATATATAGAAAGATAGATAATATTCCATTTTTGTTGCCTTTCAGTTGTTTTACGCCACAGGCATATGTGTTTGCAGGCAAAAGAAACCCCGTGCACCATACTCTACTTGATTAAAGGCCAGAAGGTGGACGTGGGAAAGGGGATGATAATGGACCCCTCTCAACGCACGTTCCACAACCAGACGATCCCCGCTGGGCATTTCAGGGTTAGCTTGAACAGTGTGAAATCGGGGCACGAGGATTTGCCTCCTCCAGTACAGCATGTGGGAGCGGACGACGAGAACCGGCCGCGGATTGGAAGCTGCAAGGGTTGGGTGCTGCTATGGCCGAAGAATCTTATTCGTCTGGAGCCGGCCGAGAGCACACCAATAACTACCACAGATCAACAAGCATGTGCGGAGACCACCACCCCGCCTACGCAATTACCAGCTCCTGTAGTGCCGGGTGAGAGCGGCGGACGACATGATGAAGGGGGTGCAATAGTACTGGCTGATGTAATTTCTCCTGTAAAACAGAGAATGGATGATGAGACGGAGGTCGACCCTATGGATTACCTCAATACAAACGCGTATTACTGTGACATAGATATGATGAGTCAACCATATGACGAATCGGGCTATCAGCTTGCTAATGAGGATATGGATGATATGCCCGGGCAGGGTCGTACCATGGATTGCAAAAAGTCTTTCTTCATGAAATCCTCACAGGACACGCCTGAAGATGCCGCCTCAACACAGGCTCAACTAGCCGGGCGCGAGGGTCGTACAGTACTTAGCCCGGGAACACTTGGGCAGGGGTTAAGGAAGGGTCTGGAAGGTGTGCCCAAGAAAAAGGAGAGGAAGAGATCGGGGAAGGTAACTGCCTCCAAACAAGCCATAGCACACAGCAGCCAGACGATGTATTCTGAAGAGCGTGTACCCGTGAAAGGTGCGGTCATGTTCCATCTCACGGGTGAGCCGATGCTACCGCCGAAACCGCTGGAGGCACTATCAGGGGATCTCAGGAGACTGCACGACCATGTGCTGTCGACTGAGAAAAGCCTACTAGCCTCAAAGGATCCAGGATATCCGACATACACGGCTCGTGTGCCTGAGGGGAAGTGCTACGTCGACACACGGCCCGCGGAGGTGTTCTTCCTGCGGTTTGACCATATCTTTGAGATGTTTCTAACAAGGCGGCTTGATTTTACTAGCGTCCGCCTTTTTGCGCTACATATGAGCTCCGTCATGAAGAGTGAAGAAGTCTCGCAAATCTGTGTGGCGGATCCGTACTACATGCACGAGTCTTTCTTGAGTCTCGGCGACTTTGAGCGTGAAACTGCTAGGGAGTACCTCCAAAACTTCATGGTACAGAATAAGGACCGGGAAATTATCCTCGTGCCTTATCATCCAAAGTAAGTCAGTTTCGGACAACCCTTTCGTACATTTCAATCATTCCTTCTCTCTCATATGGGGAATAATTTGAGGTGTCTTTTCCCCGCAGCAACGGGCGCGCCGTCCTTATCATTCTTTACCTGCAAGTCTCCCACGCCGTGTATTTTGACCCTTCCAGAGACTACGAGAAAAAGGACTACACCCACATAATGAATATTCTAGGTGGCCACGTGCATATCAAGAAACAAAGGAACAAGAAGATGGGTTTCGCGCATAAAACTAACTTCTCCTGCATCCGTGTCCCAAAACCAAGCAAGAAGGATGGATTCTACATCGTCCATCTCATGATTAAGTTCAACATGGATCACCAAAAGCTTCGCATTAACAGCAGAAATGATGATCATATCCACAAGTGGCTAGAATCTCATGGAGAAGCGAATTATACACTTAGAGATGACTTCTTTCGCATCGAAAGCGACATTGCAACGATCATCATGAAAGAAGTCGTCGATGAGAAGGGGATGTTCCACCACGGCCCTATATCGTGAGCTGACGTCCGAACTCGCATAGGCATGCAACGTCTAGACCTCACGCTGTTCAAGAAGCTAGGGTTCGTCCTCGATGATATGGAGGTATGGAACTTCTAGTGATTTATGATGCCGATGATGATGATATGT
Organism: Triticum timopheevii; assembly: GCA_963921465.1. Classification (NCBI taxonomy): domain Eukaryota; kingdom Viridiplantae; phylum Streptophyta; class Magnoliopsida; order Poales; family Poaceae; genus Triticum; species Triticum timopheevii. The sequence continues at coordinate 617,536,346 of OY997268.1, read as the reverse complement.
GTCGGTTGAACTTGTATACTTTTTGTAGCGATGAAACTTTGTGATGTCCACGGTCCCTGCCGAACTTGCGTAACGCTACTTTGTTAGTTTGCGTACGATGACCTGTGTACCTCTAGTTAATTAATTTGCGTACTATATATGTTGCATCTAGTTGCTAACCCTTTCTTTTTTGGTGTTGCTCTAGTATATTTTGTTGCATATATATGATTGTACATCCTCTTCATGAACATGCATCTCTAACAGGTACCTAGTTTCTTGATGGCGAGATGGAAATGCTATGTCGTGTACAAAGGGAAGGTTTCGGGGGTGTACAACGAGTGACATGAGTGTCAGGCGCAAGTGAATGGGTTCACGGGCACCAGCCATAAAGGCTTCAAAAGCAGACAAGAAGGAGAAGCTAGTTACTTGAGGTTCACGCTAGCACGAGAGAGGACTCGTAACCGCCACCTCATGTACTGCATAGTTCCGCTCTCACTCATAATGATAGCACTTCTTGCGTATACCTTTGTTTAGATGGATGACATTGTTGTAGTTGCAAGTATTCGAGACTTGCATGTATTGCTATTTTCGAGATAATGACAAGATATCACTTTGTGTTGGATGATGATTATGATGAGACTATTTGTATGTACATGCTATGATTACATTTGTGGTCTCGCAGGCATTTGTATGTGTATCATGATGACATTTCTATGTGCTAAAGATTCTTCTACAAAGCCTATTCAAATACAAAACAAATATGCCAAAAAAAACTACTTAAATTAGCAGTAGCGAGTGTATAAAAGTTAGCAGCAGCGCCTCAATAGCAGTAGCGCATCCAGCCAAAGAGCGCTAGCGCTACTAGCGGTAGCGAGCTTCCTCTAACCGCGCTGCTGCTACACTTGTGTAGCAGTAGAGCGGGTGCGCACGCGCTACTGCTATGAGTTAGCTGTAGCGCCTTATTAGAAGCGCGGGTACCCGCGCTACTGATACATCTAAAACCCACGCTGCTGCTAGCCTTTTCCCTAGTAGTGATGCCCTATATGTGGGAATACGAGGTCTTACACTACTATGGAAAACCCTAGCAGTAGCGCTGGTTTTGCGCTCACTAGTAGCGCGGGTAGGCGTGCTACTAATAAGGCGCTACAGCTATTGCTTAGTAGTAACGCGTGCCCGCATGCGCTACTGCTAGGACAAATAGCTGCAACGTTTGTTCAGTCCCACGCTACTTCTAATGTAACTACTGGCAGCGTGTTTTCTCTGCATCGCTACTAGTATTATTTTTTTATTTTTTTATTTTTAGTGTATTTATGCGCCATCGTACAAATATTGGTACAATACCAGTTATGAGGTTTACATCATTATGTCCATAATAGTGTGTCAAATGAAGGTGGATTAGGTTCAAGTGGAGGCAATATGTGGTGCATGTCAACAGTATACTACTAATCCAAACTTGATCTAGTTTGGACTAGTAGTACTTTCAGTGTGCACCACATGTTGCCTCCACTTGAACCTAATCCGCCAGCACAAGCTATTTAATCATCATCATAGTCATTACCACCAACAGTATTTATTTAATCACCACTAACACTAGCTAATAATAATCATCATAGTCATTACCACCAACACTAGCTATTTTATCATCATTGTAATAGTGTAGCACATCATCATCCTCAAACTCATTTCTAGCTAGCTAATCACTCTTGCTGCTCTCTCTTAGGTAAAATAACATAAAACATGTATAGCTCTCCTCCTTGATCAAGTTGGAGCATGCAGATGAACATGTCTCCTAATCATGGGTAGTGCATCTGTTTGCTGCCCCCTAGTACTTCTTTGCGCTCCCCCATCACATATTTGGTCCAGTCTTGCACTATTAAGCATCCGTCGCTAATCTTGAATGCACTAAAGTAATCTGTAGGATATCTTGGCCGTAAGCTAATAATACTCATGGTACCTTTATTCTCGATCCCATAAGGCACAACATTCATCGGGAGTCCCTGTTTAAGAACATCGTATGGTAACATACTTAGCAATGAAGTTTAGCTTCAAAAATAATGTATGGAAAAGATGCACTGAGGACAAATTGTAAAAATCTTACCATCCTTCCTAAATAGATCTGACCATAGTTCATTACGAACACTATTGGTCGCACGTTTTCAGTACTAACATTTCTAAATGCAGGAAGAAAACTTGTCTTGACAGTATCAAGATCCGCAAGCCATGCAACATAATGACTGAGCTCCTCGCAGTTGAGTTCAGCCCCGACACAATTACGTTCCTGTCTACCAAGCGCTAGACATGTTTGCTTGCAACAAAATAAGCTAACAATACAAATTAGTTGTCAACTATTTTTGAATAAACAATATCAAACACATAAATATGGTTGACAAACTTACATAATGGTATAACTGGAGGCGTCTGCACATCGACCCAGATGTCGGTATTACCTTCAATATCATCTTCCGGACAAATATCAAAGGTGATAACCATATCAGGCTCAAATGCATAAGTCTTGCATAGTGCTCGCCATGTTTTGCATCCAAAATAGGTGTAGTCGTCTGAATTGTATAATTTTACGTTGAAAATATAACCATGCTCGATCTTCAAGTAAAATTTCTTTTCCTCCATAGTACGACTGAAACCTATCTTATCCAATACAAAAACTCTTGCATGGCAGGGGATACGCTAGTAGAATAGTAAAAAAAGACTTGTCATGCTTAATGTCATGCTTAAATTATAAGTTGAAGCAAATGAAGCAAATGTCATGCTTAATTACGAAAAAAGACTTGTCGTTGTGACTTACTGTATCCACTTCGAAGTTCTCGTTGAGCTTGATGCTGAAGCGCCTATCATCATCTAGGAAGATTGCGTCGCATAGGCCACACTCTTCTTCGCAGTATTTGCAAATACCGAAATCCTTTTCGTCGTCAAATATTTCATATGTTCATAGTTAAAACATTAATTGAATATCGATCAAAGACAGCTACTAGGATACTCAACACACAAATCTGGGGCACCCGATATTTCCTACATATTCTGGCACAAGTGATGCCAAAATTCATGGAAAAATCCGGTATGACCTTTGCTAAAATAGGACATATCGAGCGCCTGAAATTTGCCGGAACGGAAATGAATCAACACTCCGGCAAAACATAGGCCACTTGGAGGTGTAACCTGCAAACATGACCGTCCACTTGGGCAAGCACATATCCTATTTGAGCAACACAAGATATACATTTCAAAATATCTTATAGGACTCAAATTAGCATGCATTCAATAAGCAAAAAGTAAATCATCTCATGCGTCCGTACATCATCGAATATTATCACTAATACATCCCGAATAGTGTTATACATATAACTTCACTAATACAACTAAAACCCTAGCACACGACAGATATCGGCGCGGGCGGTGGACACCCACAGAGAAGGAACCATCACGGGATCATAGCTCCAGTGAGATCCCTGGAGAACCTGCCAGGTATTGGAGAACCTGTGCTCCAACACAAACAAGTAGCAACGGACGTGCGCGTCCTCCTCACAGACACGGTGACGCACCACCTCCGCAGGGTCCTCGAGCCTCTGGACCGTCACTGGCCCACGCGACCACCACCAAAGAAGGTTCGGGTAAACGACAGGCTGGCTGCTCACAAACCTGCGCCCCTCGGTAGGTAGCGCCTCCCAGTACCACCCCGGCGGAGCCCAGTCCCGGACATGGCCCATCTGGTCAAGCAGGTGTCGTCCTCCGCTGACTCGATGACGAGGATGCGGGATAGGCATCGTCGACATCGATGCGGGAAAAATTGCTTTAACTAAAAAAATATCAACAAGTTCTTACTAACGAGTTCTATTAACTCAATTAGTTCTTACTAAAAATAAACTTACTATAAATAAAAATAAACTAATACCTAATTAGTACCTAGTTCTTACTAACTAATTAGTACCTAGGAACTACTGCCCTAATTACCATATAAGTAATTAACTAACTAGCACTAAAAATAGCCTAGGGTTCATACTAACTAGCACTAAATAGCTAGGGTTCATACTAAGCAGAGAAGAGGGATCGGAAGGGGAGCGTGCTTACAGAGGGCAGGGAGAGAGATGGGGTCGGGGGAGATGGCGGCACCGAGGTGCGGTGAGGCGGGGTCGGGGGAGACGGCGGCGAGGCGGGGTCGAGGGAGACGGCGGCGAGGCAGAGTCGGGGGAGACGGCGGCGAGGCGGGGTCGGGGGAGACGGCGGCGAGGCGGGGTCAAGGGATACGGCGGCAAGGCGGAGGCGGCAAGGAATAGTAGAGGAGAATTGGGAGAGGAAGCAGAGGAGAGGGAATCAGGCCGCGCGGGGGGTTAGGTGAAAATTGCTTTAACAGTAGCGTGATGAGGCAAAACACGCTGCTGCTAAAATACGTAGTAGTATGCTATTCATAGAAGGGCGCTAGTACTATACCTAGCACGTCGGGTACGGTGTGGCAATTATAGTAGTAGCGCGTTCTGTTCCTGCCACGCTACTGCTAAGCGGGTAACAGTAGCGCAGTTCTAGCAGACGCGCTACTGCTAAGTAGCAGTAGCGCCTCATTTTTATCAAGCGCTACTGGTAACATTCTGTGTATAAGGTTTTCCCCAGTAGTGTTACTCTGACTCGAAACCCTTCACACCCACCTTCTTTATAAGGGTTTCATGCCACATTATAATGTTTGGACCAAGCATGGAGAAAGAGGGGTTATGATGGAAGACATCAAAGAAGAAGAAGATGATGACAACAATGTGCCCCCTGAATACGGTGATACTGCAACGGGGGAAGCTGGAGATAAAGAGGAACCAGACGGTGTGCAGGATGATGATCTTCGCCGGGTCATTGTTGATGCAAAGAGACAGTGCGAAAGTGAAAAGGAGAAGCTAAAGTTTGATCGCATGTTAGAGGATCACAAAAAAGGGTTGTACCCCAATTGCGAAGATGGCAACACAAAGCTCGGTACCGTATTGGAATTGCTACAGTGGAAGGCAGAGAATGGTGTGCCTGACAAAGGATTTGAGAAGCTACTGAAAATATTGAAGAAGAAGCTTGCAAACGATAACGAATTGCCCGATAGTACGTATGCAGCAAAGAAGGTTGTATGCCCTCTAGGATTGGAGGTGCCGAAGATACATGCATGCCCTAATGACTGCATCCTCTACCGTGGTGCATACGTGGATTTGAACGCATGCCCGATATGCGGTGCATTGCAGTATAAGATCACACGAGATGACCTTGGTGATTTTGATGGTGAGCGCCCCAGGAAGAGGGTTCCTGAAAAGGTGATGTGGTATGCTCCTATAATACCACGGTTGAAACGCCTGTTCAGAAACAAAGAGCATGCCAAGTTGATGCGATGGGACAGAGGGGACCGTAAGAAAGACGGGAAGTTGAGAGCAACCGCTGACGGGTCGCAGTGGAGAAAAATCGAGAGAAAGTACTAGGAGGAGTTTGGAGGTGACGCAAGAAACGTATGGTTTGGTTTAAGTGTGCATGGCATTAATCCTTTTGGGGAGCAGAGCAGCAACCACAGCACCTGGCCCACGACTCTATGTATCTATAACCTTCCTCCTTGGCTATTTATGAAGCAGAAATTCATTATGATGCCAGTTCTCATCCAAGGCCTTAAGTAATCTTCTAATGACATTGATGTGTACGTAAGGCCATTAGTTTTAGAACTTTTACATCCGTGGATTGGAAACGATGTACGTGTGTCGGATGAGCACAAATAGGAGGAATTTGACCTGCATGCTATGTTGTTTGTAACCATCAATGATTGGCCTGCTCTCAAAAACCTTTTAGGACAGACAAACAAGGGATACAACGCATGCATGCACTGTTTAGATGACACCAAAAGTATATACCTGGACAAATGCAGGAAGAATGTGTACCTGGGGCATCGTTGATTTCTTCCGACCAACCATCAATGTTGAAAGAAAGGCAAGCAGTTAAAGGCGAGGAAGATCACCGGAAGAAGCCCGGCATACTTACCGCTGATCACGTACTTGCTATGGTCAATGATTTAAAAGTAATCTTCGGAAAGGGTCCCAGCGGACTATTTGTTCCGAATGATGCTGAGGGACGCGCACCCATGTGGAAGAAGAAATCTATATTTTGGGACCTACCCTACTGGAAAGACCTAGAGGTCCGCTCTTCAATCAACGTGATGCACGTGACGAAGAACCTTTGTGTGAACCTGCTAGGATTCTTGGGCGTGTATGGGAAGAAAAACGAGAGGCAGGGGAGGACCTGCCAGCTACACTCTTACCAAAGAAGATGGCATGCCTCCAAAGCAGTATGAAGGTCCTGCCAGCTATGCTCTTACCAAAGAAGAGAAGGAAATCTTCTTTGAATGCCTGCTCAGTATGAAGGTCCCGTCTGGCTACTCGTTGAATATAAAGGGAATAAAAAATATGGTAGAGAAAAAGTTTCAGAACATAATGTCTCATGACTGCCATGTAATTATGACGCAACTTCTTCCAGTTGCATTGAGGGGGCTTTTACTGAAAAACATTCGATTAGCCATTGTGAAGCTATGTTCATTCCTCAGTGCAATCTCTCAGAAAGTGATCGATCCAGAAATCCTACCAAGGTTATGGAGTGATGTGGCGCAATGTCTTGTTAGTTTCGAGCTGGTGTTTGCACCATCCTTCTCCAATATCATGACGCACGTCCTAGTTCATCTAGTCGACAGGATTGCCATTCTGGGCCCTATATTTCTACACAATATGTTCCCCTTTAAGAGGTTCATGGGAGTCCTAAATAAATATGTCTGTAACTGCGCTAGGCCAGAAGGAAGCATCTCCATGGGCCATCAAATAGAGGATGTCATTGGGTTTTGTGTTGACTTCATTCCTGACCTTAAGAAGATAGGTTTCCCTCAATCGCGGTATGAGGGGAGACTGAGTGGAAAAGGCACGCTAGGAGGTGACTCAATAATATGTAGGGATGGGCATTCTTGGTCTCAAGCACACTACACAGTTCTACAGAATTCTACCTTGGTGAGCCCGTATGTCGATGAACACAAGAACATTCTGCGCTCCAAACACTCGGACGTGACGACTGGATTACATGTGAACACATCAGGAGTTTCGGCAGTTGGTTGCAAACACGTCTCAGGGGTGACAACACTGTTTCTGATGAGCAGTACTCGTTGGTGAGGGAACCATCTTCGACTGTAATGACTTACAAAGGGTACGAGATAAATGGGAATACATTTGACACGATCGCCCAAGATCAAAAGAGCACCAACCAAAATAGTGGTGTCCACTTTGATGTAGCAACCAAGAGGGCAAAGGACACATATTATGGTTACATAGTGGACATATGGGAACTTGACTATGGACATGATTTTAAGGTCCCTTTGTTTAAGTGCAAATGGGTCAATCCGTCAGGAGGCGGGGTACAGGTAGACCCGCTGTACGGAATGACAACAGTGGATCTGAACAATTTGGGGTACACAGACGAACCATTCGTCCTAGCCAATGATGTGGTGCAGGTTTTCTATGTGAAGGACATATCTACCAAATTGAGAAAAAGAAAAGATAAGGAAGCGAATACATCATACGATGAGCCAAAGCGCCACATAGTTCTTTCAGGAAAAAGAGACATCGTGGGATTGAAGGGAAAGACAGACATGTCTGAATATTACGAAAGTTTCATGAAATTCCTCCCTTCAAAGTCAAGGCTGACCCAATCACCCTGTTAAACGATGAAGATTATCTATGGTTACGGCGCAATAAGCAAAGGACACAAGCGAAGAAAAAGTGAAGACTTCCTATCCACAACTATTATGATGATGCCTTTGATCTAGAATATCATTGGAGTTACATGTGAACAAATGAAATCCCTTTGTAACAGATGAGTTTTCGTCCGAAAAAGATTGCCTGTTTTGTACACGAAGTGCATCCAGTTTTTGTCGTAACCCTCTCAACTTTTTGGCACATGCTATGTGGGTGAAATTAAGATATCATGTGAACTTTCAACCTTTTCAGAGTTCATTTGTACTGCTTTTCAATTTAAGGGTCATTTAGCTGAAAGAATGAACTAATAGCAAAAAGAATGAACTAATAGCAAAAAAATGAACTAAAAATAATAAATTAAAATATTTTTTTATGATCAACTAAAACAAAACTATAATATCCTTCAATAGCAAAAAAAATCGACTAAAAAGCTTTTATAAAACTCCAATAGCAAAAGGAATCAATTCTAACACTTTAATAAACCTCTAGTATTATGAAACCAAAATTATCAAAGTAATTTTTTGTTCAAAATATTAAAAGAAAAAATAATTTTCATAAAGAAATTTTTTAGAAACTTTAATAGCAAAAAGAATTATCATAAAGAATTTTTTTAGAAACTAAAATAACAAAATCTGTTTTTGAATATAATGATAAAGAGTAATATTAAATAGTAGGAAAAAGAATCACTCAAAAATCTATTTTTATAGTAAAGTTATTCATAGACTATTGATTCACACAAATTTCAAAAAAAAAAATCTAATTTCAATTATTCAAATTGGAAAACAAATGGCACTAACAGAAAGTTTATTATTTTTATTACCTAAAAGCAAAAAGAATTACATGAAAACTAGTAAGTATTTGGCTGTAAGTAGAAACAAAATAAAATAAATAATGCAAAAAAGAAAACATTTTTTTAAAAAAAGTGCCACCTACTGGGCCACCACGGCCTGAATACGACTAGAAACCCAACCATGGGCCAGGATTCAGGCCCGCAGCAGGCCCAGTAGGCCCACAGGCACAACGTGACACAGATTAGGCCCGAAATCCTGCACTTGAGAGGAGCTCGAGAGGGTGGGCACAGTAACGCTTATAAACCACTCTCGAGCTCTCTGAACAAGCGAGGTGGGACTAAACTTTGGCCGCGACGCGGGCCGTACAGGGCCTTTTGTCCCGGTTGGTGGCACCAACCGGGACTAAAGGGGTGCATTGGTCCCGGTTCGTGGCACCAACCGGGACTAATGCCCCCCCTTTAGTCCCTGTTGGTGCCACCAACCGGGACCAAAGGTCCCTGCTTCCCGCACTTTGGGCTGCTGGAAATTGACCTTTGGTCCTGGTTGGTGGCACCAATCAGGACTAAAGGGGGTCATTGGTCCCGATTGGTGCCATGAACCGGGACCAATGCTCTAGGTATATAAGTAGCACTTAGGAATTTTCAGAACCGCCCATCCCCACTTCGATCTCTCATCCTCCTCTCCCCCTGACGGCGGTCAATCCATCCACGATGCTGGCAGGCTGCCCGAGCTAGCCGTCACCGACGCCCTCGCAGCGCCCTGCCCCCGACCCAACGCACTGACGTGCCACCGCACCCCTTGCCCCGTACACCTCCATGTCGCCATCACCGCGACCGTGCCGCGCCCCCTGCCCCGTATGCCTCCTCGTCGCCGTCGCCATCGCAGTGCCCCTGCCCTGTACGCCTTCTCGTCGCCGTCACCATCGCCCCACGCCCTTGCGCTGCCCTGCCATCGCCGTCGTCGTGCCAGGCCTCCTCGTCGCTGCGCCCTGCCCCGCCGTCGCCATCGCCGTGCCCTGCCTGCTCGTCGCCGCCCCTAGTGAGCTTGCCGCCCCCTAGTGAGCTCACTCTCCTCGTCGCCAGCCGCCCGCTATCAATATGTATATAGATGAATTTTCCTAAGTTTAGATGCATTTTCCTAATTAAGTTTAGATGTGTAGTTATATTAATTTAGATGTGTAGTTTACTTAGATGTTGTAATTTTTTGTGTTGTAATTTTGTTCATAGAATTTTTATGATTGTTTTTTATATAATTTTTCTTTGTCAATTTATGTATAAATTCATATTTTGTATGTATAGGAAAATTGTGTATGATCAAAGTCATTTATGTATATGTTCATATTTAGAAGAAAAAGAAGGAGAGGAAAAAGGAAAATAATAAGAAGAGGAAGAAGGAGAAGAAGAAGGAAGAACAAAAAAAGAGGAGAAGAAGAAGGAATAGATTTTCTATTTTTTCTTCTTCTACTCTATTCCTTTTTCTTCTCCTCTTTTTTTTCTTCATTTTTTTCTACTATTTATTCTTCTTCTTCTTCTCCTCTATTTTTTCTTCTTCTTCCTCTTCTTATTTTTTATCGGGAACAAGGGTGTCCGGAACTAGGGCGCGGTGTCGGAAACTAGGGTAGAGGGTCGAGGGTCGTCGAGGGGTCGAGGGTAGAGGTTCATCGAGGGTCGAGGGTCGAGGGTCGAGGGTAGTCGAGGGGTCGAGGGTCGAGGGTCGTCGAGGGAAAAGGGTTGTCGAGGGTCAAGGGTTGAGGGTCGTGGAGGGGTCGAGGGTCAAGGGTCGTCAAGGGGTCGAGGGTAGAGGGTCGAGGGTCAAGGGGTCGAGGATCGCCGAGGGTCGAGGGTCGATGTTTAACAAGAATGCCCCCATTATGCATGTGCACAAGTTGATCCATTTTTTTCGGATCTCATATATATTCTTCTATATGTGAGGTTGTCTGTCCAAGTATTGAAGAAATCCATGGCTACATCATTTGCTGGAAGTAACAGGCGTATGAAGCTACGAAGCTCTTCAAAGTTGTTTTGGAACGGAGTCCCTGATAGATTGATTCCCTTGGTACAAATTTCAGCAAAGGCCTTCCAAATAGCGATATTCAGAAGGCTCTTGCTGAACTTCACACCAAAAAGCTAATTATGCTATCTGGGACTCCGTTCCAAAACAATTTTGGAGAGCTTCGTAGAATTATGCGCATATTACTTTCGGCAAATGATGAAGAAATGGTTTTCTTGAATCCTTTGACACTCGACAACGTGACATATAGAAGGGTAGATGATATCAGGAATATGGACCATTTTCTGCACATCCAGAATGGTGCCATCTTGTTAAATCCCTTAAAGGTTAAGAGAATCCGAACGGTCGAGGATCGGTACAAGGGTAGAGGGTCAAGGGTCATCGAGGGGATGAGGGTCAAGGGTCGTCGAGGGGTCGAGGGTTGAGGATCACCGAGGGTTCGACAGGGGAACGTCGATCAACCCCCTCTCGCTCGACCAACTCTCGAGGACACCCAAACCATAGAAAAAAATATTGTCGATCTCGTACCCCCTCCCGCCCCTACTCGACAAACTCTCTCAGGATTTATAAGAGATTTATCAAGAATGCCCCCATTATGGATGTGAATAATTAAGTTGATCCCTATTTTTTCTGATCCCATCTACCATTCTATATGTACATGTTCCCTTGTGTCAAAGTATTGAATCCTTTGACACTAGACGACGTAACATGTAGAAGGGTAGGTGAGATCAGTAAAAATAGGGACCATTTTTTTCTGCACATCCATAATGGCGCCATCTTGTTAAATCCCTTGTTTGACATTCATGAGAGAGGCGGTTCGGATGTCGGACATTCATGAGAGAGGCGGTCCGGGCCAAACCCTAGAAGAGTTGCCGAGGCCACCCCAAACCCTAGAAGCGTTGAGGCCACCCAAATTTACCAAGTTAAAAGAGCATTGTCGAGGCCACCCCAAACCCTAGAAGTGTTGTGATTAGCTAGGTAGGTCTATGTTTGCCACTATTAATATATCCATCTCTCATGTTCGTATATTAATTGCCATGTTGTAATATTTGTAGAAACTATGGATCAATAAAGGGACTTCGAACAAGAAGAGATATTGGGGGACATAATCCGCGATGGATGTGATGTCTTGTCGTTATTTCTCAACGAAACCGATGGTCTGGAAGGAGAGGAAGCAGGATACGGTGATCAAACAATCGAGGAGGAAAGTCATGATCATGATGGCTCCGGCAACCGTGATGACGTCTCCAATGACCGAACGGAGTCGGGATCAGCTGTTGCAAAGTCCGCCGAGGTATATATAGAAGTAGGATTTTCTACAATAGCTTGCCACAGAACTAGTTAAGGTTTTCGACAGTGTCAAAGTTCTCAAAAATCCTGAAAAAAATACTGAACCAACACACCTATAATATAACATGATCCAACGGATGGATTGAAAAAATATGACTGCCTGTGTCCTGGACAAAAAGAACAACTGTTTCAATATATATTGATCCTGCAATGAGCTGAAATGCTTGTTTTTTTTGCCAAGGACACATGAAGGCATATTTTCACAATCACACCAGTGGATCTTCTTATTATATTAGAGTGAGGCTCCCCTATTTTATTTCATATTTTTTACTTACTTTTAAACTGTTAAATGTTTAGCAAGCATTAACTAGTTCTGTGGTAAGCTATGATAGACACAATTTTACCTATATATTAATTAAGCCTGTGTTGACTAGCTAATTGATGCATTAATTGTTTTGGTATGTACATATATTAACTCTTCTTCTTTTATAGCCCTCCAGATCGAGCCAAATTTCGGTAACGAGACGAGGCCCTAAGAAAAGGTTGTGCTAGGATGAAAGGTTCATGATCACAGAAATCGTGGGCGGTGGCCAACCGATTGAACCCCTCCGGACCAAGGAAGCATTTTCTGCTCAGTGCGGGGTTCTTGTTAGGGACATGATCCTGATCAGCATCCACCAATGGTACAAGCCTAAGAAGGAAGACCCTCAAGTTTCTTATGTCGAAGATAGACATAAAGATGATCTTTGGACCACGTTGAAGGAAAATTTCACCCTACTGGCAAAGGAGGATCCGTATAAGCCAGTTATAGAGCCATTGGTCAAGGCTCATGCTCTCAAGACGATGGCAGATCTATTCAGGAGGTGGAAGAATTAGTTGAAATCAACGTATGTCGAGAAAAACAAGACTCCAGAATTCACCAGTTGATTTGAGAAGATAAGAGATCACTGGGCCGCATTTGTGGCCCACAAGACATTAGAGAAGGGTAAGATGATGTCAGCGACAAACAAGATAAATGCTGCAAAGAAGGAGCATCACCATCACACGGGGTCAGGTGGCTCCCTCAATGCCCGACCATTGTGGAACAAGGCTGAGAGTGACCTAATTGTGAAAGGGGTCGAACCAGAGACATTGCACTGGCCAGACCATTCAAGGATTTGGTTCTTCAGGGTTAGGGGAACTTTGGACTCTGAAACAGGGAAGTCTTGTTGGACGAACGAGCAACTTACAACACCCATCATGAAGCTTCAGGTAGCAATCAAGGCAGCGCAGGAAGGGACGTTCGTTCCCGACAGAGAGAACGACAAGCTGACACAGGCCCTCGGGAATCCTGAGCACCTTGGACGAACACGAGGCATGCCAGACTCCGTTGTGGGGAAGGTTGGGTTTCCTGATGTAGACGGTTATAAAACCCAAGAGAGGAGGAGGAAAGTGGAGCTGAGCGAACTGCAGAACCTTCAGGCAAGGGTACGAAAGCTAGAGGAACAACAAGCTGTTGGGAACCAGCGAGATCCTGCTGAAGCTATCCCATAAGCTACCCCGCCATCTCAGCGGAGAAGCAACGTGGCTTCCATCGAGCTCGTTCAACAGCCTGACTTCACGGGTCCTAGCTACCCTGTGGATGCTATCACAGAGTCACACCAGTGCCAGCTTATGACACAGTGGCAGAACCTCAAAGTCAAGGAGGTTGTTGGCTCTGTGTTCCCTCCTGAACCCGACACAACTTTTCACTGCCTTCCGATTCCACAAGGCTATGCTGTTGTGATGGTGGATGAAATAACAGAGGGATTTGAGGAGCTCCAGCTTGACCACCCTACAGGTGAAGGGGAGACTCAGCTGGGTCTTTTTCTGAAGACTCCATGTCTATGACACAAGGGTCACATCAAGCTTCTGAACTCCACACCTCCGCCACCTCCTCCTCCTCCGGCGAGTCAGCTGGGCACTCCGCCTCCTCCAAATCCTCCTCCTCCTTCAGCGAGTGATCAGGGCACTCCGCCTCCTGCTCCGGCGCATGAGGGCGGCAGTACTCCGCCTCCTTCTACGCCTGCTCCGGCGTGTCCGAGCAGCCTGCCTCCTCCTTCGCCTCGTCGGCGACAGCGGAACACAGACGCCACTGCTCTGGCTGCTCCGACGCGTTGTAGCACTCCGCCTCCTTCTCCGCCTCGTAAGCAACAAAAGGAGACTGCCACAGCCGCTCCGGCTGCTCCGGCCGCTCCAGCTTGCGTTGGTTTTTCCCTTGAAGTGGAAAGGGTGATGCAGCAAAGTAGAGTAAGTATCTCCCTCAGTTTGAGAACCAAGGTATCAATCCAGTAGGAGACTACACACAAGTCACCGACCTGCACAAACAGTCAAACAAACTTGCACCCAACGCGATAAAGGTGTTGTCAATCCCTTCACGGTTACTTGCAAAAGTGAGATATGATAGAGATAGATAAACTGTATGGTAAATATTTTTGGTATTTTACGTTTATAGATCGGAAAGTAAAAGGTTGCAAAATAGTAGATCAGAAACTAATAAGATGGAAAAGAGTACTTATATGATGGAAAAGAGACCCAGGGGCCATAGGTTTCACTAGTGTCTTCTCTCAAGATAGCAAATAATATGGTGGGTGAATAAATTACTACCGAGCAATTTATAGAAGAGCGCATAATTATGACAATATCTAAGTCAATGATCATGAACATAGGTATCACATCCATGTCAAGTAGACCAACTTCTTCCTGCATCTACTACTATAACTCCACACATTGGCCGCTATCCAGCATGCATCTAGAGTATTAAGTTCATAAAGAATGGAGTAACGCTTTAAGTAAGATCACATGATATAGAGGAATTAACTCAAGCAATATGATGAAAACCCCATCTTTTTATCCTCGATGGCAACAATACAATATGTGCCTTGCTGCCCCTACCGTCACTGGGAACGGACACCGCAAGATTGAACCTAAAGCTAAGCACTTCTCCCATTGCTAGAAAAACCAATCTAGTAGGTCAAACTAAACCGATAATTGGAAGAGACATGCAAAGATATAAAATCATGCATATAAGAATTCAGAGAAGACTCAAATAATATTCATAGATAATCTGATCATAAATCCACAATTCATCGGATCTCGGCAAACACACCACAAAAGAGTATTACATCAAATAGATCTCCAAGAACATCGAGGAGAACATGGTATTGAGAATCAAAGAGAGAGAGAAGAAGCCATCTAGGTACTAGCTATGGAACTGTAGGTCTGTGGTAAACTACTCATGCTTCATCGGAAGGGCAATGGTGTTGATGTTGAAGCCCTCTGTGATCGAATCCCCCTCTGGCAGGACGCCAAGAAAGGCCCCTAGATGGGATCTCACGGGTACAGAAGCTTGCGGAAGTGGAAAAGTGTTTTCGTGGTTCCCCTTGATAGTTTTGGGGTATAAGAGTATATATGGGAGAAATAATTAGGTCAGGAAACCCATGATGAAACCCGCCTTGTTGCTTCTCCGACTTCAACTCCAAGTATCCTGATTTGCTTCTGCTCCAAGAAAGATCATCGCGAAAGTTTTATTCCGCTTTGACTCCGTTTGGTATTCCTTTACTGCGAAACTCTAAAACAGGCAAAAAAACAGAAACTAGCACTGGGCTCTACACTACTAGGGAAAACCCTAGCAGTAGCGCGGGTATTTTGCCTATCAGTAGTGCGGGACGTCGCGCTACTGATAAGGCGCTATAGCTAACGTGTAGCAGTCATGTCTGTCATCCCACGCTACTGCTATACATGGCTAGTAGTAGCGCTCTTTACGGAAGAGCGTTGCTACTAATATCTGCAGTGCTTTTTAGCAGGAAGTGCTACTGGTAAGGGAGCACCACTGCTAACTTTGTTCCCCTCGCTACTGCTAGTTTTATTAGTTTCCGTTTTTTCTGCATATTTGTTTTGTATTTGAATAGGCTTTGTACAATAATCTTTATCATATCATACACATACAAATGTAATCATAGAATATACATACAGATAGTCTCATCAAATCATGTCACCATCATAATCATCATCCAACACAAAGTGGTCTCGTCATCATCTCGAAAATAGCAATACAAGTCTCAATTACTTGCAACTACATTGTCATCCATCTAAACAATGATATACGCGAGAAGAGCTACACTATGAGTGAGAGCGGAACTATGAAGTACATAAGTTCGTATCCGTCTCTCGCATTAGCGTGAACCTAAACTAACTACTGGTTGTCGCTCGGAAACCGGAAACTGGTACACCTGGGCCTGACACTCCAGCCACTCATCGTATACTCCTGGCTTAGCACTTCTTCGCCATCGATGATCTATGCACCTACATCGTCACATGAGTCGATGATATGCAACATATATAGTTGAGCAACAGAAAGAGACAGAGTTGAAAAAAATAGAAGCAACATATCAGAAGCATAAATAACAAAGTTCATCATACCCAAAATGCCCTAACTAGAGTGATCTTTGCTAGTCGAGGAGGATGACGGTTTAATTACATCACAAATAAAGTTTCGCCGTGCATAACTCAAAGTTTAGTCATACAGAAAGTATGGACTAAATGGACACATTGTCATATATCGACAATCACTCCAACATGTCGTGCCATCCATCCATGTCAGGGAGAATGTCCCCGAGCTTAGTGAAAGGCTTCATGTCGAGACGCTGAGAGGCTACACATGTTCGGACGTCTTCTGGCGACATTTCTCCTTCTTCGTAGAACATACCTGTTTTTTCGAGGACCTCCTTCATGATGATTTGAGAAAGTTCGCGCTGGATGTGGTAGAACTAAGCTCGAAGTCGATGATCCTCGATCTCTCCTAAGTGCTTTTCCGATTGCAGAATATGGGCATCGCCGGATTTAGGTGACAGGCGAAGGTTCTGGTGATCCCGTCTATACTCCAGCATGTGGTGTAGGACATAGACTCCATCATTAAGAGAATCACTCGGTTGCTGTATGTAGCAGAAGTTGGTCTTATGGATGAAGGCGGGCCTGCCATTCCTTGTCTTCTTGTCGTTAGCCTCTCCACCCCCATTGCCATAGTAAAAGATAGCACTGTCGAGAACAGACTTGATGTGGGTGTAATCCTTTTTGGTAATGTTCTTCGACGAGTCCAAGTAAAGAGCATGGGAGTATCGGGGGTAGAGGATGATGAGGACGGCGCGCCCGCCGCTGCGCAAAATAAGTACACCTCAAATTAATTAGCCTCCACCATGCAAATGAATGATTGAAATCGAAGGAAGGATATCCGCGCGGATGACTTACAGGGGATGATAAGGCACGAGAATTGCCTCCTTGTCCTTATTGGCGAGCATCAAATTGACAAGGTAGTCCCTCGCAAATTCACAGTGCTTTACGCAGACTGCCAAGAAGCTCTCGTGCATGAAGTATGGGTCAGCGACACAGATAAAACGTATCTGCTCAACCCCGATGAGGTAGTTCATGTGCAAGGCATAAAGGCGGACAAACGTAAAATCCAGCTTCTTCCAGTGATACATGTCGAAGATGTAATCAAAACGAAGGAAGAATTTGTCTGCGGGGAATGTGTCGACGTACGACAATTGCCCCGGCACGTTAACCACGTAGAGTGGGTATCCTGGATTTTTCGAGGCATTGAGGTTTTCCTCTCTCCGCAGCACATCGTCATGAAGTCTCCTTACATTGCCAAATCTGGCCCCTATCGCTGCTTCAGGTAGGATTGATTCACCGGCGATATGCCATTTTGCCGCACCGGGGATATCTATACGGTCTTGAACTCGAGGCTGCTGAGGCGGCTGGATCATAGAATCATGTTTTTTGCCTTTCTTTGGTACTAGAAGGTTGTCCATAATACGTTCAGACTCCGGAGGCAACAATTCAGGCACCGACTCATGACGCTCAAACCCTAAGTAGGAGCCAGTATTGACATATTGTCGAGTGTCATCCTCATCCTCATCCTCATCTATGGTGACTTCACCAATGACTAATGGAGCCTCTTCCTCACCCCCTCTGCTATCACCCAAAACAACAGCCAACGCTAATTGAGTAGGTGAGGTGTTGATGTTCATACCTAACTGCGTGCTCGTGGGTGTGCTCCCGGCTGCCTCCAGACGAAGCAGACTCTTTGGCCACAACAGGACCCACCCATTGCAACAATCACCAAGCTGCCGCGGGGTCTCGTCGTCATCCCCCACTAGTACCAGAGGAGCCAAATTCTCGTGGCCCGGTTTGACACTGGCCACGGAAACCTTGAAGACGTACGGGGGGATCGGCCGGCTGTGGAACAATGGTTCCTTCGGCTCCATTATCGTCGCCTTCCCCACGTCCACCTACTGGTCGCCGATGGTGTACAATAATGTCTACGGGGTTTTGTTGACCTGCAAAGAGAAGTCTGCAACAAAAACGGGAGATTATACATTTATTGAAGAGGGCCGGTGTGACAGATACCGTGAGGGCGTCGAGCTCAGCCAAAGAAGAAGCACGCCAAGCACGTCCGGTGCTAGAGCCGGTGCCGGAGCCGTTGCGGGAGCCGGTGCGGGAGCAGGTGCAGCTGCAGGTGCTAGTGCAACGCTAGTCGAGCTGCTCCCCAAGAAGTCAGCAAGGTGCAACGCTAGTCGAGCTGCTCCCCAAGAAGTCAGCAAGGGGAAAGTCCCCTGCATTTTTTCTGGATTTTGCCTGGTCCAATTGAAAACGGCCGGAACCGAGGCAGTAGACATATCTACAACCACCTGTTTTGCGGCCGCTACCGCTGTTGTGACTCTCTCAGATGATTTCTTCTCAACCACAATCTCAACCTTCTTGTCGACGTTTTCTTTAGTTAACCTCCGTCTTTGCTTTCTCTCCTCCGCGGTCTCACGGTAGTACTTCTTCCACGTGGCGCCGTCTCCGACACCGTGCACACGTCCGTACGACGGCCGATTCTCCATCGAGAGTCCTTTTAATATGTTCAACGCCCGGTTGAATGGAGTGTCCCACTTGGGCCTCGCCAACACCTCAGACGGTGAGTCGCTTTCGACCGCAATCTTGTGCTGCTCTCTTTGCAAAAGGCACAAGGATCGTTTACAAATATGAGTATTGTGTAGTCGTATTGATCAGAAACAAAAATTACCAGCAGTCTCATGAACTCTGTCGTGAACCTGTTTGTCTCGGAAACCTTCTTCACTGGGTCCCAATGATGCCGGGCCCTAAGGACGTAACGCTCCTGCGGGACGGTGAACTCCGCCAAGGGGTCTGGGATGCCCAGACTCGCGGCTTCCGCGTCCTCCTTGGCCCATATGGACCTCTTCCCGCCGTAACCATGGCTTCTGAGGTGGTGGCTCCCAATGTTGCTCTGTTGAAACCCCTTCATGTACTTCGACTTTTTTAGCAGCTTCGGCCTCGCAAGCCGCCTTGAATATTTGAAAGTGCTCTGCCGTGATTGTCGGATCATCCTTTACATTCTAGGAGTAGGGTTCCTTTCTAATGACGATCCGATATTACACCCTTGATATCCAGGCGGCAAATGCGTCGCTAAACTTGGTCATGGCATGTTTGTTTATCTTCTTCATTGCCGGGTCCTTATCTGGATCTTTATAATCCTTTTCATTCTCTCACTAGATGTTCCTGAATCGCGACATAAGGGTAGACTAGATGGAAACAGCACACTAGGAGGGGATCAAATAATATGTATGGACGGGCATTCTCTCACTGAAGCACACTACACAGTTCTACAGAATTCCACCTTGGTGGCTCCTATATGGAGGAACACAAGAATTTTCTACACTCCAAACACCCGGAGTAGTCTGATGACTGGATTACACGTGAACAAACGAGGACTTCCGCCGGTTGGTTGCAAACACGTGCCATGCATGATGGCAGTATTGAAGATGACCTGTACTTGCTGGCCCAGTTACTATCTTCGAATATAATGCCTTTCAAAGGGTACAAGATAAATGGGAATACATTTTACACGATGGCCCAAGATAAGAAGAGCACCAACCAAAACAGTGGTGTCCGCTTTGATGCAACAACCAACAAGGGAAAGGAAACATATTATGGTTACATAGAGGACATATGGGAACTTAACTATGGAGGTGGTTTGAAGTTCCCTTTGTTTCGGTGCAAATGGGTTAATATGACACGAGGCGGGGTAACGGAAGACCCGCAGTACGGAATGACAATAGTGGATCTTGATAACCCACAAGTGTAGGGGATCGCAAAAGCTTTCGAGGGTAAAGTATTCAACCCAAATTTATTGATTCGACACAAGGGGAGCCAAAGAATATTCTTGAGTATTAGCAGTTGAGTTGTCAATTCAACCACACTTGGATAACTTAGTATCTGCAGCAAAGTGTTTAGTAGCAAAAGTGGTATGATAATAAAGGTAACTGTGGCAAAAGTAGAGATAATAGTTTTTGGGTTTTTGTAATAGTTCTAACAGTAGCAATGGAAAAGTAAATAAGCGAAGAACAATATATGAAAAGCTCGTAGGCAATGGATCAATGATGGATAATTATTCCGAATGCGATTCCTCATGTAATAGCTATAACATAGGGTGACAAAGAACTAGCTCTAGTTCATCAATGTAATGTAGGCATGTATTCCGTAAATAGTCATACGTGCTTATGGAAAAGAACTTGCATGACATCTTTTGTCCTACCCTCCCGTGGCAGCGGGGTCCTAGCGGAAACTAAGGGATATTAAGGCCTCCTTTTAATAGAGAACAGGAACAAAGCATTAGCACATAGTGAATACATGAACTCCTCAAACTACGGTCATCACCGAGATGTATCCCGATTATTGTCACTTCGGGGTTGCCGGATCATAACACATAATAGGTGACTATAGACTTGCAAGATAGGATCAAGAACACACATATATTCATGAAAACATAATAGGTTCAGATCTGAAATCATTGCACTAGGGCCCTAGTGACAAGCATTAAGCATAGCAAAGTCATAGCAACATCAATCTCAGAACATAGTGGATACTAGGGATCAAACCCTACCAAAACTAACTTGATTACATGGTAAATCTCATGCAACCCATCACCATCCAGCTAGCCTACGATGGAATTACTCACGCACGGCGGTGAGCATCATGAAATTGGTGATGGAGGATGGTTGATGATGACGACGGCGACGAATCCCCCTCTTCGGAGCCCCGAACGGACTCCAGATCAGCCCTCTCGAGAGAGATTAGGGCTTGGCGGCGGCTCCGTGTCGTAAAACGCGATGAAACTTTCTCTCTGATTTTTTTCTCCCCGAACGTGAATATATGGAGTTGGAGTTGAGGTCGGTGGAGGTCCAGGGGGCCCACGAGATAGGGGCGCGCCCAGGAGGGGGGGCGCCCCCTATCTCGTGGACAGGGTGTGGCCCCCCTGGTGTATTTCTTTTGCCTAGAAATTTTTATTAGTTCCAAAAAGTGCCTCTGTGGATTTTCAGGACATTCCGAGAACTTCTCTTTTCTACACATAAAACAACATCATGGCAGTTCTGCTGAAAACAGCGTCAGTCCAGGTTAGTTTCATTCAAATCATGCAAGTTAGAGTCCAAAACAAGGGCAAAAGTGTTTGGAAAAGTAGATACGTTGGAGACGTATCAAGTCCCCAAGCTTAAACCTTTGCTTGTCCTCAATATAAACCAATAGTAATGAATGCAAATGACAGTGTGCTCTCCAGTGGGTGCTTTTAATAAGAAGGGTGATGACTCAACATAAAATAGAGATTGAATAACATTTTGAGCGGCATAGTTTCGCTATCAACGCAACAACTATGAGATGTCTGTATCTTCCATACTACATGCATTATAGGCAGTTCCCAAACATAATGGTAAAGGTCTATACTCCCCCAACCACCAACAAGCATCAATCCATGGCTTGCTCGAAACAACGAGTGCCTCCAACTAACAACAACCCTGGGGAGTTTTGTTTAATTATTTTGATTTGCTTTGATCTTTTTGGATCATGGGACTGGGCATCCTAGTTACCGGCCCTTTCTCGTGAATGAGGAGCGGAGTCCACTCCTCTTGAGAATAACCCACCTAGCATGGAAGATATAGGCAGCCCTAGTTGTAACATGAGCTGCTCGAGCATACAAAACAGAATTTCATTTAAAGGTTTGGAGTTTGACACATACAAATTTACTTGGAACGGCAGGTAAATACCGCATATAAGTAGATATGGTGGACTCATATAGAACAACTTTGGGGTTTAAGGAGTTTGGATGCACAAGCAGTATTCCCGCTTAGTACAGGTGAAGGCTAGCAAAAGACTGGGAAGCGACCAACTGAGAGAGCGACAACGGTCATAAACATGCATTAAAATTAATTCACACCGAATACAAGCATGAGTAGGATATAATCTACCATGAACATAAATATCATGAAGCCTATGTTGATTTGATTCAATTACATGCGTGAACATATGCCAAGTCGAGTCACTCAATACATTCAAAGGAGGATACCATCCCATCATACCACATCATAATCATTCTAATAGCATATTGGCACGCAAGGTAAACCAATATAACTCATAGCTAATCAAGCATGGTACAAGCAATTATAATCTCTAAATGTCATTGCAAATATGTTTACTTCATAATAAGTTGACTCAGAAATGATGAACTCATCATATTTACAAAAACAAGAGAGGCCGAGTTCATACCAGCTTTTCTCATCCCAATAAGTCCATCATATATCGTCATTATTGCCTTTCACTTGCACGACCGAACAATGTGTATAATAATAATAGTTCACGTGCATTGGACTAAGCTGGAATCTGCAAGAATTCAACTCAAAAGAGAAGACAAGGTAATATAGGCTGTAAGTAAGATAAACAATCCTGCATATGAGAGCCACTAAACGTTTTCAATATGGTCTTCTCGACCCCCAAAGGAAAGAAAAGAAAATAAAACTATTTACACGGGAAAGCTCCAAACAAGTAAAAAGAAGAACTAGAAATCTTTTTGGGTTTTCATTTTAATTCTAGTACAAGCATAGAAATTAAACTAACTATTTTTTTGGTTTTTGTTAAGGTTTATCAAACACACAAGAAGAAAACAAGAAAAAGAAATTTAAACTAGCATGGATAATACAATGAAAGAGTATGAGCACCAACGACTAATGTGTGAACATGAATGTAAAGTCGTTGAGAAATACATACTCCCCCAAGCTTAGGCTTTTGGCCTAAGTTGGTCTAGTACCAAGGACCACCGCTACTCTCCCCAGTGTACTGGGAGGTGTAATCAGGATACCACTGGCTGGTCATCTCCGGATCCCACTAGACAAATGATGCATGATAAGGGTCTAGTTCAGGTTCCGGCTCAGATTTAGGTTTTGGAGTAAAAGCTTGGGCTCGGTGATTGTACACCGCTTCCGGCGTGACAAGAAAATTTTCTGCAAGCAAATCAAACAACAGAGACGTAGGCAAAATAATAATCTCAATGTGTTTCTTATTAAATCTAAGTTTATTAAAGAGCATCTTCTCTTTGTTGTCAACAATAAACTTGTGTGCTACCATGCTCTTGTAATCTAAAATGTGAGGAAGCAATTTTGTCTCCTCTTTCTCATGGTGCGTAATGGGTATCTGAAAATGTCTAGCAAGACGTGCAGCATAGATACCTCCAAATATGGGGCCTTTTTTGTAAGTTTCAGGGCTAGTTGTTTAGCAACAACGACACCCAAACTAAAAAGTATTGTCTCCAAGCAAGGCATGTTGAAGAATGATAATATCAGGAACGCTCAAGTTTCCACTATTTCCACGACCAATCAAGCATCTACTAGCAAATATGGCAAAGTAGCGTAAAACAGGAAAGTGTATGCTAGAGACTTTTGCCTCGGAACCCTTCTTTGGCTCCTCTACAACGATAGTATTAACAAAGCCATCCACATCTTACGATGAGGTTCCTCTAATTCTCCCTCATAAGGTATCCTACACACCGCGCAAAAATTACGTAAAGACATTTCTCTGAATTCATCATATAAATGAAATGATACTGCAGGCGTTGACTTCATAGGATAATAATAAAAGTTTTGCACGAAAGTATTAGTGAGTAAGAGATACTGATCGATCCGGTCGTTGATGAAACCGGTGAGGCCTGCAGTCTCGATCAAAGAATAAAAGTCTTCATGAATTCCAGCTTCTTTCAAGAAGTCATTGCATGGCCATTCACACGACCGCACTTCCGCTAAGCAAGGAAGATTATACTTGGCTTTTTCCTTCTCTTTGTCTTGTTTTTCCTGAGAGCTTTGGCTAGAAGAGCCCCTCAAAAATGTCCTTAACATTTCCTGAAAATTTCTGAAATTTTAGTAACTTGAAAATAAAAGTGAATAAAACTAAACAAGATTGGTAGCGACTACTCCTACAAGTGCCTAGAGCCTATATCATGCATTGGGATTGCTTGGGACCTCATAAATTTAACATGCAAGCTCAAGAACATGGTCACCTATGCATTGCAATGAATAAAGCACTAGAACAAAAACTAATTGGACCAATGGAGGAGTCACATACCAAGCAACAATCTTCCAAAGAAGTTTTGTGAATGGAGCTTTGAGCAAGGAGATCGAAAATCGCAGCAAAACGAGCTAGAACTCGTGCTTGAGCTGGATGGGGATTTTTTGGTAGAAGATGAAGTGTGTGGGTGCTGGCATAAGTGGAGGGTGGCCACCAGGGGCCCACGAGACAGGGGGCGCGCCCAGGTGGGGTGGGCGCGCCCTCCACTCTCGTGGCCTGGTGCTTGCCCCTCCTGCAGTGTTTTCAGTGCCTAAAATCCTCAAATATTCCATAAAAAATCATACTAAATTTGCAGGGCATTTGGAGCACTTTTATTTTCGGGATATTTTTAATGCACGGATAATTCAGAAAACAGACGGATAATACTATTTTTGCTTTATTTATTCTAAACAAAACAGAAAGTAAAAAGTGGGTACAGAAGGTTGTGCCTACTAGTTTCATCCTTCTCATGATCATCAAAATGAATCCACTAACAAGGTTGATCAAGTCTTGTTAACAAACTCATTCTGAACAACACGGAACCGGAGAAGTTTTGAATAACACTAAGTTACCTCAACGGGGATATGAAAATCCCCAACTATAAGAATATCATACTTTTTCTTGACAGTAGGGAGAGGAAATTCAAAACCTCCAATAATAATAGTTGGAATTTTTCCAATAGAATTGATGCTATGAACTTGAGATTGTTTCCTCGGAAAGTGTACCGTATGCTCATTACCATTTACATGAAAAGTGACATTGCCTTTGTTGCAATCAATAACAGCCCCTACAGTGTTAAGAAAAGGTCTACCAAGGATAATAGACATACTATCGTCCTCTGGAATATCAAGAATAACAAAGTTCGTTAAGATAGTGACATTTGCAACCACAAAGGGCACATCCTCAGAGATACCGACAGGTATAGCAATTGATTTATCAGCCATTTGCAAAGATATTTCAGTAGGTGTCAACTTATTTAATTCAAGTCTACGATATAAAGAGAGAGGCATAACACTAACACAGGCTCCAAGATCACATAAAGCAGTCTTAACATAATTTCTTTTAATGGAGCATTGTATAGTTGGTACCCCTGGATCTCCAAGTTTCTTTGGTATTCCACCCTTAAAAGTGTAATTAGCAAGCATGGTGGAAATTTCAGCTTCCGGTATCTTTCTTTTGTTAGTGATGATATCCTTCATATACTTAGCATAAGTATTTACTTTGAGCATATCAGTTAAGCACATACGTAAGAAGATAGGTCTAATCATTTCAGCAAAGCGCTCAAAATCCTCATCATCCTTTGTGTTGGATGGTTTAGGAGGAAAGGGCATGGGTTTCTGAACCCATGGTTCTCTTTCTCTACCGTGCTTCCTAGCAACAAAATCTCTCTTGTCATAACGTTGATTCTTTGATTGTGGGTTATCAAGATCAACAACAGGTTCAATTTCTACTTCACTGTTTTTGCTAGGTTGAGCATCAACATGAACATTATCATTAACATTATCACTAGGTTCATGTTCATCACCTGATTGTGTTTCAGCATCAGAAATAGAAATATCATTGGGATTCTCAGGTGTGTCTACAGTAGGTTCACTAGAAGCATGCAAAGTCCTATTATTTTTCTTTTTCTTCTTTTTAGAAGAACTAGGTGCCTCTAAATTATTTCTCTAAGAATCTTGCTCGATTCTCTTAGGGTGGCTGATATGTCTCCAAAGTATCTATAATTTTTGATTGCTCCATGCTACTTTATCTACTATTTCGGACTATATTGGGCTTTATTTTCCACTTTTATATTATTTTTGGGACTAACCTATTAACCGGAGGCCCAGCCCAGAATTGCTGTTTTTTGCCTATTTCAGTGTTTCGAAGAAACGGAATATCAAACGGAGTCCAAACGGAATGAAACCTTCGGGAACATGATTTTCTCACCGAACGTGATCCAGGAGACTTGGACCCTCCTCCAAGGAACAAAAGAGACGGTCACGAGGGTGGGTGGCGCCCCCTGCCTCGTGGGCCCCCTGTTGCTCCACCGACGTACCCCTTCCTCCTATATACACCTACGTACCCCCAAACGATCAGAACAGGAGCCAAAAACCTAATTCCACCGCCGCAACCTTCTGTATCCACGATATCCCATCTTGGGGCCTGTTCCGGAGCTCCGCCGGAGGGGGCATCCACCACAGAGGGCTTCTACATCAACACCATAGCCCCTCCGATGAAGTGTGAGTAGTTTACTTCAGACCTTCGGGTCCATAGCTAGTAGCTATATGGCTTGTTCTCTCTTTTTGGATCTCAATACAATGTTCTCCCCCTCTCTCATGGAGATCTAATCGATGTAATCTTCTTTTTGCGGTGTGTTTGTTGAGACTGATGAATTGTGGGTTTATGATCCAGCTTATCTATGAATAATATTTGAATCTTCTCTGAATTCTTTTATGTATGATTGAGTTATCTTTGCAAGTCTCTTCGAATTATCCGTTTGGTTTGGCCAACTAGATTGGTAGTTCTTGCAATGGGAGAAGTGTTTAGCTTTGGGTTCAATCTTGCGGTGTCCTTTCCCAATGACAGAAGGGGCAGCAAGGCACGTATTGTATTGTTGCCATCAGGGATAACAAGATGTTTTTTATCATATTGCATGAATTTATCCCTCTACATCATGTCATCTTGCTTAAGGTGTTACTCTGTTTTTAACTTAATACTCTAGATGCATGCTGGATAGCGGTCGATGAGTGGAGTAATAGTAGTAGATGCAGAATCGTTTCGATCTACTTGTCTTCGACGTGATTCCTATATACATAATCAAACCTAGATATACTCATAATTATGCTCAATTCTATCAATTGCTCAACAATAATTTGTTCACCCACCGTAGAATATCTATGCTCTTGAGAGAAGCCACTAGTGAAACCTATGGCCCCCGGGTCTATTCTCATCATATCAATCTCCATTACTTTAGTACTTGCTTTGTTTTTACTTTGCCTTTTACTTTTCACTTTGCATCTATATACCAAAAATACCAAAAATATTATTTATCATCTCTATTAGATCTCACTCTCGTAAGTGACCGTGAAGGGATTGACAACCCCTAATCGCGTTGGTTGCGAGGAGCTATCGTTTTGTGTAGGTACGAGGGACTTGTGCGTGGTCTCCTACTGGATTGATACCTTGGTTCTCAAAAACTGAGGGAAATACTTACGCTACTTTGCTGCATCATCCTCTCCTCTTCTGGGAAATCCAACGCAGTGCTCAAGAGGTAGCAAGAAGAATTTCTGGCGCCGTTGCCACGGAGGCTCACGCAAGAGCAAGTCAACCATACCAAGTACCCATCACAATCCCTATCGCTTGCATTACATTATTTGCCATTTGCCTCTCGTTTTCCACTCCCCCACTTCACCCTCGCCGTTTTATTCGCCCTCTCTTTCCCAATCTCCTCCTCTTTTTCCCGTTGCCTTTTTCCTTGTCCGTTTGTTTGCTAGTATGTCAGTTTGCTTGCTTGTCGTAATGTCTAATTCCCTATTCGCTCCTATGTCTCCCGAGTTTGAAGTTCTTCACTTCAAGCAAATGCAACACTACTAGAAAAAGGGCTATAGATAGGATGGACTCTAATGGCGCACTATACACGTGGTGCGCCATTACTAAATACTAATGGCGCACCATGTGTTGGTGCGCCATTAGTGTGCAAATACTAATGGCGCACCACATCCCATGGTGCGCCATTAGTAATTTTTTTTAATTTTTTCAAAACTACTAATGGCGCACCGTGGGGGTGGTGCGCCATTACTAGTTTGACATAGTAATGGCGCACCACACCCACGGTGCGCCATTAGTAGTTTTGAAAAAACAATAAAAAAAATAAAAAACAAATTGTTAGTAATGGCGCACCAGCGGACAGTGCGCCATTACTAGTTTTAACTAGTAATGGCGCACTGTCCACTGGTGCGCCATTACTAGTTTTGAAAAAAAATAAAAAAAATTGAACTAGTAATGGCGCACCGTGTGTGTGGTGTGCCATTACTAGTTAAACTAGTAATGGCGCACCACCCCACGGTGCGCCATTACTAACTTGGCCCAACACCGAATGCACCCCCCCCCCCGCTCCCCCGTGGACCGCCTTTTCAGTTTAAAAAAATAAAAGAAAATGATGGAAATGTCAAAAAAATAAAAGAAAATAAGTTTCCCATTTAATATGTGGTCTAGTTGTTGGGAAAATTTACAAATATGAATTTCGACTTTATTTGCAAAATCTCTCTGGAAATTTGTAAAATAGGCATAACTTTTGCATACGAACTCGGATTAAAAAGTTTTATATATGAAAAAGCATCTACTTGAAAAGTTACATCCGAATTTAAACTGGGGGAACCTCGTTAAACATTTTCAAAATCCCCAAAAACCTAACAGAAAAAAAGTTACGGGGCTTTCAAGATCTAGAGGCAAAAAAATTCAAAAAAGTTCGAAAAAATTGGTTTTGAAAAAAAAATTGAATTGTATTTCAATATATGATACGTAATATGACCGGGAAGTATTTTTCAAAATTTCATCATAGTCATGAACATGAACAAAGTCCTAGACATCAACAAGGTATAATAGGATTGATATGCTAGATATATCAACAAGTGCTTGTGAAGTGAGCTGTTGCTGGGGTTGGATAGAACTCTGAAGTTAAGCGTGCTTGGGCTGGAGTAGTGTGAGGATGGTGACCTTTCGGGAAGTTTGACCACGGAGTGCGATTTGACCTGAGATTAAGCACATTGACCCGAGATTAAGCCATAGTGACATGAGATTAAGAAAAAAACGGAAAAAAAATTGAAAAAATTGAAATTTTTTTAAAAAAAAATCCTAAAAAAATTGAAAAAAAATTGTTACTAATGGCGCACTTCTATGTGGTGCGCCATTACCCTAGGAGGAATTCTAATGGCGCACTACGTGGTGCGCCATTAAAACACCGTATACTATTGGCGCACCAGTGGTGCGCCATTAGAATTTAATTCTAATGGCGTGATGCTAGTGGCGCACCAGTAGTGCGCCATTAGAAGGCAAAACTGGTGCGCCACTAGCATGCCTTTTCCTAGAAGTGCAAGGAAAAACTTAAAAGATGCTTGGTATAGGATGATGGAATCTTATCGCAAGTGCACCCTAGAGGTGAACTTTAGAATTCTTCTTCGTAATTTTTATGTTGGGTTAAATATGACGCATAGACAACTCTTGGATTGCATTGCCAAGGGAAATTTCATTGAGATTGATCCCAGTATTGCGCATGAAATTATAGAGGGAATAGTGGGAACACTACCCCAAACGGGAGGATCTCATCCTACCCAGGAAGAAACCCAAGTGTTCGAGAAGATTTGTGAAGTAACAATTTTTTTTACAAAAGTCTCTTGAGCCGCTTAAAAGTGTAAGCGGAAATCTTCACTGCATGAATATATTGATTACTCTTTGTAATAAGCGGTTGGATTCATTAGATCTAAAAATTTCCGAGTATGAATGGAAGCGTAAAGAACCCCCTGGATTCGAGCATGACTCCGCCAAAAAACTGAAATTAAAGCTGGCAATACCTAGATCTATCCTTGCTTTTATGCCTAGCTAGGGGCGTTAAACGATAGCGCTTGTTGGGAGGCAACCCAATTTTATTTTTTTGTTTTTTGTTTTTGCTTATGTTTAGGAATAAATAATCCATCTAGCCTCTGTTTGGATGTTGTTTTATGTTTTAATTAGTGTTTGTGCCTAGTAGAACCTATAGGATAACCTACGATGATAGTTGATTTGATTCTGCTGAAAAACAGAAACTTTGCATGCACGAATATAATTTTGTTAAATCACAGAAACACGCTTTTGCGTTGATTATTTTTGATTCTTTTCAATAAAAAAATTGTACAGGACTTCCTATTTTGGTAGGATTTTTAGAGTTCCAGATGTTTGCGTTAGTTACAGATTACTACAGACTGTTCTGTTTTTGACAGATTCTGTTTTGCGTGTGTTGTTTGCTTATTTTGATGAATGTATGGCTAGTAAAATAGTTTATAATCCATAGAGAAGTTGGAATACAGTAGGTTTAACACCAATATAAATAAAGAATTAGTTCATTACAGTACCTTCAATTAGTCTTTTGTTTTCTTTCTCTAACGGAGCTATATTTGTGTTGAGTTTTGTGTTGTGAAGTTTTCAAGTTTTGGGTGTATTCTTTTGATGGATTATGGAACAAGGAGTGGCAAGAGCCTAAACTTGGGGATGCCCATGGCATCCCCAAGATAATCCAAGGACACCAAAAAGTCAAAGCTTGGGGATGCCCTGGAAGGCATCCCCTCTTTTGTCTACTTCCATCGGTAATTTACACGGAGCTATATTTTTATTCACCACATGATATGTGTTTTGCTTGGAGCGTCTTGTATTATTTGCGTCTTTGCTTGTTAGTTTACCACAATCATCCTTTCTGTAAACACCTTTTGAGAGAGCCATACATGAATTGGAATTTGCTAGAATACTCTATGTGCTTCACTTATATCTTTTGAGCTTGATAGTTTTGCTCATAGTGCTTCACTTATATCTTTTGAGCGTGATAATTTATGCTCTAGTACTTCACTTAGATCTTTTCGAGCACGGTGGTGGATTTTTTTTAAAGAAACTATTGATCTCTCATGCTTCACTTAGATTATTTTGAGAGTCGTTAATAGCATGGTAATTTGGTTAATATTAATATACTTGGTATTCAAGATATGTGAAACTTTCTTTTGAGTGCGTTGAATACTAAGATAAGTTTGATGCTTGATAGTTGTTTTGAGATATGGAGGTGATAATATCGAAGTCGTGCTAGTTGAGTAATTGTGAATTTTAGAAATGCTTGTGTTGAAGTTTGCAAGTTCCGTAGCATGCACGTATGGTTAAAGTTGTGTAACAAATTTGAAACATGAAGTGTACCTGGCTTGTGCATCCTTATGAGTGGCGGTCAGGGACGAGCGATGGTCTTTTCCTACCAATCTATCCCCCTAGGAGCATGCGTGTAGTACTTGATTTTTGATGACTTCTAAATTTTTGTAATAAGTATATGAGTTCTTTTGACTAATGTTGAGTCCATGGATTATACGCACTTTTACCTTTCTGCCTTTGCTAGCCTCTTCGGTACCGTGCATTGCCCTTTCTCACCTTGAGAGTTGGTGCAAGTGCATCCAAACCCCGTGATACGATACACTCTATCACACATAAACCTCCTTATATCTTCCTCAAAACAGCCACCATACCTACCTACCATGGCATTTCCATAGCCATTCCAAGATATATTGCCATGCAACTTCCATCATCATATTCATGACATACATTACTTTTGTCATATTGCCATTGCATGATAATGTAATTGACATCGTATTTGTGGCAAAGCCACCATTCATTATTTTTCATACATGTCACTCTCGATTCATTGCACCATCCCGGTACACCGCCGGAGGCATTCATATAGAGTCATATCTTGTTCTAAGTTTCGAGTCGTAATACTTATGTTTGTAATCAATAGAAGTGTGATGATCATCATTATTAGAGCATTGCCCAAAAAAGAAAAAGAAGAAAAAAAAGAAGAAAGCCAAAAAAAAAGAGAAAGGCCCAAAAAAAAAGAAAAAAAAGAAAAGAAAAAGAAAAAGGGTAATGCTACTATCTCTTTTTTCCACACTTGTGCTTCAAAGTAGCACCTTGTTCTTCATCTAGTGAGTCTCATATATTGTGCTTCAAAGTAGCACCTTGTTCTTCATGTAGTGAGTCTCATAAGTTGTCTTTTTATACTAGTGGGAATTTTTCATTATAGAACTTGGCTTGTATATTCCTACGATGGGCTTCCTCAAATGCCCTAGGTCTTCATGAGCAAGCAAGTTGGATGCACACTGATACGTCTCCAACGTATCTATAATTTTTGATTGCTCCATGCTACTTTATCTACTGTTTTAGGCAATATTGGGCTTTATTATCCACTTTTATATTATTTTTGGGACTAACCTATTAACCGGAGGTCCAGCCCAGATTTGTTGTTTTATGCCTATTTCAGTGTTTCGAGGAAAAGGAATATCAGACGGAGTCAGAACGGAACGAGATCAACTGGAGAGGTTAATTTTGGAAGGAAACCAACCTGGTCGGCTTGGAGTGCACGCCAGGGGAGTCCCGGGCTGCCCACGAGGGTGGAGGGCACGCCCTCCCCCTTGGGCGTGCCCCCCTACCTCGTGAGCAGCCCGGAGGTCCACCGACGTACCCCCTGCACCCATATATACCTACGTACCCTAAAATTTCCAGGACAGAAGATAGATCGGGAGTTCCGCCGCCGCAAGCCTCTGTAGCCACCAAAAACCAATCGGGACCCCTTTCCGGCACCCTGCCGGAGGGGGACCCCATCACCGGAGGCCATCTTCATCATCCCGGCGCTATCCATGACGAGGAGGGAGTAGTTCACCCTCGGGGCTAAGGGTATGTACCAGTAGCTATGTGTTTGATCTCTCTCTCTCTCGTGTTCCATCTATGGCACGATCTTGATGTATCCCGAGCTTTGCTATTGTAGTTGGATCTTATGATGTTTCTCCCCCTCTACTCTCTTGTGATGAATTGAGTTTCCCCTTTTGAAGTTATCTTATTGGATTGAGTCTTTTATGAACACTTGATGTATGTCTTGCGTGGGATAACTGTGGTGACAATGGGTTATTCTATTGATCCACTTGATGTATGTTTTGGTGATCAACTTGCGGGTTTCGTGACACTTGGGAACCTATGCATAGGGGTTGGCACACGTTCTTGACTCTCCGGTAGAAACTTTGGGGCACTCTTTGAAGTACTTCTATGTTGGTTGGATGAATCTGAGATTGTGTGATGCATATCGTATAATCATGCCCACGGATACTTGAGGTGACAATGGATTATCTAGGTGACATTAGGGTTTTGGTTGATTTGTATCTTAAGGTGTTATTCTAGTACAAACTCTTTTATAGATCGATCAGAAAGCATAGCTTTGTGGTGGTTTCGTACCCGACCATAATCTCTACGTTTCTTCTCCGCTATTAGTGTCTTTGGAGTGACTCTTTGTTGCATGTTGAGGGATTGTCATATGTTCTATCTATGTTATTATTGTTGAGAGAACTTAAAATAGTGAAAGTATGAACCCTAGGCCTTGTTTCCTATCATTGCAGTACCGTTTACGCTCACTTTTACCACTTGTTACCTTCCTGTTTTTATTATTTCAGATTACAAAAACCTATATCTACTATCTATTTTGCACTTGTATCACCATATCTTCACCGAAGTAGTGGACCTATACAATTTGCCATTGTATTGGGTGTTGTCGGTGTCAAAACCGGCGGATCTCGGGTAGGGGGTCCCGAACTGTGCGTGTAGGCGGATGGTAACAGGAGACAAGGGACACGATGTTTTTACCCAGGTTCGGGCCCTCTCGATGGAGGTAAAACCCTACTCCTGCTTGATTAATATTGATGATATGGGTAGTACAAGAGTGGATCTACCACGAGATCAAGGAGGCTAAACCCTAGAAGCTAACCTATGGTATGATTGTTGTAATGGTTGTTCGTCCTACGGAGTAAAACCCTCCGGTTTATATAGACACCGGAGAGGGCTAGGGTTACACAGAGTCGGTTACAATGGTAGGAGATCTACATATCCGTATTGCCAAGCTTGCCTTCCACACCAAGGAAAGTCCCATCCGGACACGGGACGAAGTCTTCAATCTTGTATCTTCATAGTCTTCGAGTCCGGCCGATGATGATAGTCCGGCTATCCGGACACCCCCTAGTCCAGGACTCCCTCAGTAGCCCCCGAACCAGGCTTCAATGACGACGAGTCCGGCGCGCATATCGTCTTCGACATTGCAAGGCGGGTTCTCCTCCAAATTCCATGTGCTTGCCAAATAGTGTCCGGCTTCCTTACAAATGTTGCGCTCCTTGGCTTCCGTGCCCAATAATGGCCCTCTGCCACGTGTCGCACGAATGCAAAAGGCCAGGGTATTTTTATGTTTTACCCCCGAGCTCCGCAAATAATCTGCCTATAAGAGAGGCAAGAATCCAGATCCAAATCACACCATCTTCCTTCCACGAGTACTCATCGGAGCGCTTCTGACCAAAAATCCACTCTACCATGGACCGTCGACGCGGCTCCTCCTCTCGCGCTCCTAGTCCTCAGCCAGGAGATTGGAGGAGATGTTCAGTTCCGCACAAAGAGTTGGTGACGCTCCAAGCGGAGGGATACCTTCCTCCGGCCTTTATGGTCTCGGTTGGAGCCGGGCTAGCCACCTACAAAGATGGAAAGCAAGCGGAGGCCACCAGTAGTCCCTCCAAAGGAGAGCGGGTGTGCTTCGTCCCTTATCTAATAAGGGGGCTCGGGTTTCCCATACATCCGTTTCTCCGGGGGCTTCTGGAGTTCTACGGACTCCAGCTTCATCACCTCACGCCCGCCTCTATTCTGCACATCACGGGTTTCGTGGCTCTTTGCGAGCTGTTCCTGGGCATCGAGCCCCATTTTGCGCCGTGGAAGAGGCTATTTTGCCTCGTACCCCGTTCTTACAAGGGGTCAATATATCAAGTGCGCGGAGCCGAAATATGGCGCATCGCGGGGACTGGATATCTATCCGGAACCCCAAAGAAGGCGTCCGAAGACTGGCCTTCGGAATGGTTTTATGTAGAAGACGCTCCACTGCCGGACCCAGTTCGGATCGGCCTCCCGGAGTTCAGCAAGGCTCCTCTGTAGAAACGCCTAAGTTGGCGCCCGCAGAGCCCTCAAACAGGAGGAAGACATGAGCATCCATTATTTGATGGGCCGGATAAGGTTGCTGGCCCATTCCGGATTGACCATGATTGGAGTCATGGCCACATGCATTATGCGAGGGGTGCAGCCGTTCCAATATAGGGGCCACCCCATGTGGGATTTCAACGGGGAGAATGATGCCACCCGTCATGGCCGCAAGGTGCCGGGATCGGCCGCAGATCTAGTGAAGAATCTGTTCGGCCTGTACAAGGGGGAGAAGGAGGACTTCCTCCAGACGAGCCCATTGAATGGGTTCTCCATGAATAACCCTCGGAGCTGGGTAAGCGGACGTTTATTTATCTGACCCGTGCTTTCAAAGTTAAGTACCTTACTTTATGGTTTTGACGTAGGAACTGCGCCGGGGCATGGGGATCATACATAGTCCGGCTCCACAACCCGAGGATCCGGGAAGATCCCTTGATCCGGCCTCCGAAGTGGATCCGGACATAAAGGTGGAGCTAATCGACGGGGTGTTCCACCAACTCAGCATGGACAATGCTCTAGTCGCCATTACGGATGACTACCCCGGCTTATCTCCGGCTTCCCAGGTAATTATGACCGAAGTCCTGACACCATTATTTCGTCCTTGCGCATTTCTGACCACCGTATACAATGTTGTCTTGTAGGAGGTGCCTTCAAGGCAGGAAGCCGAACCCACGGTGGCTGACCAACAAGGGTCAGTCCGGCCCAGCAGGCGGAAGAGGGGTGCGGTGCGAATCGAAACGTCGCCACAACGGTATAGCTTGCGACCGTTATTCAGGGAAAAGACTCCTAGGAGGTGTATTAATGCTCATGACTTTTCCAGGAGGAGGAGCGCTCACCGGACTGTGCCCGGAGAGGTTGCCAACCAAGCCTCCGCCAGCCAGGCTCCACCACCTGGTCCGGAGGGGGAGGCGAGCGCAAGGCGCGAGCCGGGTACTCCTCCAACGGAGGATGCCGACCGGCTGTCCGCCACCAGGTCTGAGGTGGAGAGCGCCATGAATCATAGGCGCCGCCGGACAGTACTGCGTGACGCGTGTTTCTCCCCAGAGGCGTTGAATGACTTTAACACGGGAGACGCGCACCTCCGTGCCGCCCAAGATGGTTTAACCAGAGCCATGGAGCAGTATGTAAAAGACATACGGGTAAGAGATTTTAATAGTTGTATATGCCAGTAGCCCCCGAGACTTAAAGTAGTTAAAGTAACTGATTTAAGGATCATTTGATATGTAGGATCTTACGGAGAAGAATACCCAATTGTCCCAGGAGCTACAAGAGTGTAAGGCCCAACTTGAGGCTGCACTAGCTGCCGCAGAAGGAGACACAGAGACCCCCTCCGGTAACACATTATTTCAAAAAGATAAGCGGTGTGCGGCGTGCGTATAAATCTGACAATGATATTGCAGATGTTGCCGGACTTGATCCGGACAAGCAACAGCTACTGCGCCAGTTGAAGGCTGGCGAGAGGGTGCTTACGAAGGTGCAGCAGGAGAGGAACAAACTCCAGGATGCCCACGCCCATCTTGGAGAAGAGCTGAAAGGTGTTCGGGCCGAGCTGTCTGGCTCCGTGAAGGAGAATCAGCGGCTTCGTCGCGGCATCTATAGTAAGTGCTTGAGCGAACTCTTTTGAAAAGAAGAGTTCGGCGAGGAAGTCAATTGTCTGTAGGTGTGTTCACAGGTCGCCTTGCGGAAGAAATGTCCGGTTCAACGGGTGACCAACTTCCCGAGCTGGTGCAACTGCTCGAACGTGTTCGGCAGGCGATGAGTGGCGTCGTCCAGGCCTTATGGCCGTCCCTCTCCCTACCCGAGGGCCTTGGAGAGCTTGTGGAGAAGCTTCAAGGAGCGCGGCAATGCTTCCATTTATGGAAGATATCGGCCTGCCGTCAAGGTGCCAGGGAGGCCTGGGCCATGGTGAAGACGCGGTACAAGAAGGCGGATCCAAAGCACATGGCCGAGGTCGGACCTGTGGGGCCTGATGAGAAGGAGATCCCTGTGAGCTTAGTGTACGGCCAAGTAGAGTTGGCCGCTAAGTATTCCCAATGGGACTGTAAATTAGACAGCCTGTTAGACGGGATTGAGGAGGAGAGCAGTCAGTCGATTTGACAATGTTTTTAAAGTGACATGTAAAATGCCTTCTAGCCGGATTGTAGATCATTTGTCTTTGCCGACCTTTTCGCTTCAACCTCGGGACCCTAGAGTCCGGAGTGTGTCCGAATACCTTCTCGGTTATGAAAAAACAGAGGTATGCATGGAGACCAGGCGTAGGGGTCATTAGTGCTTTATCAGACAAGTGCCCAACTAGTTATGTTATATTACATGGTTAGTAAGAAACATCTTCCAGGGAGAATAGTTCCGTTAAGGGTTCCTTTCCCTGGGAGGCATGCCCTAAAGTGCATGTTCGGACTGCAAAAAGAGCAGGAAAACATCTAGGGGCAGATAATTAAATATGTTAAAAATCATCTTTCAAATCACCGACCGAATATTCCGTTAAGAACGCTAGCTTTCGGATTCACCCAGTCTGAGGTACACATCCGGCTCACCCGGCAGTAGCAATCGCAGAGGTGCTCCCTTTACCTCCTAGCCGAACAATCGGGAACGTAGGGGTAA
Organism: Triticum timopheevii; assembly: GCA_963921465.1. Lineage (NCBI taxonomy): Eukaryota > Viridiplantae > Streptophyta > Magnoliopsida > Poales > Poaceae > Triticum > Triticum timopheevii. The sequence goes on along the minus strand of OY997268.1, from coordinate 617,498,719 downwards.
GCACAGGAGCCAGGCAACCCAGCTTGGCCAAAACTTAAGTCATATCGATGCATATAATGGTGAATAAAAGGTACATGCGGAAGTTTTGACACATGTGTTGGGCATAAAGCCCGTATAAGTAAGCTTCTGTTAAAGAAGCCCCCAGGTATAATGAGTGCGGATAGCACATCAAGTGTGTGCGAACAATGTGCAAATAGGCCCTCAAGGGCTTTTATGAAAAAGGTGGGAGAAAAGAGAGAAACAAAAGACAACTAAAGTCTAAAAATGTGGACGGAGGAAGGAGACGAACTCTGAGTCCGGTGCTAGGCGTAGAATCTTCGGAGGCGGGCTGCATTCCATGGGTTCGGCTCGAGCCGGTTGTCCGATGCATTTCGCAGACGGTATGCTCCGCCGGTCAGTACTTGGTCGATGATGAAGGGACCTTCCCATTTGGGCTTGAGTTTGTCCTTTTTCTTGTCCGGCAGGCGTAGAACTAGTTCGCCAACATTGTAAGTTTTAGCCCGTACTTCCCTGCTTTGATATCTTCGAGCCTGCTGCTGATAGAATGCGGAACGAGCCTTTGCCACGTCGCGTTCCTCCTCTAATGCGTCCAAGCTGTCCTGCCAATCCAACTCGGCTTCTCTTTCTTCGTACATGCGCAATCGAGGTGAGTCATGAATTATATCGCAGGGCAAAACTGCCTCTGCACCGTATACCATAAAAAATGGCGTGAACCCGGTAGTACTGTTTGGCGTGGTCCACAGCCCCTAGAGTATGGAGTCGAGCTCCTCTACCTAGTGCGTGTAAGATTCCGTAAGGGACAACAATAATCTGGGTTTGATGCCGCTCATGATTAGACCATTTGCTTGTTCAACTTCACCGTTGGTTTGAGGGTGATAGACTGAAGCGTAGTCGAGCTTAATGCCCATAGTTTTGCACCAGAGTTTAACCTCGTCGGCTGTGAAGTTCGTGCCGTTATCGGTGATGATGCTGTGGGGGACACCGTAATGGTGTACTACCCCGGATATGAAGTCTATCACAGGTCCGGATTCGGCCATTTTAACTGGCTTGGCCTCTATCCATTTGGTGAATTTTTCTACCATGACCAATAGGTATTTTTGCTTGTGGGTTCCCCCTTTAAGGGGTCCGACCATGACAAGCCCCCAGACCGGAAACGGCCAGGTGATGGGTATAGTTTTGAGGGTTGTGGGTGGCATGTGGCTCTGATTAGCAAACAGCTGACAACCGAGGCATCGTTGGACTAAGTCCTGAGCATCTGCCCGGGCCGTCGGCCAATAAAGTCCTGTACGGAAGGCCTTACCTACAAGGGCTCGGGCTGCCGCGTGGTGTCCGCCCAGTCCGGCATGAATTTCAGCCAGAAGATTTCGCCCTTTCTCTTTGGAGATACACCTTTGAAGGACTCCGGTTGTGCTTTTCTTATAAAGTTCCCCCTCATGGACTTTGTAGGCTTTAGATTGCCGAACTATGCAGCGGGCTTCGTTTTGGTCTTCGGCGAGTTCCTGCCTAATTAAGTAGGCTAGGAATGGTTCCGTCCATGGGGCAATGACTGCCATTATTTCGTGGGCGGAAGGTGTTATGTCGTTGGCTGAGCCACCGGCTGTGTCAGAATGTTTGGTGTTGGGTGGTGCGGTTGGTTCCGGATTGTTGTTTTCGGACCCCTCTTCCCATACAACGGATGGCTTAAAGAGCCGCTCCAGGAAGATGTTTGGAGGGACGGCGTCGCGCTTTGCGCCGATGCATGCCAACACGTCGGCCTCCTGGTTATTATCCCGGGCTACATGGTGGAATTCGAGTCCTTCGAACCGAGCTAACAGTTTTAAGACAACGTTATGGTAAGCATCGAAGTATCCGTTTACTTGTGATATTGCGAGGTTTGAATCCCCGCGTACCTCGAGGCGTTGAATACCCATGGAGATTGCCATCCGGAGACCGTGTAGAAGGGCCTCGTATTCGGCTGCGTTGTTGGAGTCTGTGTACATTATTTGAAGTACGTATTGGACTGTGTCTCCGGTTGGGGACGTCAAAACGACGCCAGCCCCCAAGCCGGCCAACATTTTAGAGCCGTCAAAATGCATGATCCAATGGGAGTATGCGCCATACTCTTTAGGGAGTTCGGCTTCAGTCCATTCAGCGATGAATTCAGCCAGGACTTGCAACTTTATACCTCGCCGTGGTTTGTAGGTTATGTCAAATGGTAAGAGCTCAATGGCCCATTTTGCGATTCTGCCCGTCGCATCGCGGTTGTTTATGATGTCGTTGAGGGGTACTTCGGAGGCCACTATTATCGAACACTCTTGAAAGTAGTGTCGCAGCTTCCGGGATGCCATGAACATCGCGTATGCTATCTTTTGATAATGCGGGTACAGGGACTTGCAGGGAGTTAAGACAGTGGATACATAGTACACTGGTTTTTGAAGAGGGAATGTATGCCCTTCTGTTTCTCGTTCGACAACGAGTATCGCGCTTACAACTTGATGTGTTGCCGCGATATATAACAACATTGGTTCGCCCAGGTTAGGTGCGACCAGGACCGGATTTGTTGCCAATATGGCCTTTATTTCTTCTAGTCCGGCAGTGGCAGCATCCGTCCACTCGAAGTGTTTGGTGCGCCTAAGGAGGCGATAGAGGGGAAATGCCTTTTCTCCCAAACGGGAGATGAAGCGGCTTAGAGCCGCCATGCATCCAGTCAATTTTTGTATTTGTTTGAGGTCTTTTGGAATATCCAGCTGTGACAGAGCTCGGATCTTGGCTGGGTTTGCTTCAATTCCTCTACCGGATACAATGAAGCCCAGGAGCTTTCCGGCTGGTACGCCGAAAACGCATTTTTCCGGGTTCAGCTTAATGTCATATGCTCGGAGGTTGTCGAATGTGAGCCTCAAATCGTCTACTAGAGTTTCGACGTGTTTGGTTTTGACGACCACGTTATCTACGTATGCCTCTACTGTTTTGCCGATCTGGGTAGCCAGACATGTCTGAATCATGCGCTGATATGTTGCGCCAGCGTTTTTGAGTCCGAAGGGCATCATGTTGAAGCAGAAGGGTCCGTATGGAGTAATGAATGCCATTGCGGCTTGGTCTGCCTCCGCCATCTTGATTTGATGGTAGCCGGAGTATGCGTCGAGGAAGCACAATGAATTGTGCCCTGCAGTAGCATCGATTATTTGATCGATGCAGGAAAGGGGGAAAGGATCCTTTGGGCAAGCCTTGTTAAGGTCTTTAAAGTCGACACATAGGCGCCAGGATTTGTCCTTCTTTGGTACCATCACTAGGTTTGCTAGCCAGTCCGTATGTTTGATGTCTCTGATGAATCCGGCTTCCAGTAATTTAGCTAGCTCCTCTCCCATTGCCTTCCTTTTGGGTTTGGAAAATTGCCGAAGAGCCTGTTTGACTGGCTTGAATCCTTTTAGGATGTTTAGGCTGTGTTCTGCCAATCTGCGTGGGATTCCTGGCATATCCGAAGGGTGCCAGGCAAAGATGTCCCAATTCTCCCGAAAGAATTCTCATAATGCCGCGTCTACGTCGGGGTTTATTTGTGCCCCAATGGAGGCCGTCTTTTTTGGGTCCTTTGGATGGACCTGGAATTTTACTATTTCGTCTGTTGGTTTAAAAGAGGTGGACTTGGATCTCTTATCGAGTATCGCATCATCCCTGTTCACCGTAGAGTGCAGTGCAGTGAGTTCCTCTGCCGCTAGGGCTTCGGATAGTGCCTCTAGGGCTAATGCGGCTGTCTTGTTTTCGGCGCGGAGTGCTGTGTCCGGATCACTGACAAGGGTGATTATTCCACTGGGCCTAGGCATCTTAAGCTTCATGTACCCGTAATGGGGTGTGGCTTGAAAAATTGTGAATGCCTCGCGTCCTAATATAGCGTGATATCCGCTGCTGAACGGGGCCACTTGGAACGTGACCTCTTCGGACCTGTAATTGTCCGGCGAGCTGAACACCACATCAAGTGTGATTTTTCCTGTGCAGCGTGCTTCCCGGCTAGGGATTATTCCTCTAAAGGTTGTGCTGCTTCGCTCAATGCGGCCCCAGTCTATTTCCATTTTTTGAAGGGTTTCCTCGTAGATGAGGTTTAATCCGCTGCCCCATCCATGAGTACCTTGGTAAGACGAAAGTCGTCCACTATTGGACTGAGGACCAATGCGGCTGGTGCTCGGGCTGTTCGGAATTAAGGTTCGTAGCTGGCGTTGAAGGTGATGGCCGTGTCGCTCCATGGATTTGTTGTTGCTACTTGGTAGACTTCAGCAAGGCTGCGCATTGTTCGTTTCCGCATATTATTTGATACGAAAGTCTCAAAGACTGTCGACACCGTACTGGTACTGTTGGAGTGGTTCTCCGGGACTAGAAGCTCTTCGCCACTTTTGGCCACCTGCCGCAGTATCCAACATGATCGAAGGCTATGTGTTGGAGTGGCGCCCTCTGTGCTGTGAATTTTACAGGGTCCGCTGAGCCATCCCTCCAGTACGGTTCCGTACCCTTTATGGGGTTTTTGCTTTTTGGTTTTTGTACCGGGTGCGTGAGCATGATGCACCCTTTTGTTTTGGACTAGGGTTGTATTTGGAGCCGGATTGTCCCAAAACTTACTTTCGGTTTTCCGGAAACTCTCCATCGCACAGTACTTTCGTACTATGGACGCCAGGTCGGCGAAGCGTGTAATTTCACGACGACTTACGGCGTTCAAGATTCCCCTGTCCGTGCAATTATTGCAGAATATTGAAATTGCGTCTTCCTCACGGCAGTCTTTTATCCTGTCCATAACCAGGAGGAATCTGGCCTAGTAATGATGTGCTGTTTCGGTGGGCTCTTGCCGGATTTGAGATAGATCGCATATGTTTGGGTGGGTGGGTGGAATTGAGTCCGGAACCCTGCCCATCTCGAGGCTCAAGGGCCGAAAAGTTTCCGAATTTGGAAGCTTGGATTGCTGGATGTTGTCCAATGAGTCTGATCCGATGCCTGACTTTAGGTTCAGTGCTTGATCGACGTCCGTCCCTCCGCGAGAATCCGGCATGGAGGGTTCGGGAGTCAAGACATAACTAGTTTTCAATATAGTAGAAGAGTCGCCGCGTTGTTCCTCTACCACCGCAAAGTGGTGGGTAACCTGGGGAGAGTAAATCTCTCTCAGATAAGTTTTAAGCCCAATCTGATTGTAGTCTGTAGCGACTCCCAGGGCGGCGATGCGATCCAAGAGCTCGTTTACGGACGAGAGCTCTATTGGATCCAGCTGCTCGGCGAATTCCGAGTTGACGTGAAGATTGCTTTTGATGACCCGAGAGGTCATCGTTGAAGCGGTGGCCGAACAGGCGGTCATGAGAAAACCACCTAGCCGGATAGTTTGGCCGGCGGCCAAGGCTCCTTTGGCGATGATACCATCTTTAAAGACGAGAAGAGGTATCCTTCCTGATCGCGACGGCACAGAGGAACTCTCAATGAAAGCACCAATGTCGGTGTCAAAACCGGCGGATCTTGGGTAGGGGGTCCCGAACTGTGCGTCTAGGCAGATGGTAACAGGAGACAGGGGACACGATGTTTTTACCCAGGTTCAGGCCCTCTTGATGGAGGTAAAACCCTACTCCTGCTTGATTAATATTTATGATATGGGTAGTACAAGAGTGGATCTACCACGAGATCAAGGAGGCTAAACCCTAGAAGCTAGCCTATGGTATGATTGTTGTAATGGTTGTCTGTCCTACAGACTAAAACCCTTCGGTTTATATAGACACCGGAGAGGGCTAGGGTTACACAGAGTCGGTTACAATGGTAGGAGATCTACATATCCGTATTGCCAAGCTTGCCTTCCACGCCAAGGAAAGTCCCATCCGGACACGGGACGAAATCTTCAATCTTGTATCTTCATAGTCTTCGGCCGATGATGATAGTCCGGCTATCCGGACACCCCCTAGTCCAGGACTCCCTCAGGTGTGTTGGGGACACAAGAGACTTTTTGTTATTTGGTTGCAGGGTTGCTTGAGAGAGACCATCTTCATCCTACGCCTCCTACGGATTGATAAACCTTAGGTCATCCACTTGAGGGAAATTTGCTACTGTCCTACAAACATGTGCACTTGCAGGCCCAACAACGTCTACAAGAAGAAGGTTGTGTAGTAGACATCAAACTCTTTTCTAGCGCCGTTGGCGGGGAGGCAAAGGTAAAGGGTACTCACACTCCGTCACTAAGCTCTTTTCTGGCGAGGTGAGTGCTTGAAGGTATATCTTTAGATCTTGCAATCGAATCTTTTTGTTTCTTTTTTTAGCACTAGTCTAGTTTATAAAAGAAAAATACAAAAAATGGAATTGAGTTTGTCTCATACGCTTCACCTTTTTAATATCTTTCGTGAGTATGATGGAAAGGATAATTGTGCTCATGTGCTAGAAGAAGAAATCTATAGAATGTTTTTATATGATGAGCATGATTGCAATGTTGTTAGTATGAATTCCTTGAATATCCATGATGCTAATTATATGCAAAGCCACAAGCTTGGGGAAGCTATGTTTGATGAATATGATATTTTTTCCCCCAAGCTTTGATGAGCAAATTTACTATGATGAAAACATGCCTCCTATTTATGATGATTATTGTGACGATACGTATGCTATAAAGAAGAAGTTTGCTTATGTGGAGAGTATTAAAAATTCTATGCTTGTAGATCATGAAAAGAATGCTTTAGGTGCTGGTTATATTGTTGAATTTATTCATGATGCAACTGAAAATTATTATGAGGGAGGAACATATGCTTGTAGGAATTGCAATAATATCAAGTTTCCTCTCTATGTGCTTAAAATCTTGAAGTTATGCTTGTTGTGCCATCCTATGCTAGTTGATTATTGTTCCCATAAGTTGTTTGCTCACAAAATCCCTATGCATAGGAAGTGGGTTAGACTTAAATGTGCTAGTCATATGCTTCATGATGCTCCCGTTATGTTTCAATTCTTATCTCTTTTGTGAGCATCATTGTCATCATCATGCCTAGCTAAAAGGCATTAAAGAAAAGCGCTTGTTGGCAGACAACCCAATATGTATACTTACTGTTTTTGTGTGTAAACATGATTATGCTACTGTAGTAATCATGTTTTATAGCTTTTGTTTCAATAAAGTGCCAAGTAGAACCTTTGGGAAGACTTGGGTGAAGTTTATATGATCTTGCTGTGAAAAACAGATTAGCTACCATTTTTTACTGGACAGTGCTTTTAGGTTGATTGTTTTTTCAGATGATTAATAGACAAATTGCTCAGGTCCAGCAATTTATTTAATAATTTTTGGGGTTCCAGAAGTATACGTTTTATACAGATTACTACAGACTGTTCTGTTTTTGACAGATTCTGTTTTCTATGTGTTGTTTGCTTATTTTGATGAATCTATGAGTATTATCGGAGGGTATGAACCATAGATAAGTTGGAGTACAGTAGATATTACAATAATATGAATTTAGAATGAGTTCATTACATTACCTAAGTGGTGGTTTTATTTTCTTATACTAACGGAGCTTACGAGTTTTGTGTTGAGTTTTGTGTGGTTGAAGTTTTCAAGTTTTGGGTAAAGATTTGATGGACTATGGAACAAGGAGTGGCAAGAGCCTAAGCATGGGGATGCCCAAGGCACCCCAAGGTAAATTCAAGGACATCCAAGAGCCTAAGCTTGGGATGCCCCGGAAGGCATCCCCTCTTTCGTCTTCGTTCAACGGTAACTTTACTTGGAGCTATATTTTTATTCACCACATGATATGTGTTTTACTTGGAGCGTCATTTTATTTTGTTAGTATTAGCTAGCTGCTAGTTAGATTAGCGTTTTGCATATTTAGTTTCAATAAAAAGTCAAGGATAGCCTTTGCCATGCTTATTTTGCTAGTATACATATTGCTGTTTGAAAACAGAAAGTTTACCGCTGTTGCAAAAATTCCCCAGAAAAGTCAGAGAGTGGTTTAACGTTGAATCTTTTTTCATATTGAGCTCTGATAAATTTTTTACAGTGGGAATTTTAGTTCATAATTTTTGGAGTCAGGGAAGTATTGATACTCTTGCATTCTTTACAGAATGTACTCTTTTGGCAGATTGCTGTTATGATTGCATTGTTTGCATATGTTTGCTTCTTTAATGATTCTATTTGGTAATAGGATTATTAAATATACAGAGGCATTTAGTATGCAATGTTGAATAATAATTTTAAGTGATTTTCTACAGTATAATATGATAAGGTTTTGCATTGGTTTATACTAACCTATCTCACGAGTTCTTGTTGAGTTTGTTGTGAATGAAGCTTCTGATAAAAAGAGAAACCATGATATGAGAGGAATTAAGGAGACACAAAAGCTCAAGCTTGGGGATGCCCAAGGCACCCCAAGATAATATTTCAAGAAGTCTCAAGCATCTACGCTTGGGGATGCCCCGGTAGGCATCCCACCTTTCTTCTTCAACAACTATCGGTTAGTATCGGTTGAGCCTATGTTTTTGCTTCTTCACATGAGTTGTGCTATCCTTGCATTGTAGTTTTCTTTAGCTTTGCTCGCTGTTTGAATAATGTACCATCTGAATTATTTATTGAGAGAGAGCCGTACATGAATTGGAATTTGCTAGAATACTCTATGTGCTTCACTTATATCTTTTGAGCTTGATAGTTTTGCTCATAGTGCTTCACTTATATCTTTTGAGCGTGATAATTTTTTCTCTAGTGCTTCACTTATATCTTTTAGAGCACGGTGGTGGATTTGTTTTAAAGAAACTATTGATCTCTTATGCTTCAATTAGATTATTTTGAGAGTCATTAATTGCATGGTAATTTCCTTAATATTAATATACTTAGTATTCAAGATATGTGAAACTTTCTTTTAAGTGAGTTGAATACTCAGATAAGTTTGATGCTTGATAATTGTTTTGAGATATGGAGGTGATAATATCAAAGTCATGCTAGTTGGGTGATTATGAATTTGAGAAATACTTGTGTTGAAGTTTGCAAATCCCGTAGCATGCACGTATGGTTAAAGTTGTGTAACAAATTTGAAACATGAAGTGTACCTGGCTTGTGCATCCTTATGAGTGGCGGTCGGGGACTAGCGATGGTCTTTTCCTACCAATCTATCCCCCTAGGAGCATGCGCGTAGTAATTGATTTTTGATGACTTGTAAATTTTTGCAATAAGTATATGAGTTCTTTTGACTAATGTTGAGTCCATGGATTATACACACTCTCACCTTTCCGCCTTTTCTAGCCTCTTCGGTACCGTGCATTGCCCTTTCTCACCTTGAGTGTTGGTGCAAACTTCGCCGGTGCATCCAAACCCCATGATACGATACGCTCTATCACCCATAAACCTCCTTATATCTTCCTCAAAACAGCAACCATACCTACCTATTATGGCATCTCCATAGCCATTCCGAGATATATTGCCATGCAACATCCATCATCATCATCTTGACATACATTACTTTTGTCATATTGCCATTGCATGATCATGTAGTTGACATCATATTTGTGGCAAAGCCACCATGCATTATTTTTCATACATGTCACTCTTGATTCATTGCACCATCCCGGTACACCGCCGGAGGCATTCATATAGAGTCATATCTTGTTCTAGGTTTCAAGTTGTAATCCTTATGTTGTAATCAATAGAAGTGTGATGATCATCATTATTAGAGCATTGCCCAAAAAAGGCCAAAAAAAGAAAGCCCCCCCAAAAAAGAGAAAGGCCAAAATAAAAAAAAGGCCCAAAAAAGGGCAATGCTACTATCTCCTTTTCCATACTTGTGCTTCAAAGTAGCACCTTGTTCTTCATGTAGTGAGTCTCATATATTGTGTTTCAAAGTAGCACCTTGTTCTTCATGTAGTGAGTCTCATAAGTTGTCTTCTTATACTAGTGGGAATTTTTCATTATAGAACTTGGCTTGTATATTCCTACGATGGGCTTCCCCAAATGCCCTAGGTCTTCATGAGCAAGCAAGTTGGATGCACACCCACTAGTTTTCTTTTGTTGAGCATTCATAGCTCTAGTGCATCCGTTGCATGGCAATCCCTACTCCTCATGTTGACATCAATTGATGGTCATCTCCATAGCCCGTTGATTATCCTCGTCAATGTGAGACTCTCTCCTTTTTTGTCTTCTCCACACAATCCCCATCATCATATTCTATTCCACCCATAGTGCTATATCCATGGCTCACGCTCATGTATTGCGTGAAGGTTGAAAAGTTTGAGATTATTTAAGTATGAAACAATTGCTTGGCTTGTCAACGGGGGTATAGAAGTTGGGAACATCTTTGTGTGACGAAAATAAAGCATAGCCTAACTATATGATTTTGTAGGGATGAACTTTCTTTTGCCATGCTATTTTGAGAAGACATGATTGCTTTGATTAGTATGCTTGAAGTATTATTATTTTTGTGTCAATATGAACTTTTGTCTTGAATCTTTCGGATCTAAATATTCATATCACAATTAAGAAGAATTACATTGAAATTATGCCAAAGTATCACTCCGCATCAAAAATTCTTTTTTATCATTTACCTACTCGAGGACGAGCAGGAATTAAGCTTGGGGATGCTTGATACGTCTCCAACGTATCCATACTTTTTGATTGCTCCATGCTACTTTATCTACTGTTTTAGGCAATATTGGGCTTTATTATCCACTTTTATATTATTTTTGGGACTAACCTATTAATCGGAGGCCCAGCCCAGATTTGTTATTTTATGCCTATTTCAGTGTTTCGAGGAAAAGGAATATCAGACGGAGTCAAAACGGAACGAAATCAACTGGAGAAGTTAATTTTGGCAGGAAACCAACCTGATGGGCTTGGAGTGCATGCCAGGGGAGTCACGGGCTGCCCATGAGGGTGGAGGGCGCGCCCTCCCCCCATGGGCATGCCCCCCTACCTCGTGAGCAGCCCGGAGGTCCACCGACGTACCCCTTGCACCCATATATACCTACGTACCCTAAAACTTCCAGGACAGAAGATAGATCGGGAGTTCCGCCGCCGCAAGCCTCTATAGCCACCAAAAACCAATCGGGACACCATTCCGGCACCCTGCCAGAGGGGGATCCCATCACCGGAGGCCATCTTCATCATCCCGGCGCTATCCATGACGAGGAGGGAGTAGTTCACCCTCGGGGCTGAAGGTATGTACCAGTAGCTATGTGTTTGATCTCTCTCTCTCTCTCTCTCTTGTTCCATCTATGGCACGATCTTGATGTATCCCGAGCTTTGCTATTGTAGTAGGATCTTATGATGTTTCTCCCCCTCTACTCTCTTGTGATGAATTGAATTTCCCCTTTTGAAGTTATCTTATTGGATTGAGTCTTTTATGAACACTTGATGTATGTCTTGCATGGGATAACCGTGGTGACAATGGGTTATTCTATTGATCCACTTGATGTATGTTTTGGTGATCAACTTGCGGGTTTCGTGACACTTGGGAACCTATGCATAGGGGTTGCACATGTTCTTGACTCTCCGGTAGAAACTTTGGGGCACTCTTTGAAGTACTTTTATGATGGTTGGATGAATCTGAGATTGTGTGATGCATATCGTATTATCATGCCCACGGATACTTGAGGTGACAATGGAGTATCTAGGTGACATTAGGGTTTTGGTTGATATGTACTTAAGGTGTTATTCTAGTACGAACTCTTTTATAGATCAATCAGAAAGAATAGCTTTGTGGTGGTTTCGTACCCGACCATAATCTCTACCTTTGTTCCCCACTATTAGTGTCTTTAGAGTGACTCTTTTTTGCATGTTGAGGGATTGTCATATGTTCTATCTATGTTATTATTGTTGAGAGAACTTACACTAGTGAAAGTATGAACCCTAGGCCTTGTTTCCTATCATTGCAATACCGTTTACGCTCACTTTTACCACTTGTTACCTTGCTGTTTTTATTATTTCAGATTACAAAAACCTATAACTACTATCTATTTTGCACTTGTATCACCATCTCTTCGCTGAACTAGTGCACCTATACAATTTGCCATTGTATTGGGTGTGTTTTGGACACAAGAGACTTTTTGTTATTTGGTTGCAGGGTTGCTTGAGCGAGACCATCTTCATCCTACGCCTCCTACGGATTGATAAACCTTAGGTCATCCACTTGAGGGAAATTTGCTACTGTCCTACAAACCTGTGCACTTGCAGGCCCAACAACGTCTACAAGAAGAAGGTTGTGTAGTAGACATCACACAACCACTAGTTTTCTTTTGTTGAGCATTCATAGCTCTAGTGCATCCGTTGCATGGCAATCCCTACTCCTCATGTTGACATCAATTGATGGGCATCTCCATAGCCCATTGATTATTCTCGTCACTGTCAGACTTCCTCCTTTTTTGTCTTCTCCACACAATCCCCATCATCATATTCTATTCCACCCATAGTGCTATATCCATGGCTCGCGCTCATGTATTGTGTGAAGGTTGAAAAAGTTTGAGATTATTTAAGTATGAAACAATTGCTTGGCTTGTCATCGGGGGTATAGAAGTTGGGAACATCCTTGTGTGACGAAAATGAAGCATAGCCTAACTATATGATTTTGTAGGGATGAACTTTCTTTTGCCATGCTATTTTGAGAAGACATGATTGCTTTGATTAGTATGCTTGAATTATTATTATTTTTATGTCAATATGAAATTTTGTCTTGAATCTTTCGGATCTGAATATTCATACCACAATTAAGAAGATTTACATCGAAATTATGCCAAAGTATCACTCCTAATCAAAAATTCTCTTTTTATCATTTACCTACTTGAGGACGAGCAGGAATTAAGCTTGGGGATGCCTGATACGTCTCCAACGTATCTATAATTTTTGATTGCTCCATGCTACTTTATCAACTGCTTTGGACTATATTGGGCTTTATTTTCCACTTTTATATTATTTTTGGGACTAACCTATTAACCGGAGGCCCAGCCCAGAATTGTTGTTTTTTGCCTATTTCAGTGTTTCGAAGAAACGGAATATCAAACAGAGTCCAAACAGAATTAAATCTTCGGGAACGTGACTTTCTCACCGAACGTGATCCAGGAGACTTGGACCCTGCTCCAAGGAACAAAAGAGGCGGTCATGAGGGTGGATGAGAGCCCCCCTGCCTCGTGGGCCCCCTGTTGCTCCACCGACGTACTCCTTCCTCCTATATATACCTACGTACCCCCAAACGACCAGAACAGGAGCCAAAAACCTAATTCCACCGCCGCAACCTTCTGTATCCACGAGATCCCATCTTGGGGCCTGTTCCGGAGCTCCGCCGGAGGGGGCATCCACCATGGAAGGATTCTACATCAACACCATAGCCCCTTCGATGAAGTGTGAGTAGTTTACTTCAGACCTTTGGGTCCATAGCTAGTAGCTAGATGGCTTCTTCTCTCTTTTTGGATCTCAATACAATGTTGTCCCCCTCCCTCGTGGAGATCTATTCGATGTAATCTTCTTTTTGCTGTGTGTTTGTTGAGACCGATGAATTATGGGTTTATGATCCAGCTTGTCTATGAATAATATTTGAATCTTCTCTGAATTCTATTATGTATGATTGAGTTATGTTTGCAAGTCTCTTTGAATTATCCGTTTGGTTTGGCCAACTAGATTGGTAGTTCTTGCAATGGGAGAAGTGTTTAGCTTTGGGTTCAATCTTGCGGTGTCCTTTCCCAGCGACAGAAGGGGCAGCAAGGCACGTATTGTATTGTTGCCATCGAGGATAACAAGATGGGTTTTTTATCATATTGCATGAATTTATCCCTCTACATCATGTCATCTTGGTTTAGGCCTTACTCTGTTTTTCACTTAATACTCTAGATGCATGCTGGATAGCGGTCGATGAGTGGAGTAATAGTAGTAGATGCAGAATCGTTTCGATCTACTTGTCTTGGACGTGATGCCTATATACATGATCATACCTAGATATACTCGTAATTATGCTCAATTCTATCAATTGCTCAACAGTAATTTGTTCACCCACCGTAGAATATCTATGCTCTTGAGAGAAGCCACTAGTGAAACCTATGGCCCCTGGGTCTATTCTCATCATATCAATCTCCATTACTTTATTACTTTCTTTGTTTTTACTTTGCCTTTTACTTTTCACTTTGCATCTATATACCAAAAATACCAAAAATATTATTTATCATCTCTATCAGATCTCACTCTCGTAATTGACCGTGAAGGGATTGACAACCCCTAATCGTGTTGGTTGCGAGGAGCTATCATTTTGTGTAGGTACGAGGGACTTGTGCGTGGTCTCCTACTGGATTGATACCTTGGTTCTCAAAAACTTAGGGAAATACTTACGCTACTTTGCTGCATCATCCTCTCCTCTTCGGCGAAATCCAACGCAGTGCTCAAGAGGTAGCAGTGGCCTTCAGGATACAAAGGTTCCTGAGTCATTCTACCAGTTCTAGTAGCCACTCTTACAGAAAAATCATTTTTATTATTTAATTCCTCAAGCAAATCATTCTGAGCTTTAAGTACTTTCTCAGCTTGAGTAGGAACCATAGAAGCATACTTGCTAACGAGTTTGAGTTCATCTTTAACTCTAGCCATATTATCGCTCACACGTCCTATCTCAAAAGCATTATTCTTTAACTCTCTACCAACATAAGCAATAAAACTTTCTTGCCTAGCCATAAAGTCATCAAATTCATCTAAGCATGGGCTACGAAATTTAGTAGAGGGGATTTCAACTTTATCGTATCTATAGAGAGAATTTACCTTTACTACCTATGTCGGCTTATCAAGGCAATGTGGTTCTTCAACAGATGGTATATTAAGACCATGTATTTCTTCAATAGGAGGTAAATTCTTAACATCTTCAGCTTTTATACCTTTTTCTTTCATTGACTTCTTTGCCTCTTGCATATCTTCAGGACTGAGAAATGAAACACCTCTGTTCTTTGGAGTGGGTTTAGGAATAGGCTCAGGAGTTGGCTCCATTGGTTTAGGAATTGCTTCAGGAATTGGCTCAGGAAGACTCCAATTATTTTCATTAGTAAACATATTATTCAATAATATTTCAGCTTCGTCGACTGTTCTTTCCCTGAAAACACAACCAGCACAACTATCTAAGTAGTCCTTGGAAGCATCGGTTAGTCCATTATAAAAGATATCAAGTATTTCATTTTTCTTAAGAGGATGATAAGGCAAAGCATTAAGTAACTGGAGAAGACTCCCCCAATCTTGTGGGAGGCTCTCTTCTTTGATTTGCACAAAATTATATATTTCCCGCAAGGCAGCTTGTTTCTTATGAGCAGGGAAGTATTTAGCAGAGATGTAATAAATCATATCCTGGTGACTACGCACACAACCAGGAGCAAGAGAATTATACCATGTCTTAGCATCACCCTTTAATGAGAACGGAAATATCTTAAGGATATAATAATAACGAGACTTCTCATCATTAGTAAACAGGGTAGCTATATCATTCAACTTGGTAAGATGTGCCACAACAGTTTCAGATTCAAGGCCATAAAAAGGATCAGATTCAACTAAAGTAATAATCTCAGGATCAACAGAAAATTCATAATCCTTATCAGTAACACAGATAGGTGAAGTAGCAAAAGCAGGGTCAGGTTTCATTCTAGCATTAAGAGACTGCTGCTTCCATTTAGCTAATAATTTCTTAAGATCATATCTATCATTGCAAGCAAAGATAGCTCTGGCAGCTTCTTCATTCATAACATAACCCTCAGGAACAACAGGTAATTCATAATCATTAGGAGAACCTTCATCATCACTATCTTCAATAATAGCATCTTCAAAATTTTCATTCACCCTAACTCTAGCAAGTTGTTCATCAAGAAATTCACCTAATGGCAAAGTATATCACACACAGAAGTAGTTTCATCATGCATAGCGAAAGTGGCATCATCAATAACATGCGACATATCAGAATTCATAGCAGTAGCAGGCTTAGGTGTCGCAAGCTTACTAATAACAGAAGGAGAATCTAGTGTAAAGCTAGATGGCAGTTCCTTACCTCCCCTTATAGTTGAGGGCAAAATCGTAGTTCGGTCGTCTTTCAAGTTCTTCATAGTGATCAACAAATATAAATCCCAAGTGACTCAGAGAATAGAGCTATGCTCCCCTGTGATACTGTTGGGGAACGTAGTAATTTCAAAAAATTTCCTACGCACACGCAAGATCATGGTGATGCATAGCAACGAGAGGGGAGAGTGTTGTCGACGTACCCTCGTAGAACGAAAGCGGAAGCGTTATGACAACGCGGTTGATGTAGTCGTACGTCTTCACGATCCGATCGATCCAAGTACGGAACGTACGGCACCTCCGAGTTCAGCACACGTTCAGCTCGATGACGATCCCCGGACTCCGATCCAGCAGGGTGTCGGGGATGAGTTCCGTCAGCATGACGGCGTGGTGACGATGATGATGTTCTACCGATGCAGGGCTTCACCTAAGCACCGCAACGATATGACCGAGGTGGAATATGGTGGAGGGGGGCACCGCACACGGCTAAGGAACGATCACGAAGATCAACTTGTGTGTCTAGAGGTGCCCCCTCCTTCGTATATAAAGGGGGGAGGAGGAGGGGGCCGGCCAAGGGGGTGGCGCGCCCTAGGAGGGGGAAACCTACTCCAAATACGTTTGCCCCTCCCTTTCCTAGTCCAAGAAGGAGGGGGAGGAAGGAGTGGGAGAGGGGGAAGGCAAGGGGGGCACCGCCCCCCTTCCTTGTCCTATTCGGACTCAAGGGGAGGGGGCGCGCCTCTTGCCCTGGCCGGCCCCTCTCTCTCTCCACTAGGGCCCAATAAGGCCCATTAGTTCCCGGGGGGGGGGGGGGTTCCGGTAACCCTCCGACACTCCGGTTTTCTCCAAAATCACCCGAAATTCTTCTGGTGTCCGTATATAGTCATCCAATATATCAATCTTTATGTCTCGACCATTTCGAGACTCCTCGTCATGTCCGTGATCACATCCGGGACTCCGAACAACCTTAGGTACATCAAAACTTATAGACTCATAATAAAATTGTCATCGTAACGTTAAGCGTGCGGACCCTACCGGATCGAGAACTATGTAGACATGACTTAGAACTGTTTCCGGTCAATGACCAATAGCGGAACCTGGATGCTCATATTGGCTCCTACATATTCTATGAGGATCTTTATCGGTCAAACCGCATAACAACATACGTTGTTCCCTTTGTCATCGGTATGTTACTTGCCCGAGATTTGATCGTCGGTATCTCAATACCTAGTTCAATCTCGTTACCGGCAAGTCTCTTTACTCGTTACGTAATGCATCATTCCATAACCAACTCATTTGCCACATTGCTTGCAAGGCTTATATGATGTGCATTACCGAGAGGGCCCAGAGATACCTCTCCGACAA
The DNA here is from genome assembly GCA_963921465.1 of Triticum timopheevii. Taxonomy (NCBI): domain Eukaryota; kingdom Viridiplantae; phylum Streptophyta; class Magnoliopsida; order Poales; family Poaceae; genus Triticum; species Triticum timopheevii. The sequence goes on along the minus strand of OY997268.1, from coordinate 617,481,405 downwards.
TCGGAGTGACAAAACCTAATCTCGAAATACGCCAACTCAACATGTACCTTCAGAGACACCTGTAGAGCTCCTTTATAATCACCCAGTTATGTTGTGACCTTTGGTAGCACACAAAGTGTTCCTCCGGTAAACGGGAGTTGCATAATCTCATAGTTGTAGGAACTTTGTATAAGTCATGAAGAAAGCAATAGCAACATACTAAATGATCAAGTGCTAGGCTAACGGAATGGGTCAAGTCAATCACATCATTCTCCTAATGATGTGATCCCGTTAATCAAATGACAACACATGTCTATGGTAAGGAAACATAACCATCTTTGATTAATGAGCTAGTCAAGTAGAGGCATACTAGTGACATTATGTTTGTCTATGTATTCACACATGTATCATGTTTCCGGGTAATACAATTCTAGCATGAATAATAAACATTTATCATGATATGAGGAAATAAATAATAACTTTATTATTGCCTCTAGGGCATATTTCCTTCAGTCTCACTACTAGGAAAAGGGCTATAGATGGGATGGGCACTAATGGCGCACCTGTCAGGTGGTGCGCCACTACTATATACTAATGGCGCACCGTTTAGTGATGCGCCTTTAGTGTGGAAGACACTAATGGCGCACCAGACACACGGTGCACCACTAGTAATAATTGTTTTTTCCATTTTTCCATACACACTAATGGCGCATCCGGGTGAAGTGCGCCATTACTAGTTCTAACTAGTAATGGCGCACCAGACAGACAGTGCGCCAGTACTATATTCTTTTTTTATTCTTTTTTTGCAAAACTACTAATGGCGCACCTTGTCACAGTGCGCCATTACTAGTTTAAACTAGTAATGGCGCACTGTGACTCAGTGCGCCATTAGTATATATATTTATTTATTTTTACTTTTTTGCAAAACTACTAATGGCGCACCACCTGCAGGTGCGCAATTAGTAACCAGGCATACTAATGGCGCATTTGCAGGTGGTGCGCCATTAGTAACCTGGGACCCCAACAAGATATTTTGGACAGCCACACCTACCCACTCACTTTCCCCACTTCATTCCCTCCACCTCCCTCTCCAAGCTTTCGGCTGCCTCCTCCTCCTCACCTCATTTTCACCATAGATTCATCAAAATTAAGTGGTGAAATTACCTTTTTTTGATAGATATGTAAGGGGAAAGCTATCTTCATGTTGTAGATCTACTTTTTTTCTCCATAGCGCTCCAACAACGTGCACATGCACTTTTTGTGGCCTAGCTAGATCTATGTATATTTGTGATGTTGCATATGTTTGTGGTGTTGCATATATGTTTGTGTTTGCAGGTACCGGTATTTGAAATGCGATAGTTGCCAATATTTTGCCAAAATGTTGATTCATTTCCGTTTCGGCGAGAATTTTTGCACTATGCATTCTTTTTGGTCCTATTTTTAGGGAAGGTCATGCCAAATTTTTTCTTGGTTCTAAAATATCGTTTTGCTCTACCCCGCAGGCGACCATGGTCCGCACGATGACCGAAGGCATTGTGAATAGGTTTTTGAGCTCTGTGAAGGTCGAGATGCTTCAAAAGAACGAGACGGAGATAAGATGTCCGTGTCGAAGATGCAAGCTGAAGAGCCTTATTGCGGACCCGGATTCCGGGCAGGTGCGGGACCACCTGCTCTTGCGTGGTTTCATGGATGGCTATCGGTGGCAAGGTGATGAAGATGACTATGAAGTCGTCCATGGGGGCCGTGCAAGAAATGAGGAAGGGCAACAAGGCGACCACCGCGGCGAGGGCGGGCTAGAAGATGAAGAATCTCCAGGACATGATTAGGACGGTGATGACGTACACAGTCATCATGTAGAAGCTGTCGTACATGATGATGAGGAAGATCAAGACGAAGGGCATGATCATGAAGATGAAGATGCCGGAGCAGACGACGATGGAGGCTGGGTCCAGGACCCTCGTATTCAAGAGCTGCTTCTCAAGCAGATGGATAATGCAAGAGAAGCCCGAGAGAAAGCCAAGCTGGATCAACTGGAGATAGACGCGGTTACTCCATTGTATGAAGGATGCAGGCCCGAGGATAACCGCCTGAAAGTAACACTCATGGCTCTGGAGATGAAGGTAAAACACAAAATGACCGACGCATGCTTTGACGAGAACATGTCATTCTGGCACAAACGTCTTCCCAAGGGGAACAAGTGCCCGACCAGTTTCGAGGAGGCGAAGAAAATCGCGTGTCCTCTGGATTTACTGCACGTGAAATACCATGTGTGCATGAACAATTGCATCATTTATCGGGACGAGCACGCGGAGTCTACCATATGTCTGGTGTGCGGCGTCACTCGATACAAGAAGAGGAAGAAAGCTCCTCGAAAATCGGTGTGGTACTTTCCGATCACTCCTCGTCTACAGCGGTATTTCGTGGACCCTGAGGTAGCAAAGCTCCTGCGTTGGCATGCGGATAGGGAGGAGAAGAAGTGGGAAGATGACGGAAATGATCCGGAGATAAATAAAAAAGACAAGATGCTGAGTCACCCTAAGGATGCAAGCCAGTTGCAAGCGTTGAACTTCGAATACCCAGAATTTGGGAAGGATCCAAGGAACATCGTGCTGGGCGCGAGCACCGATGGAGTCAATCCGTTTGGCAGCCAGAGAAGCACACATAGCACCTGGCCTGTGTTTGTGTGGATGTACAACCTTCCCCCTGGTTGTGCATGAAGAGGAAGTACATTCACATGAGTATGCTAATTGAAGGGCCAAAACAACCAGGGAACGACATCAATCTGTATCTGGGGCTGCTGAAGCAGGAGCTAGACACGCTGTGGAAAACACCAGCCAATACGTGGGACGCTGCAGAGAAAGAATATTTCCCTATGAGAGCCGCACTACTCACGACGGTGCACGACTATCTCGATTACGGATATCTCGCGGGGCAGGTAGTCCACGGATTTTCTGGATGCGTAAGGTGCATGGATGACACAACGTATCGCAAGCTAGATAGAGATCCCAGGTCATCGAAAACCGTGTTCATGGGACATCGAAGGTGGATTCGCGATGATGACCCATGGAGGAAACGCAAGGATCTGTTCGATGGTGAAACCAAACCCCGAAAACGCCCGCGTACGAGGAGCGGCGAGAAAATAGACGAGCTGTTGAAAAATTGGAAAGATTGCCCACTGCCGGGAAAGAAGCAAAAGGCGCCAGAGACGGGAAAGAAGCGAAAGGCGCCAGAGCCGCTACTGAAGGTATGGAAAACGAGGTCTGTTTTCTAGGACTTGTCGTACTGGAAGATCCACCGTGTGCCTCACAGCCTTGATGCCATGCATATCACGAAGAACGTGTGCGAGAGTCTGCTTGGTACCCTGCTCAACATGCCAAAGAGGACCAAAGATGGGTCGAAAGCAATGGGCATCAGGTAGACTTGAAATCAATGGGCATCAGGTAGGAGCTTCATGCTAATGATGATGATGATGATGATGATGATGATGATGAGGCGAAGCAAGACACAGAAAGTCGTCGCAAAGGCAAAAAGGCCAAGAAGACCGGAAATGACTACCCTCCCGCGTGCTTCACTCTAAGTCGGGAGGAGATCGAGCAGTTTTTCACCTGCCTCGTAGGAGTAAAACTTCCTTACAGTTATGCGGGGAAGATAAGCAGATACCTAGACCCAGAGAAGGAGAAGTCAGCGGGATGAAGTCTCACGACTGTCACATGCTGATGACGCAGATACTTCCAGTTGCAATCCGTGGGATCATGGACGCGCACGTCCGTGAAACACTATTTGGCCTATGCAACTTTTTCGACATCATCTCTTGGAAGTCCATTGGCGTGAGGCAACTCAGAAGGCTACAGGAAGAGATCGTGGTGATACTATGCGAGCTTGAGATGTACTTCCCGCCTGCATTCTTCGACGTTATGGTGCATCTGCTGGTCCATATGATGGAGGATATCATCCAACTCGGTCCGACGTTCCTGCACAGCATGATGCCGTTCGAAAGGATGAATGGTGTCATCAAAGGATACGTTCGCAACATGTCATGTCCCGAGGGAAGTATAGCCAGGGGCTTTCTGACCGAAGAGTGCATCTCCTACTGCACGAATTATCTAGGCATCAAGAACCCCATTGGTCTGCCCGTCAACAGGCACCTCGGCAGGCTCGCTAGATGGGGTCACCGTGAGGGTCGCCGCGAAATGCATGTCGACTTCGAGGGTCGACTCGCCGACTTTGAAAGAGCAAACCTAGTCGCGCTACAACACATAGACGTGGTCGATCCTTGGGTGGTAGAGCAAAAAACCTTTATTGATAAGACGTACAATGACCGAGGCAAACAGAGGACGGACGGAGATATAATCAAACATCACAACTCATGTTTCACGCGTTGGTTCAAGCAGAAGCTTCTGTCGTACCCTTTACATGAGGATTCTTCCGCGGAAGAACAACTCATATTCGCCTTGTCACAGGGCGCCGATCACAACCTGATGACTTATGAGGCGTACGACGGCTACACATTCTACACCGAGAACAAGGACATGAAGAGCGATGGTTATCAGAACTCCGGGGTAACGATGGAATCCTACACCGGTAACGACAAGGACATATACTACGGAAGGATGGAGGAGGTCTGGGAGCTGAGCTACTCTGGAGAGAAGGTCCCGATGTTTCGTGTCAGATGGGCCAAGAGCGTCCTAAAAGAAGACCGGTATTTCACCACCATGGTTATACCCGAAGCCAAATCCAAGACCGCGGGCGCAAACGTCACCGCGAAAAATGAGCCATGGGTACTGGCTTCCCAAGTGGACCAATGCTTCTTCATTACCGACCCGCCCAAGCCCAGTCGTCTTGTCGTGAGGAGAGGCAAAAGGAAGATCATTGGAATGGATGGAGTAGCCAATGAGCAAGACTTCGACAAGTACGGCGACCCGAAGATCAAACATGACGACGACGATGAAGTAGCAGCACACACCACAAGAAGAAGCAGGACCACCCTACCTAAAGGACAAATGTTCCACAAAAGTAATCCATTTGCGAAATAGAAGGGCAAGAAGATTGTGAACAGATAGCTAGCTAAGATCAATTGTATTTAAATCGTAGTCTTCATTTCTCGGGCACTTTTTGATATCATGAATATTTTTAAATTTCATGGGCACTTTTTGAATTCATGAATATTTTTTCAAATTTGATGATATTTTTTCATATTCAATATGAAAAAATATTGAATATTCATGAGGACACTCAATCTCGATCCCCCTCCCTCTCGATAGCTATCCCCTTTGCCAGATCCCCCTTGCCGCCGAGCACCCCCCGCACCCTCCCCCGCTCCACCGCCGCTGACGACCCCCCGCACCCTCCCCTGCTCCACCGCCGCCACCGACACCCCGCACCCTCCCCCACTTTTTGATGATATTTTTAAATAACAAATTTGATGATATTTTCAAATAAGAAATTTGATGATATTTTCAAATAACAAATTTGATGATATTTTCAATTAAAAAAATTGTTGATATTTTCAAAAAAATTGATGATATTTGATGATATCTTCTGTTCTAGTCCTCATGAAAATAACAAATTTGATAAAAAAACAAATTATTAGATGCAATAAGAAATAATGAAAAAAAAAAGTTACTAATGGCGCACCCTAGGTGGGTGCGTCATTGCTATCAAAAAAAAGTTACTGATGGCGCACCAGAGGAGGGTGCGCCATTGCTATCAGAAAAAAAACTACTAATGGTGCACCAGAGGGTGGTGCACCATTGCTATAGTGTCTAGCTGGATACCCCTTCGCCCGATCCCCCCTTCCCTCTCCCTCGCCAGATCCCTCTCCCTCGATCCACTGTGCCGCTCCTTCCCTCGTCCCTCCCTCCACCGCGCCGCCGCCGCCGCTGCCCCGACCCACTGCGCTATAGCCGCCCACACGCCCCCGCCGCCTCCCTCTCCCCTTCCTCCCCCTCGAGCCCGCGACCTCCCCGCCACCACCAAATCTCTCTCGTCGGAGCTGCCCCTCGACAGCGGCTAGCCTCGTCGGACACGATCCTCGACAGCGGCGCGAGCCTCCCCGCGCGGCTGCTGCTCATCGACGACGGTTAGTCTCTGTCCCTCCCTCCCTCTCTCCCCCGCTCATCCCCATGCCCCCACGGGGCGGCGACCTAGGGTTAGGAGCAGGAGCTCGCCGCCGCCGCCCCGTCGTGCCGCTGCTGCTGCTTCTTGCGGCCACCTTTCCCGCGCGCTCGTGCACGGACGCCGGGCCCCACGTGCTCGTGCGTTGCCGCCGCCGCCATCACACGGCTGCTGCTTCTTGTTGTCAGTTTGTTGCCATACCTTCAATTCCTTCCATGCTTATCTTCAATTAACCATAGGGTTCCTAAGGTTTCTCAGATAGAGATATAAGTAATGGCCATTATAGATAGATGCGTGCAAATCACATGTTGTTAAGACAAGTTTAGGAAAATTATTTTGCCTAGTCCTACATGTTGCTACCAAAACCGGTCAAGAAATTCATAATTGCCATACATGTAGCTACCATTTGGTCATACAAATTGGTGCTCCTGCATATTGTTTTTGGTCCTTATAAATTGTTCAGTAGTGTTCCTGGACGATGACTAAGGAATTAGTGCTCTGTTATGATTTCTTGATAGAATTGTTGAACTACTGTCCTATGTATTAGTACTGATTATTTGGGTCCTTATCCTTGCTTCAAAGGATGCTGGTAGGTAAATCGGTGGCCTTATTAACCATGCTATGCCATTGTTAGCTCTCTTCTATGCATTATTTGTATACCATGTGATTTATATATTTGAGGTGCACAATCTTTATGTTGTGAATATCTTGTCCACTGATTGTTCAAGTAGTTACAACTTGGTCATCACTGTCTTTACCTGACCTATTGCAGATCTTGTGAGAATTGTAGTGCTCAAACTGTATGAAGATATTGCATGGTGGTTATGATGTAGTGTTTGAATTGTTTATTATGTTGTCTTGTGTCATTGGCTAGCAGATTTTGGTTAGCTGTAGCAAGAGAGTGCCTGCTGATTAGTGTTTATTTGCTTTTTTTGGCGCTTAATTGGTTATTTGTCTGAAGTAGTGTTAGTTCTGATCATGATTGTTGTGCTTATGGCTTTAGAAAATGATAAACTGTTTGAATCTGATAGGCAGGTGTCCTTTTAGATTTTGTTGGTAAATCTGTTTTATTCAATGGTTATTGACAGTAGATTATCATTCCTATTTTAGGAAGGTCTATTCCTGCAATACCATTGTTACCTTTTATTGGCAAATCATTTGGTTCACATCCTAGAATATTGTTGGATTTGTAACTTGGTCCACTCAACTTCTTTTGTACCATGTGAGTCATCATTGATGAAGTAGTAGTTTAAGGTCTGTTGGGTGTACCTAAATTACTCTAGTGATAGGAGTAGTAGTGGTGGCCATCTAGTTGGACTACTACTGCTAGGAGTTGCTCCAGATTTTAGGATTTCTTTTCTTTTAGGATTTATTTTCTTCCAGGACTAGGTTTTTATTATTTTTCTGTTGTGATTGTTTTTTGAGCTCTTTCTTTTCCATTTCCTACTTTCCTTATCTAATTATCTTAAATTGGTATGATGTGTGTAACAGGATTATATCTTGGATTTGCTAGTGGACTTTGGGAGTTTCTTAGCCAGCTTGGTGACTCCATATTTTTCACTATTTCAGCAAGTCTTTTGTAAGCATTAAACTTTTAGCACTACATTTTTATCTTATGTGTACATCTGTTTGCTTCCAATTGCTATATATGTATTGTTGTTACTAAAAATGTAGAGTACTAATGCTCCACTACCACATATTTTTAGTTAGTTATCTTCCAGTAGTATTTCAAATTAAAGCCCTGAGCATGTTCTGTCATGAAAATAGAGTTTTGTCTATCATGTTCTGGATTTCCTCTTTTCGTCAAATTTTGCTTCACAATAGTATCTCTGCGGCTGTTGTTGATCATCTTTCAAGTTTATCTTTGTACTAGTATTTGAGCTCTTTCCATCATCTAATGTCATGTGGAACTCTTTTTACAGTTAAAATGACCATGATTTACTGTGTCCAGTAGTTGGGTTTTTTAAGTTTGTTTACAGCTCTAGTACACTTCTCTTACACTTACTAAGGACCTGTATTTCTGCTTTTTAGGTCGGCGTAAATTTGGTAGTCTCTGAGTTTTGTTAATCCTATGATCTGACGCTCTGTCAGCCTTTGTAATTTGCACCTATATTATGTAACACTACTTGATGATGTTAAACTGTAACTCCCTTTCCTTAGAACTGTAACTGGTAAAATGTTCAGTGTGTATGTCTGAACTTGAATGTTGCAATGTTGTTTTCTTCAGAGGCTACTGTCAAAAACTTGAGCTACTGTCTTGCAAAGATGATGATCATCTCTTGCTAGTTTGCTGGGTTTTGTCTCCGACCATTGTGTCGTGATGAATTTGCAGGTACCCCGAGAGGCCCTTGAGTTTGCCGGAATGTCGATTAACTTCCGTTCTGGCAAATTCGGGTACTCCATATGTCCTATTTTCAACAAAGGTCATGCTGAAATTTTCCGTGAATTTTAGCATGGCTTTGCTAAAAATAGGACATATGGGGTACTTGCGACTAATGCATGGGCCAGGGTATCTTAGTACTTAGTTAACTAGGATCAACTGCCCCTCCATTCTTGCTGCATTAAACCATAGGTGGCAATAGAGCCAAGTGATTAGGCCCAACTTAGAATTCTCCTTAGCATCGATAAACCCTAGATGATAAACCAACATAGGTGGCAATAGAGCCAAGTGATTAGTGCCAAGTGATTAGACCCAACCTAGGGTGCCTCGGCATCGATAAACCCTAAATGATAAAAACTTAACTTGGCTGCCCCGGATGCCTCGGTGTCGATGAGAACCTAAATGATGTACGCTTAGGCTTTTAGGGTGCCTCGGCATCGACAAACCCTAAATGATAAAAGCTTAGCTTTTAGGATGCCTCGGTGTCGACAAACCCTAAATGATGAGACCATGATCTTGTTCCTTGACAATAACCAACTTTTTGACCAAACTGTTTTCCTATTTAGAGTGAAACATGGCCAACCACGATGAGGCCGACGGTTCAGGCGACAAGCAATTCTGGGAGCTGTCCCAGGAGATGGAGGAACAACCTCACCGCTGTGAGGACGCCGCGGAAGACACCGATCCTGACTACACAACCCCTAGTGGCGTCGGGGATGACACCACTGATGGTGCCGCCGAGGATGCCACCACTGATGATGGCGGCGCACACATAGATGGCAGCCAACCGAAGAAGCGAAGGAAGGACCGGTTGTTGACATCGGATTTTGGCAAGGTACAAAAGGCAAGTAAGATGGCCTCAAGTGAAAGAGTTTTCAGCATGCAAAGTTTCAGGTCGTCGAGTGGAATAACTTTGATGTTTAATTTATCGTCATTCGACCTTATCTCGGTGGCCGAAGTTGTACTCCGAGTGACAAAATTCAACATTCCGAGTGGTTTTTGGCCGATCATGCCCTCAAGACGACCTCGGATGAAGGAGTATTATAAAGGAATTGTCTTTGTCTCGTCGAGGCAATCGATTTTGATATATAAATCATCTCAATCCGAGTTCATATGCAAAAGTTAGAGGCAATACACTGCAGGCCGAAACTAAATGGAAATATGGCGCGAAGTACCAGACGCCCTGTCTGATGGATCGCGCGAGCAATTCGGCCTTCAAGACGACATTTAATCGAAAAAACTTCAACATGAAAAAGATTCGTCTCGTCGAGCCGATCGATTTTCATATAGAACTCGTCTCAATCTAAGGTCGTATGCAACCTGGAGAGGCAAATCAAGATCAGGCTGTCTTTTCAGTCGGGAAATCCGAGTGGAAAGTTTTACCATCCGAGTGAAAACCTACCGATCGAGTAAAAGGTCGAGTGAAAACCTACCGATCGAGTAAAAGGTCGAGTGAAAACCTACCGATCGAGTAAAAGGTCGAGTGAAAACCTATTGATCGAGTAAAAGGTCGAAAGCCTACCGATCGAGTAAAAGGTCGAGTGAAAACCTACCGATCGAGTAAAAGGTCGAGTGAAAACCTACCGATCGAGTAAAAGGTCGATCGAGTAAAAGGTCGAGTGAAAACTGATAGATCAAGTAAAAGATTGTCTTCCGACTGAAAATGTGGTCATCATCCGAGTGAAAGATTGTCTTCCGAGTGAAAATATAGTCATCCGAGTGAAAAGGTCCAGTCGAGTGAAAGAATCTAATATCCGAGTGGATGAGCTCAAATCCGAGTGAAACTGAACATGTGCCCAAAAGTTTATCAAGATGATCTCGGATGGAGAAGTGTTCAATACAGAAGTTGTGCGTTTCATCAAGACGGTAAACTTTGGTTTTTGAGTCATCGTCATCAGAGATAGTATATGGCCTGTAAATTCACTACAAGACTCGGATAATTCAGTCTACCGCAAGACCGAGTCCGACTGGAAGGTAAAGACGACCTCGAAAAGTATTCAAGATGGCCTTATTTGAAAAAGTGATCAACATGAGAGTTGTTCGTATCGTCGAGTCGCACAAGTTTGGTATTTGGGCCATCTTGATCGGAGGTCCTATGGAGGCTCGGCGGCCTGCACGAGGAAGACAGAAGTTGGGCTAGATTCAGACTGAATTCGAGTTGGAATAGAACTAGGACTCTAGGACGCGAATTGATGTAATTTTTCTTGTAAGGAAAGCCTAGATGAATCCTTTACTTGTACGGGAAGTCCAGCCGCCTCTTATATATGTTGGGGGTGACGGCCGATTGAACAACACACAATCGAACAAATCAATATACTACTTTTTCCTGTCTACTTTTTATCTCTCCATCGTTTTTCTCTCTCGTTCTTCGCTGTTCTTCGTGTTTGAAAGCTGCGAATCCCGAGGCTCTAGGGGCGAGCGAATCGACCTAGGGCAGCCCATAGCCGCCGCAATCCCTGACGGGGTCCCTCCCGGGTGCACGGGGTTTCGGGTCTGCAAAAGCACCCGCCGACTGTCTTGCGTATCGCGCTGTCGGTCGGGTCTCCTTCGACGTGAGCTATGGTGCATCACCCCCGGCGTCGAGGGTACACGTGACGTGTTCGTGTGTCGACACACTTTTTGGCGACTCCGCTGGGGATCGAAGATCAATCATCATCATCCACCATGTCCGATCTTCCTAAGCCATCTGAGGTAGACGCCGATAACATCATTAAGCCCAGTCTTAATGAGATATCGGCCGATCATCGCCAAGTCTATGAGGAGTACAAGAAGGCGCGTGAGGAGAAGGACTTGCAGGAGTTCCTTGCAAAGTTCAAGAAGGATCGCCAAGGCAACATCACTCCGATTGAAGAAATCAAGTTCCCTCCTCTTCAAGCCGAGCAGGTTAAACCCTCTGTAAGTACTACCTTTTCTCCTGAGCAGTGGGCTGAGATTGAAAGTCGTATTGCTGATGGTAACAATCTAGTCTATCAAACTTTCATAGAAAATACTAATGCTCAGAAGAATACATCTCAATCGACTAGTGGTAATGATGGTGTAGCTGCTAGTGTGCAAAACCCTAATCTGGCTTTACCTATCTCATCGGCGCCTCCCATGCCGATGACTTATTATCCTACCCACACAAATCAGATTGTGGCTGCACCCATTAATCCTATTATGAGCATGCCAGGTTCGGTGGCAACACCGAACCCAACCTTACCTACAGCTACAACCACTCGACCACTAGCAAATTATGGGTCGACATACCTGCCACAATTCCTACCTACAGCTAGTAACCCTACTCCTCCTATGCCACTGCCACCAGCTTCATCGTCTACTATGGATGATGGTTTAGCTAATCTTAGAGAGGAGATGGCTAAGATGCTTCGAGAGAATTTTGGAGTTGAGTTACCTTGGAATCGGATTTACCAAAAGCCGTACCGCGAGTACTTTGATGCCATCCGGTGCCCTCCAGGATATAAAATTCCAGATTTTGTTAAGTTTAATGGGGAAGGCACAAAAACCACATGGGAGCATGTTAGTCAATACTTAGCACAATTGGGTGAGGCAGGCTCACTGAATGAGTTGAAAGTGCGTTTATTTCCTTTGTCATTAACTGGTACCGCATTTTCATGGTTTTCTTCTTTACCACATGGTTCCATTCGAGTTTGGTCGCAGCTAGAGCATAAATTTCATGATCACTTTTATAGCGGCGACAATGAACTCAAGTTGTCACATCTAACATCGGTTAAGCAGAAGCATGATGAATTGGTCTCCGATTACGTCAAGAGATTCAGAGAAACGAAAAACCGGTGTTTTAGTTTGGTGATAACCGAGAGAGACTTGGCAGACCTAGTGCTGAGTGGTTTGAGAACTCCCATTAGAGAAAAGCTAGAAGGCTATGAGTTTTTAAATATCAACCAAGTCTTACAAAGGGCTTTGGCTCAGGAAAGCCGAAGCAAAGATCTCAAAGAAGTGCATAGATACAAAGCCGATCGTCCAAAGATGAATATGGTGGAATATGATAGTGATCACTCGGACGATGAGGGTGATGTTTTTGCTACCGAATTTGTTTGGCCATCTAAGGCCAAACCCTTTACTTGCAATGAACTGAAACCGATTCATAAGAATCGTGATGAAGAGATGAAGTTTACTTTTAACATTGCTAAGTGTGACAGAATATTTGATGCTTTTCTGCAGGCTAAGATTATTAGAATATCTCATACTTTACCGCCGTTTGAAGAGCTGAAACAGCGTGCTTATTGCAAGTATCATAACTCTTTTTCTCATGCTACTAACGATTGCAATGTTTTTCGACGACAGATACAATCGGCCATTAATGATGGACGATTGAACTTTTCTGAGATGCAAGTTGATAAACAGCCCTATCCAATGAACACCATGGATTTAGAAGGGAAGAAGCTGCTCATTCGGCCGGAGGTAGCCGAGTCTGCTAATAAAGCTAATGTCATTGTTGGTGAGCCCAGGAAAGACAAGGAGGGCGACAAGGTCTTGGGGAGACATGTTGTGCTTGATAAGCAACCCGATGGAAAGGAAGTGATCAAGATCACCATCAAGAATCCTACACTCGGGGGGGGGGGGGGGGCAAACACAGGTGCAGCAGGACACTCGAGTTAAATTTGTCAAGCCCAAGAGTCCAGAAGTTGGCAAATGGAAGAGGAACGAAGCTAAAGTGCAACGCAAGCGGATCAAGCCAACTTTTGATATGCTGCTGTCCAAATATGCCAATCAGTCGGTTGGTTCCAGCTCTAACCGGCCATCACACTTGAAGCGACCAAGGTCACCATCATATGATATGTTCAGTCGGTATGCAAAACCGAGTGGACCAAAGGCACTGTTTCCAGAAGAGCAGAGGCAAACTGTTTGGGACCGGCTTGAATACTCATATAATGGCCGACTGAACATTGGCGACAATCAGTCGGCTGGTCAAAATATGCGACCGAGTGGAAACTATCCTAGTGTAAGAATGCACCCAGGTGGAAGCTATCCAAATGAAAAAATATGGATGGGTAGATTCCATCAGAGTGACGTCCATCCGAGTGGATTCCATCCGAGTAAAAAGGTGCGCCCGAGTGGAAATTTCATGCATCTGGAAAGTCGAAAAGAATGGCGTGTTAAGTCACCAAGTGTTGCAGCAGTTGAGTCGGGCAAAGTCAAGGAGAAAATGGATGTCGACTCACTTATCTTGGGCACCAAAACATTCTCCATACAGCAGCCGACTGTGCATAATCAGCCAAAGCACTCGCCTAATGACCATGAAGCAAGCACCAGCCAAGTAAAGGTGAGAGATGCTAAATACACTCGACCAAAGTGGTGTCCTCCAGGGCTAACAAAGACACAGAAGAGGAAACTACAGAGGTTAAGGAGTCAAGAGATGGCGGAGCAGGAGGCCGAGAAGCAAAGGGATAAGTTGTTCAATGACACTCGGCCCATGGTTCTAGCAAAACAAGTGTGAAGGCCAAAAAAATACAAGATACATCAGCTTCTACATCTATCGCAGAAGTGCCTACACCACCCAAGGAGGACGATGTGACGGCTATTACATCGTCTGCGACACTTCTTACTTCTCCTTCACTCGGCCAGATTTCAGAATCGGTCGATCCACTTGGAGAAGAGGTTGATATGTTGGACTATGAGTCTACGCCGGTTCATGAAGGTATGGATATCAATATGGTGTATTACTTACCTACTGAGTTTCCTACTGTAGATGAGGAAGGGGAGGTGGCTCAGCTGGATTTTGGCCCTAAAAATGCAATATTCGAGAAGCTAAAAGAACCAGTAACGCATCTGAAACCGTTATATCTCAGAGGTCATATCAATGGGTCGCCGCTCACTCGGATGCTTGTGGATGGAGGTGCTGTGGTAAATCTTATGCCCTATTCGGTCTTCAAGAAATTGGGTTTGCCTGATGAAGAATTGATCAAGACCAATATGGTGCTCAACGGGTTTGAAGGCAAAGAGAAAACTGAAGCCAAAGGTGTAATGTATGTGGAGCTTACAGTCGGAAGCAAAACTTTGGCCACTGCATTCTTTGTCGCTGAGGTGCAAGGTAACTACAACGTTATACTAGGCCGTGATTGGGTTCATGCAAACCAGTGCGTGCCATCCACTATGCACCAGTTTTTGATTCAGTGGGTTGATGATGAAGTGGAAGTCATTCATGCGGATAACTCGGCCTGTGTTGCTTTGGCCGATGCAATGGTGGATTGGCAACATCCCAATGCTACTTGCTTGACGGGACGTGACTTGTCAGAATTTGATTTTCTCAGCGCGACCAAGATTGGTTTTGTGCCCGTCTCTTTAAAGCCGACTGAATGCAATCGGCTCCAAGGTATGATATGTTTAAATGGATTCTAATTCCGAGTGGTTACAAAAACGTCTTGTAAAATATCGATCCAGTGAGGACGATATGTATGAGTCTATAGAAGAGTTGGATGACATGGATAAACTTGGACAAGGTTTTATATCGGCTGATCCATTAGAAGAGATAGATATTGGAGATGGTTCAGTCACTCGACCGACATTTATAAACAAAAATTTGAAAGACGATTGTAAGGCTAAATTAATCGAGCTATTGAAAGAATATGTTTGTTGCTTTGCATGGGAATATCATGAGATGCCAGGGTTGAGCCGAGAGCTAGTGGAGCATCGGTTGCCTATAAAAGCCGGTTTTAGACCTTATAAACAGTCGGCCAGAAAGTTTAATCCGAAAACATATGACCGGATCAAGGAAGAGATCGGTCGACTGCTTGAAGCTAATTTCATTCGACCTTGCAGGTATGCCGAGTGGATTTCTAATGTTGTCCCAGTGGAGAAGAAGGGATCCGGCAAGTTGAGGGTGCGCATTGACTTTAGATATTTGAATAGGGCTACACCCAAAGATGAGTATCCCATGCCAATAGCCGATATGCTTATTAATGATGCTTCTGGACATAGGGTTATTAGCTTTCTAGATGGTAATGCCGGATACAATCAAATTTTTATGGCCAAAGTAGACATGTACAAAACAGCTTTCCGATGTCCTGGTTTCCTTGGTTTATTCGAGTGGATAGTGATGACATTCGGATTGAAAAATGCTGGGGCCACATATCAAAGGGCTATGAATTTGATTTTTCATGATTTACTCGGTATCATACTTGAAGTTTATATTGATGATATTGTTGTCAAATCGGATGCTTTTGAATCTCACTTGGCCGATTTGCATTTAGCTTTTGAAAGAATGAAAAAGTATGGACTGAAGATGAATCCTTTGAAGTGTGCATTCGGCGTGTCAGCTGGCAAATTTTTGGGTTTCATTATTCATGAAGATGGCATCGAAATCGACCCAAAAAGATAGAGGCCATACAGAAAGTGGAGGCTCCAACATGCAAGAGAGATATGCAAAAGTTCCTGGGCAAGGTCAATTATTTGAGAAGGTTCATAGCTAATCTGTCAGGGAAAGTTGATGCATTTACTCCTATCCTTCGGTTAAAGAATGATGTTGATTTCACTTGGGGGGCAAAACAGCAAGAAGCCTTTGATATGATCAAGAATCATTCGTGCACTCCTCCGGTGATGAAAGCCCCCAAGCATAGAGAGCCTTTTAAACTTTAAATCGCAGCAGAGGAAGGTGTTATTGGTGCTGTTTTGACTCAAGATACCGAAGGAAAAGAGCATGCCATTACATATTTGAGAAGACGTTTATTGGACGCCGAGACAAGGTATACATTTATTGAAAAACTATGTCTATGCTTATATTACGCTTGCACAAAATTGAGACATTACCTAGTGCCGAGTGCTTGTGTAGTAGCTTGTCAAACCGATGTCATTAAGTACATGTTGCATAGGCCAATTCTTAGTGGTAGAATTGGCAAGTGGGCTTATGCTTTGATTGAGTATGATTTGGCTTATGAATCTCTAAAATCCATGAAAGGCCAAATTGTTGCTAATTTCATTGTTGAACATCGGATTAATGACAAGCATGATGTTAATATGAACCTTGTTTCATTAGTGCCATGGAGATTGTACTTTGATGGTTCAGTTTGTAGCAATGGCCAAGGTGTTGGTATTGTTTATATATCTCCTCATGGTGCTGTTTTTGAAGCCTCATGCTGCTTAGAATATTTTTGCACAAACAATCAAGCCGAATATGAAGCATTGTTATTCGGTCTAGAGATGTTACTTGCTATAGGTGTTACACATATTGAGGCTTACGGTGATTCGTTACTAGTGGTGCAGCAAATATCCAGAATCTTTCAGTGTTTGGACGAATCACTTAATGTTTATCTTGATAAATGTCTAGATATAATTTCTACTTTGGATTGTTTTAGCATTGCACATATATCTAGACATGACAATTGGAAAGCAAATGAGTTGGCACAGCAAGCATCTGGATATCATGTTGATCATGGCATGTTTCATATTTCTCAAAGACCGATGTCTTGTCTTGCCAATATGGGAGAGGCCGAACCTGAACCCACTGATTCGGCCATTAACAAAAAATCTAGTGCAGGTGACAATCCTGACTGGAGGAAGCCCATTGTTGATTACCTACGCAATCCGAGTGAAAGGGTGGACAGGGTTGTTCGGCGTATGGCTTTCAAGTATACAATGAGAGATGATGGTCTTTATCACCGAACAGTCGATGATGTTCTTCTAAAGTGTTTGGATGAGGACCAGGCAAGAGTTGCTATGGGAGAAGTACATGAAGGTATTTGTGGCACTCACCAGTCGGCTCTCAAAATGAAATGGTTATTGCGACATGCTGGGTTTTATTTGCCGACTATGATTAATGATTGCTTCAGATATTATAAAGGGTGTGAAGCTTGTCAAAAGTTTGGTGATATTCAATTGGCTCCTGCTTCTATGTTACATCCTATTATCAAACCGTGGCCTTTCAGAGGTTGGGGTTTAGATTTCATTGGACAAATCCACTCGTCTTCCTCAAAAGGGGATCGGTTCGTATTGGTGGCAACTGATTATTTCACTAAATGGTCTGAAGCAGTACCTCTCAAGAACATGACACATACGAAGGTAATTCGATTCATAACCGAACAAATTATTCATAGATTCGGTATTCCTCAAACGTTAACTACAGATCAAGGTTCATCTTTTATGTCACACCAAGTCAGAGAGTTTGCCGAATCTTATAATATAAAGTTGCTCAATTCCTCTCCATATTATGCCCAAGCTAATGGACAAGCCGAGTCTAGCAATAAAATTTTAATCAAGCTCATCAAGAAGAAGATTGAGGATAATCCGAGGAGATGGCATGAGTTACTGTCTGAAGCTTTATGGGCATATAGAATTTCAAGGCATGGTGCTACAAAGGTAACTCCATATGAGCTAGTATATGGTCAAGAGGCCGTTTTACCAGTGGAAGTAAATTTGAATGCTTTGAGAATAGCCAAACAAAATGATTTATCGGCAGTAGACTTTTATAACTTGATGATGGACAATATTGATGAAGTTGCCGATAAACGTTTGGTTGCTTTGGAGTCCATAGAGAGAGACAAGTTGAGGGTTGCAAGAGCTTACAATAAGAAAGTTAAGTTGAAGAATTTTCAAGTTGGTGAACTCGTCTGGAAAGTGATTCTGCCGATTGGTTCAAGAGATAGAAAATTTGGGAAGTGGTCTCCAAGTTGGGAAGATCCTTTTAGGATTAGAAGGGTTGTTCCTGGAAATTCATATTTGGTAGAATCAATACAAGGGGCATTGTTACCCCGAGCTCTCAACGGAAAATATTTGAAGAAGTACCACCCGAGTGTGTGGCAGGAAGCCTGAGTAGGCAATGGCCGATATACGATTATCGCCCTTAGCACAAACATGGCCGATACATAATTATTGCCCTGAGGAAAATAAATGGCCGATGGAGTGTTGACATCGTCCTTAGAACAAACACCGTGCATATTATTTTTCGGCGTGCAAGCTTTGCCGAAAAACAGGGGGGCATGTGTTGACATCGGATTTTGGCAAGGTACAAAAGGCAAGTAAGATGGCCTCAAGTGAAAGAGTTTTCAGCATGCAAAGTTTCAGGTCGCCGACTGGAATAACTTTGATGTTTAATTTATCGCCATTCGACCTTATCTCGGTGGCCGAAGTTGTACTCCGAGTGACAAAATTCAACATTCCGAGTGGTTTTTGGCCGATCATGCACTCAAGACGACCTCGGATGAAGTAGTATTCTAAAGGAATTGTCTTCGTCTCGTCGAGAAAAACGATTTTGATATATAAATCATCTCAATCCGAGTTCATATGCAAAAGTTAGAGGCAATAGACTGCAGGCCGAAACTGAATGGAAATATGGCGCGAAGTACCAGACGCCCTGTCTGATGGGTCGCGCGAGCAATTCGGCCTTCAAGACGGCATTGAATCGAAAAACCTTCAACATGAAAAAGTTTTGTCTCGTCGAGCCGATCGATTTTCATATACAATTCTTCTCAATCCGAGGTCGTATGCAACCTGGAGAGGCAAATCAAGATCAGGCTGTCTTTTTAGTCGGGAAATCCGAGTGGAAAGTTTTACCATCCGAGTGAAAACCTACCGATCGAGTAAAAGGTCGAGTGAAAACCTACCGATCAAGTAAAAGGTCGAGTGAAAACCTACCGATCGAGTAAAAGGTCGATCGAGTAAAAGGTCGAGTGAAAACTGATCGATCAAGTAAAAGATTGTCTTCCGACTGAAAATGTGGTCATCATCCGAGTGAAAGATTGTCTTCCGAGTGAAAATATAGTCATCCGAGTGAAAAGGTCCAGTCGAGTGAAAGACTCTAATATCCGAGTGGATGAGCTCAAATCCGAGTGAAACTGAACATGTGCCCAAAAGTTTATCAAGATGATCTGGGATGGAGAAGTGTTCAATACAGTAGTTGTGCGTTTCATCAAGACGGTAAACTTTGGTTTTGGAGTCATCGTCATCAGAGATAGTATTTGGCCTGCAAATTCACTACAAGACTCGGATAATTCAGTCTACCGCAAGACCGAGTCCGACTGGAAGGTAAAGACGACCTCGAAAAGTATTCAAGATGGCCTTATTTGAAAAAGTGATCAACTTGAGAGTTGTCCATATCGTCGAGGCGCACAAGTTTGGTATTTGGGCCATCTTGATCGGAGGTCATATGGAGGCTCGGCGGCCTGCACAAGGAGGAAGACAGAAGTTGGGCCAGATTCAGACTGAATCCGAGTTGGAATAGAACTAGGACTCTAGGACGTGAATTGATGTAATTTTTCTTGTAAGGAAAGCCTAGATGAATCCTTTACTAGTACGGGAAGTCCATCCGCCTCTTATATATGTTGGGGGTGACGGCCGAGTGAGCAACACACAATCGAACAAATCAATATACTACTTTTTCCTGTCTACTTTTTATCTCTTCATCGTTTTTCTCTCTCGTTCTTCGCTGTTCTTCGTGTTTGAGAGCTGCGAATCCCGAGGCTCTAGGGGCGAGCGAATCGACCTAGGGCAGCCCATAGCTGCCGCAATCCCTGACGGGGTCCCTCCTGGGTGCACGGGGTTTCGGGTCTGCAAAAGCACCCGCCGACTGTCTTGCGTATCGCGCTGTCGGTCGGGTCTCCTTCGACGTGAGCTGCGGTGCATCACCCCCGGCGTCGAGGGTACACGTGACGTGTTCGTGTGTCGACACCGGTGCCCGAATCTGCTCTGCACCCTCAAGGAGGAATTTACACAAGTGGACTCCGACGGGCATCCAATGGAGCCCAAACATATAGTCAAGGGGTACTCGCTTCAACTCGGGTGCATTCTCCAGAGCACCGTCTCGATCAACACCGAGAACCTTAGGCATAAGGACCATGGGAATTTGCGCAACCTCCTCTTCACAAAGCTGCACGAACGATACAAGTTCCCCGCCGAATTTGAAAACACACGCCTCTCAGGGAATAAAGTGAACAGTGCCGCCCTCACCAGGATGAGCACGGCCCTGTCTACTTGGAGAAGCGCGGTGGAGAGAATGATTGATAAAGGTGATAGTTATGAGAAGATCAAGGCGAAAAATCCTTCGATCAGCGAAGATGACTACAAGGAGTTCAAGATCAAGTGAGCAGCGCAACCTCCGAATCAAGTCAGTGGGGGAAAGAAATGCGGGAGTTGAACTTAGGGGAACGCAAACTCGGTCCCGGCGGTTACAGAGTGGCGGAGCCTATATGGGACAAGGAGGACGCGGAGCGTGCCGAGCAAGGCCTACCGCCCCGCTTCGAGAAATACAACGGTGACAAGCAGACCAGGCACTTTGTCAGGGCCCGGTACAAGGAGGACCCGATAACAAAGGAGCTTACCACGGATCCGAAGACCAGGGCGCTTGAGCTTGTTCTGGTAAGGAATACACCCCGGCGTAATTAGCTCCATATGGTTGCACTCTAATTAATCCCCAATATTTCTAAATGGTTCACGTTCCTTCCGCAGGACACTGAAAGCAGTAGCACGGGGTCGTCTCAGAGCTTCCCTTTCGACACCCCTTTAAATAGGGCGTTGAACGTAATGAAAAACAAGGATAAGATCAGTAAGGCGACGTCAGCTGGTCGTGTGGCCGGCAAAGGCTTGTCCACAAGATGGTCGTCATACTATACCGCTGGTGGGCGGAAGGAGAAAAAGACCAGCTCGGAAAGCCAGACGCGCGAGGTTGAAGCACTCAAGGCACAAGTGGCGCGAATTCCAGAGCTTGTCCAAGAGCAAGTGGAACAACAACTGGGAACGAAGCTCAACGCCATGGTGCCTACGTTGATTCATGGGCTGACGACGTGGATTGCGGGCGGCCAACAGGGGCCTCCCCCAGTTCCCAGCTTCACGGCCAGCAACTCGCACAGCGTGCAGGCGGCGCCATTGGGGTCTCCGACGGCGCCATTGGTGTCTCCGGCGGAGGCGGTATTCGTGTCTCCGGCGCCAGCACGGGCATTGGAGCTTAATGCACCCGGGTGTATGCCGGCCGGCACCTCGCCAGCAAGCGCCTCCTCCGTCAGTTGCACGCCCGCCGTTGGTGGTGCCTCGACATTAGCCGAGCTCGACGACATCACGGTAACTAAGCCTCTCGACCGATGACTTCATCTCCTTGCCTTTGACTGGGCATCTCTAACGCCCTACATGTTTTCGCAGGGCGCCGCCGACGTTCCTTGCACTCTTCTACACTTCGTGGGCGGCGAGTTGGTCGATGTCTCCAAGGGCAGAATCGTTCAACCGGGCAACCCCATGTTCCACGGTAATCTGATGCCACCCACAGTGTATAGGGTTGAAGTGGTTCGGGTGCTGCCAGGCTGCGACGAGCTGTTACCTCCGATTCGACCCGCTGGGGCCGACGAAGAAGATGCGATGACCCTGAGCGCCTGCGTAAACTGGCCCCTGCTTTGGCCGAAGAGCCAGATTCGTTTGGTGTCGGGGGACACCACCCCACAGACAAGACCGCTAGTCGTGCCGGCGCCAAGCAATGGCAAGAACGCCGCAACGCTACCGGACCTGCCGGACATCCCTATGCTGGACATCCCTATGGCACAGGATCCGGACGACGACGACAACAACGACGGTACATTTACCAAAGTCAATAAGTACTTTGCCGAACATGGGTACACTGACGAGTTCTGCGGGCCTCTTTATCAAGAACCTAACCAAGACGACCGTGATCTAGCTGATACGGCGGAGAAATCCAATTGCAACACGCGTCGTCTGGCGTTCAGTTCTCAGGAGACGCCTCCAGCTCCCGCCTTCACCGAGCCTCAGATAGCTGAGGTGCGAAATATTATCAGCCCCAACAGGCTCAATAAGGCGGTCTGTGAGCAGAACTCGATACCATTACAGGAGATCAAGAAGAAGGGACAGAAATGAAAGACTAACAAGGGCGCCGGTGCGAGCCAACCGGCACCGAGTTCGATCGTGCTCAGGACGGGCCACCTTCACCTAAGGATATTTCGAGGAGGGTGCATGTGGCGGGTAGGGCAGTGCTACCGCCAAATATGCTCAATGCTGCAACCAGTGCTATGCGGAGTCTGCACAACAGTGTTCTTTCTTTGGAGAAGCGACATGTCGGTGTACTAGAGTAGGGGTACCCTAGTATCCCGAACTTGTGCACGGGCAGTCGCAGCACCCCGCGGCAAGGCTTGCCGGGCGACCGCCAAGGTCCTCCGTGGTTTCCTTTGGAGCCATTCAAGAACAAAGTATTCAAGACAAAACCCCGGCAAGAGGAGCTTGCCAGAAAGGCCGACCAAGGCATCTCCAACCAAGGAGACAAGACCCCGGCAAGAGGAGCTTGCCGGGAAGGCCAGCAAAGGCACTTCAAGAAACTTGCCGCGACGCGCCTCGCGTCCCGGCAAGGCCCGGCGAGTGACAAACTTCCGGGCGTGGCAAGACAACGACCGCGGCAAGCTACCTCTCTGTACCCATGCTCCAGCGCATCCGTCAACGTGTCGCCCTGAGGCCATTCCATGCGCGCGTGGCGAGAGGCTGTGCAGCCAAGCGGTGCGAGGTGGCAAGCGGCGCTGACAAGATAGCCATTGTGGCAAGCGGTGGCGCCCCTGACGGTCCCTTTTCTGCACTGTTTGGGCGACACAGATGGGCATTCAATGCCCTTGTCCCCTGCCGTCAGAGTTAGGTAGGATACACTGTGCAAGTAGGTGTCCCAACCGCAGTTATTTTTACACTTTTACCCTTGCATGTGTTGCCACCTGTCGGTGACCCCTTTAGCATATAAAAGGAGGCCCATGCGCAACGTAGAGGGGGGTTGGAAACCAGAAACACTCACGCTCGGTCTCACAACTAGTGTACTGTAGCGCTCATCGCTCTCGAGGAAGAACACAATACAACCACAAAGCAGCAGTAGGAGTATTATCTCTCCGGAGAGCTCCGAAGCTGGGTAAAATCGCTCGTGTGCTTCGCCTCGATCCGCTCTTTGTGCGATCTCCGCCCCCCGCCGAACCGAAAGGGGCTCCGGTCCCGTTGGTGTTCGTTCCCACGACATCTAATGGCGCGCCAGGTAGGGGGCGTCGAGGTTGTGTGAACCCGATCCAGCGTTTACGCGAGCCAGATCTTCATCTTCTTCATCATCTTCATCGACATGCCACCGAAGAAGAAGGCTTCGGAGGTGGCTGCTCCGTCCACGTCGATCCCACCGCCATCGGAGCAAACGGGGGGTGGGGTAGACGCCGGCGGAGGAACGGGCGTCGACGAGGGAGCTCACGCTGCCGCCAGGTCCAAGGACAAGGCTGCGCAAACCTCGGCGTCCATACATGCACCGCGCCCATCTCAGGAGGCGCGAGATCGACAGCGTCATGGTACCCGCGGTACCATACGTTCGTTGGACCAAGATCGAGCTAGTGGATCTCGGGACGCTCAAGACCAGCATGCGCGCCCACATGCTGGCACGAGCAAGACATGGTCGCCTGGACGGGATCCTGCTCCTTCTAACATAGTCAGAAGTCCAAGCATATCCCGCTCCTCGCACCGTTCGCCACCACCCCCCAAACCTTCGGAAGAAGCTTTGGCACGAGCTCAGTTGCTCCTGGATTACCCTCCAACGGCAGACAAGATCGAAGAATGGAGGGCCACCATTCAGAGTCTCATCGGCTTCGCCAACGGCGACACTCCATGCCAGCCGGCTGCATCGCAGCCGCGGCAAGATCGCCAGCCGCGAGCCGATGGCGACAAGACTGTTGGGGGTGCGACCACCGTGCACTCTCCGCCCCGAAGGCCAAGATCGCCGACTCGCCAGGTCAACCTCGACACCGACTCCACCGCGTCGTCAGATCCACGAGCTCGTCGCGATCAGCGCCAAGTTCTCGACGAACGGCAGCAAGAAGACGCTCGTACTCGCATCGAGCGTCGAAGAGAAGCGCGACGTCAGTCAGACCAGCGCGCTGGCCCCACTGTCGATATGCATGCGCCAGGGGAACCAGGTAACTTGCCGTACGCGGTAGGTTGCCCTGCGTTCACTCGTGAGCTGCGGCAAGTCCAGTGGCCCAGCACAAAGAATGTCAAGCCAGACGTACCAGAGAAGTACGACGGCAAGTTGCATCTGTCGGAGTTCCTCAGCATCTACACCATCGCGGTGCAAGCTGCTGGGGGGTGCGACGACAAGATCCTTGCCAACTACTTCCCGCTGGTGCTCAAGCCCAATGTCAGATCCTGGCTCATGCACTTGCCGGACAACTCCATATCCTCACCATCAGTTTGTCGGTGCCTTCACAGGCGGCCACAAGCCTCATGGCCAAGAGAGCGACCTTCACCTGCTCGCCCAGAAGGAAGGAGAGCACCTGCGCAAGTATATTCAGAGATTCAGCCAAGTGCAGCGCAACATCCCAGATGTCCCCCCTGCCGCGGTCATCAGCGCATTCCATCAGAACGTGCGTAACCGCAGGATGCGAGAGGAGATGGCGATGTGCAAGATCAGAGACGTCAGTGAGCTATACGCCCTGGCCGACAAGTGCGCACGTGCTGAGGAGGGGAGGAAGCTCCCCGGAGAGAATGCAGGAGAAGGAGGATGTGACAGTGATGATGCTGCCCCGGGAAGGAAAAACCGGCGGCGGAACAACGGGAAAAAGAAAGGCAAAGATGTGCTAGCCGTCGAGCAGTCCGGTAACGGAGGTGGCGCCAAGGAAGCTGAAACTGTAGCTGCCGCCGACAAGAAGGACGGCTCCGACAAGCAGTACTGCAAGATCCACCGCACCAAGGGCCATGATCTCCAGAGCTGCAAGAAGGTCGAGCAGCTTGTCGAGCAGCAGAAGGCTGAATACAAGCGACACGACTAGGAGAAGGCCCAGGAAGGTACTGGGGGATCCGGCAAGAAACGTCCCGGCCGGGGAGGACGCCGCGGCAAGGCCAAGCAGCGGCAAGGAGACAGACCTCCCCACGGCCGCGACAAGGATGAAGATGAAGACGATGACGAAGATATGGATGATGACGAGGCTGATGAGCAGGAGTTCCAGAAAGCCATAGAGGTCCTTTGCGTTGACGACGGTGCTTCTCTGCATACTTCGCACCGCCAACTCAAGCAGTGGGTGCGGGAAGTCAATGCGGCAGAACCACCCGTCGAGTCACGCAAGCCTCTGAAATGGTCCAACACGCCTATCATCTTCGATATTGAGGACCACCCTGATCGCATAACTGCGGTCGGGTGCTTGCCGATGTTGGTTTCACCAACTATCCACAACCTCAAGGTCACTAAGATGCTAGTTGACGGCGGGGGCGGCTTGAACTTGATCTCCTCCGCGGTACTCCAGAAACTCCAGATCCCTGACAGCGAGCTCGAAGAGACCGGCACATTCCAAGGAATCAACCCGGGAAGGAGCAAGCCGAAGGGAAAGATCACGTTGTCGGTAACATTTGGCAGCCAGTTGAACTTCAGGACTGAGAGGGTCACTTTTGACGTTGCTGATTTTCCATTACCTTACAATGGAATACTTGGCCGTCCAGCACTCGCCAAATTCATGGCAGCCTCTCACTATGCATACAACGTGCTCAAGATGCCAGGCCCGATAAGTGTCATCTCTGTCCCTGGCGACAAGAAAGATGCTCTTATCTGCGCCGACAAGATTTACCGGGAAGCAGCAGCCGCAGCTGAACGCAAGACACTTGCCGCTGAAGCTCCCGGGGGGAAGAAGAAGACCAAGTCCGGCAAGAGTTTTGATGCCCACTGCGGCAAGCGCACCTCTTCGGAGTGCTGCGCTACCGTCGAGGACGCACCATCGAGCTCCACCGGTAAGTGTAAGAAGGCAATAGCAGCTCCGTTAGAGACCAAGAAGGTGTCCGCCAAGGAGGATGGCACTGGTGGTACCTTCACCATCAGTGCCATGCTCGACCCTAAATAGGAAAGCGCGCTCGTTGCTTTCCTGTGGGCGAACGTCCACGTGTTTGCATGGTAACCATCTGACATCCCCGGTGTTCCCAGGAAAGTAATCGAGCACCACCTTGCCGTCTGTCCTCACGCGCGGCCCGTCAAGCAAAAAGTCAGGAAACAAGCAGTGGAGCACCAAGAATTCATTGCAGAAAAGATTAAGAAGTTGGAAGCAGCAGGCCTTGTTAGAGGAGTGCTTCATCCTACGTGGTTGGCCAATCCTGTAGTCGTGCGCAAGGCGAACGGGAAATGGAGGCTTTGTATCGACTTTACCGATGTTAATAAAGCTTGTCCCAAAGAACCATTTCCCTTGCCGCGCATTGACCAGATTGTTGACTGCACGGCCGGATGTGACTTGCTTTCATTTCTTGATGCATACTCAGGATACCATTAGATCTTCATGGCAGAAGAGGATGAGGAGAAGACCGCATTCATCACTCCGTGTGGCACGTACTGTTTTGTACGGATGCCTTTCGGTTTGAAGAATGCTGGTTCAACATTTGCAAGAGTAGTCAATCATGCTTTTGAGCCACAATTGCACAGAAATGTAGAAGCCTACATGGATGACATAGTGGTCAAGAGCAAGGACAGAGCAATTCTGATTCAGGGTTTGGACGAGACCTTTGCAACTCTGCGCAAGATCAACCCCAAGCTCAACCCCGAGAAGTGTGTGTTTGGAGTACCCTCTGTCAAGCTTCTCGGGTTCTTCGTGTCTCAGCGGAGAATTGAAGCCAATCCCGACAAGATCAAGGCCATTGAGCAGAACGAAGCACCAAAACGCGTCAAGGATGTGCGAAGGCTTGCCGGTTGCGTGGCGGCTCTCAGCAAGTTTATCTCTAAGTCTGCTGAGCGCGCCCTGCCATTTTTCAAAAGATTGAAAAAGGCAGGTCCAATGAAATGGACTCCGGAAGCGGAGGCTGCGCTACAGGACTTGAAGAGATACCTGTCCTCCACTCCAATACATGTTGCACCTAAGCCACAAGAGAAGTTGCTGCTGTATCTAGCGGCAACCAATCAAGTGGTTAGTGCTGCGTTAGTAGTGGAGAGGGAGGCGGATGGTGAGCCAGCAACCGCGACAAGTGCATCCAGCGACAAGCAGGGGCTTCGCCGACAAGCTCTGGTCCCGACAAGGGTGGATCTGCACAGGCACAAGGGGAGGTGCAGAAGAAAATGGTGCAGCGCACAGTTTACTTTGTCAGTTCCCTTCTGCAGGGGGCTAGATCAAGGTACTCTGGTGTGCAGAAATTGCTTTTCGGCCTTCTCATGGCCTCGAGAAAGCTGCGCCATTACTTCCAAGCACATGAGATCACAGTTGTCACTCGCTTTCCGCTGAAAAGGATACTACAGAATCCAGAAGCGACAGGCAGGATTGTCGAGTGGGCACTGGAACTGTCAAGCTTTGGCATCAAGTTTGGGAGTACTTCAACTATCCAGAGCCGAGCATTGGCAGAATTCATAGCAGAGTGGACGCCAACACCAGATGAAGAAATTCCAGAGACGAGCATCCCCGTCAAGGAAGCGAGCAAGGAGTGGCTGATGTACTTTGATGGTGCCTTCTTGCTGCAAGGCGCCGGTGCGGGCGTGCTGCTTGTCGCACCCACTGGAGAGCACCTCAAGTACATAGTCCAGATGCACTTTCCCAAGGAGCAAGCAACAAACAATACTGCAGAGTATGAAGGTTTGCTTGCCGGTCTCAGGATCGCAGTAGACCTTGGGATCAAGAAGCTCATTGTCAGGGGTGACTCACAGCTTGTCGTCCGCCAAGTGAACAAGGATTATCAGAGTCCGTTGATGGAGGCTTATGTTGACGATGTAAGAAAGTTAGAAGAGCACTTTGACGGCCTACAGATGGAACATGTTCCAAGAGCTCAGAACGACATTGCCGATGGCCTGTCAAAGTGCGCTGCACTTAAGTTACCTGTGGAACCAGGGATCTTTGTGCTCAAACTGACTCAACCAACTGTAACGCCATCAACTGGACAGAGCAAGAAGAGAAAGTTGGTTTTTCCGGCAGAGCTCCCCGGAGCCGCCGCAAAGAAGGTCCCTAAGATCAACACCAAGAATGCCGAGGAGCAGTCTGCTCTGACAAGCCCTAGGGTTTGCCCCGTTGAAGAAGACGCTCCCAACAAGTTTTGCTCCGGCAAGCTTGCCGGGGAACATCAAGCTCCGGCTGAGCCGCAAGTTCTCACCGTAGAAGTGGATGTTCCCACAGCAGCACATGTGCCTTTAGTCCTTATTGTCAAGCCGCAAGCTCCAGCATGGGCACAGCAAATTGTCCGTTTCCTTCAGACAGGAGAACTTCCCGAAGAGCAAGAAGAAGCAGAAAGAGTAGCCCGGCAATCAAGTACGTACCAGTTTGTCAACAACACACTGTACAGAAGAAGATTCAACAGTGTGGAATTGAAGTGTATTCACCGGGAAGACGAACAGAAGCTGTTGGCAGAGATACATGGAGGCATATGTGGCCACCACATTGGCGCAAGAGCACTTGCCGGCAAAGCATTCCGGCAAGGTTTCTTTTGGCCGACAGCCCTCCAGGATGCAACTGCACAAGTAACCAAGTGTGAAGCGTGCCAGTTCCATTCCAAGCAGATACACCAGCCAGCTCAAGCTCTCCAGACGATCCCTTTATCCTGGCCAACTTCGGTCTGGGGCTCGACATCCTCGGCCCCTTTCCCCGAGCGGTCAGGGACTTTGAGTACTTGTACGTTGCAATCGACAAGTTCACAAAGTGGCCGGAAGTGGAAGAAGTGAGGAAGGTGACAGCACAGTCAGCAGTCAAGTTCTTCCGGTTGATTGTCTGCCGTTTCGAGGTCCCTAACAGGATCATCACCGACAACGGCACGCAGTTCACGAGCCGCACCTTCATGCAGTACGTCCAAGATCTTGGCGCCAAGGTCTGCTTCGCTTCTGTTGCTCACCCGAGAAGCAACGGTCAAGCGGAGAGGGCGAATGCTGAAGTGCTGCGCGGGCTCAAGACCAGGACTTTCGACAGGCTGCACAAGTGCGGAAGGAACTGGCTCGAGGAGCTGCCGGTGGTTCTTTGGTCGATCAGGACGACGCCAAATCGAGCTACTGGCCAGACACCTTTCGCTCTAGTCTATGGAACAGAGGCAGTTCTCCCCACGGAACTCGTATACGGGTCGCCTCGAGTGCTCGCTTATGATGAGCTTGAGCAAGAGCAGCTGCGACAAGATGACGCGCTGCTCCTTGAGGAGGATCGTCTCCAGGCTACTGTACGAGCTGCTCGATACCAACAAGCTTTGCGCCGCTACCATAGCCGCAAAGTTAATGCCAGGAGTCTCGAGGAAGGTGACCTTGTTTTTCGGCGCGTTCACTCTGCCAAGAATTCCAACAAGTTGACGCCGAAGTGGGAAGGCCCTTAACGGGTGAAACGAGTCACTAGGCCCGGCGCCGTCCTCCTTGAGACCGAAGATGGCTTTCCGGTGAGCAACTCCTGGAACATTGAGCATCTTCGCAAGTTTTACCCGTAAGGCGCGGTTGCCGGAACCTCTTCCGACAACCACCTTTTGTACAAGTCTTGCCGCTGTCGCATGTAATCCTTTGTACAAAGCCGGGCGCAGATCCCGTGCATAAATAAAGCTCATGTGCTCCACACATCTTGTCAATTTCATGCTTTCTGTTTTTTGCATGTGTTATCTGACATTTTGTGCAGCACCTATCCCCGGTAAGCAATAACGAGCCATAAGGCTCCATATCTTCATTTTCTCTTCTTTCTTTTTCTCAAGAAAAGGGAAGGTTCCCTCGCACACAAGTTTACCGGGGGGGAAGGATAAGATAATGGTGTGGACCGGGCGTAGTTCAAGAAAGTTTCGCCTTACCAGGACACAAACGACAGAAAAGCTAAGTTGCCAAAGTTTGAGCAATCAGTTTTAAATTTTTTATGAGTTATCTTCCTCGAACGACCGTGCTTTGTATGGAAAACCTGTGCGCGGAGGAACCAACTCGTAGCTAGTTGCGCCCTTACTTTGTTTCGAGTCCGCTCAACGACTTAAGTGTGTTGCGACTAGCTGCGACAAGGTTTCTTGTCGGAAGCGGCACCGCCAGCAGGCTGCTGACGTTCCGCACTCAGTGCTCGCGGCAAAGGTGCCCGCACCGACAAGTTCCCTAAAAGCGTAGGGTAAAAACATACAAAGGAACGAATCAAGTAAAGGAAATAACATAGCAAATACAGCCCAAAATAAAAGTTATATTACAAGAGATAACTTTTCGCAGCTCTAATAGTTTGTTCTCGTAACATGACTAGCAGCGGCAAGAAAAGGAGAAAACAGGTGGCCTAATCTACGCGATCGCCGTCAACTCTCTTGACTTCATTCACCTTGTCCACAATGGGTGCAACAAGGGCCTTGATCTCCTCCAGATCGGCATTCGCCGGCAGCTTCTTGAGGACATTGGTGAGGTTGAGGCCTGGGTTGCGGAAGGCCACCTTCACCAACACTTTTTCCAGAACTCTCGCGCAGATCATGCGCGACTCGTCGGCCAGCTGCTTTGGGATCCTTTCCCGGAGTCGCTGGAGAGCCGTCGCCACGCCCTTGAAGAACAAAGTGAGCTTGGCGCTGGGCTGGAGGTTCTCATCAGAGGAATACGCAAAGTCCACCAACCCCAGCTGCTCCAGCTCCCTGTCGATGACCGCGGCAATATTCACGAGACCCTCTGTCCAGAGTTCCACAGTCTCCCTGAGGGTGTTCTAGGTGGTGGCAGCACTCGCCAGCAGCTCCTCGTTGGCCTTGATCTCCTTCTTCAAGGCCGCCTCCTGCTCCCTGGCGCTGTCCAGCGTTTTGGTCAAAGTAGCCAACTTCAACTCAAGATCAGCATTGGAGTCCTTGGCGGCGCTCAGCTCCTTGCCCTTCTTGACGAGGCGACCCTGCAGCTCACCGTGGGCGAGAGCGTCCTTCTCACGCTCACGCTGGAGCGCGGCAAGTTATTCATCCCTCGCCTTGAGATCGGCCTCTAGCTGTGTCACCTTCGTCTCCAGCTCCTCCTTGGCGGCCTCAGAATCTGCGGCAGCATCCTTTGCCTCCTTGAGGGCCTCGCCAAAAGTTCGCTCCCGCGCGGCAAGCTCCTCGTGGCTGTCAAGGTTGACTTTCCGCTGCGTCAACTCGCCTTCCCGCGCGGCAAGTTCCTCAGCGGCAAGCCTCTATTGCTCTTCAGCTTCAGCCTTCTCGAGAAGGAAGGCCTTCCGCGCCTCGACAAGCTACGCCCGCTCCTCTGCAATGGACCGGAGGGCTTCCTGATTGCGACTCCGGAGCTCCTCTGCATGCTTGTCAATATCCAGTCCTGCCTGCGCGACAAGCGCTTCCCGGGATTCCAGTTTGGCTTGTCGGCACGGTAGAGCAACTGCAGCTTCCGCAGTAGCTGCTCCTCCTCAGGCTGGCCGCTGCTGCTGCTTGGCACATCAACTAACATCAGCCCGGCAGAGGCGAGCACTTCTCCGTCAAAAGCTTCTCCTTCAACCGGCGCCCTGGAGCTTGATGCCCAGGGGAGCTTGATGAAGACGCCATCACCAGCCTTGAGATAGGCGCCGGGCTGGGGCTCTTCGGAGCCTGATGCTGCGGTAGCGGCGGAGTGATCGGCGAACGGCGTAGCGCCTTGCGCTCTTGCGGCCTCGGGGCCATCAGTGTGATCGCCAGACCCTTCGCCAGCTCCTGCGGCGGCTTTGGCGGCCTCCTCACCGGCAAGATCATCGGCGCTGGCTTCCTCCTCGGTGGCAGCGGCGTCGTTGGTGTTGCCGCGCGCGTTCTCCTCGCCGGTGGCCTCGGTCTCCATCGGCTCCGTGGAAGGTGGATCTGAAGGCCGGAAGAGGGAGAAGAAGTCAAGCAAATATCCAAAAAGAAAAATCAGAAGAAGAAGAACCCAAGGGAAGTTTTCAAGCAAGAAGGATTACCTGTGCTGGGCTCTTCGGCCATGGGCTCCACTACCGGGGGATCGTTGGTGCCGTCCCTTGCCGGAGAACTGTCCCTTGCCGGAAAACGCTCCCTTGCCGGGGAATCCTCCCTTGGCGGCGTAGTTGAAGAAGATAGCATCTCGGGGGCGGCTTCCGGTTGCTCCTGGTGAGGTTGCTCCGCTCCTACACAAATCAAGAGTCAGATATCAGCAAAGAAAGGACACCCATGCGCGCCATATGGAAGTAAACTATATACTTACGCTGGGGGCTGCTCCGGGGGCTGCTCCGGGGAGTAGATGCCGGTTCCAGCAAGGTGGTCTCGGGCGCGCCCCCTGCTGTCGGGGTGGGCTCGTCCTTGATGACAACCACCGGCGCCTTGGCTCTCTTCGCCGCTCTGTGGGCCAGGGTCCTGAAATGGAATGGAGTCAGAGTGAAGCAAGTCAGATGCGAGACAAAAACAGCAAGAATTGAAGAACTACAAATACAACAAGGGATCTTACTCTTCCACTTCCTCGTCGGAGCTGAGAGCGGAGAGGACGAAGTCCGGCCCTCCTCCGGCGTGACGAGGCGGAGGAGTGGGTTCCCTTGACCGCTTGGCGGGGGCAGCGGCAGGCCTAGAAGCGGCGGTCCGGGAAGACCCCGCTCCAGTTGTCGCGGCGGAGCGTGTCGCGCGGCGCGACGGCTGTTGACCCGTCTGCCGCCCTGCTACGTCCCCGGCCCTGCGGAGACGCCTTCTTGGCTGCGCTGGGGGCTGCACTGTGGGCTCCGCCTGCGGCAAGCCGCTTGAAGATGGCGGGCCGCTCGCACCAGTGGCGGGCTCGTTTGACTCGGCTTCTCGATCGGCAAGCTCCTCCTCTCCGGCAAGCTCTCCGGCAAGCTCATCTCGATCGGCAAGGCTTGCCGCCTCGGCTGCCTCTGCCTCCTCCACGGTGTACCCAAACTCGCTCGCGGCGGCGGCTGCCGCCGCCTCTTCTGCCCTGGTGGCGATGCGACGCATCTCCGCGTCGGTGGTGTCGCGGGTGAGGCTCCTCTGTTCGTCGGCATGGACCGCCACTTCCACCAAGCCGTCGAAGGACTGCTGCACAACATCATCGTTAGGCTCTTGCCAGGTTGGGGCAACTCCATGCGAGTCGCACAACGGCATCATTGCGTGGATGCGGTCGAGCGAGGAGTTGTTGCACAGCGGAACGACCCCCTGCGGCAACCTGAACCATTCGGGATGATTGGGGTCGTGCTTGAACAGCTCCTTGAGCATCGCGTCCAGCTCCAAAACAGTGAAATTGAAATTGAGGCCCGGGCGCAGCCTCATGATGTCCGCTGGACCCCCGAACAGCCAGGCGGGTCTCCCCCTCTCCTGCAGAGGGGCGATGCGGCGGCGAAGAAAGTCTGCGCCAACGGCGCCTACAGTAAGCCCGGCAAGCCTGAGCTGCAAGATCCGGGTGATGGCAATCTTCAGCTTATCATCGTCCGCGGCTAGGGTGCTCCAATCGTTGCCGCGAACTGCTGGGTCTTGGCGCAGGGCAGTAAATGGCTGAGGGTTCTCCTCAGCAATCCAACACCATTCTGCTCTCCACTCCTCCCATTTGCTGCGGAGCTCCCCCTCTAGATAAGCATCCTTCTTGCCTGTCCTCGAGATCCAGGCGATCCCGCCGGATAGGGGCTCTCCTCTCTCGACTCGGGGCATAAAGAAGTGGCGGAAGAGATCTACGTTTGAGTGGACTCCGACAAAGTTTTCGCAGAGATGTGCAAAAACTGCCATGGTCAGAACGGCGTTGGGGGTGAAGTCAAGGAGATGGAACCCGTAGGTGTTCATAATGTCACAGAAGAAATCAGAGAAGGGCGGGCAGAGCCCGCAGTAGAAGAACAGCGCGAAAAATGGGTATCCGTTTGGAGCCTGTTTCGAAGCGGCGGCGGAGAGTACCTTCATGCGCGGATGCGCCCGCGTCTCCGTCAACCAGAAAAGGTAGTACCACTCCCTCAGCTCCTTCGCGGCGAGCTCGGGGGGGGTGGGGGGGAAGAGTGCCCGCTCCTTTCGCAGCACCTCGAGCCGCAGCGCCTCGGCCGACTTCAGGCCCTTCCCGGATTTCGGAGCCATGGCGGAAGTGGTGGGGGAGATCGGCGGCGTTGGAGGCGACGGTGGTGATGGGGGCGGAGCGCTGCTCTCTTTCGGCTTTGGAAGAAGGGGGAGCGGCGGAGATTTCTGAGATTGGAAACAGCAACTGGCGAGATGGGGAAACTGCCCCTATTTCCCCTGCTTATAAAGAGGGACAAGGCGAACGGACGCTTTTTCCGAATAAAGAACCACCCATGATCTCTCCCACGACGCTGCATTCGACGCGTGCCATTAGGGGAGAGCGCGGTGGATACGGAGTAAGATACGGCGTGGCCCAGGCCGCGCGTGCCCGTGCCCTGTTTTGGGCCTGGCCCAACAGTGCTCGGCACCATGTTTGGCCCAGGCCCGGGGGCTCCTGTCGGTGTACTAGAGTAGGGGTACCCTAGTATCCCGAACTTGTGCACGGGCAGTCGCAGCACCCCGCGGCAAGGCTTGCCGGGCGACCGCCAAGGTCCTCCGTGGTTTCCTTTGGAGCCATTCAAGAACAAAGTATTTAAGACAAAACCACGGCAAGAGGAGCTTGCCGGAAAGGCCAACCAAGGCATCTCCAGCCAAGGAGACAAGACCTCGGCAAGAGGAGCTTGCCGGTAAGGCCAGCCAAGGCACTTCAAGAAACTTGCCGTGACGCGCCTCGCGTCCCGGCAAGGCCCGGCGAGCGACAAACTTCCGGGCGCGGCAAGACAACGACCGCGGCAAGGCGCTTGCCACGGCAAGCTACCTCTCTGTACCCACGCTCCAGCGCATCCGTCAACGTGTCGCCCTGAGGACATTCCAGGCGCGCGTGGCGAGAGGCTGTGTAGCCAAGCGGTGCGAGGTGGCAAGCGGCGCTGACAAGATAGCCATTGTGGCAAGCGGTGGCGCCCCTGACGGTCCCTTTTCTGCACTGTTTGGGCGACATAGACAGGCATTCAATGCCCTTGTCCCCTGCCATCAGAGTTAGGTAGGATACATTGTGCAAGTAGGTGTCCCAACCGCAGTTATTTTTACACTTTTACCCTTGCATGCGTTGCCACCTGTCGGTGACCCCTTTAGCATATAAAAGGAGACCCATGCGCAACGTAGAGGGGGGTTGGAAACCAGAAACACTCACGCTCGGTCTCACAGCTAGTGTACTGTAGCGCTCATCGTTCTCGAGCAAGAACACAATACAACCACAAAGCAGCAGTAGGAGTATTATCACTCCGGAGAGCTCCGAAGCTGGGTAAAATCGCTCGTGTGCTTTGCCTCGATCCGCTCTTTGTGCGATCTCCGCCCCCCGCCGAACCGAAAGGGGCTCCAGTCCCGTAGGTGTTCATTCCCACGACACGGCATCTCAGAGAGAATGATGTGGCATACCCGGTTTTCGTGGCCAAGGTGCCAGAGGGCAAGGGCTTTGTGGATGATGACATTGGGGGTACGATCGTCCTGTGGTTTGCTGACATCTTTGCTATGTTTAACCTTCAGCCGCTGCACTAAACCTTCGTTCGGCTATTTTCGCTGAGTATGGAGATGCGGATCATTAGAGAAAAGACCCCGAACATCGTGATAGTCGACCCCTTCTACATGTGTGCCAAGCACTTGAGCAGCACTGGGGACCGCCAAGTTGCGAGTTCACACCTTGAAGGCGTCATTCTGGCAAACCCAGATGAGGATAACTTCCTTGTGGCTTACTTTCCTGAGTAAGTCATCCCTTAACCGCCCCGTAACATATGATTTCTTAGATTTCGATCGTTCTTTTTTTTTCTAACATTCCGTGTGCTGTGCAGTGACACACATTGCACACTCATCCTCTTAAGCCCAAAATATTCCATGGCCACGTATTTCGACCCGAACCGTAACTCCAAGATAGACTGCACAAATGTCAAGAAAGTTCTTGATGATGTTCTCCCCGGCTACGCCAAATCTGGAGGCACCTTCACCAGGGCAGTTCGTAAGTACGGCAAGCACACCTTCGCACATAATATGAAGTTCTGCTGCGTCAAGCAGCCGCCTGGCAGTCAGAAGGATGCCTACTACACCCTCTATCACATGCGGGCGATCGTAAGGGACCATCATCACCTTCTTCTACTAGATAGTCTCAAAGATTGGGCCGCGACCTTGTCGGCAACCCAGGACGCGGACCGCAGACAAGAATTATGTCGCATCCAGTCGGTGTTTGCAGACATCATCCATCAAGATGTCCTTCATACCTCGGGGCAGTTCTTCCGCAGATATCAACCATCCAACAATGAGATAGATGGAATGCTACAAATGCAGGGTGACAACGACCGCGATTTCATGACCATCACGACAGATGGCGGCTTCATCCACGCTCCTGTCCGATGAGTCGAGTCGAAAGTAGTGATGTGTAGTTCTGAAACATTGATTGGCTCATGTTGTAATTAAACTTTAATGAATTCGTATGTCTCTTTTGTTTGGACAGTCGTTCAACTTAGATATAATCGATGCTATTTATTAGTAGGACCATGAATCGTGCTATTAATGTCTTGCTTTTCTATTCTGATCCTTTTGTTGCATACTTACATATTGCTTATGTATTGTCTGTTGTTTGGCTTGTGCATAGAGATGCCGTCGTATGTCGTGTACAAGGGTAAGGTTCCCGGAGTCTACGACGACTGGGAGGAGTGTCGGAGACAGGTTCAACCTTTCAGCGGTAACAGTTACAAAGGGTACACCACTAGGGCGGAGGCCGAATCTAGATACGCCCGCTATCTAGCTGGAGAGAGGAGGGAGCGTTGGAGGAATTGGATCAAGACCAGTTTAATCACGATGATGCTCATCGTGATGACCGCAGCTCTCTTCTATGTGATGGTAGTTTAGATGATCGATATCGTCTTGTAATGTGAAGACAAACTCGATACTCGCGGTCTTGAGACTTGTAATGTTTTATCTTTGTTCGGTCTTTTGAATTCGGAGACTAATATGATGAATTGTATTCGGAGACTAATCTTCTATTGTATTCGATGAATCTGATGTTGCTGTGTGCTACTGTCTATATTCTGTCCAATAATATATTTTATAACCTGTGCAAAAATCAGAAAAGTAAAAAAACCAAATATTCATACTAATGGCGCATCACCACTAGGTGCGCCATTAGTATGCCAAAGGATACTAATGGCGCATCACCACAGAGTGCGCCATTAGTATGACAAAGCACATGGTTACGTATGGCCCCCCGTGAGGCACACTAATGGCGCATGGTGTTACATACTAATGGCGCACTGCTTGGTGCGCCATTAGTATACCAGATACTAATGGCGCACCAGTGGTGCGCCATTAGTAAAAAATACTAGTGGCGTGGTATTAATGGCGCACTAGTAATGCGCCATTAGTAGGCAAAACCGGTGCGCCATTAGTAGGCCTTTTCCTAGCAGTGCTCCCACTTGCACTAGAGTCAATAATCTAGATTACACAGTAATGATTCTAACACCCATGGAGTCTTGGTGTTGATCATGTTTTGCTCGTGGAAGAGGCTTAGTCAGTGGGTCTGCAACATTCAGATCCGTATGTATCTTGCAAATCTCTATGTCTCCCACCTGGACTTGGTCCCAGATGGAATTGAAGCGTCTCTTGAAGTGCTTGGTCCTCTTGTGAAATCTGGATTCCTTTGCCAAGGCAATTGCACCAGTATTGTCACAAAAGATCTTCATTGGTCCCGATGCACTAGGTATGACACCTAGATCGGAAATGAACTCCTTCATCTAGACTCCTTCATTTGCTGCTTCCGAAGCAACTATGTACTCCGCTTCGCATGTAGATCCCGCCACGACGCTTTGTTTAGAAATGCACCAACTTACAGCTCCACCATTTAATAAAAACACGTATCCGGTTTGCGATTTAGAATCGTCCGGGTAAGTGTCAAAGCTTGCATCGACGTAACCATTTACGACTAGCTCTTTGTCACCTCCATAAATGAGAAACATATCCTTAGTCCTTTTCAGGTATTTCAGGATGTTCGTGACCGTTGTCCAGTGATACACTCCTGGATTACTTTGGTACCTCCCTGCTAAACTTATTGCTAAGCATACATCTGGTCTGGTACACAGCATTGCATACATGATAGAGCCTATATGGCTGAAGCATAGGGAACATCTTTCATTTTCTATCTATCTTTTGTTGTGGTCGGGCATTAAGTCTGACTCAACTTCACACCTTGTAATACAGGCAAGAACCCTTTCTTTGCCTGATCCATTTTGAAAGTCCAATTAAGCGTCTTGATCTATCTCTATAGATCTTGATGCCCAATATGTAAGCAGCTTCACCAAGGTCTTTCATTGAAAAACTTTTATTCAAGTATCCCTTTATGCTATCCAGAAATTCTATATCATTTCCAATTAATAATATGTCATCTACATATAATATCAGAAATGCTACAGAGCTCCCACTCACTTTCTTGTAAATATAGGCTTCTCCAAAAGTCTATATAAAACCATATGTTTTGATCACACTATCAAAGCGTTTATTCCAACTCCGAGATGCTTGCACCAGTCCATAAATGGATCGCTGGAGCTTGCACACTTTGTTAGCACCTTTTGGATCGACAAAACATTCTCGTTGCATCATATACAACTCTTCTTCCAAAAATCCATTCAGGAATGCCGTTTTGACATCCATTTGCCAAATTTCATAATCATAAAATGCAGCAATTGCTAACATGATTCGGACAGACTTAAGCATCACTACGGGTGAGAAAGTCTCATCGTAGTCAACCCCTTGAACTTGTCGAAAACCTTTCGCAACAAGTCGAGCTTTGTAGACAGTTACATTACCATCAGCGTCAGTCTTCTTCTTGAAGATCCATTTATTCTCAATGGCTTGCCGATCATCGGGCAAGTCAACCAAAGTCCATACTTTGTTCTCATACATGGATCCCATCTCAGATTTCGTGGCTTCAAGCCATTTTGCAAAATCCGGGCTCATCATCACTTCCTCATAGTTCGTAGGTTTGCCATGGTCAAGTAACATGACTTCCAGAATAGGATTACTGTACCACTGTGGTGCGGATCTTACTCTGGTAGACCTACGTGGTTCTGTAGAAACTTGATAGAAGATTTTGAACACAAGGATACTTCATAGAAGATTTTGAACACAAGGATAGTGCCCGGCTCTGCAAAATAAGTTGAACATACCACCATAGAGAGAATAATATTTACACAAATTCAATCTGCTAACGTATTCCGCAGCGTGACATCACACCACGGCCAAGCCTTTATTCGAATCGTTTTTACTGTCCCACCTCAGCGCGTTTAGCGAGGCGGTGTCCTTGGCACGTCTTGTCAA
The DNA here is from genome assembly GCA_963921465.1 of Triticum timopheevii. Lineage (NCBI taxonomy): Eukaryota > Viridiplantae > Streptophyta > Magnoliopsida > Poales > Poaceae > Triticum > Triticum timopheevii. Next base: position 617,441,852 of record OY997268.1, on the reverse strand, counting down.
AGCAGAGATCGTGTCCCCTTATTCCGGGATTCTCATCAATACGGGCGTGGGTAACCCAACCGTGCCATTGATTACGGCGCTTGGGAGATAAGCGAGTTTTACCAGGCTGGTGGGGACGCATAGCTTCGTTCGTCCATATAAGGGGATAAGGATCCACCTTTTTACCTACGCCTTCTTCCTCCTTTGCTCATCCATTTCCGTGCACTCGAGCTCCAGTGCCCAAGTCCGCACATCTCGCCTCAACCTTCCGCAACCATGTCCGGAGCGGGAGGCAAGTGGATGGCCTCCTCCATCACGGAGGGGCACATTAAAAGGCTGCGGAAGGCCAAATACTTGTCCAGCGACATCGCGCATCGGCTCCTCGACAAGGGGCAGCTTATCCCCACCCCCAGGCCCCATGAGAGGGTGGTGTTCCTCACCCACTTCCTCCGCGGACTAGGTTTTCCACTTCATCCATTTGTCTGGGGCTCATGTTCTACTACGGCCTGGATTTCCATGATCTGGCCCCAAATTTCATCCTCAACATCTCGGCGTTTATCGTCATGTGCGAGGCCTTCCTCTACATCCAGCCCCACTTCGGCTTAATGAAGACCTTCAATGTCAAGCCGAAGGTAGTGGGCGGCCACCAAGCAGAGTGCAGAGGTGCCATGGTGGGCAAGATGGCCAACGTCCTATGGCTCGAGGGCTCCTTCGTGGAGACCATAAAGGGGTGGCAATCAGGGTGGTTCTACATCACCGAGCCGCATGACCCTAAATGGGTAGCGGCCCCGAATTCCAATCTGGCTTCCCTACACGGCTCACCTCCTGGAAGGAGATGGGCCTGACATGGGGTAATTCGGAAGAGCTGACCGGACTCCAAACCTGCGTCCAAAACCTGGTGAACAAGAAGCTCAAGCTCGTCAACGTAGTCCAGGTCATGCTCATCCGCCGGATCCTCCCGTGCCAACAACGGGCCTTCAACTTGTGGGAGTTTGATCTGGCACAGCACCGAACCTTGAGCAGGCTCTTCGACACTACGTACGAAGATGCCTAGAAGGTGCTGTTCAAGGGCGCCGAGGCTCCCGCATCCGCTACCAAAGATCGCGGATTCAGCTCGCAGCGTCAAGCCAGCGAGGTAAGCTATTTTACCCTTTACAGGACACTTGTTTTTCATAGTTTGACTATATGCCGGATCTAAACTCCCTTACCTTTGACAGGCCAGGCAAAAGACGTCCGGACAGGTTAACTGTCCGGCTCCCTTGCCAGAAGACCTAGCGGACGCCCGATTAACGGGGCTGCTGGTTCCGGCACCTCACGTGGTGCCGGAGAAGAAGGCCGAGAAGAAGGCCACGGGAACTGGAAGGAGTTCCCAGCACCAGGTGTTGTCGGACTCATCGTCCGATGACTCCGAGGCGGACTCCTCCCGCGAAGACGAGGAGGAGGAAAAAGAGGCCTCTCCCCCAGTGGGGGAGAGAAGGAAAGGAAGGCCGCCCCAATTGGGGAGGCCGGAGGGTCCAAGAACGGAAGGACCCTTCCTCCGGACGACTCCACCAACGCCGACAACGGCGAAGAGGAGTGGCCACCGAGGGTTAAGCCCCTGGCGAAATCGTAAGTGTCTGGATACCAGAATAACTCATGGTATTTCATTTGTCGCACAGTATCTCCTAACGCCGAATATAACCCTGCAGCCCGCCCAAGGACGAGCTCGACGCTTCAACAAGCGGCTCCCTGGCTTCGTCAGACGTGAATAGCACCTCACTTCCAGCTGCCTCCTCTCCTCGTGCTGCGGATGACGCCGAGGTGGGGTCCCAAAAGGGGCCCAGCTAGGAGAAGGTGGTCCAGGAGGCGCCGCAAGGCAACCTCCCGGACTCCAAGCGCAAGGGGGATAAAACCCCAAAGGGCTCTAAGTCCAGCCTGGGCCGGACTCCGCACCTGAACCTTCAGTGGTTCCGGAGTCCAGTAGGCAGCCCCTTCGTAAGAAGGGCGAGACTGTGACACCGGTGACCTCCATCCAACCAGAGGCACCAGATAACTTGCTGGAGGCGCTTAACGGCACCTCCATCGACGAGGAGCACCACACTGTTATGAGTGTGGTGATCCAGAAAGTTCAGTCCGCCAAGAGCGGGCTGACTGAAGCCTGTGCCAGCCTTCTAAGAGGCTTTGAGGTATGTATTTAAGATATGTAAAAATATTACCGCATAGACAGGAGCCCCTGATGCTCAGTTTGGTGTTCGGAAAGAAAAGCCGAACTTTGGATCTAAAAAGATATACGCAGGAGTCTAACATAAGTATGTCAATATGGGGAATGCAGGCTGCGCTGCTGACCTCTGCCACACTGACTGCGGAGGTCAATGCATTGAAGCAGAGCCTCGAGCGGTCCGAGAACGAGCTCGGCCTTGCCAAAAAGCAGCTCGAGGACAAGGAAAGTAAGCAATACCTTATGGAAGTATATAAAAGATGTGGTTGCAAAAAATGAAAGAAATAACGTGAGTATTGCAGTGGCCACGAACGAGGTGGCGACCCTGAAGGAAGCGGTGTCCAAGGCCTAAAGCAATGCGGCCGCGGAGCACACCGAGCGAGAGAAATAGGAGGCGCGGGTGGCGGAGGTGCGGCAAGAGCTCCATGCTCTCGTGGAAAAACATGAGAGTTTGGAGCGTGACTCAAAGACTCGAGAGTCCGAGCTCGCCTCGGCCCTTGAGAGCACCAAAGCTGCTAAGGCCGAAGCCCAAAAAGCCCTCCAGGAAATTGAGGCATTAAAGAAGATAGCGGCGAGTAAGGCATTCTGTATGCAACGCAAGCACGTGAAAGTGAATTATCTGTTACTTACCCGAATCTGGAGCTCTCTAGGAGCATTCGCAGATCTGACCCGCAGTGCGTCCGATGCTGCCGTGTTCTACTGAGCCGAGGAGGGGAGCTCGACAAAGAAGGTGTTCTGGTCTCAGTATGCTGAGGCCGGACATCCAGTGCCCTTGAGCGACCAGCTGAAGCAGCTGGTCGAGCTCCATAAGGTGGCCGAACAGGCCATGAAGGCCCTCATAGTTCGGCTATGGCCTAAGGAAGCCATGCCTGGGAGCTACTTCGGGCTGGTAAAGCGGCTGGTGGACGCCTGTCCATGGATTGAAGTCGTCAAGCGCTCCATCTGCATCGAAGGTGCCCGTAGGGCCCTTGCCCGTGCTAAAGTGCACTGGGCAAGATGGACGCTGAGAAGCTTGTGACGGACATACCGCCGCTGGGCAGGGAGTATTGCAAGCCCGAGATGTATTATGAGGGCGTCCTGAAGGGTGCCCGCCTTATAGAGGGTGAATGCTCCAAAGATGTAATTTTTGAGTAAACTCACATTTGTTATCCTATACGCTGAAAACTTGTTCATATGCGCTAAGCAATGCTTGTGAATTTAAAATATTACCTTCTGTGCGGCCGTTTATTAAATTTGAGAGATGGCGAGTCGTCAGCTTCTGCCCCCATGCCACGAGTGCTGGGGTGTTCGGGATAAACTTGAGCGCTCTTTTTCCCATTCTTGGGTCCTTCGAGGGAGGCGCTCAACGCAACGAACAAGGCAACTGGACTATAATGCTTGAACACTCTCACTTAGCCATAGAATTCTATAATTTTAAATTTCGGCGAAGACCCTAGTATTCGGAAGACCGAGTTCGGGGCGCTATCCACGCCTGGGCCGGACAAAGCCGACTCCTCGCTCTAAGCGGCATAAGCCTTTAGGGACTCGAAAACCTCTTGAACAACGACCGGCTCTCGCCCTATCATGACGGTCAGTTTTAGGTTTCTCCACTGAGGTGCTTAACCCAACTCAACCGGGGCACAATCGCAGTGGTTCTCCCAGCGCTACCTTAGCTGATATAACAGAACGTAAGGTACCAAAACATGGGAGCCGGGCAAACCCAACTATTGACCCAAGACATGATTCGGAGCCGATGCATATAATGCTATAAGTTATGGGTGCCGCACTTGTGAAAGTGTTCGGACTTATCACACCATATTTTGGGGTACTTAAGCCCATGGTGTATTTGGCCGTACCAAAGTGTATGGGTGCAACATGTCATAAGTGAACATATATAAAAATAGGAATTCAATAATAGGCAGAAACTATGTATGGTTTATTCAAAAAGGCTACGGTAAAAGCAGAACGATACAAATAGTGCGATAAGCAATGGACGGGACTATTTGACATGTCCCCCTCCAGGGGCGAGCTGCGGGATGATATGTGAAACAAGTATACTGCTCGTTATAGAGACCACCTGGACACTCGACGTATCTTTCTGCTTCCCTGGCTGTTGCATCGTGTGTTTCGGTGATTCTACTGGTGGAGAGGGCTTCTTGAGAACGGAGTCTTGAAAGTAAGAAAAAAAAGGAACGACACAATCGGGAGCCCCTGGTGTGGTTGAGCCGCATTCTGGGCCTGCCGTGGTCGTGCCCCTCCCCCTATGCCCATGGTATTTCCAGAGCGTAATTATGTACACGTAGTACTGGTTTCCCAATTTCGCGAGGGCTGGGGTTGGGGCTGCATTGCTACGCGTGCTCGGAACGTGCCAGGCGGTCTAGTTGTAGGTTACTCCGGGCGCGCTTGACGGTGTCTGGACGTTTGATAGCCGTACTCGAGAATTGCCTTGAGAGGCTGCTTTGTACTTCCGCCGCGAGGGCCGCCGTATGCTCCTCCGTTCGGAGAGAGCGTTCGGTCTTTCCGTTGACCGTAATGACTCCTCGAGGGCCTGGCATCTTGAACTTGAGGTATGCGTAGTGCGGCACCACATTGAACTTTGCAAATGCGGTTCGTCCGAGCAGTGCATGATAGCCGCTGCGGAACGGGACTATGTCGAAGATTAACTCCTCGCTTCGGAAGTTATCCCGGGATCCGAAGACCACTTCAAGTGTAACTAAGGCTAAACACTTGGCCTCTACACCTGGTATGACGCCTTTAAAGGTCGTCTTTGTGGGTTTAATCCTTGAGGGGTCTATGCCCGTTTTGCGCACTGTATCCTGATAAAGCAGGTCCAGGCTGCTTCCGCCGTCCATCAGGACTCTAGTGAGGTGAAATCCGTCAACGATTGGGTCTAGAACCAATGCGGCGAATCCGCCATGGCAGATGCTAGTGGGGTGGTCCCTTCGATCAAAAGTGATCGGGCAGGAGGACCACGGATTGAACTTTGGGGCGACTGGCTCCATCGCACATACGTCCCTTCGTGCACGCTTCCGCTCCCTTTTGGGTATGTAGGTTGTGTATATGATGTTCACTGTCCGCGCTTGTAGGGGGAAGCCCTTCTATCCTCTATTGTTCGGCGGCCCGGGCTCCTCCTCGTCGTCGCTATGCAGCCCCTTGTCATTGTTTTCGGCATTTAACTTGCCTGCCTGCTTGAACACCCAACAGTCCCTGTTGGTGTGGTTGGGTGGTTTTTTGGTGGTGCCGTGTATCTCGCACGAGCGATCGATTATTTGGTCCAAATTGGACGGGCCCGGAGTATTTCTTTTGAATGGCTTTTTCCGCTGACCGGGTTTTGAGCCTCTGAATCCGGCATTTACTGTCGTATCTTCAGCATTATCGCCATTAATGCGGCGCTTGTGCTTGTTGCGATGCGACCTGCCGTTGCTGTCCTTGGTATCCGAATTACCAGGGCTCTTGGTCATGTTGTTACTGCGAGCTAGCCAGCTGTCCTCTCCCGCGCAAAAGCGGGTCATGAGTGTTGTGAGGGCTGCCATGGATTTCGGCTTTTCCTTTCCTAGGTGCCGGGCAAGCCACTCATCACAGATGTTATGTTTGAAGGCTGCAAGGGCCTCTGCATCCGGACAGTCAACGATTTGATTTTTCCTGGTTAGGAACCGTGTCCAGAATTGTCTGGCCGATTCCTCTGGCTGCTGAATTATGTGGCTTAGGTCATCGGCGTCTGGTGGTCGCACATAAGTGCCCTGGAAATTGTCGAGGAATGCGGCTTCAAGGTCTTCCCAACAACCAATTGACTCTGCTGGCAAGCTGTTAAGCCAATGCCGAGCTGGTCCTTTAAGCTTGAGTGGGAGGTATTTGATGGCGTGTAGATCATCACCACGGGCCATGTGGATATGAAGGAGGTAGTCCTCGATCCATACCGCAGGATCTGTTGGGCCGTTGTATGATTCAATGTTTATGGGTTTGAAACCCTCAGGGATTTGATGATCCATCACTTCGTCTGTGAAGCATAGTGGGTGTGCGGCGCCCCTATACTGGGCTATATCACGATGTAGCTCAAATGAGCTTTGTCTGTCGTGTTCGGCTCGGCCGGATTTGCTATATCCGGCATGACGGTTATCGTTGCGTGTAGTGAGGTGCCCACGCGATCCATAGATCGATATTGTTTGCCTTGCCTTCTCCTCCAATATATCTCGTAGGTCTGGTGCATTTCCCTGTGCCTTGGTACTTTTTGAGCGGCGCCGGGGTGCGGCTTGAGTGGAGGGCCGAGAGGCCTCTCTGTCGCGGCCACGAGGTGTCCGGTCGGCCGTATCATCCGCTGGTGATGTAGGTTTAGGTGCTTCCTCCTCTAATCGGGGTAGCAGCCTGCGTTTTCGGTAGCTCTTGGAGGGGCGTTCGAGTGCATACTCTTCGGCCGCAAGGACTTCAGTCCATCTGTCAGCTAGCCAGTCTTGGTCAGCTCTAAGCTGTTGCTGCCTTTTCTTTAATCTGCTTGATGTGGCCATAAGCCTGCGTTTGAAACGCTCCTGTTCAGTGGGATCCTCAGGCACGACAAATTCATTGTCGTCAAGGCTTGCATCGTCTTCGGAGGGAGGCATGTAATTATCGTCCTCTACCTCTCTGTCTACCGCTCTCTCATGAGGGCTGGCTTCTCGGTCCTCCTGCGCTGAATCCTGCTGGTGGGGGTTGTCTTCGGCACTGCCCAGAGTATTATTATCTCCCGTGCCCGAATCACCATTTTTTCTATGGCGGGATTTAGAGCGGCGCCGCTGACGCCGGTGCTTAGGCTGTTTCTTGGAGGGGTCATCCTCCGTTGTTCCATCACCATTCCCATCTTTTGGGGTGTCCACCATGTATATGTCATATGACGAGGTGGCCTTCCAGTGCCCTGTAGGCGCTGGTTCTTGGTCGTCTCCTGCATCGTCGTCCATACCGTCGATGTCTTCGGAGTCGAAGTCGAGCATGTCGGTTAAATCATCGACAGTGGCTACGAAGTGGGTGGTGGGTGGGCTTTGAATTTCTTCGTCATCCGCATCCCAACCTTCCTGACAATAGTCCGGCCAGGGCTCTCCTGATAAAGAGAGAGACTTCAGTGAATTCAGGATGTCGCCAAAGGGAGAGTGCCGAAAGATGTCCATGGCGGTGAACTCCATGATTGGCGCCCAATCGGATTCGATTGGCAGGGGCGCTGAAGGTTCGGAGTCCGGAGAGGAGTCCGGCGCCTTGGAGTCACGAGCTTCGCAAAGGACATGGTTGGTGTATGGCTCAATCGCCATAGAGATCGCAGCCCCCGTGGCGGTGTCCAGCCACCCATCCTCGATCGGCGCAGTCGGCTCCGAGCTAAGGGTCGGAGCGGACACTGGTGCGGCCCCAGTGTATTGTTCGGTGGAAGAGCTAGATCATGCCCATTGTGACGGTGTGGCACGCTCGGCTGTGGCTCGAACCCGTCGAAGATCAAGTCTCCGCAGACGTCAGCCGTATAGTTCAAACTTCCAAATCTGACCTGATGGCCAGGGGCGTAGCTTTCAATCTGCTCCAGATGGCCAAGCGAATTGGCCCACAGTGCAAAGTCGCCGAATACGAAGATCTGTCTGGGGAGAAAAGTCTCACCCTGGACCGCATTGTTGTTTATGATCGGAGGAGCCATCGGGCCTAAAGATGAGGACACAGAGGAACTCTCATTGAAAGCACCAATGTCGGTGTAAAAACCGGCAGATCTCAGGTAGGCGGTCCCGAACTATGCGTCTAGGCGGATGATAACGGGAGACAAGGGGCACGATGTTTTTACCCAGGTTCGGGCCCTCTCGATGGAGGTAAAACCCTACTCCTGCTTGATTAATATTGATGATATGTGTAGTACAAGAGTAGATCTACCACGAGATCAGAGAGGCTAAACCCTAGAAGCTAGCCTATGGTATGATTGTTGTTCGTCCTACGGACTAAAACCCTCCGGTTTATATAGGCACCGAAGAGGGTTAGGGTTACACAGAGTCGGTTAGAATGGTAGGAGATCTACATATCCGTATCGCCAAGCTTGCCTTCCATGCCAAGGAAAGTCCCATCCGGACACGGGACGAAGTATTCAATCTTGTATCTTCATAGTCCAGCAGTCCGGCCAAAGGCTATAGTCCGGCCATCCGGACACCCCCCTAATCCAGGACTCCCTCATTTACCCAATAGTCTCTTTTGGGTATCCTATGCAGACACATTTCACCGATTTGGGTTCGAGCTTATCTGGTTGAAGTTTCTTCACATAAGCATCGCAGCCCCAAACTTTAAGAAACGACAACTTTGGTTTCTTGCCAAACTACAGTTCATAAGATGTCGTCTCAACGGATTTTGATGGTGCCCTATTTAACGTGAATTCGGCCGTCTCTAAAGCATAACCCCAAAAAGATAGCATTAAATCAGTAAGAGACATCATAGATCGCACCATATCTAGTAAAGTACGATTACGACGTTCGGACACACCATTTCGTTATGGTGTTCCGGGTGGCGTGAGTTGCGAAACTATTCCGCATTGCTTCAAATGTAAACCAAACTCGTAACCCAAATATTCTCCTCCACGATCAGATCGTAGAAATTTTATTTTCTTGTTATGATGGTTTTCCACTTCACTCTGAAATTCTTGAACTTTTCAAATATTTCAGACTTGTGTTTCATTAAGTAGATGTACCCATATCTGCTCAAATCATCTGTGAAGGTGAGAAAATAATGATACCCGCCGCGAGCCTCAATATTCATTGGACCACATACATCAGTATGTATGATTTCCAACAAATCAGTTGCGCTCTCCATAGTTCCGGAGAACGGCGTTTTAGTCATCTTTCCTATGAGGCACGGTTCGCAAGTACCAAGTGATTCGAAAAGTCCATCAGTATGGAGTTTCTTCATGCGCTTTACACCGATATGACCTAAACGGCAGTGCCACAAATAAGTTGCACTATCATTATCAACTCTACATCTTTTGGCTTCAACATTATGAATATGTGTATCACTACTATCGAGATTCAATAAAAATAGACCACTCTTCAAGGGTGCATGACCATAAAAGATATTACTGATATAAATAGCACAACCATTATTCTCTGATTTAAATGAATAACCGTCTCGCATCAAACAAGATCTAGATATAAAGTTCATGCTCAACGCTGGCACCAAATAACAATTATTTAGGTCTAAAACTAATCCCGATGGTAGATGTAGAGGTAGCGTGCCGACTGCAATCACATCGACTTTGGGACCATTTCCCATGCGCATCGTCACCTCGTCCTTAGCCAATCTTCGCTTAATCCGTAGTCCCTGTTTTGAGTTGCAAATATTAGCAACAGAACCAGTATCAAATACCCAGGTACTACTGCGAGCATTAGTAAGGTACACATCAATAACATGTATATCACATATACCTTTGTTTACCTTGCCATCCTTCTTATCCGCCAAATACTTAGGGCAGTTCCGCTTCCAGTGTCCAGTCTGCTTGCAGTAGAAGCACTCAGTCTCAGGCTTAGGTCCAAACTTGGGTTTCTTCTCTTGAGCAGCAACTTGTTTGCTGTTCTTCTTGAAGTTCCCCTTCTTCTTCCCTTTGCCCTTTTTGTTGAAACTGGTGGTCTTGTTAACCATCAACACTTGATGCTCCTTCTTGATTTCTACCTCCGCAGCTTTTAGCATTGCGAAGAGCTCAGGTATAGTCTTGTCCATCCCTTGCATATTATAGTTCATCACGAAGCTCTTGTAGCTTGGTGATAGTGATTGAAGAATTCTGTCAATGACACTATCATCAGGAAGATTAACTCCCAGTTGAATCAAGTGATTATTGTACCCAGACATTTTGAGTACGTGTTCACTGACAGAACTATTCTCCTCCATCTTACAGCTATAGAACTTATTGGAGACTTCATATCTCTCAATTCGGGCATTTGCTTGAAATATTAACTTCAACTCCTGGAACATCTCATATGCTCCATGACGTTCAACACATCGTTGAAGACCCGGTTCCAAGCCGTAAAGCAGGGCACACTGAACTATCGAGTAGTCATCAGCTTTGCTCTGCCAGATGTTCTTAACGTCGTCAGTTGCATCTGCAGCAGGCCTGGCACCCAGCGGTGCTTCCAGGACGTAATTCTTCTGTGTAGCAATGAGGATAATCCTCAGGTTACGGACCCAGTCCGTGTAATTGCTACCATCATCTTTCAACTTAGCTTTCTCAAGGAACGCATTAAAATTCAACGAAACAACAACACGAGCCATCTATCTACAACAAACATAGACAAGCAAAATACTATCAGGTACTAAGTTCATGATAAATTTAAGTTCAATTAATCATATTACTTAAGAACTCCCACTTAGACAGACATCTCTCTAGTCATCTAAGTGATCACGTGATCCAAATCAACTAAACCATGTTCGATCATCACGTGAGATGGAGTACTTTCAATGGTGAACATCACTATGTTGATCATATCTACTATATGATTCACGTTCGACCTTTCGGTCTCCGTGTTCCGAGGACATATCTGTATATGCTAGGCTCGTCAAGTTTAACCTGAGTATTCCGTGTGTGCAACTGTTTTGCAACCGTTGTATTTGAACGTAGAGCCTATCACACCCGATCATCACGTGGTGTCTCATCACGAAGAACTTTCGCAATTGTGCATACTCAGGGAGAACACTTCTTGATAATTTAGTGAGAGATCATCTTAAAATGCTACCGTCAATCAAAGCAAGATAAGATGCATAAGGATAAACATCACATGCAATCAATATAAGTGATATGATATGGCCAGCATCATCTTGTGCTTGTGATCTCCATCTCTGAAGCACCGTCGTAATCACCATCATCACCGGCGTGACACCTTGATCTCCATCGTAGCATCGTTGTCATTACGCCATCTATTGCTTCTACGACTATCGCTATCGCTTACTGATAAAGTAAAGCGATTACAGGGCGTTTGCATTTCATACAATAAAGCGACAACCATATCACATCACAACATGCCCTGCAAAAACAAGTTAGACGTCCTCTACTTTGTTGTTGCAAATTTTACGTGGCTGCTATGGGCTGAGCAAGAACCGTTCTCACCTACGCATCAAAACCACAATGATAGTTCGTCAAGTTAGTGCTGTTTTAACCTTCGCAAGGCGTAGCCACACTCGGTTCAACTAAAGTGAGAGAGACACCCGCCAGTCACCTTTAAGCACGAGTGCTCATAATGGTGAAACCAGTCTCGCGTAAGCGTACGCGTAATGTCAGTCCGGGCCGCTTCATCTCACAATACCGTTGAACCAAAGTATGACATGCTGGCAAGCAGTATGACTTGTATCGCCCACAACTCACTTGTGTTCTACTAGTGCATATGACATCTACGCATAAAACGAGGCTCTGATGCCACTATTTGGGAACGTAGTAATTTCAAAAAAATTCCTATGCACACGCAAGATCATGGTGATGCATAGCAACAAGAGGGGAGAGTGTTGTCCCTGTACCCTCGTAGACCGAAAGCGGAAGCGTTATGACAACGCGGTTGATGTAGTCGTACGTCTTCACGATGCGACCGATCCAAGTACCGAAGGTACGGCACCTCCGAGTTTAGCACACGTTCAGCTCGATGACGATCCCCGGACTCCGATCCAATAGGGTGTCGGGGATGAGTTCCGTTAGCACGACGGCGTGGTGATGATGATGATGTTCTACCGACGCAGGGCTTCACCTAAGCACCGCAACGATATGACCGAGGTGGAATATGGTGGAGGGGGGGCACCGCACACGGCTAAGGAACGATCACGAAGATCAACTTGTGTGTCTAGAGGTGCCCCCCCTCCGTATATAAAGGGGGGAGGAGGAGGGGGCCGGCCAAGGGGGTGGCGCGCCCTAGGAGGGGGAAACCTACTCCAAGTAGGTTTGCGCCTCCCTTTCCTAGTCCAAGAAGGAGGGGGAAGGAAGGAGTGGGAGAGGGGAAGGCAAGGGGGCGCCGCCCCCCTTCCTTGTCCTATTCGGACTTAAGGGGAGAGGGCGCGCCTCTTGCCTTGGCCGGCCCCTTTCTCTCTCCACTAGGGCCCAATAAGGCCCATTAGTTCCCGGGGGGGTTCCGGTAACCCTCCGGCACTCCGGTGTCCGAATATAGTCATCCAATATATCAATCTTTATGTTTCGGCCATTTCGAGACTCCTCGTCATCTGGGACTCCGAACAACCTTCGGTACATCAACACTTATAAACTCATAATATAACTGTCATCATAACGTTAAGCGTGCGGACCCTACGGGTTCGAGAACTATGTAGACATGACTTAGAACTGTTTCTGGTCAATAACCAATAGTGGAACCTGGATGCTCATATTGGCTCCTACATATTCTACAAAGATCTTTATCGGTCAAACCGCATAACAACATACGTTGTTCCCTTTGTCATCGATATGTTACTTGCCCGAGATTCGATCGTCGGTATCTCAATACCTAGTTCAATCTCATTACCGGCAAGTCTCTTTAGTAATTACAAAATGCATCATTCCATAACCAACTCATTGGCCACATTGCTTGCAAGGCTTATAGTGATGTGCATTACCGAGAGGGCCCAGAGATACCTCTCCGGCAATCGGAGTGACAAAACCTAATCTCAAAATACGCCAACTCAACATGTACCTTCAGAGACACCTGTAGAGCTCCTTTATAATCAACCAGTTACGTTGTGACGTTTCGTAGCACACAAAGTGTTCCTTCGGTAAAAGGGAGTTGCATAATCTCATAGTTGTAGGAACTTTGTATAAGTCATGAAGAAAGCAATAGCAACATGCTAAATGATCAAGTGCTAGGCTAACGGAATGGGTCAAGTCAATCACATCATTCTCCTAATGATGTGATCCTGTTAATCAAATGACAACACATGTCTATGGTTAGGAAACATAACCATCTTTGATTAATGAGCTAGTCAAGTAGAGGCATACTACTGACATTATGTTTGTCTATGTATTCGCACATGTATCATGTTTCCGGGTAATACAATTCTAGCATGAATAATAAACATTTATCATGATATGAGGAAATAAATAATAACTTTATTATTGCCTCTAGGGCATATTTTCTTCAGATACGTCTTCAATGTATCTATAATTTTTGTTTGTTCCATGCTATTATATTACCCCTTTTGGATGTTTATGGGCTTTATTTTACACATTTATATCATTTTTGGGACTAACCTACTAACCGGAGGCCCAGCCCATATTGTTGTTTTTTTTGCCTATTTCATTATATCGAAGAAAAGGAATATCAAACGGAGTCCAAACGGAATGAAACCTTCGGGAGCGTGATTTTTGGAACGAACATGATCCGGAGAGCTTGGAGTGCAAGTCAAGAAGCTCCCGAGGGCCCCACGAGATAGGGGGCCGTGCCCCCCCTATAGGGCACGCCCCCTGTCTTGTGGGCCCCTCGGGCGGCCACCGACGTACTTCTTCCTCCTATATGTACCTAGGTACCCCGAAAACATCTAAGAGCACCACGAAACACAATTTCCACCACCGTAACCTTCTGTATCTGCGAGATCCCATCTTGGAGCCTTCGTCGGCACTCTGCCGAAGGGGGAATCAACCACGGAGGGCCTCTACATAAAATCCTTGCCCCTCCGATGAGTTGTGAGTAGTTTACCACAGACCCACGGGTCCATAGTTATTAGCTAGATGGCTTCTCCTCCCTTTTTGGATCTCAATACAATGTTCTCCACCTCTCTTGTGGAGATCTATTCAATGTAAACTCTTTTTGCGGTGTGTTTGTTGAGATCCGATGAATTGTGGGTTTATGATCAAGTTTATCTATGAATAATATTTGAATCTTCTCTGAATTCTTTTATGTATGATTGAGTTATCTTTGCAAGTCTCTTCGAATTATCAGTTTGGATTGGCCTACTAGATTGGTCTTTCTTGCCATGGGAGAAGTGCTTAGCTTTCGGTTCAATCTTGCGGTGTTCTTACCCAGTGACAGAAAGGGTTGCAAGACACGTATTGTATTGTTGCCATCGAGGATAACAAGATGGGGTTTATATCATATTGCATGTGTTTATCCCTCTACATCATGTCATCATGCTTAATGCGTTACTCTGTTCTTATGAACTTAATACTCTAGATGAAGGCAGGAGTCGGTCGATGTGTGGAGTAATAGTAGTAGATGCAGGCAGGAGTCGGTCTACTTGTTATGGACGTGATGCCTATATACATGATCATGCCTAGATAATCTCATAACTATGCGCTTTTCTATCAATTGCTCGACAGTGATTTGTTCACCCACCGTAATACTTACGCTATCTTGAGAGAAGCCTCTAGTGAAACCTATGGCCCCCGGGTCTATCTCTTATCATATTTGCTTGCAATCTACCTTTATTTTCATCTTTACTTTTTTCATCTATCTTATAAAATACCAAAAATATATTTATCTTATCATACTATCTTTATTAGATCTGACTTTCGCAAGTGGCCATGAAGGGATTGACAACTCCTTTATTGCGTTGGTTGCGAGTTCTCAGTTTGCTTGTGTAGGTGCGTGGGACTTTTGAGGAGCCTCCTACTGGATTGATACCTTGGTTCTCAAAACTGAGGGAAATACTTACGCTACACTTTGCTGCATCACCCTCTCCTCTTCGAGGAAAACCAACGCAAGCTCAAGACGTAGCAAGAAGGATTTCTAGCACCGTTTCCGGGGAGGTCTTCGCTCAAGTAAAGACATACCAAGTACCCATCACAAACCCATCTCCCTCGCATTTAAATTATTTGCCATTTTACTCTCGTTTTCCTCTCCCCCACTTCACGCTTGCCATTTTATTCGCTCTCTCTTTCCCAATCTCCTCCTCTCTTTCTCGCTTGCCTTCTTTAGTGTGCTTGTTTGCTTTTTGACCTTATGGCTATGCCCAAGGGTCCTGACCACCTTCTCAGAAGGATGGATGAGACAGAATCAAATATTAGAAGCTTTATGAATTTGCAATTTGAGCATAATAATTTCTTTAGAAAAGATCTTAAGGAACAAAAAAGTATTTTGAGGTTTATGACCAAAGAGCTTGATGATATGAATAAAGAATTCTATGGTGTTAACGCTCAAATTACCTGGCTTGAAACTGCTATAGCCAAAAATTCTGACAAGCAAGCCACCTTAGTCAATAAGTTGGCCGCTAAACTAGAAAAATTACATGAAAATAATGATGAGGATCTTAAAGTTATTGATGCGTCTATGATTAGATCTATGTTTTGCAATATTAATTTTGACGATTATGGGAGTGATGATGAATCAACTTTGCCTAGAAGGCGTCCCAAAAATTCAGAGCCTTTAGATCTTGATGCTAAATTTGGTAAAAGTGAGATTAGAGAATCCTCAGCTACTAATAATATTGAACCTACTATCTCAGATCTCAAGGAATTTGATTATGATAATTTCTCTTTAAAAGGTTGTATTTCCTTGTTGCAATCCGTTGTTAATTCTCCTCATGCTTATAGTCAAAACAAAGCTTTTACCAAACATATTGTTGATTCCTTGATGCAATCTTATGATGAAAAACTTAATTTGGAAGTTTCTATACCTAGAAAACTTAATGATTTGTGGGAACCTACTATAAAGATTAGAATTAAAGATTCTGAGTGTTTTGCTTTGTGTGATTTGGGTGCTAGTGTTTCCACGATTCCGAAAACTTTATGTGATATTCTAGGTTTCCATGATCTTGATGATTGCTCTTTAAATTTGCACCTTGCGGATTCCACCATTAAAAAGCCTATGGGAAGGAACAATGATGTTCTTATTGTTGCAAATAGAAATTTGGTGCCCGTAGATTTTATCGTTCTTGATATAGATTGCAATCTTTCTTGCCCTATTATTCTTTGTAGACCTTTCCTTAGAACGATTGGTGCAATTATTGATATGAAGGAAGGGAATATTAGATTCCAATTTCCATTAAAGAAAGGCATGGAGAACTTTTCAAGAAAGAAAGTCAAATTACCTTATGAATCTATCATGCGTGCTACTTATGAATTTAGTGCCAAAGACGGCACCACTTAGATCTATCTTTGTTTTTATGCCTAGCTAGGGGCATTAAACGATAGCGCTAGTTGGGAGGCAACCCAATTTTCTTTATGTTTTTTGTTTTTGCTCCTGTTTAGTAACAAATCTTGCATCTACCTTCTGTTTAGATGTGTTTTTATCTTTTAATTAGTGTTTGTGCCAAGTAGAACCTATAGGATAACCTACGATGATAGTTGATTTGATTCTGCTGAAAAACAGAGACTTTGCGCGCACGAATATAATTTTGTTAAATCACAGGAACGTGCTTTTGCGTTGATTCTTTTGGATTTTGTTCAATAGACAAAGTTTCCAGGACTTCCTATTTTGGTAGGATTTTTAGAGTTCCATAAGTTTGCATTAGTTACAGATTGCTACAGACTGTTCTGTTTTTGACAGATTCTGTTTTTCGTGTGTTGTTTGCTTATTTCAATGCATCTATGGCTAGTAATTCAGTCTATGAAACATAAATAAGTTGGAATACAGTAGGTTTAACACCCAAATAAATAAAGAATGAGTTCATTGCAGTACCTTATGTGGTGGTTTTTTTTCTTTCACTAACGGAGCTTATAAGATTTCCTGTTGAGTTTTGTGTTGTGAAGTTTCCAAGTTTTGGGTAAAGCTTTTATGACAATGGAATAAGGTGTGGCAAGAGCCTAAGCTTGGGGATGCTTATGGCACCCCAAGATATTCAAGAATAGCCAAAAGCCTAAGCTTGGGGATGCCCCGGGAAGGCATCCCCTCTTTCGTCTTCGTTCCTTGGTAACTTTACTTGGAGCTATATTTTTATTCGCCACATGATATGTGCTTTGCTTGGAGCGCCGTTATTATATTAGTATTTGCTTTTTAGTTTACCACAATCATCCTTGCTGTACACACCTTTTGGGAGAAGCCTATTTGATTAGAATTTGCTTGAATACTCTATGTACTTTACTTATATCTTTTGAGCTTGATAGTTTTGGCTCTAGTGCTTCACTTATATCTTTTAGAGCACGGTGGTGTCTTAATTTTGAAGAAATTGCTAGTCTCTCATGCTTCACTTATATTATTTTGAGAGTCTTTTAGAACAGAATGGTATTTGCTATGATCATAAAGTTGGTCCTAGAATGATGAGCATCCAAGTTGGGTATAATAAAAACTATCACAGAAAGTGAATTGGTTGTTATGATCAATTTTGATACTTGATAATTGTTTTGAGATATGGAGGTAGTGATATTAAAGTCATGCTAGTTGGGTGATTATGAATTTAAAGAATGCTTGTGTTGAAGTTTGTGATTCCCGTAGCATGCACGTATGGTGAACCGCTTTGTGATGAAGTTGGAGCACAATTTTATTTATTGATTGTCTTCCTTATGAGTGGCGGTCGGGGACGAGCGATGGTCTTTTTGTACCAATCTATCCCCCTAGAAGCATGCGCGTAGTACTTTGGTTTTTGATGTCTTATAAATTTTTGCAACAAGTATATGAGTTCTTTTGATTAATGTTGAGTCCATGGATTATACACACCCTTTCACCCTTCCACCATTGCTAGCCTCTCTTGTATCGTGCAACTTTCGCCGGTACCATACACCCACCATTTACCTTCCTCAAAACAGCCACCATACCTACCTATTATGGCATCTCCATAGCCATTGCGAGATATATTGCCATGCAACTTTCCACCGTTCCGTTCATATGACATGCATTACTTTTGTCATATTGCTTTTTGCATGATCATGTAGTTGACATTGTATTTGTGGCAAGGCCACCTTCATAATTTTCATACATGTCACTCTTGATTCATTGCATATCCCGGTACACCGCCGGAGGCATTCATATAGAGTCATATCTTGTTCTAGCTTCGAGTTGTAAATCCATAAAAGTGTGATGATCTTCATTATTAGAGCATTGTCCTAGTGAGGAAAGGATGATGAAGACTATGATTCCCCCACAAGTCGGGATGAAATTTCGGACTTTACAAAAAAAAGAGAAAAAAAGAGAAAAGCCAAAAAGAAAAAAAGATAGGCCAAAGAAAAAAAAAGAAAAAAGAAAAAAAAATGAGAGAAAAAGAGAGAAGGGACAATGCTACTATCTCTTTTTCCACACTTGTGCTTCAAAATAGCACCATGATCTTCATGTTAGAGAGTCTCATATGTTGTCACTTTCATATACTAGTGGGAATTTTTCATTATAGAACTTGGCTTGTATATTCCAATGATGGGCCTCCTCAAAAGTGCCCTAGGTGTTCGTGAGCAAGCAAGTTGGATGCACCCCACTTAGTTTCTTTTGTTGAGCTTTCATATGTTTATAGCTCTAGTGCATCCGTTGCATGGCAATCCCTACTCACTCACATTGATATCTATTAATGGGCATCTCCATAGCCCGTTGATACGCCTAGTTGATGTGAGACTATCTTCTCCTTTTTGTCTTCTCCACAACAACCATTCTATTCCACATATAGTGCTATGTCCATGGCTCATGCTCATGTATTGCGTGAAAGTTGAAAAAGTTTGAAATTATTAAAGTATGAAACAATTGCTTGGCTTGTCATCGGGGTTGTGCTTGATTAAATACTTTGTGTGATGAAGATAGAGCATAGCCAGACTATATGATTTTGTAGGGATAACTTTCTTTAGCCATGTTATTTTGAGAAGACATGATTACTTTGATTAGTATGCTTGAAGTATTACTATTTCTTATGTCAATATGAGCTTTTATTTTGTATTCATTTGGATCTGAACATTCATGCCACAATAAAGAAAATTACATTATGAATTATGCTAGGTAGCATTCCACATCAAAAATTCTCTTTTTATCATTTACCTACTCGAGGACGAGCAGGAATTAAGCTTGGGGATGCTTGATACGTCTCCAACGTATCTATAATTTTTGATTGTTCCATGATATTATATTACCCTTTTTGGATGCTTTTGAGCTTTATTTTACACATTTATATCATTTTTGGGACTAACCTACTAACCGGAGGCCCAGCCCATATTGCTATTTTTTGCCTATTTCAGTATTTTGAAGAAAAGGAATATCAAATGGAGTCCAAACGGAATGAAACCTTCAGGAGCGTGATTTTTGGAATGAACATGATCCGGAGAGCTTGGAGTGCAAGTCAAGAAGCTCCTGAGGGCCCCACAAGATAGGGCCCCCCACCCCTGTGGGGCACGCCCCTGTCTCGTGGGCCCCTCGGGCGGCCACCGACGTACTTCTTCCTCCTATATGTACCTACACTACTAGGGAAAACCTTATACACAGAATGTTACCAGTAGCGCTTGTTAAAATGAGGAGCTACTGCTACTTATCAGTAGCGCGTTTGGCAGAACCGCGCTACAGTTAGCATCTTAGCAGTAGCGCTGCCCGAACAGAAAGCGCTACTACTATAATTGCCACACTGTTCCTGGCGTGCTAGGTATAGTAGTAGCACCCTTCTACGAACAGCGCTACTACTACGGATTTTAGCAGCAGCGCGTTTTTCCTTCCCACGCTACAGTTAAAGCTATTTTCACCTAACCCCCCGCGCGGCCTGATTCCCTCTCCTCTGCTTCCTCCCCCAATTCCCGACCCCGCCTCGCCACCGTCTCCCCCGACCCCGCCTCGCCGCCGTCTCCCCCGACCCCGCCTCCCCGCCGTCTCCCCCGACCCCGCCTCGCCGCCGTCTCCCCCGACCCCGCCTCGCCCCCCTCTCCCCCGACCCCGCCTCGCCGCCGTCTCCCCCGACCCCGCCTCGCCGCGCCTCGGTGCCGCCGTCTCCCCCGACCCCATCTCTCTCCCCGCCCTCTGTAAGCACTCTCCCCTTCCGATCCCTCTCTCCCCTTCCGACGGAATCTTCTCTGCTTAGTATGAACCCTAGCTATTTAGTGCTAGTTAGTATGAACCCTAGGCTATTTTTAGTGCTAGTTAGTTAATTACTTAGATGGTAATTAGGGCAGTAGTTCCTAGGTACTAATTAGTTAGTAAGAATTAGGTACTAATTAGGTACTAGAATATTTTTATTTATAGTAAGTTTATTTTTAGTAAGAACTAGTTGAATTAATAGAACTAGTTAGTAAGGACATGTTTCTATTTTTTAGTTAAAGCAATTTTTCCCGCCTCGACGTGGACGATGCCTATCCCGCATCCTCGTCGTCGAGTCAGCGGAGGACGACACCTGCTTGACCAGATCGGCCATGTCCAGGACTGGGCTCCGCCGGGGTGGTACTGGGAGGCGCTACCTACCGGGGGCGCAGGTTGGTGAGGAGCCAGCCTGTCGTTGACCCGAACCTTCTTTGGTGGCGGTCGCGTGGGCCAGTGACGATCCAGAGGCTCGAGGACTCCGCGGAGGTGGTGCGTCACCGTGTCAGTGAGGAGGACGCGCACGTCCGTCGCTACTTGTTTGCGTTGGAGCACAGGTCGTTCTCCAATACCTGCAGGTTCTCCGGGGATCTCACTGGAGCTATGATCCCGTGATGGTGCCTTCTCTGTGGGTGTCCACCGCCCGCGCCGATACCCGTCGTGTGCTAGAGTTTTAGTTGTATTAGTGATGTTATATGTATGACACTATTCGTGATGTATTAGTGATAATATTCGACGATGTACTGACACATGAGATGATCTACTTTTGCTTATTGAATGCATGCTAATTTGAGTCCTATAAGATATTTTGAAATGTATATCTTGTGTTGCTCAATATCCAAGTGGCCGGTCATGTTTGCAAGTTATACTTCGAGTGGCCTATGTTTTGCCGGAGTGTTGATTCATTTCCGTTCCGGCAAATTTCAGGCGCTCGATATGTCCTATTTTAGCAAAGGTCATGCCGGATTTTTCCGTGAATTTTGGCATGACTTGTGCTAAAATATGTATGAAATATCGAGTGCCCCGGATTTGTGTGTTGAGTATCTTGGTAGTTGTCTTCGATCGATTTTCAATTAATGTTTCAACTATGAACATAGGAAATGTATGACGACGAGAAGGATTTCGGTATTTGCAAATACTGCGAAGACGAGCGCGGCCTGTGCGACAGAATCTTCCTAGATGATGATAGGCGCTTCAGCATCAAGCTGGACGAGAACTTCGAAGTGGATACAGTAAGTCACAACGACAAGTCTTTTTTTGCAATTAAGCATGACATCTGCTTCATTTGCTTCAACTTATATTTTTTTACTATTCTACTAGCGTATCCCCTACCATGCAAGAGTTTTTGTATTGGATAAGATAGGTTTCAGTCATAGTATGGAGGAAAAGAAAGTTTTCTTGAAGACCGATCATGGTTATATTTTCCATGCGAAGTTATACAATTCAGATGACTACACCTATTTTGGATGCAAAACATGGCGAGCACTATGCAAGACTTATGCATTTGAGCCTGATATGGTTATTACCTTTGATATTCGTCCGGAAGATGATATTGAAGGTAATACCGACATCTAGGTCAATGTGCAAATGCCTCCAGTTATACCATTATGTAAGTTTCTCAACCATATTTATGTCTTTGATATTGTTTATTCAAAAATAGTTGACAACTAATTTGTATTGTCAGCTTATTTCCGTGCAAGCAAACATGTCCAGCGCTTGGTAGACAGGACCGTATACTGTCCTGGGGCTGAACTCAACTGCGAGGAGCTCAGTCATTATGTTTCATGGCTTGAGGATCTTGATACTGTCAAGACAAATTTTCTTCCTGCATTTAGAAATCTTAGTACTGAAAATGTGCGACCAATAGTGTTCGTAATGAACTACGGTCACATCCATTTAGGAAGGATAGTAAGATTTTTACTTTTTATCCTCATTGCATCTTTTCCATACGTTATTTTTGAAGCTAAACTTCATTGCTAAGTATGTTACCATACGCTGTTCTTCAACAGGGACTCCCGATGAATGTTGTGCCTTATGGGATCGAGACTAAAGGTATCATGAGTATTATCAACTTACGGCCAAGATATCCTACAGCTTACTTTAGTGCATTCAAGATTAGCGACGGATGCTTAATAGTGCAAGACTGGACCAAATATGTGTTGGGGGAGCGCAGAGAAGTACTAGGGAGCAGCAACCAGAGGCGCCTTCCACGATTAGGAGACAGGTTTATCTGCATGCTCCAACTTGATCAAGGAGGAGAGCTATACATGTTTTATGTTCTTTTACCTAAGAGAGAGCAGCAGCAGTGAGTAGCAGGAGTGAGTAGCTGGCTAGAAATGAGTTTCAGGATGATGATGTGCTACACTATTACTATGATGATAAAATAGCTAGTGTTGGTGGTAATGACTATGATGATTATTATTAGCTAGTGTTAGTGGTGATTAAATAAATACTGTTGGTGGTAATGACCATGATGATGATTAAATATCTTGTGCTGGCGGATTAGATTCAAGTGGAGGCAACATGTGGTGCACATCGAAAGTACTACTAATTCAAACTAGATCAAGTTTGGATTAGTAGTATACTTTTGACATGCACCACATGTTGCCTCCACTTGAACTTAATCCACCTTCATTTAATACATTGTTATGGACATAATGATGTAAACCTCGTAACAGCTGGTATTGTACGAATATTTGTATGACGTTGCATAAATACACTAAAAATAAAAAAAATAAAAAAAATACTAGTAGCGATGGAAGGAAAACACGCTGCAAGTAGATACCTTAGCAGTAGCGTGGTACAGGACAAGCGCTGCAGCTATTTGTACTAGCAGTAGCGCGTGATGGCACGCGTTACTGCTAAACAATAGTTGTAGCGCCTTATTAGTAGCGCGGCTTCCCGCGCTACTAGTGGGCACAAAACACGCGCTACTGCTAGGGTTTTCCCTAGTAGTGCTCCGTACCCCGAAAACATCCGGGAGCATCATGAAACACAATTTCCACCGCCGTAACCTTCTGTATCCGCGAGATCCCATCTTGGAGCCTTCGCCGGCACTCTGCCGGAGGGGGATCAACCATGGAGGGCCTCTACATCAACATCCTTGCCCCTCCGATGAGTTGTGAGTAGTTTACCACAGACCTACGGGTCCATAGTTATTAGCTAGATGGCTTCTTCTCTCTTTTCGGATCTCAATACAATGTTCTCCCCCTCTCTTGTGGAGATCTATTCGATGTAAACTCTTTTTTGCAGTGTATTTGTCGAGATCCGATGAATTGTGGGTTTATGATCAAGTTTATCTATGAATAATATTTGAATCTTCTCTGAATTCTTTTAGTTATGATTGAGTTATCTTTGCAAGTCTCTTCGAATTATCAGTTTGGTTTGGCCTACTAGATTGGTCTTTCTTGCCATGGGAGAAGTGCTTAGCTTTGGGTTCAATCTTGCGGTGTTCTTACCCAGTGACAGAAAGGGTTGCAAGACATGTATTGTATTGTTGCCATCGAGGATAACAAGATGGGGTTTATATCATATTGCATGTGTTTATCCCTCTACATCATGTCATCTTGCTTAATGCGTTACTCTGTTCTTATGAACTTAATACTCTAGATGCAGGCAGGAGTCGGTCGATGTGTGGAGTAATAATAGTAGATGCAGTTAGGAGTCGGTCTACTTGTTATGGACGTGATGCCTATATACATGATCATGCCTAGATAATCTCATAACTATGCGCTTTTCTATCGATTGCTCGACAGCAATTTGTTCACCCACCGTAATACTTATGCTATCTTGAGAGAAGCCTCTAGTGAAACCTATGGCCCCGGGTCTATCTCTTATCATATTTGCTTGCAATCTACCTTTATTTGCATCTTTACTTTTTGCACCTATCTTATAAAATACCAAAAATATATTTATCTTATCATACTATCTTTATTAGATCTCACTTTCGCAAGTGGCCGTGAAGGGATTGACAACCCCTTTATTGCGTTGGTTGCGAGTTCTCGGTTTGTTTGTGTAGGTGCGTGGGACTTTTGAGGAGCCTCCTATTGGATTGATACCTTGGTTCTCAAAACTGAGGGAAATACTTACGGTACACTTTGTTGCATCACCCTCTCCTCTTCGAGGAAAACCAACGCAAGCTCAAGACATAGCACCCGGCAACGGTGCCAGAAATTAGTCTTGATAACCCACAAGTGTAGGGGATCACAACAACTTTCGAGGGTGAAGTATTCAACCCAAATTTATTGATTCGACACAAGGGGAGCCAAGGAATATTCTTGAGTATTAGCAGTTGAGTTGTCAATTCAACCACACCTGGATAACTTAGTATCTGCAACAAAGTGTTTAGTAGCAAAAGTGGTATGATAATAAAGGTAACGGTGGCAAAAGTAAAGATAATAGTTTTTGGGTTTTTGTAATAGTTGTAACAGTAGAAATGGAAAAGTAAATAAGCAAAGAACAATATATGAAAAGCTCGTAGGCAATGGATCAGTGATGGATAATTATGCCGGATGCATTCCTCATGTAATAGCTAAAACATAGGGTGACACAGAACTAGATCCAGTTCATCAATGTAATGTAGGCATGTATTTCATAAATAGTCATACGTGCTTATGGAAAAGAACTTGCATGACATCTTTTGTCCTACGCTCCCGTGGCAGCGGGGTCCTAGAGGAAACTTAGGGATATTAAGGCCTCCTTTTAATAGAGAACCGGAACAAAGCATTAGCACATAGTGACTACATGAACTCCTCAAACTACGGTCATCACCGAGAACTATCCCGATTATTGTCACTTCGGGGTTGTCGGATCATAACACATAATAGGTGACTATAGACTTGCAACATAGGATCAAGAACACACATATATTCATGAAAACATAATAGTTTCAGATCTGAAATCATGGCACTCGGGCCCTGGTGACAAGCATTAAGCATAGCAAAGTCATAGCAACATCAATCTCAGAACATAGTGGATACTAGGGATCAAACCCTAACAGAACTAACTTGATTGCATGGTAAATATTATCCAACCCATCACCGTCCACCAAGCCTACGATGAAATTACTCACGCACGGCGGTGAGAATCATGAAATTGGTGATGGAGGATGGTTGATGATGACGACGGCGACGAATCCCCCTCTTCGGAGCCTCGAACGGACTCCAGATCAGCCCTCCTGAGAGAGATTAGGGCTTGGCGGCAGCTCCTTGTCGTAAAACGTGATGAAACATTCTCTCTAATTTTTTTCTCCCCGAACATGAATATATGGAGTTGGAGTTGAGGTCGGTGGAGGTCCTGGGGGCCCACGAGATATGGGGGCGCGCCCAGGAGGCGGGGGGCCTGTCTCGTGGACAGGGTGTGGGCCCCTGGTGTATTTCTTTCACCCAGAAATTCTTATTAATTCCAAAAAGTGCCTCCGTGGATTTTCAGGACATTCCGAGAACTTTTCTTTTCTACACATAAAACAACATCATGGCAGTTCTGCTGAAAACAGCATCAGTCCGGGTTAGTTTCATTCAAATCATGCAAGTTAGAGTCCAAAACAAGGGCAAAAGTGTTTGGAAAGTAGATACGTTGGAGACGTATCAACTCCCCCAAGCTTAAACCTTTGCTTGTCCTCAAGCAATTCAGTTGATGAACTGAAAGTGATAAAGAATAACTTTTACAAACTCTGTTTGCTCTTGTTGTTGTAAACATGAAAAGCCAGCATTCAAGTTTCAGCAAATATTATGAACTAACCATACTCACAATAACACTTTGGTCTCACAATTACTCATATCAATAGCATAACCAGCTAGCGAGCCATAATAATAAAACTTGGATGACAACACTTTCTCAAAACAATCATAACATGATATAACAAAATGGTATCTCGCTAGCCCTTTCTGAGACCGCAAAACATAAATGCAGAGCACCTTTAAAGATCAAGGACTGATTAAACATTGTAATTAATGGTAAAAGAGATCCAGTCAAGTCATACCCAATATAAACCAATAGTAATGAATGCAAATGACAGTGTGCTCTCCAGCGGGTGCTTTTAATAAGAAGGGTGATGACTCAACATAAAAGTAAATAGATAGGCCCTTCGCAGAGGGAAGCAAGGATTCGTAGTGGCGCCAGAGCTCGATTTTAAAATAGAGATTGAATAACATTTTGAGAGGCATACTTTTGTTGTCAACGCAACAACTATGAGATGGCTGTATCTTCCATACTACATGCATTATAGGCAGTTCCCAAATAGAATGGTAAAGGTTTATACTCCCCCAACCACCCACAAGCATCAATCCATGGGTTGCTCGAAACAACGAGTGCCTCCAACTAACAACAGCCCTGGGGGAGTTTTGTTTAATTATTTTGATTTCCTTTGATCTTTTTGGATCATGGGACTGGGCAACCCGGTTACCGGCCCTTTTTCATGAATGAGGAGCGGAGTCCACTCCTCTTGAGAATAACCCACCTAGCATGGAAGATATAGGCAGCCCTAGTGTAACATGAGCTGCTCGAGCATACAAAACAGAATTTCATTTGAAGGTTTGGAGTTTGGCACATACAAATTTACTTGGAACGCTAGGTAAATACCGCATATAGGTAGGTATGGTGGACTCATATGGAACAACTTTGGGGTTTAAGGAGTTTGGATGCACAAGCAGTATTCCCTCTTAGTATAGGTGAAGGCTAGCAAAAGGTTGGGAAGCGACCAACTGAGAGAGCGACAACGGTCATAAACATGCATTAAATTAATTCACACCGAATACAAGCATGAGTAGGATATAATCTACCATGAACATAAATATCATGAAGGCTATGTTGATTTGATTCAACTACATGCGTGAACATGTGCCAAGTCGAGTCACTCAATACATTCAAAGGAGGATACCATCCCATCATCACATCATAATCATTCTAATAGCATGTTGGCACGCAAGGTAAACCATTATAACTCATAGCTAATCAAGCATGTCACAATCAACTATTTCTCTAAATGTCATTGCAAATATGTTTAGTTCATAATAAGCTGACTCAAAAACGATGAACTCATCATATTTACAAAAACAAGAGAGGTCGAGTTCATACCAGCTTTTCTCATCCTAATAAGTCCATCATATATCGTCAATATTGCCTTTCACTTGCACGACCGAACGATGTGTATAATAATAATAGTGCACGTGCATTGGACTAAGCTGGAATCTGCAAGCATTCAACTCAAAAGAGAAGACAAGGTAATATAGGCTCTAAATAAAATAAACAATCATGCATATGAGAGCCACTAAACATTTTCAATATGGTCTTCTCGACCCCCAAAGGAAAGAAAAGAAAATAAAACTATTTACACGGGAAAGCTCCCAACAAGTAAAAAGAAGAACTAGAAATCTTTTTGGGTTTTCATTTTAATTCTAGTACAAGCATAGAAATTAAACTAACTAATTTTTTGGTTTTTCATAAGGTTTATCAAACACACAAGAAGAAAACTAGAAAAATAAATTTAAACTAGCATGGATAATACAATGAAAGAGTATGAGCACCGATGACTAATGTGTGAACATGAACGTAAAGTTGGTGAGAAATACGTACTCCCCCAAGCTTAGGCTTTTGGCCTAAGTTGGTCTAGTACCAAGGACCGCCGCTACTCTCCCCGGTGTACTGGGAGGTGTAATCAGGATACCACTGGCTGGTCATCTCCGAATCCCACTGGACAGATGATGCATGATAAGGGTCTAGTTCAGGTTCCGGCTCAGATTCAGGTTCTGGAGTAAAAGCTTGGGCTCGGTGATTGTACACCGCTTCCGGCGTGACAAGAAAATTTTCTGCAAGCAAATCAAACAACAGAGGCGCCGGCAAAATAATAATCTCAATGTGTTTCTTATTAAATCTAAGTTTATACAAGAGCATCTTCTCTTCGTTATCAACAATAAACTTGTGTGCTACCATGCTCTTGTAATCTAAAATGTGAGGAGGCCATTTTGTCTCCTCTTTCTCATGGTGCCTAATGGGTATCTGAAAATTTCTAGCAAGACGTGCAACATAGATACCTCCAAATATGGGGCCTTTTTTGTACGATTCAGGGCTAGCCGTTTAGCAACAACGGCACCCAAACTAAAAGTATTGTCTCCAAGCAAGGCATGTTGAAGAATGATAATATCAGGAACGCTCAAGTTTCCACATTTCCACGACCAATCAAGCATCTACTAGCAAATATGGCAAAGTAGCCTAAAACAGGAAAGTGTATGCTAGAGACTTTTGCCTCGGAACCCTTCTTTGGCTCCTCTACAGTGATAGTATTAACAAAGCCATCCTCATCTTTACGATGAGGTTCCTCTAATTCTCCCTCATAAGGTATCCTACACACCATGCAAAAATTACGTAAAGACATTTCTCTGAATTCATCATATAAATGAAATGATACTGCTGGCGGTGACTTCTTAGGATAATAATAAAAGTTTTGCACGAAAGTATTAGTGAGTAAGAGATACTGATCGATCCGGTCGTTGATGAAACCGGTGAGGCCTGCAGTCTTGATCAAAGAATAAAAGTCTTCATGAATTCCAGCTTCTTTCAAGAAGTCATTGCATGGCCATTCACACGACCGCACTTCCGCTAAGAGAGGAAGATTATACTTGGCTTTTTCCTTCTCTTTGGCTTTTTTTTCTTGAGAGCTTTGGCTAGAAGAGCCCCTCAAAAATGTCCTTAACATTTTCTGAAAATTTCTGAAATTTTAGTAACTTCAAAATAAAAGTGAATAAAACTAAACAAGATTGGTAGCAACTATTCCTACAAGTGCCTAGAGCCTATATCATGCATTGGGATTGCTTGGGACCTCATAAATTTAACATGCAAGCTCAAGAACATGGTCACCTATGCATTGCAATGAATAAAGCACTAGAACAAAAACTAATTGGACCAATGGAGGAGTCACATACCAAGCAACAATCTCTCAAAGCAGTTTTGTTAAAGGAGCTTTGAGCAAGGACATCGAAAATCGCAGCAAAACGAGCTAGAACTCGTGCTTGAGCTGGATGGGGATTTTTTGGGTAGAAGATGAAGTGTGTGGGTGCTGGCATAAGTGGATGGTGGCCACGAGGGGCCCACGAGACAGGGGGCGCGCCCAGGTGGGGTGGGCGTGCCCTCCACTCTCGTGGCCTGGTGCTTGCCCCTCCTGCAGTGTTTTCAGTGCCTAAAATCCTCAAATATTCCATAAAAAGTCATACTAAATTTGCAGGGCATTTGGAGCACTTTTATTTTCGGGATATTTTTTAATGCATGGATAATTCAGAAAATAGATGGATAATACTATTTTTGCTTTATTTATTCTAAACAAAATA
The DNA here is from genome assembly GCA_963921465.1 of Triticum timopheevii. Lineage (NCBI taxonomy): Eukaryota > Viridiplantae > Streptophyta > Magnoliopsida > Poales > Poaceae > Triticum > Triticum timopheevii. The sequence goes on along the minus strand of OY997268.1, from coordinate 617,412,537 downwards.
GAAAGTAAAAAGTGGGTACAGAAGGTTGTGCCTTCTAGTTTCATCCATCTCATGATCATCAAAATGAATCCACTAACAAGGTTGATCAAGTCTTGTTAACAAACTCATTCCGAACAACACGGAACCGAAGAAATTTCGAATAACACTAAGTTACCTCAACAGGGATATGAAAATCCTCAACAATAAGAATATCATACTTTTTCTTGATAGTAGGGAGAGGAAATTCAAAACCTCCAATAATAATAGTTGGAATTTTTACAATAGAATTGATGCTATGAACTTGAGATTGTTTCCTTGGAAAGTGTACCGTATGCTCATTACCATTTATATGAAAAGTGACATTGCCTTTGTTGCAATCAATAACAGCCCCTGCAGTGTTAAGAAAAGGTCTACCAAGGATATTATACATACTATTGTCCTCTAGAATATCAAGAATAACAAAGTCCGTTAAGATAGTGACATTTGCAACCACAACGGGCACATCCTCACAAATACCGACGGGTATAGCAGTTGATTCATCAGCCATTTGCAAAGATATTTCAGTAGGTGTCAACTTATTTAATTCAAGTCTATGATATAAAGAGAGAGTCATAACACTAACACCGGCTCCAAGATCACATAAATAGGCTTAACATAATTTCTTTTAATGGAGCATGGTATAGTTGGTACCCCCGGATCTCCAAGTTTCTTTGGTATTCCAGCCTTAAAAGTGTAATTAGCAAGCATGGTGGAAATTTCAGCTTCCGGTATCTTTCTTTTGTTTGTGATGATATCCTTCATATACTTAGCTTAAGGATTTACTTTGAGCATATCAGTTAAGCGCATACGTAAGACGATAGGTCTAATCATTTCAGCAAAGCACTCAAAATCCTCATCATCCTTTGTCTTGGATGGTTTAGAAGGATAGGGCATGGGTTTCTGAACCCATGGTTCTCTTTCTCTACCGTGCTTCCTAGCAACAAAATCTCTCTTGTCATAACGTTGATTATTTGATTGTGTGTTATCATTGTTTTTGCTAGGTTAAACATTATCATTAACATTATCACTAGGTTCATGTTCATCACCTGATTGTGTTTCAGCATCAGAAATAGAAATATCATTGGGATTCTCACGTGTGTCTACAGTTGGTTCACTAGAAGCATGCAAAGTCCTATTATTTTTCTTTTTCCTCTTTTTAGAATAACTAGGTGCCTCTAAATTATTTCTCTGAGAATCTTGCTCGATTCTCTTAGGGTGGCCTTCAGGATACAAAGGTTCTTCAGTCATTCTACCAGTTCTAGTAGCCACTCTAACAGAAAAATCATTTTTATTATTTAATTCCTCAAGAAAATAATTTTGAGCTTTAAGTACTTGCTCAGCTTGAGTAGCAACCATAGAAGAATACTTGCTAACGAGTTTGAGTTCATCTTTAAGTCTAGCCATATTATCGCTCATAGGTCCTGTCTCGAAAGCATTATTCTTTAACTCTCTACCAACATAAGCATTAAAACTTTCTTGCCTAGCCATAAAGTCATCAAATTCATCTAAGCATGGGCTATGAAATTTAGTAGAGGGGATTTCAAGTTTATCGTATCTATAGAGAGAATTTACCTTTACTACCCGTGTCGAGTTATCAAGACAATGTGGTTCTTCAACAGGCGGTATATTAAGACCATATATTTCTTCAATAGGAGGTAAATTCTTAACATCTTCAGCTTTTATACCTTTTTCTTTCATTGACTTCTTTGCCTCTTGCATATCTTCAGGACTGAGAAATAAAACACCTCTCTTCTTCGGAGTGGGTTTAGGAATAGGCTCTGGAGTTGGCTCCATTGGTTCAGGAATTGCTTCAGGAATTGGCTCAGGAAGAGTCCAATTATTTTCATTAGTCAACATATTATTCAATAATATTTCAGCTTCGTCGACTGTTCTTTCCCTGAGAACACAACCAACACAACTATCCAAGTAGTCATTGGAAGCATCCGTTAGTCCATTATAAAAGATATCAAGTATTTCATTTTTCTTAAGAGGATGATCAGGCAAAGCATTAAGTAACCAGAGAAGCCTCCCCCAAGCTTGTGGGAGACTCTCTTCTTTGATTTGCACAAAATTATATATTTCCCACAAGCCAACTTGTTTCTTATGAGCAGGAAAATATTTAGCAGAGAAGTAATAAATCATATCCTGGGGACTACGCACACAACCAGGAGCAAGAGAATTATACCAAGTCTTAGCATCACCCTTTAATGAGAACGGAAATATCTTAAGGATATAATAATAACGAGACTTCTCATCATTAGTAAACAGGGTAGCTATAACATTAAGCTTGGTAAGATGTGCCACAACAGTTTCAGATTCAAGGCCTTAAAAAGGATCAGATTCAACTAAAGTAATAATCTCAGGATCAACAGAGAATTCATAATCCTTATCAGTAACACAGATAGGTGAAGTTGCAAAAGCAGGGTCAGGTTTCATTCTAGCATTAAGAGACTGCTACTTCCATTTAGCTAATAATTTCTTAAGATCATATCTATCATTACAAGCAAGGATAGCTCTAGCAGCTTCTTCATTCATAACATAACCCTCAGGGACAACATGTAATTCATAATCATTAGGAGAACCTTCATCATCACTATCATCAATAAGAGCATCTTCAAAATTTTCATTCCCCCTAACTCTAGCAAGTTGTTCATCAAGAAATTCACCTAACGTCAAAGTATATCACGCACAGAAGTAGTTTCATCATGCATAGCAGAAGTGGCATCATCAATAACATGCGACATATCAGAATTCATAGCAGTAGCAGGTTTAGGTGTCGCAAGCTTACTAATAACAAAAGGAGAATCTAGTGCAGAGCTAGATGGCAGTTCCTTACCTCCCCTCGTAGTCGAGGGCAAAATCATAGTTCGGTCGTCTTTCAAGTTCTTCATAGTGATCAACAGATATAAATCCGAAGTGACTCAGAGAATAGAGCTATGCTCCCCGACAACGGCGCCAGAAATTAGTCTTGATAACCCACAAGTGTAGGGGATTGCAACAACTTCGAGGGTAAAGTACTCAACCCAAATTTATTGATTCGACACAAGGGAGCCAAATAATAATCTTGAGTATTAGCAGTTGAGTTGTCAATTCAACCACACCTGGATAACTTAGTATCTACAGCAAAGTGTTTAGTAGCAAAAGTGGTATGATAATAAAGGTAATGATGGCAAAAGTAAGATAATAGTTTTTGGGATTTTGTAATAGTTGTAACAGTAGCAACGGAAAAGTAAATAAGCGAAGAACAATATATGAAAAGCTCGTAGGCAATGGAACAGTGATGGATAATTATGCCGGATGCGATTCCTTATGTAATAGCTATAACATAGGGTGACACAGAACTAGCTCCAGTTCATCAATGTAATGTAGGCATGTATTCCGTAAATAGTCATACGTGCTTATGGAAAAGAACTTGCATGACATCTTTTGTACTACCCTCCCGTGGCAGCGGGGTCCTAGCGGAAACTAAGGGATATTAAGGCCTCCTTTTATTGTCACTTAGGGGTTGTCAGATTATAACACATAATAGGTGACTATAGACTTGCAAGATAGGATCAAGAACACACATATATTCATGAAAACATAATAGGTTCAGATCTGAAATCATGGCACTCGGGCCCTAGTGACAAGCATTAAGCATAGCAAAGTCATAGCAACATCAATATCAGAACATAGTGGATACTAGGGATCAAACCCTAACAAAACTAATTTGATTACATGGTAAATCTCATCCAACCCATCACTGTCCAGCAAGCCTGCGATGGAATTACTCACGCACGGCGGTGAGCATCATGAAATTGGTGATGGAGGATGGTTGATGATGACGACGGCGATGAATCCCTCTCCGGAGCCCCGAACGGACTCCAGACCAGCCCTCCCGAGAGAGATTAGGGCTTGGCGGCGGCTCCATGTCATAAAACGCGATGAAACTTTCTCTCTGATTTTTTTCTCCCCGAACGTGAATATATGGAGTTGGAGTTGAGGTCGGTGGAGGTCCAGGGGGCCCACGAGATAGGGGGCGCGCCCAGGAGAGGGGGGGCGCCAACTTGTCTCATGGACAGGGTGTAGGCCCCCTGGTGTATTTCTTTCGCCCAGAAATTCTTATTAATTCCAAAAAGTGCCTCCGTGGATTTTCAGGACATTCCGAGAACTTTTCTTTTCTACACATGAAACAACATCATGGCAGTTCTGCTGAAAACAGCGTCAGGCCAGGTTAGTTTCATTCAAATTATGCAAGTTAGAGTCAAAAAGAAGGGCAAAAGTGTTTGGAAAAGTAGATACGTTGGAGATGTATCAGATCTCAACAATCTTGCGTATGTACACGAACCATTCGTCCTAGCCAATGATGTGGCGCAGGTTTCCTATGTGAAAGACATGTCTACCAGGCCGAGAAAATGAAAAGATAAGGAAGCGAATGGATCATATGATGAGCAAAAGCGCCACATAGTTCTTTCAGGGAAAAGAAACATCGTGGGAGTGTATGACAAGACAGACATGTCAGAAGATTATGAAAAGTTTGATGAAATTGCTCCATTCAGAGTGAATATTCATCCGAGCATCCAGTTAAATGATGAAGATTATCCATGGTTACAGTGCAAAGGGACACACGCGAAGAAAAAGTTTCACACCCAAAGATCCCACACTGGCATGTGATAGGCTTCACCGTCATAACTTTCTTCTTTAGTGAATTTCCATACTTATATATTTATAAAGTGTCGCTTCGAACAAACCGGAGGGAATCTTTGTAATAGTTAGGGTACTTATGTGTTTTGGTATTTGAAACGTGAAGAAATTTATGTGCAAAAAACTAGATGCACTTTGTCTACAAATTAGTTTGCCAAATAACTCAAATTTAAACTATTCAAATTTGAAAACTACTGGCACTAACAGAAAGTTTGTAATTTTTTGTAACTATAGAAAAAATATTCAGAAATAAATAAATGAAAATAAATAAAATAGAAAAGAAAAAAAATGGTTGAGACAAAAATTAATTAAAAAAAATTTAAACTATTCAAATTTGAAAACTACTCGCACTAATAGAAAGTTTGTAGTTTTTTGTACCTAAAGAATAAATATTCAGAAATAAATAAAGTAGAAAAGAAAAAAACTAAATTTTTGTTGAGACAAAAACTAAATAAAAAAAGCCCACCTACTGGGCCACAGCGGCCTGCACACGACTAGAAACCCAACCTGTAGTTGGGCCAGGATGCAGAGTAGAAGAGGTAGGCCCAGAAGGTCTGCATTGGAGAGGAGCTCAATGCAGTGCCCGCGCCGGGCCATATAAACTGGCCTCGGCGCTCCTCGACTAGCGAGGTGGGACTAAACTTGTGCACAGCCTGGAGCCAGCGCATCCCCTTTAGTACCGGGTAGTGGCTACAACCGGTACTAAAGGGGGTGCCTTTAGTACCAGTTGTAGCCACCACCCGGTACTAAAGGGGTGCTGTTGGGGATATAACTACTGAGTGTAAACCGCCCAGGAGGGGCCGGTTTAAGCTCATCTATATTGAAGCCCATGAAGACAAGGAGTATGGCGCTCTACCATTAAAGCATAGAGGCCCAGAGCCTAATGGCAGATTAGGGCCCCTAATAGTAAACCGCCATAGATGTATTACTTGTATTATAAGTAAGGGAAAGAAGGAAACCGAGCCGGACACTTGTATGAGCCGGCCTCGGGATTCTGTAGACCGGCCGGGCGTCAACCTATGTATATAAAGGGATGACCCGGCGGCGGTTCAGGGACAAGAAAGAACAGCTCGAGAGATAGGTAAAGCGGATTCGCTCAACGAGATCAATCAATCCCACAACAACTGGATCGTAGGCTTTTACCTTCACCGCAAGGGGCCGAACCAGTATAAACTTACCGCGTCCTTTGCTCCGGTTTAACCCCTTTAGGCTAATCTCGTTGCGATGGCTCCAAGACTATGTCCATCCGCTAGGACATCTGACGTGTTAATTCCACGACAGTTGGCTCCCACCGTGGGGCTATCGCACGATGGTTTCGAGTTCTTAAAGGGCAACTTTGAAGGACTCAAGAGATACGCTGTTGGACGGATGACCAAGAGTCGTCGCGGCAAGCTCTACATGGACGATGCAGGCTGGGGCCCGGAGGCCTGCTCAATTGAGTACGGGTACCGGATCCCCTTTGTTGGAATTCACGTTTTCATCGGCAAGATCGGCGAACCAGGCCTGAGCCGGACATCTCCACCGACCTCGTCGAGACGGCTCTGCGTGCAAGTCCTACCCAGGTTCAGCCTGCCATGAAGCGTGCATTCGTAGGGTTCATCCATGGTGCGGAATCTGAACCAGTGTTCGACGGTGAGATGGCCGTCTACTCAGATGGTGAATCATCCACTGGCAAAACCGAGTCGCTGTACCAATTGCAAGATGGCCGGATTGGGTGTTGTTCCGATGGCGACAGTATTCCGGACCCCTTTGGACTGCCAAACCGGGTTGCAATCTTCATGGCCGGTACACAGCCCACCGTGCAATCTTCAACTGCCGCAGCAATGATTTCCGGATCAGCAGCCGGGGCAGGAGGCCCTCCGCACCGGCCGGCTCAAGTTCTTGCCAGTTTGCTGGATGCTTTGACGACATTGTTGACCACGGCAGTCACCCCGGAGACCCAAGATCAGCATAATGCGGATGTTACAAAACTGAAGGATCAGATAATTAGGCCAAGGCGGACTTGGCGGCTGAGGAGGCCAGGATGACTGAAGAGCGGGCCGCTTTAGATGCCCAATCGCAGCAAATCCAGACATAGAATTACCGGCTTATGTTTGATCAGAATGCGCAAAACGAAGTAATGAGGAGGAATTACCGGCATCGTCTGCCGCCGGTTTATGAAGGAATGAATCTCTTCAATACGCTAGGAGCCGGGCCTAGTAATCCGGCAGCAGTAAACCGGACCGAGGGACCTGTGGTGGCGCCGGATCAGCCACGGGTGATGGACCCAACTCGACGGACGGACAACCCGCCGCAATATGTACCAACGCTGCCAGATCATTTCTCTAGCCCTTTGGATAGCATGATTGCTACGGCGTCTCGCTTGGCAGCTATTCCGATGGAGGGTGATTCATTGGCGTTGAGACGCGACGGGCCAGGGATCTTCTTCAAACCGCTGTCGTGCAGCAGCAGGCTTATTCCTACAGCCAAGACAGAATACATTCACCCCCCCATCCGAGCAAGAGCTACAGCAGGCACATGGACGAACCGGCTGTGTCAAGCAATGCGCGGCATCATGATGCCCCACGAGGGTCTAATCCGGCACGCGGCGGTATGAATGCTCAGGATGTGGTAACCAATGGTAGAGCACGACGAGAGGCAGAGATAGCGGCGCAGTTGGCGAGGCAGTACCCGAATCATCAACCCCCTTCGGTTCAACCAGCGGCATCAGTTGAACATGGTTTGGCTTTTAGCTCTTGGGCGGTGCCATGGCTCACCCCGGCTCTGCGTAATGTGCGGCTGCCCAAGGATTTCAAGGGTACGCGCAAAGTGCCTAATTATACCGCCGATCAACCCTCCGAGGCGTGGGTTGAAAGTTATGAGATGGCAATGGAGATGCTGGATGTGGATGAAGAGGCATGTGCAAAATACTTCACCATGAAGTTAGACGGAACTACTCGCACCTGGTTAAAGAACTTACCCGTTAACTCGATCAGTTCGTGGGATGAGCTGAAGGCCCGGTTTATAGCGAACTTCAAGGATACGTGCAAACAACCCATGTCTATTGTGGATCTGGCTGCTTGTGTCCAAGGAGAGAACGAATCAACAACTCATTGGGTGCGCAGGGTTTCAGAAATCCCGCATTCGTCGGACCGCATCAATGCTGATACAGCAATCGTGACATTGGAGGGTAATTGCCGGTTTAAATCGCTGAAGATGAAGTTGGGACGGCTCAAGCGCCATTGCAATGATATGGGAACACTCATGGCAGCTCTGGTTAAGTATGCTGATTCTGATAATACCAAGGATCCTGATTTTGACGAAGAGAAGCCAGAGAAGGGAAAGAAAATGCTGGTACAAAAGGACAGCATAACCAGGCGAGCCATGGGAACAATGGTAAGCGTAATGTGGACAACTCGGATTTTGTGGCTAACACCAATATGCAGGGAAATGTACAGTGTCGTAATGGTAAACCGCCCCAGTGCAGTGGAGGCATAAATCTGGAGCGCCTGTTAAACCAACCCTACCCAAAGTACGGGACGAAGGAGGTTCCGGCCATGCATCTCTGGAAGGATTGTTTCATCATGAGGGAATTCAAAAACTCTGATCTCTTACGGTATGATCAGCGTCCATCTGGCGGTTCCGGTCCAGGGTTTCACGGGACAGGTTAGGGCGGTGGCGGTTCAAACTCAGGATCTCAGAATAATCAGGGCAACCAAAACAACCAAGGTGGTCACAATCAGCAGAGTCATCAGAGCAATCAGCAGCAGTCGGGTTATCAGAGCAACCCAAAGCAGTTCAATGGTGGACAATATCATGTTTTTACCACTAGCTTGTGCAAGAGCGATCAAAAGCTCCATGAAAGGGAAGTGAATTCTGTTGAACCGGCAGTGCCACGTTATCTGCGCAGGTCTGAACAGCCTATTGTTTGGAGTCGGGAGGATCATCCACCCCGGGTTGATAATCCTGGCAATCTAGCTTTGGTGGTTGCACCACAGGTTGGAGGTTATAAGTTCACCAAAGTACTCATGGATGGAGGGAGCATTATCAATATCTTGTATTATGAAACCTTCCGGCGTACGGGGTTAACAGATAAGAATCTTAAACCGTCAAACACTGTTTTTCACGGTGTGGTGCCTGGTAAATCGGCCTACCCGGTCGGTAAGATAGCTCTGGAGGTGGTTTTTGGAGATGATCATGATTCAAGATCCAAGACGGTGACCTTTGAAGTGGTTAAAATCAGAAGTTTGTACCATGCACTGTTTGGACGGCCGGTTTATGCTAAATTCATGGCAAGGCCATGTTCTGTTTATCTGCAGCTCAAGATGCCAGGTCATAAGGGGACCATCACGGTTCACGGTAGACGCAAGATCGCTCTGGAGTGTGAGTAAGGTGATGTGGCTTATGCTGAGTTGGTTTGTGCAACAGAGGAGTTGAAGTTCTATAAGGACAATGTTGATCCGACAGATATGACTTCTCTAAAGAAGCCCACCACAGAGCATGATCCGGCTTTGAAGTTTAAATCGGCTGATGATACTAAATTGGTTGATTTTGTTCCTGGTGATTCATCCAAGCAGTTCAGCATCAGCGTCAACTTGGATCCGAAATAAGAAGGCGCGCTCATCGAGTTCATCCGTTAGAACCGGGACATCTTTGCATGGAAACCTTCCGACATGCCAGGTGTACTGAGGGAACTCACTGAGCACACTCTTAATATTGATCTGAAGTTCAAACCGGTCAAATAGTTTCTTCGCCGCTTTAACGAGGAGAGGCGTAAGGCCATTGGAGAAGAGGTAGCCCGGCTATTGGCGGCTGGGTTTATTGTGGAGGTATTTCACCCTGAGTGGTTGGCTAATCCAGTGCTGGTACTTAAGAAAAACGGCACTTGGCGGATGTGTGTGTATTACACAGATTTGAACAAAGCTTGCCCAGCTGATCCCTTTGCCCTCCCTCGTATTGATCAAATCATTCATGCTACGGCGGATTGTGAGCGTTTGTGTTTCCTGGATGCTTACTCGGGTTACCATCAGATCAAAATGGCAGTTAAGGACGAGGAGAAGACAACTTTTATAACTCCTTTTGCAGCCTTCTGTTATGTATCTATGCCTTTTGGGCTCAAGAGTGCTCAGGCGACTTATCAATGGTGTGTGCAGGATTGTCTCCATAATCAGATTGGGCGTAATGTTCATGCTTATGTGGATGATATTATGGTGAAATCCAAGAAAGCAGAGACACTCATAACTGATTTATAGGAAACTTTTGATAACATGAGGGTTTATAAGATGATGCTCAATTCGGCTAAGTGTGTTTTTGGTGTACCGGCTGGCAAGCTCTTAGGCTTTCTGGTGTCCAGCAGGGGCATTGAGGCTAATCCGGAAAAAATCAAGGCTATTACATCTCTGGCTAAACCGGCGTGTATCAATGATGTTCAACGTATGGCGGGTCGTATTGCGGCTTTGAGCCGGTTTATCAGCAGGTTGGGAGAAAAGGCGATCCCTCTGTATCAGATGTTGAAGAAGACAGACAATTTTGTCTAGAGTGATGCTCCTAATGCGGCGTTTGAGGACTTAAAGAAGCAGTTGGCTGAACCGCCAGTTCTTGCTGCTCCGGTTGATAAGGAGCCATTGTTGTTATACGTGGCTGCTAATGCCTGGGCTGTCAGCGTAGCTATTGTGGTGGAACGCAAGGAGGTTGGGAAGGAATACCCAGTTCAAAGACCGGTTTATTATATCAGCGAAGTGCTCATTGAGTCAAAGCAAAGGTATCCGCATTGGTAGAAGCTGGTGTATGGGGTTTTCATGGCAAGTCAGAAGCTTAAACAGTACTTTCAAAGCCACCCCATCACAGTGGTCAGTTCCGCTCCTTTGGAGGATATAATCCAGAACAGGGAGGCAACTGGCCGGGTTGCTAAGTGGGCTATTGATCTTGGACCACACGGTTTGAAATATATGCCTCGCACAGCTATCAAGTCCCAGGCCCTTGTGGATTTCATCAATGATTGGACAGAGTTGCAGGCACCGGAAGACAAACCGAACAGCACATATTGGACTATCCACTTCGATGGGTCCAGCCAATTGGAGGGCTCGGGGGCTGGAGTTATCCTTACTTCCCCTCGAGGTGATAAAATTCATTATGTTCTTCGCCTAATGTTTCCTTGTACTAACAATGCAGCTGAGTATGAGGCCTTACTCCATGGTCTTCGAGTGGCCAAGGAAATGAACTTAAGCCGGGTATGATGCTTTGGAGACTCCGATCTGGAGGCCCAGCAAGTTTCAGGTACTTGGGATTCCAAGGATCCACTCATGGTGGCTTACCGACAAGAGGTGGATATTGTCGCTGGTCATTTCAAAGGTTATCAACCGGAGCACATTGATCGGTGCAAAAATGAGGCAGCTGATGCTTTAAGCCGGCTGGGATCTCAGCGTAAACCGGTGCCGCCCAATACCTTTCTGGATGTCTTGCACAACACGTCAGTTCAGTTGCCTACAAAGGAGGACCTCGCTATTCCTGATCCGGAGGCACAATTGGTGGCCGCTTTACATATTATTCTGATTGGACGGTTGCGTATTTGGCATATATGAACCGGGGCGAGTTGCCAGAAGATGAAGTTTTGGCCAGGCAGATAATCCGGTGATCCAAGTCCATGGTCATTCACAACGGCGAGTTACACCATTGTAGTTTATTAGGTGTGTTCCAGCGCTGTGTTTCTCCTGAAGAAGGTCGTGAGATTCTACGTGAGATCCAGTAAGGAGACTGTGGTCATCACGCCGGTTCAAAATCCTTGGTTGCTAAAGCTTTTTGTCATGGCTTCTATTGGGTGACAACTCATGCTGATGTTGAGGATTTGGTGAGGCGATGTGACAATTGTCAAAAATTCTCACGACGAGCTCATGTTCCGGCTCAGGAGCTACGAATGATCCCAATCACTTGGCCGTTTGCTACTTGGGGGGCTTGATATGGTAGGGCCCTTCAAGCGATCCAAAGATAAGAAGACCCACCTTTTGGTGGCGGTTGACAAATTTACTAAATGGGTTGAAGCGGAGCCAGTAAGCAAGTGTGACGCAGCTATGGCGGTTCAATTCATCAAAAAGGTGATCTTCCGCTTTGGTTTTCCACACAGCATCATCATAGATAATGGCACGAACCTCTCCAAAGGCGAGATGGAGGACTTTTGTCAACGAGAGAACATCCGGCTTGATGTGTCGTCCGTGGCTCACCCCCAGTCTAATGGTCAAGCTGGGAGAGCTAATCAGGAAATTTTGAAGGGTATCAAGCCTCGGCTTATGGTTCCTTTGAAGAGGATGCCGGGTTGTTGGGTGGAGGAATTACCATATGTGTTATGGAGCATAAACACCACCCTGAATCGATCTACGGGTTATACACCTTTCTTCATGGTTTAGGGGGCAGAGGCGGTACTCCCAAGTGATATTCTTCATGACTCGCCCCGGGTTGCCAATTATGTTGAAGCGGACAACGAGCAAGCACGCCAAGAAGCACTGGACCTGTTAGATGAAAAACGGGACATGGCGTTGGCTCGTTCGGCGGTTTATCAGCAAGACCTGCGGCGTTATCACAGCCGCCGGGTTAAAACAAGAACCTTTCAAGAAGGCGACTTAGTGCTCCGGCTCATCCAGGATCAGACCGAGATGCACAAGTTATCCCCACCTTGGGAAGGGCCCTTTGTGGTCAACAAGAATCTGCAGAACGGGTCATACTACCTCATCGACGTTCGAGAGCACAAGGACTCAAGCAAATCGGAGGAGGAGACCCATCGGCCGTGGAATATCGCTCATCTACGGCCTTACTACACCTGAGCCATGGGCTCTCAGTATGTACAAATTTTGACAATGTATATATTATGATCAATAAATTAGACCAGGCATCATTGCTACAAGCAGGGCCTCTGCCGTTCTTCAAATATTTCTTGGTCACAAGGGGGCTTCTGCTTATAAAGCGACATCCTATTTATCCATTAAACCGGCCATCATGCCACAACAAAGCTTGGGAGCTTCACAACCAAGGGGCCAAAGAGAGTTTTTGTTGCTAAAGCACAGCTCAAAATTAGGCACCCATTGAGCATAGCTCACAAAGTTACTTGGGGGCTCTTTGTGCAAAGCAGCAAAGAGTTTGAGAGGACCCTTGTAATTGGCTATCAAGCCACGGCTTGGAAGCCTGGTGTATTCACCTAAAACCCTGGGTTAGCCTGCCTTCGTCAATTAAGCCACTCCTGTCCAGGTAATCCTGGTATGACCCGCCGAATGTTTGACAAGTCAATCTTATACAGACCCTGAACGTGTCAAAGTTAAAATGACGATTGGTTAATCACTACAGGAAACAGTTAATTTGCCGTCTGTGGATTACAGACAGCAAAGACGTAAATCCAGACGGCAAAGAGTTTGCCGTCAGGAAGTAGACGGCAAAGTCAGACGGCAAAGATAAATCGACAAAGAATACTTTGCCGTCTGCTATTTTTTCTGGATGACGGCAAAGATTTTGCCGTCAGTCTATACTGTTTGCCGTCAACTAGACCGTCCAGACGGCAAAGAAAAGCAACCTAACAGACTAACGACCCTGACGGACGGCGTCAGTGTTTTGCCGTGAGCCAGACTACTTCTTTGCCGTTAGGCAGAAACATCACAGACGGCAAAGCGTTCTTTTTTATTGAAAAAATTGGATCAATAGTCTCGTCACCGCACGTCCACATCATCTCGTACAAATCTCGTTGGAGCAGAGATTCTTGCCGCCCTCACAATCCAACAGCCAAGCTGCTCACCATGCCGACCTCACCGGAGAAGAGATGTTGGCCGCGCCCGACCTCACTGGAGAAAAGAGCCGCTGTCGGAGGGAGTCCACGCTGGATGGAGGCCACGCCGGAGTGAGGAGGCAACGAAAGGAGGAGGTCGCGCTGCTTGCCGGAGTGAGGAGGCACCGGAGGGAGGAGGCCGTGCTGCTCGCCGGAGTCAGGAGGCCACGCCGCTCAGCGGCCCACGCCGTGCCGCCCGTGCTGCTCATCAGTGTGAGCAGGAGATGGAGGGAGGAACCCACGCCACTCGCGTTACTCGCTTGGGTGAGAAAGCCACGCTGCTCGCCGGAGTGAGGAAGCAGCCAAGCCGCCCGCGTTGTTCATGCCGTCTGCGTCGTGCTGCTCGCCGGAGAGAGGAGGCGCTGGAGGAAGGAGGCGCCAGAGGGAGGAGGACGCGCTGCCTGGAGAGAGGAGGCGCTGAAGGGAGGGGGTCCCGCTGCTCGCCGACCTGTGCTGGGGAGCGGGCAGCGGCGTGAGGCCTCCGGTGTGGGGCGCTGAGGAACGGGCAGCATCGCAAGGCAGGAGGCCGGCGGCGGCTTCGATGGTGTCGAGGGATGGGGCCGGCTTGACGGGGATGGGGGACGGGGCCGGCTCAAGGGAGGAGAGAGGATGGGGCAGTTGGAGGGGAGCGTGGCTGGGTGCAGGGTGGCCGGCGGCGACCGTGGCGTGGCTGCTGGGGAAGAGATAGAGAACATGGGGGGAAAGGGAGAGAGAACATGGTGGGGTCGGCTGAGGGTAAGAGAACTTGGGAAGAGAGAGAGAATGTGTTGGGGGCGTGGGAGAAAGATACAGCATGCCACCTCATCGATCCGGGAGATCGATCCATGAGGTGTGTTTATTCTTTGTCGTCTGCCGTTTTCGCATACGGCAAAGTTTTCTTTGCTGTTTGTAATAAAAATCATAGACGACAAACTTTTCTTTGCCGTCTATAATAAAAACCGCAGACGACACAGTTTTCTTTGTCGTCAGTCATTCTTTGCCGACAGCAGCTGATGGCAAAAGTGCTGTTTGCCGTCTACCGCGATGAAAAGCTGACGGCAAAGATGCTCACTGACGGGAAACTAGCTGTTTCCTGTAGTGATTGGAGGCCCATCTTAAAAGGCTTTGTCAAATGGTTTAACTCAGCGGCCTGGCAGCCCATGAAAAGCCTTGAATTTGGGCCTGACAGCCATTGAAAAGTCTCGACTACAAGTTTTTATTTGATTTTGTTTTTGCAAGGTTTTATCTCTTTTGACAAGGTTTTGAGTTAAACAGGTGTCCATTGACCCGGCCCGACTATAAGTCATTACATCAACCCGGTGTTTCTTAACCCAGTGTGTCTTTCAGTTATCAGCTGTTAGCACATAATCAATTATGAACTGGCGTTTCTTAGCCCGGTCTGGCATTGACTATAAGTTGCTAGGATGATCACCCGACATGGCTTATTATACACCAACAAAACATGGTGGTAGTTTTCAAACACTCAAGATTTGGGTTATCACCCTTACTACACAAGTTGGTAAACCAACAATGTGATTCAATATCACAGATCTGATTTATTTCATATTTCATTGCTTTCCAACCTTGGTTATAAAAACTCTGGTTCTGTATTGGCTATCATAACCCGTCCAGCGGTAAACCGCCAGGGCATGTTTAAGTTTTTCAAATGCAGAAGGCAGGATTTTACATAAAGTACTAAGGCACATAAAGCAAGCATAGCAACAATCATGCCGGATTAGAGTGTCATGTAGCAGTGCACGACGGCAGAAGATCAAAGTATTTCAACTAGCCTATTACAAGGCACTTTGATGCCCAAAAGAATAATTGTTTGTTGCACAGAATGCTATATACGGAAATCAAACCGGTTGCCGGATTATGATTCATCACCAGGTTGACGCGAAGTTGATGGATCATCTTGCGTCGGTTCAACCTCATCCTCCTCACCCAGTGGCTGGAAGTCAATGGTGGCCCAATCAATCCTGGTTAAGGCTTGGAAGACAGCTTCGTTGCTTATAAGATTGGATGGTCAACGTCAGGGGCATAGGTGTGCTTACGGATTGGCGGGATAAGATTCTGCGCCTCTTTCACAGCTGCATCAACCCGTTTGTTGTCTGCGTCATAGCTAGACCGATGGACAGACAAGTTAATTTCTTCGGCCAATTTGCTTGCAAGCGGGCGCATCTCCTTGGTCAAGGCCTTGAGAGCTTCGCTCTCAAATTCTGACCCATCTTGTTGGCTAGGATAGCCCTGTCCGATATCTTCCGGATCAAGATCAGCTATCCACGCTTTGGCCCGAGTCAGTGCTGATAAAGCGCCAGCCCTTGCAGCAGATCGCTTTACCTCCTCTATCTAGGCAGGTGTCATAGATAATTTGACCAAGGTATTCTTGATCAAGGTTGGCGCCGGTTTATTGTATGAAGCTGCGCAGATGACTCGTTGAGCACTGGTATACAGTTGCTCTAGCAAATTATAGGCTGCTTTCAATTTCATCCGCATGTCCGAGCCCAGATGAGCAACACGACTACCTAAAACGGTTTAAGAATTTACTATTAAACCGGCAGTTTCAAAGCTGTTAAGAAAGGCTCTTGAGAAGAATGCTTACCAAATATAGCAGAGGTCATAGCATTGACCTGACGCTTTAAATCAGTTAGCTCTTCCGCCACCGGTTTAAGAGCCGCTTCAGCATCCTAAGCCCGCTTTAATAGAGCAGCCTTCTCAGTTTCCCAGTCATCCCGCTCGCTCTTGAAGCCATCCTTTAATTGCTCCATGGCAGTTAAAGCGCCCTTCAGTTCGTCTCTAGCTTTGGAGGTTTCTGCCTACTGGGATTTGATGTTTTCCTGAAGATCGGTGATTTGGGAATCCTTATTGCTTAAGTCGGCCTGCAACAGACAGATAATAAGTGTTAATATTTTCTCAAAAGTCCCAAGCACATAACAAGTTATACACTTGGCACTTGGGGCCTAATGCGGATTGCTTTTCTTTAACTGGTATTTTAAGTCCCAGGGCTCAATACACGTATTAAACTTGGCACTGGGGCTAATGCTGAATTGATCAGATAAACCGGAGGTGAAGGAAGTCAACAAAGATAAGATTTGCAACAGAAAATCCCGATTCATCTTCAAGAGATAAACCGGCCCTTGGGGACTACACAGTTGAAGGTTTTTCTATAAGAAGTCCCGGTTCATCTTGAAAAATTAAACCGGCCCTTGGGGGCTACACAGTTGAAGTCTTTTCTATCAAAAGTCCCGGTTCATCTTGAAGAGGTAAACCGGCCCTTGGGGGCTAAAATGGAGTTGATATAAAGCATAACGGAAAACTTATAAAGTGTTTGAATGAAAGTTGCTCCTTCATCAAGTTGACTAAACCAACCTC
Organism: Triticum timopheevii; assembly: GCA_963921465.1. Classification (NCBI taxonomy): domain Eukaryota; kingdom Viridiplantae; phylum Streptophyta; class Magnoliopsida; order Poales; family Poaceae; genus Triticum; species Triticum timopheevii. The sequence goes on along the minus strand of OY997268.1, from coordinate 617,395,703 downwards.
GTAATCACAACTTGTGTACAGGCGGTTTAGGTACCCAGAGTGGAGTTCCTGAGCATTGAGATGAGCACAACTTGACAAATCAGTCTTCTACTTGCCTTTGTCAACATCAGCAAATTCCGCTTTAGCACTGTGCTTTGACAAAGCAACAGGGTTGCCAGGAGAAGTGTGGCCAAAACCGGTAATCACAACATCATCAGTTGCTTTATTTGGGCTCGCCGGTTTATCAGAGGCTTTGGCTGGGCTCGGCGGATCAGCAGCTGGACTTGGAGGATTGGTAGTTGGGCTTGGCGGATCAACATGAGGACTAGCCGGATTAGCTTCTGGCGGATCAGCATAAGTGTCCTGACCTTGTCGTATAGGATCATCCATAGCAATATTAGTATCTCCACCAGCACCTTCTGAGGTCCTCTCCGGTTCAAACTCCTCAGTGGAATCATTCAGTTTCGCTTTTTTACTAAGTCGGGCTTTGGCGCTGCAAATAACAAAGGTTAATATGGTAAACCGGTGCAAGAAAGCAAAACTAAGATAACTATACTTACCCAGGGACGGTCTTCAGGGGAGGCAGCTGTGTGGTTGATGAGTCGCCAGAAGATGAATTGGAAGTTCCCTGATAATTTGAATCAGATGGATTAAGAGGGTATCGGAAGCAACCGGCCAAGGGATAAGATTTATTAGAAGAACAAGAGACCTCTACGCGGCCTGTGTGTCCGGTAAACCGGAGGAGGTAACCTGTTGGCCACTATGCCGGGTTGTGCGATGAGCTTCAGGGTGATGTGTCTTCAAAGGAAAGTATGGATCCAAATGAGTGAGAGGATGTAAACATTTCACTTTTCGGACTGCGCGACGGATTTTTTGTACTGGTACAAGATCTGAATCGGAAGATAGGGGAATTACCTCTACATGATCAGCATGGCTGGCTTCCGCATCATTCCGATAATGATCATTGTTAAGAAGATGCATGAGAAATGAACCAAGGGAGTCAAGTTCTACCTCTAATTCCGAGTCATCAACATCTTCGGGCGGATCAGAGGACTCAGCGGTTTTCTTCTTTGCTGGCCTCTTTGTGGACTTGCTCTTAGCATGAGGTGCTCTCGCCGGTTTGTCTTGAGGTTTCGCCGGTTTGTCTGAAGTTTTCTTCTTCCAGAACGGATCTTTGGCCTGCAAGGATAAACACAAGGTTATCAAAAAGTGTTAAAAGGGGAGACAGATTAAAAGGCAGAAAGATAAAATCTTACAGCTGGCGGTTTGTTTGAGACATAAAAGGGACGCAGCCCAGTCTGGCTGCACTCAGATATCGGTTCATCTAGCATCTTTTTGACAGACTCGGTGATTTCCTCATCATTCATCTGTATTTCAGTGTGCCGTTGAGGATCCTTAAAATCCCCGGTATATTCATGCATCAATCTGGTGCGACGTCTTAAGGGCAGGATACCCCATGAAACCCAGCAACGGACAAGGTCAATTACGGTTAAACCGTTTGCTAGAAGGGTCCGGAGCTTAGCAAGCTGAGGTGCATATGTTTGTCATTCTCTGGCAGTAAGCCGCTGAGGCAGTGGATGTTCATTGCTGAGTCGGTAGGCACGATAACCCGGCAGAGGATTTTCATCAACAGGGGTAGTGTTCCGACAGTAGAACCACATCTGATTCCAATCCTTGGGGTGGCAGTGATGTTTGGCATGAGGAAAATTTACTTCTTTCCTTTTTTGAATCGACACTCCGCCGAGTTTAGTATTGGGGCCGTCAGAAAATTCAGTATGGCGGTTCAAGTGGAAGAAGTCTTTGAAAAGTTCAACAGTCGGTTCTTCTTGCAGGTAAACTTCACAGAACACTTGGAAATTGCGATGTTGGACACAGAGTTCGGTCCAATGTCTTGTGGATGGAGTTGGAAGTTGGCAAGTACATCACGGAAATTTTTTGATCCGGGAGGGCTAAACCCTCGGTCCAGATGCTACATAAACACAACCACTTCTCCATCTTGTGGTTCAGGAGGATTTTCAGTGCCAGGGACTCTCCAATGAACAACCTCTTTCTTGGCTAAAGCGCCAGTCACAACATACCCAGTGAGTTGCTTTTCTGTAATCCGGGAAGGAACCCAATTGCAAGAGGAGAACTGTTTGGCCATTTTTTATGATAAACTGTAAAGGAAGTTCAAATGCCGGTTCACGATTCAAGATTGATATGCATAAGCCGGTGTCAAACCGGGGGAATAGTAAAAGCATGTGAGCATAATAAACCGGATATGGATGTTCAAGAAAAGATGGTGGTTTATGTGAGGGCTAATGGTACCTGGCGGATTTTCATTTTCTACAGGTTAAACCGCCTATAGTGGTATGGATGAAAAACAGATCTGAAATCGCTAAGTACTACACAAACAGGTTTCACAAGCTAAGGATTATCATTATGGATCTAGCATAGTTCAGGAAAAGGAAAAATATCAAAGCCCTAAAATGGCGACAGCAGAACGGAAAGGATTCGGATGGGGTCTACTTGTAGTCAAAAGGATACTATGGTGAGGCGAAATAAACTACAGCTTCGGCCGCAAAGGAAAGATGTCAAGCTTATCTAGATTCGATGAGACAGTGAGGTCGAAACAACGAACGCGAACGAAAACTGATGAACACGGATGAACACCGAAACCCTAATGCAGATCTATGGTTGAGGGAAGGAGGCTTACCGGATACACAGGAGTGGCGGAGAAGTGTCGCGGATCTCTGGTACGTTCAGGTTGATGCAGCGGCCAATGGTGATGTAGAGCTTGAAGGTCGAGTGCGGCGGCAGAGCTTAAGGGTTCGAGAGTCGCGAGGAGGAAGAAGAAGCACGGAAGGGGAAAAGGGAAAGACCCCTGGGCCTATTTATAATGCGAATGGATAAGTAAGGCAAGCGCGGGAGTCAAGGAGCCTGAAACGGAGAATGGGGCTCAGCTGTCGCCTCGATCTTCGGAGATCAGTTAATAAAAGGGAATCTTTATGAATTTTTTAAGCAGATGACGTCACGGCGGTTTACGGCGATTTCAGAAGATAATGTCATGGCAGTTTAAGGTTAACATGAAGATGTTTCAGATCAGATTTTTTCTAAGTATTAAAGATTGACATGAACAGGTTCAAATCAAGTTGGGGCCTAATGTTGGTGATATAACTACTGAGTGTAAACCGCCGAGGAGGGTCCGCTTTACGCTCATATATATTTAAGCCCGTGAAGACAAGGAGAATGGCGCTCTACCATTAAAGCTTAGAGGCCCAGAGCCCAATGGCGGATTAGGGCCCCTAATAGTAAACCGCCATAGATGTATAACTTGTATTATAAGTAAGGGAAAGAAGAAAACCGAGCCGGACACTTGTATGAGCCAGCCTCGGGATTCTGTAGACCGGCCGGGCGTCAACCTATGTATATAAAGGGACGACCCGGCAGCGGTTCAGGGACAAGAAAGAACAGCTCGAGAGATAGGTAAAGTGGATTCGCTCCCTGCTCATCGAGATCAATCAATCCCACAACAACTAGATCGTAGGCTTTTACCTTCACCTCAAGGGGCCGAACCAGTATAAACTTCCTGTGTACTTTGTTCCGGTTTAACCCCTTTAAGCTAATCTCGTTGCGATGGCTCCACGACTAAGTCTTTTTGCTAGGACATCTGACGTGTTAATTCCATGACAGGTGCGTTTCCCGCCGATTCGCCTGGCTAAAATAGACCTTTAGTACCGGTTAGTGGCTCCAACCAGTACTAAAGGCATGTTCTATATAAAAATACACTTCAAAAAAAATTGTCAGTTCTCCCTCTGCTTCTTCGCCTCTGCCCCGTCGCCGCCGCCCCTCATCGCCGCCCCCACTGCCGCCGCCGTCCCATGCTGTCGCCACCCCGTCCCGCGCCGTCACCGTCCCCGTCGTTGCCCCGTCGCGCGCCATCGCCGTCCGGCCCCTCACCGTCGCCGTCGCCTTGAATCAACCACGCCTCGTTGTCGCCATCGCCTGGACCTCGCAGTCGCTGTCGCCTTGACCTCGCCCGCGCGTGCTGTGAGCCCCTCCCCCGGCCTCTCCTCCCTCCAATCCACCGCGCCGCCACAGGCGCCAGCCACGCGCGCGCACACACATTCACACACTACACGCACACACTCACACTCACACTACACGCGCGCACACACATGCACACACACACACAATTTTCCGGTGTTTAATTTTTTGTTTTTTCTGTTTTCTGTTTTTCATACAAAGTTTTGGATGAATTAATTAATTAGATTAGATTAATGTCAAATAGTATATAGAAATGTTATAGAAATGTCAGAAATTTTAGAAATGTTAGTTTTAGCTAGATGAATTAGATTAATTTCAAATTGTTATAGAAATTTTAGTATTTAGTTTTTTATAATTTTAGTTCTACAAATTTAGAATTTGCATATAAGAAATCACAATCCAATCATTTAAAAAATGTTACTTTTGCGGCGTATAGTATTTGTTCTCGACGATGTCCGGCCCGCATCCTCGCTGTCGACCCGTTCACGATGACGTCCTGCTTCAGAGGACCCATGTCCGAGACTGGGCTCCGCCGGGCTGGCACCGGGAGGTGCTACCTTCAGGGGCTCGCCGCTTGGTGAGGAACCCGGGTCCCTTCGTCGACCCTGAGCTCCTTTGGTGGCATTCCCGTGGGCCACTTTCGGTGTGGAGGGAGCCGGGCCCGCCGGAGGTAGTGCGTCGCCGTGTTAGGGAGGAGGACGAGCACATCCGTCGCTACATGGCTGCTATGGACGTCAGGGTCTCCAAGACCTGGCAGGGTCTTTGGGGAGATGACCGGAGCTACGATCATGTGATGGTTCCTTCTCTTTGGGTGTCCACCACCTGCGCCTCAGGAACCGCGAGTGGTCTAGATTATTCTGTAATATTCGATCTTTATTAGCTAGCTAGCTAGTGATGTATTCGATATATAATATTCGAGATGATGTATTTGAGATTATATATTATTCGAGACGATGCATATTATGTACTATGATTCAGGATTTCCTATTATTGATTGCATGCATGCATATTGTAATTTGAATACTAAATTGTTTTATATTTCTTCTGGATTTGTTAAATAAAAGATATGGCGGACAATACCGGCAGAGAGGGAGAAGAGGCCCTGTTCGAGATCATATGCTCCCCTCGCGCGCCAGATAATCGAAATGAAGAAGATGACGGCTCCCAATATCTGAACAATAACAGGGAGGGTGATGATATGATATTCGATCGCGACGACCAAATTGATGAAGTCATGGATTATGATGGCGAAGAAATTAATGATTATGATGGCGACGAAATTAATGATTATGATGGCAAAGAAAATGTTGATCTTGATAAAACAATGACCGGCGAGGTATATTTTTATAAGCAGGCATCTGGTGATCATCACATGTTTTAAATGATTTGAAGATATATTAACGAATCGATCTTTGTTCTTTTTAGCCCTCCGAATCGAGCAAATCTTCTACAGGCAGAGTGCGTGGCCCGTGAAAAAAGTTGAAGCAGGGCGTAAAGTACAACATGGATGCCATCAAAACTAATGGCGAACCAATAACGCCTAAGAACATTGCGAATAAGTTCGTTTGTTAGTGCGGAGTTCTTGTGAAGGACAAACTCCCGATCTCCCTTCAAGAATGGAAAGAGCCATCAAAGCCCTGTCCAGATCTAACTTTTGTCGATGACAGAGCAAAAAAAGCGCTTTGGGAAGATCTCCTGGAACATTTCACCCTACCAGATCATTTCACAGCTGCAGATGTGGAGAAAGTCAAGGACGCTACTCTTAGGAAGATGGTAATTGCATTCAACAACCACAAAACAACTGTATGGAAGGATTACGTCAAAGCAGGAAAGAAGACTCCAGAATTCAAGGGAACACTGGAGAACCAAAGAGAACACTGGGACGATTTCATGAAATTCAAGGAATCAGAATTTTCTAAGGAACGGTCCAGAAACACCAAGGCCAATGCCAGAAAAAAGCAGTAATTCCATAGGCTGGTGCCAGGTGGCTACGCGGTGGCAATGCCTAAGTGGGATAAGTCTGAACTAGAGATGTTGGCTGCATAGGTCACTCCAGTTACATTGAGCTGCCCCCACAGGTGCAGAAGTTCGTTCTATGCGCATGGGGGGCATTGGACCCGAAGACAAGCGAGGTTCCGAAGAAGGCATGTCTTAAAGGAGCTGATGATAAGTTAGTTGAAGCAATAGAAGAAGCTCGAAAGGGGGTGTTCATGCCCAACAGAGAACGACGAGCTTACGCACGCCCTGGGAAATCCTGAACACCCGGGAAGAACACGAGGCAAGGGCATTGTTCCGTGGTATGAGGGATTTTCTGAGTGGAACACCGACTAAAGAAGCCGTGCGAGAAGGAAGATGGAGGAGGAGAAGAAGAAGAAGCTGGAGGACGAGCAGAGGAAGCAAGAAGCAGAACGTTTCCAAGGCCTAGAATCAGCGCACGCGGACTTGGCACTCAATTGCGGAGGCAGCAGCAGCAGATCAACTCGCTTAGCCAGGAATGGGGGTCTCAGCAGCGACCGCAGCTAGCGGATGATCCAGCATTGGATAGCACCGTCCCATCCATGTCGAGAAGCAGCGTGGGTTCCGCCCCGGGCGACGAACTGCTGGATAGATAGCCTGTGGATGACATCATGAAGAACACTAACTGTGAGCTACACTTCAAAATAAAGAACATATCCGTGAACATCGCCGTGTCAGGGTCAGATCAATACAACAGAATTATTAGCCATCCTATAATTTCTACAGTTTCTTCAAAATGAATTCTAAAACTACGACTATCCACATGGTACGTATGCCCTCCAGCGTTAAGCAAAGTGTATGAGGCCTAGACTTCATCTAATTTCCTATACATGTTATAATAGAGTTATACCAGCTTCCCAGATTTCCCAATATCATGTCCAATAGTGTTTATAATATTTCATTCGCAGATCTATATCTGACTTGGAAACTGTTGTTAATAAAAAAAATTATGTTGGAATAATGGACTACTTGACGTACACAGGTTTTTATTTACAGATTAACTTTTTTGTGCTCCCTCGGTTCTAAATTGGTGGCACACTGTTTAAAAAATAGAAGTCCCAATCTTGGAGGAGTATGTCGAAGGTCTCAAGCTTGACAATTTTTTCAGTATAACATGGTAAGAAAAAGTATTCTTGCAATTGTAACCAGGAAATACATATTTGTTCGGTCCAGTTCTAATAATATAGACAGCATTTCCTTTGCTTTTCTTTTCTTAAACGTCCAGATTCTAAAACTGTCAGCTATATAACATGCAGTAGATGGCCGTGTGCATCCTCGATCCAGAGGCCAGGGGTTTCAACCTCCTTTTTGAAAAAAAAAAAAACATGCAGTAAGGTACTTTCAGCTGTAGATGACCTTTTTTTTGCGGGGGCACCTGTACATGACCTATCTAATTCAGTTTACCCTTTTAGTTTGGTGAGTTTCATATTTATATCACTGAATTCTGTAGATTCATAAAAGTGAATATATTGTCGATTAAATCTTCTTTCACCAGAATAGTAGAATTATGTGTTCCACTGTGCACATCATAATATTTAGATTTATATATTTCTGAAAGTACATTGACATTCTGAAAAAAAAAATCTTCACTTGCAATGGCAAAAGATATCTGTGAGCCACTTATGCAATAGATAATCGTCGCACACAGATTGTTATTACGAATTATAATATTTATGTCGGTTGTTATAGGACTTTGGTTACTGCCAATTTTGAGTATGCTTGCATGGTTGACCTCCCTGGTAATATTTCTGCTCTTGCAGGTCAACATTAGCTTTGTTTTTCTGAAGGTATTGAATTGATTTTCACTTCCTTTGTTTGTAGCTCTTTCTAATTCTATTACAGATGCCATAGTATAATATCTAATTGTTTCAGATGAATATAATACGTTCATTGTGGTTAAGTATAGGGGAGGAATCAATTATTGTTTTAAGAGTAGTATTTATGAGATTGGCAGTTGCATGCACACTCTGGATTGTGTTTGTGCACTGAATCTTCCATTTATGTTGAGGGTCTGGCTAACTAGAGTTTTTTTAACCGGGACTCCTCCTGATTTTGTTAGCTAATTACCTCAATGGATGGCTTAGTCGAGCACTCTATCTTGACCACAAACTGTATGTCATGCAAGGTAATGGATACGAAGAAAGGTTCACATGACCATAAGAACTTTGACCCTAATGTTACTGACTTCAATTGTTGCTGAACAAATAAGGTATCAGTTCGACCATGTTTTACTAAATAGAAATAAATGCAGAAATGTCGCAACAACGTGTATCTGAGTCACCAACTAAATATTTTGTATCCCATTCTTAGTTGTGCATTAGTATAATATGGTGACCTCTTATGACAATATTCCGTACTATAATCTTTGGAATTCTTATTAATTTTGTTAGCTAATTACCTTCAATGGATGGCTTAGTCGAGCACTCTATCTTGACCACAAACTGTATGTCATGCAAGGTAATGGATACGAAGAAAGGTTCACATGACCTTAAGAACTTTGACCCTAATGTTACTGACTTCAATTGTTGCTGAACAAATTAGGTATCAGTTCGACCATGTTTTACTAAATAGAAATAAATGCAGAAATGTCGCAACAACGTGTATCTGAGTCACCAACTAAATATTTTGTATCCCATTCTTAGTTGTGCATTAGTATAATATGGTGACCTCTTATGACAATATTTCAACAACGTGTAGGTTGACAGTGCCTTATTAATTTATATGTGCGTACAACTCAAACTGAGCATTCATATATTACATACTATAATCTTTGGAATTCTTTATGCTATAAATAATTATGTTATCGTTTGAAATTCAAATGTAAAAATTGTTACAATTGTGGTCTGATTAACACAACTATATACAGGAACCTGCACATATGCATTTGGAAGCTGTCCTCCCAAGTTTAGTTAATGTATCACGAGGGTTGCACGATCTGTATCTGCAAAAATTATCTTCCTTTTTGATGAAGATCCTCAAGTGCCATTTCCCACCAGATATGGTCGTATGAAAGAATTGATGCATGTTATTAGCCTTTTACAGCCATATATGTTCAGTAAATCATCATACATGATGAAATTCTTAGATGATACGATCTGCTCCATATCTTTTTGTTGTGTTTGTAATGTATCCAGGAGAATGAAGCCAACTTAGATCACTACAGTTTCTGTGAGAATGTCTTCGTCCTCTATTCACTCGGCCTCTGAATATTGGATTACTGACAGAAGCTTATTTCTGCAATTTGATATCAAATCTGATATTGTTACCTTATGTTGAATTGTGCAACATATAGGCCAATTGAAGTTTGTCATTGTACTGTTCTTCCAAGGATAAAAGCTAAAGGTTGAAACATTCCATGCCTTTGAATCATACTAGAATATTAACGGGTAAATCCTTTTGTTCACATATGGATAGTCCTTCCGATCAAAGGAGATCCTAATTTGTTCCTTTTTAACTTTTGTGTGATATGCATAATATTTGCTCAACGTGAAGAAATTCTAACAAAGAGGATCAAACGATTTGCATTTACTCAGGCTTTTTCTGATTTCAAATAATTTGTAGATCATATAGAAATTTTAATATTTCCTTGGCAGAGTTCAGCCATAGTAATTTGCTTAAGATGACACTTATTAATCCAGTTCATGATGTTCGCTATCTTTGTCAGGTTTAACAAAATCCACTTGAACAACACAATCTATGTTAGATATGCTACCGTCAGATGTTAGACATTAAAAGTGTAATGTACGCAGGCGAAAGATAGGACAACTGTGGTGAAGTTTTGGAAGCTTAATGACAAGGTCAAAGAACAATTCTCTTGCACTCTAACAAGATATATTTCAAACCTAATCAATAATTACCAAGTTGGGTAGTTGAGAAAAGAATCAGATATAATACAATGTATATGCGATTTTTAGGCTTTTAGACATATATGCAAGAATATTCTTTATGGTATGTCATATTCAGGGTTTACTTTGTTTTTACATCGTAAGTCCCAAATGTGCATATTGATTCCTGATGCTATTGTCGTGTTCTAATACCCCTCTATTTTTTCGCCATTATAATGGAAATCATGGAAACACTTGACTCTTGGAATAGATGTCTTTCACATACAACTAGAAAAAAGTAATTTCCTTTTTGAATGGCAGTGCTTTCAATCTTTATAATCCCTACAATTTTTGTATAGAAGAAATGGTATAAAACAAGTTTACTATCTATGACTAGTACCATTAATTATGATGCTTGATTAATTGTTATCTGATTAAATTCTATTCTCGTAAAGGTCCTGAAGCAGGCGCAGGGGAGTGATACGTGAGCATATTGCATTTTCGAGAACATTCGCATCATGACTTCCGCAAGGACCAAAACTGATAGACAACCATGGGTACGCGCGTTTGACAGAACACTATTCATAATTTTTACGTCATTATCGATATCTAGTCACGTAACTAATACACATGCATATTGATCTCCTTCTTAACAGTTCGAATCGGTCCGGGAGACGCTCCTACCAGTGGAGCACATACGAGCACTTCAAGAGGAAATAGCGGGATTTTTGCATGATGAGGTCATAGATCCCAAAGGGGAATTCTACTATGAGCTACCACCCCAATGAACTCCCAATTGTCATCGTGCTCCGAAGGCACCAAGGCAAATGTCACTGGCTCTGAAAGCTACATGTAGGAAAAACTATATATATATATATATATATATATATATATATATATATATATATATGAAGGAAATATGCCCTAGAGGCAATAATAAAGTTATTATTTATTTCCTTATTTCATGATAATTGTTTATTATTCATGCTAGAATTGTATTAATCGGAAACATGATACATGTGTGAATACATAGACAAACATAGTGTCACTAGTATGCCTCTACTTGACTAGCTCGTTAATCAAAGATGGTTATGTTTCCTAGCCATAGACATGAGTTGTCATTTGATTAACGGGATCACATCATTAGGAGAATGATGTGATTGACATGACCCATTCAGTTAGCTTAGCACCCGATCGTTTAGTATGTTACTATTGCTTTCTTCATGACTTATACATCTTCCTATGACTATGAGATTATGCAACTCCCGTTTACCGGAGGAACACTTTGTGTGCTACCAAACGTCACAACGTAACTGGGTGATTATAAAGGTGCTCTACAGGTGTCTCCGAAGGTACTTGTTGGGTTGGCGTATTTCCAGATTAGGATTTGTCACTCCGAATGTCAGAGAGGTATCTCTGGGCCCTCTCGGTAATGCCCATCACTTAAGCCTTGCAAGCATTACAACTAATGAGTTAGTTGCGAGATGATGTATTACGGAACGAGTAAAGAGACTTGCCGGTAACGAGATTGAACTAGGTATTGGATACCGACGATCGAATCTCGGGTAAGTAACATACCGATGACAAAGGGAACAACGTATGTTGTTATGTGGTTTGACCGATAAAGATCTTCGTAGAATATGTGGGAGCCAATATGGGCATCCAGGTCCCGCTATTGGTTATTGACCGGAAACGTGTCTCGGTCATGTCTACATAGTTCTCGAACCCGTAGGGTCCGCACGCTTAACGTTTCGTTGACGATATAGTATTATATGAGTTATGCATGTTGGTAACCGAATGTTGTTTGGAGTCCCGGATGAGATCATGGACATGACTAGGAACTACGGAATGGTCCGGAGATAAAGTTTGGTATATGGGATAATAGTGTTTGATCTCCGGAAGGGTTTCGGAATTCACCGGAAGGGGTTCCGGATGTTTCCCGAAATGTTTGGGTACGAGAACACGTTATTTGGGCTAAAGGGGAAAGCCCATGAGGCTTTTTGAAAGTGCAAAAGGAAGTTTTGCGGAGACTAGAGGCTAGATGCCAGGAACCCTGGCGTCTAGGGGGTAGACGCCGGGAACCCTGGCGTCTAGCCCTGGAGTCCGTGTAGGACTCTTGCCTTTCGGGCAAAACCGACTTTGAGGAGGCTTTTGCTCCAAGTTTTGACCCCAGGGCTCAACATATAAATAGAGGGGCAGGGCTAGCACCAAAGACACATCAAGAAACACCAAGCCGTGTGCCGGCAACCCCGTCCCCTCTAGTTTATCCTCTGTCATAGTTTCCGTAGTGCTTAGGCGAAGCCCTACGGAGATTGTTTTCACCAACACCATCACCATGCCGTCGTGCTGCCGGAACTCATCTACTACTTCGCCCGTCTTGTTGGATCAAGAAGGCGAGGACGTCATCGAGCTGAACGTGTGCAGAACTCGGCGGTGCCGTGCGTTCGGTACTTGGATCGGTCGGATCGTGAAGACGTACGACTACATCAACCGCGTTGATAAACGCTTCCGCTTAGCGATCTTCAAGGGTATGAAGATACACTCCCCTTCTCGTTGCTATACATCACCATGATCTTGCGTGTGCGTAGGACTTTTTTTGAAATTACTACGTTCCCTAACAGTGGCATCCGAGCCTAGGTTTTATGGTTTGATGTTATATGCACGAGTAGAACACAAGTGAGTTGTGGGCGATATAAGTCATACTGCTTACCAGCATGTCATACTTTGGTTCAGCGGTATTGTTGGATGAAGCAGCCCGGACCGACATTACGCGTACGCTTACACGAGACTGGTTTTACCGCCATGCTTTGCACACAGGTGACTAGCAGGTGTCAGTTTCTCCAAATTTAGTTGAACCGAGTGTGGCTACGCCCGGTCCTTGCGAAGGTTAAAAGAGCATCAACTTGACAAACTATCGTTGTGGTTTCGATGCGTAGGTGAGATTGGTTCTTGCTTAAGCCCGTAGCAGCCACGTAAAACTTGCAACAACAAAGTAGAGGACGTCTAACTTGTTTTTGCAGGGCATGTTGTGATGTGATATGGCCAAGACGTGATGCTATATTTTATTGTATGAGATGATCATGTTTTGTAACCGAAGTTATCGGCAACTGGCAGGAGCCATATGGTTGTCGCTTTATTGTATGAAATGCAAACGCCCTATAATTACTTTACTTTATCACTAAGCAGTAGCGATAGTCGTAGAAGCAATAGATGGTGTAAAACGACAACGATGCTACGATGGAGATCAAGGTGTCGTGCCGGTGACAATGGTGATCATGATGGTGCTTCGTAGATGGAGATCACAAGCACAAGATGATGATGGCCATATCATATCACTTATATTGATTGCATGTGATGTTTATCCTTTATGCATCTTATCTTGCTTTGATTGACGGTAGCATTTCAAGATGATCTCTATCTAAAATTATCAAGAAGTGTTCTCCCTAAGTATGCACCGTTGCCAAAGTTCGTCGTGCCCAGACACCACGTGATGATCGGGTGTGATAAGCTCTACGTCCATCTACAACGGGTGCAAGCCAGTTTTGCACATGCAGAATACTCAGGTTAAACTTGACAAGCCTAGCATATGTAGATATGGCCTCGGAACACGGAGACCGAAAGGTCGAGCGTGAATCATATAGTAGATATGATCAACATAAGATGTTCACCATTGAAAACTACTCCATCTCACGTGATGATCGGTTATGGTTTAGTTGATTTGGATCACGTGATCACTTAGATGACTAGAGAGATGTCTGTCTAAGTGGGAGTTCTTAAGTAATATGATTAATTGAACTTAAATTTATCATGAACTTAGTCCTGGTAGTATTTTGCAAATTATGTTGTAAGATCAATAGCTTGCGTTGTTGCTTTCATATGTTTATTTTGATATGTTCCTAGAGAAAATTGTGTTGAAAAATGTTAGTAGCAATGATGCGGATTGGATCCGCGATCTGAGGTTTATCCTCATTGCTGCACAGAAGAATTATGTCCTTAATGCACCGCTAGGTGACAGACCTATTGCAGGAGCAGATGCAGACGTTATGAACGTTTGGCTAGCTCAATATGATGACTACTTGATAGTTTTGTGCAGCATGCTTTATGGCTTAGAATCGGGACTTCAAAGATGTTTTGAACGTCATGGACCATATAAGATTTTCCAGGTGTTGAAGTTAATATTTCAAGCAAATACCCGAGTTGAGAGATATGAAGTCTTCAACAAGTTCTACAGCTAATAGATGGAGGAGAATTGCTCAACTAGTGAGCATGTGCTCAGATTGTCTGGGTACTTCAATCGCTTGAATCAAGTGGGAGTTAATCTTCCAGATAAGATAGTGATTGACAGAATTCTCTAGTCACCATCACTAAGTTACTAGAACTTCGTGATGAACTATAATATGCAAGGGATGACGTAAGTGATTCCCAAGCTCTTCGTGATGCTGAAATCGACGAAGGTAGAAATCAAGAAAAACATCAAGTGTTGATGGTTAACAAGACCACTACTTCCAAGAAAAGGGCAAAGGGATAGAAGGGTAACTTAAAGAAGAACGGCAAGCAAGTTGCTGCTCAAAGTGAAGAAGCCCAAGTCTGGACCTAAGCCTGAGACTAAGTGCTTATACTGCAAAGGGACTGGTCACTAGAAGCGGAAACCACCCCAAGTATTTGGTGGATAAGAAGGATGGCAGAGTGAACAAGGGTATATTTGATATACAGGTTTTTGATGTGTACCTTACTAGTGTTTATAGTAGCCCCTGAGTATTTGATACTTGTTCAGTTGCTAAGATTAGTAACTCGAAACAGGAGTTACAGAATAAACAGAGACTAGTTGAAGCGGAAGTGACGATGAGTGTTGGAAGTAGTTCCAAGATTGATATGATCATCATCGCACACTCTTTATACTTTCGGGATTAGTGTTAAACCTAAATAAATGTTATTTGGCGTTTGCGTTAAGCATGAATATGATTTGATCTTTTTTATTGCGATACGGTTATTCATTTAAAGTTAGAGAATAATTGTTATTCTGTTTACATGAATAAGACCTTCGATGGTTATACACCTAATGAAAATAGTTTGTTGGATCTCGATCGTAGTGGTACACATATTCATAATATTGATGCCAAAAGATGCAAAGTTAATAATGATAGTGCAACTTATTTGTAGCACTGCCGTTTGGGTCATATCGGTGTAAAGCGCATGAAGAAACTCCATGAAGATGGATTTTCGGAATCACTTGGTTATGAATCATTTGATGCTTGCGAACCGTGCCTTTTAGGCAAGATGACTAAAAACTCCGTTCTTCAGAACAATGGAACGAGCTACTGAATTATTGGAAATAATACATACTGATGTATGCAGCCAATGAGTATGAAGGCTCGTGGCAAGTATCGTTATTTTCTGACCTTCACAAGATGATTTGAGCAGATATGGGTATATCTACTTGATGAAACATAAGTTTGAAATAGTTGAAAAGTTCAAAGAATTTCAGAGTGAAGTGGAAAAATCATCGTAACAAGAAAATAAAGTTTTTGCGATCTGATCGCGGAGACGAATATTTGAGTTACGAGTTTGGTCTTCAATTAAAACAACATGGAATAGTTTCACAGCTCACGCCACCTGGAACACCACAACGTTATGGTGTGTCTGAACATCGTAACCGCACTTTATTGGATATGGTGCGATCTATGATGTCTCTTACTGATTTACCAATATTGTTTTGGGGTTATGCATTAGAGACAGCTGCATTCACATTAAAAGGGCACCATCTAAATCCATTGAGACGACAACATATGAACTGTGGTTTAGCAAGAAACCCAAGTTGTCGTTTCTTAAAGTTTGGGGCTGCAATGCTTATGTGAAAAAGTTTCATCCTGATAAGCTCGAACCCAAGTCGGAGAAGTGCGTCTTCATAGAATACCCAAAGGAAACTGTTGGGTACACCTTCTATCACGGATCCGAAGGCAAGATATTCGTTGCTAAAAACGGATCCTTTCTAGAGAAAGGAGTTTCTCTCGAAAGAAGTGAGTGGGAGGAAAGTAGAGCTTGATAAGGTAATTTGTACCTTCTCCCGAATTGGAAAGTATTTCATCACGAAAATCAGTTCCAGTGATTCCTACACCAATTAGTGAGGAAGCTTATGATGATGATCATGAAACTTCAGATCAAGTTACTACAGAACCTCGTAGGTCTACCAGAGTACGGTCCGCACCAGAGTGGTACGGTAATCTAGTTCTAAAAGTCATGTTACTAGACCATGATAAACCTACGAACTATGAGGAAGCGATGATGAGCCCAGATTCCGCAAAATGGCTGGAGGCCATGAAAGCTGAGATAGGATCCATGTATGAGAACAAAGTGTGGACTTTCGTGGAGTTGCCCGATGATCGGCAAGCCATATTGTATAAATGGATCTTCAAGAGGAAGACGGACGTTGATAGTAGTGTTACTATCTACAAAGCTCGACTTGTTGCAAAAGGTTTTCGACAAGTTCAAGGGATTGACTATGATGAGACCTTCTCACCCGTAGTGATGCTTAAGTCTGCCGAATCATGTTAGCAATTGCCGCATTTTATGATTATGAAATTTGGAAAATGGATGTAAAAACTGCATTCCTGAATGGGTTTCTGGAGGAAGAGTTGTATATGATGCAACCAGAAGGTTTTATCGATCCAAAGGGAGCTAATAAAGTGTACAAGCTCCAGCGATCCATCTATGGACTGGTGCAAGCATCTCGGAGTTGGAATATACGCTTTGATAAGTTGATCAAAGCATATAGTTTTATAGAGACTTGCGGTGAAGCCTGTATTTACTAGAAAGTGATTGGGAGCACTACAGTATTTCTGATAAGTATATGTGAATGACATATTGTAGATCGGAAATAATGTAGAATTATTCTGCAAAGCACAAAGGAGTGTTTGAAAGGAGTTTTTCAAAGAAAGACCTCGGTGAAGCTGCTTACATATTGAGCATCAAGATCTATAGAGATAGATCAAGACACTTGATAAGTTTTTTCAATGAGTACGTACCTTGACAAGATTTTGAAGTAGTTCAAAATGGAACAGTCAAAGAAAGAGTTCTTGCATGTGTTTCAAGGTGTGAAATTGAGTAAGACTCAAAACCTGACCACGGCAGAAGATAGAAAGAGAATAAAAGTCATTCCCTATGCCTTGGCCATAGGTTCTATAAAGTACGCCACGCTGTGTACCAGATCTATTGTATACCTTACACTGAGTTTGGCAAGGGATTACAATAGTGATCTAGGAGTAGATCACTGGACAACGGTCAAAATTATCCTTAGTGGAATAAGGATATGTTTCTCGATTATAAAAGTGACAAAAGGTTCGTTGTAAAGGGTTACGTCGATGCAAGTTTTGACACCAATCTGGATGACTCTAAGTCTCGATCTAGATACATATTGAAAGTGGGAGCAATTAGCTAGAGTAGCTCCGTGCAGAGCATTGTAGACATAGAAAATTGCAAAATACATAACGGATCTGAATGTGAAAGACCCGTTGACTAAGATTCTCTCACAAGCAAAACATGATCAGACCTTAGTACTCTTTGGGTGTTAATCACATAGCGATGTGAACTAGATTACTGAATCTAGTAAACCCTTTGGGTGTTGGTCACATGATGATGTGAACTATGGGTGTTAATCACATGATGATGTGAACTATCGATGTTAATCACATGGTGATGTGATCTAGATTATTGACTCTAGTGCAAGTGGGAGATTGAAGGAAATATGCCCTAGAGGCAATAATAAAGTTATTATTTATTTCCTTATTTCATGATATTGTTTATTATTCATGCTAGAATT
Source organism: Triticum timopheevii (assembly GCA_963921465.1). Taxonomy (NCBI): domain Eukaryota; kingdom Viridiplantae; phylum Streptophyta; class Magnoliopsida; order Poales; family Poaceae; genus Triticum; species Triticum timopheevii. The sequence goes on along the minus strand of OY997268.1, from coordinate 617,378,042 downwards.
GTATTAATCGGAAACATGATACATGTGTGAATACATAGATAAACAGAGTGTCACTAGTATGCCTCTACTTGACTAGCTCGTTAATGAAAGATGGTTATGTTTCCTAGCCATAGACATGAGTTATCATTTGATTAACGGGATCACATCATTAGGAGAATGATGTGATTGACATGACCCATTCAGTTAGCTTAGCACCCGATCGTTTAGTATGTTGCTATTGCTTTCTTCATGACTTATACATGTTCCTATGACTATGAGATTATGCAACTCCCGTTTACCGGAGGAACACTTTGTGTGCTACCAAACGTCACAACGTAACTGGGTGATTATAAAGGTGCTCTACAGGTGTCTCCGAAGGTACTTGTTGGGTTGGCGTATTTCGAGATTAGGATTTGTCACTCCGAATGTCGGAGAGGTATCTCTGGGCCCTCTCGGTAATGCACATAACTTAAGCCTTGCAAGCATTACAACTAATGAGTTAGTTGCGAGATGATGTATTACGGAACGAGTAAAGAGACTTGCTGGTAACGAGATTGAACTAGGTATTGGATACCGACGATCGAATCTCGGGTAAGTAACATACCGATGACGAAGGAAACAACGTATGTTGTTATGCGGTTTGACCGATAAAGATCTTCGTAGAATATGTGGGAGCCAATATGGGCATCCAGGTCCCGCTATTGGTTATTGACCGGAAACGTGTCTCGGTCATGTCTACATAGTTCTCGAACCCGTAGGGTCCGCACGCTTAACGTTTCGTTGACGATATAGTATTATATGAGTTATGCATGTTGGTAACCGAATGTCGTTTGGAGTCCCGGATGAGATCATGGACATGACGAGGAACTCCGGAATGGTCCGGAGATAAAGTTTGGTATATGGGATAATAGTGTTTGATCTTCGAAAGGGTTCCGGAATTCACCGGAAGGGGTTCCGGATGTTTCCCGAAATGTTTGGGTACGAGAACACGTTATTTGGGCCAAAGGAGAAAGCCCACGAGGCTTTTTGAAAGTGCAAAAGGAAGTTTTGCGGAGACTAGAGGCTAGATGCCAGGAACCCTGGCGTCTAGGGGGTAGACGCCGGGAACCCTGGCGTCTAGCCCTGGAGTCTGTGTAGGACTCTTGCCTTTCGGGAAAAACCGACTTTGAGGAGGCTTTTGCTCCAAGTTTCGACCCCAGGGCTCAACATATAAATAGAGGGGTAGGGCTAGCACGAAAGACACATCAAGAAACACCAAGCCGTGTGCCGGCAACCCCGTCCCCTCTAGTTTATCCTCCGTCATAGTTTCCGTAGTGCTTAGGCGAAGCCCTACGGAGATTGTTCTTCACCAACACCATCACCATGCCGTCGTGCTGCCGGAACTCATCTACTACTTCGCCCGTCTTGTTGGATCAAGAAGGCGAGGACGCCATCGAGCTGAACGTGTGCAGAACTCGGCGGTGCCGTGCGTTCGGTACTTGGATCGGTCGGATCGTGAAGACGTACGACTACATCAACCGCGTTGATAAACGCTTCCGCTTAGCGATCTTCAAGGGTATGAAGATACACTCCCCTTCTCGTTGCTATACATCACCATGATCTTGCGTGTGCGTCGGAAATTTTTTGAAATTACTACGTTCCCTAACAGTGGCATCCGAGCCTAGGTTTTATGGTTTGATGTTATATGCACGAGTAGAACACAAGTGAGTTGTGGGCGATATAAGTCATACTGCTTACCAGCATGTCATACTTTGGTTCAGCGGTATTGTTGGATGAAGCAGCCCGGACCGACATTACGCGTACGCTTACACGAGACTGGTTTTACCGCCGTGCTTTGCACACAGGTGACTAGCAGGTGTCAGTTTCTCCAAATTTAGTTGAACCGAGTGTGGCTACGCCCGGTCCTTGCGAAGGTTAAAAGAGCATCAACTTGACAAACTATCGTTGTGCTTTTGATGCGTAGGTGAGATTGGTTCTTGCTTAAGCCCGTAGAAGCCACGTAAATCTTGCAACAACAAAGTAGAGGACGTCTAACTTGTTTTTGCAGGGCATGTTGTGATGTGATATGGCCAAGACGTGATGCTATATTTTATTGTATGAGATGATCATGTTTTGTGACCGAAGTTATCGGCAACTGGCAGGAGCCATATGGTTGTCGCTTTATTGTATGAAATGCAAACGCCCTGTAATTACTTTACTTTATCACTAAGCGGTAGCGATAGTCGTAGAAGCAATAGATGGTGTAAAACGACAACGATGCTACGATGGAGATCAAGGTGTCGCGCCGGTGACAATGGTGATCATGATGGTGCTTCGGAGATGGAGATCACAAGCACAAGATGATGATGGCCATATCATATCACTTATATTGATTGCATGTGATGTTTATCCTTTATGCATCTTATCTTGCTTTGATTGATGGTAACATTTCAAGATGATCTCTATCTAAAATTATCAAGAAGTGTTCTCCCTGAGTATGCACCGTTGCCAAAGTTCGTCGTGCCCAGACACCACGTGATGATCGGGTGTGATAAGCTCTACGTCCATCTACAACGGGTGCAAGCCAGTTTTGCACATGCAGAATACTCAGGTTAAACTTGACAAGCCTAGCATATGCAGATATGGCCTCGGAACACGGAGACCGAAAGGTCGAGCGGGAATCATATAGTAGATATGATCAACATAAGATGTTCACCATTGAAAACTACTCCATCTCACGTGATGATCGGTTATGGTTTAGTTGATTTGGATCACGTGATCACTTAGATGACTAGAGAGATGTCTGTCTAAGTGGGAGTTCTTAAGTAATATGATTAATTGAACTTAAATTTATCATGAACTTAGTCCTGGTAGTATTTTGCAAATTATGTTGTAAGATCAATAGCTTGCGTTGTTGCTTTCATATGTTTATTTTGATATGTTCCTAGAGAAAATTGTGTTGAAAAATGTTAGTAGCAATGATGCGGATTGGATCCGCGATCTGAGGTTTATCCTCATTGCTGCACAGAAGAATTATGTCCTTAATGCACCGCTAGGTGACAGACCTATTGCAGGAGCAGATGCAGACGTTATGAACGTTTGGCTAGCTCAATATGATGACTACTTGATAGTTTTGTGCAGCATGCTTTATGGCTTAGAATCGGGACTTCAAAGATGTTTTGAACGTCATGGACCATATAAGATTTTCCAGGTGTTGAAGTTAATATTTCAAGCAAATACCTGAGTTGAGAGATATGAAGTCTTCAACAAGTTCTACAGCTAATAGATGGAGGAGAATTGCTCAACTAGTGAGCATGTGCTCAGATTGTCTGGGTACTTCAATCGCTTGAATCAAGTGGGAGTTAATCTTCCAGATAAGATAGTGATTGACAGAATTCACTAGTCACCATCACTAAGTTACTAGAACTTCGTGATGAACTATAATATGCAAGGGATGACGTAAGTGATTCCCAAGCTCTTCGTGATGCTGAAATCGACGAAGGTAGAAATCAAGAAAAACATCAAGTGTTGATGGTTAACAAGACCACTAGTTCCAAGATAAGGGCAAAGGGATAGAAGGGTAACTTAAAGAAGAACGGCAAGCAAGTTGCTGCTCAAAGTGAAGAAGCCCAAGTCTGGACCTAAGCCTGAGACTAAGTGCTTATACTGCAAAGGGACTGGTCACTAGAAGCGGAAACCACCCCAAGTATTTGGTGGATAAGAAGGATGGCAGAGTGAACAAGGGTATATTTGATATACAGGTTTTTGATGTGTACCTTACTAGTGTTTATAGTAGCCCCTGAGTATTTGATACTTGTTCAGTTGCTAAGATTAGTAACTCGAAACAGGAGTTACAGAATAAACAGAGACTAGTTGAAGCGGAAGTGACGATGAGTGTTGGAAGTAGTTCCAAGATTGATATGATCATCATCGCACACTCTTTATACTTTCGGGATTAGTGTTAAACCTAAATAAATGTTATTTGGCATTTCGTTAAGCATGAATATGATTTGATCTTGTTTATTGCGATACGGTTATTCATTTAAAGTTAGATAATAATTGTTATTCTGTTTACATGAATAAGACCTTCGATGATTATACACCTAATGAAAATAGTTTGTTGGATCTCGATCGTAGTGGTACACATATTCATAATATTGATGCCAAAAGATGCAAAGTTAATAATGATAGTGCAACTTATTTGTAGCACTGCCGTTTGGGTCATATCGGTGTAAAGCGCATGAAGAAACTCCATGAAGATGGATTTTCGGAATCACTTGGTTATGAATCATTTGATGCTTGCGAACCGTGCCTTTTAGGCAAGATGACTAAAAACTCCGTTCTTCAGAACAATGGAACGAGCTACTGAATTATTGGAAATAATACATACTGATGTATGCAGCCAATGAGTATGAAGGCTCGTGGCAAGTATCGTTATTTTCTGACCTTCACAAGATGATTTGAGCAGATATGGGTATATCTACTTGATGAAACATAAGTTTGAAATAGTTGAAAAGTTCAAAGAATTTCAGAGTGAAGTGGAAAAATCATCGTAAAAAGAAAATAAAGTTTTTGCGATCTGATCGCGGAGACGAATATTTGAGTTACGAGTTTAGTCTTCAATTAAAACAACATGGAATAGTTTCACAGCTCACGCCACCTGGAACACCACAACGTTATGGTGTGTCTGAACATCGTAACCGCACTTTATTGGATATGGTGCGATCTATGATGTCTCTTACTGATTTACCAATATTGTTTTGGGGTTATGCATTAGAGACAGCTGCATTCACATTAAAAGGGCACCATCTAAATCCATTGAGATGACAACATATGAACTGTGGTTTAGCAAGAAACCCAAGTTGTCGTTTCTTAAAGTTTGGGGCTGCAATGCTTATGTGAAAAAGTTTCATCCTGATAAGCTCGAACCCAAGTCGGAGAAGTGCGTCTTCATAGAATACCCAAAGGAAACTGTTGGGTACACCTTCTATCACAGATCCGAAGGCAAGATATTCGTTGCTAAAAACGGATCCTTTCTAGAGAAAGGAGTTTCTCTCGAAAGAAGTGAGTGGGAGGAAAGTAGAGCTTGATAAGGTAATTTGTACCTTCTCCCGAATTGGAAAGTATTTCATCACGAAAATCAGTTCCAGTGATTCCTACACCAATTAGTGAGGAAGCTTATGATGATGATCATGAAACTTCAGATCAAGTTACTACAGAACCTCGTAGGTCTACCAGAGTACGGTCCGCACCAGAGTGGTACGGTAATCTAGTTCTAAAAGTCATGTTACTAGACCATGATAAACCTACGAACTATGAGGAAGCGATGATGAGCCCAGATTCCGCAAAATGGCTGGAGGCCATGAAAGTTGAGATAGGATCCATGTATGAGAACAAAGTGTGGACTTTGGTGGAGTTGCCCGATGATCGGCAAGCCATATTGTATAAATGGATCTTCAAGAGGAAGACGGACGTTGATAGTAGTGTTACTATCTACAAAGCTCGACTTGTTGCAAAAGGTTTTCGACAAGTTCAAGGGATTGACTATGATGAGACCTTCTCACCCGTAGTGATGCTTAAGTCTGCCGAATCATGTTAGCAATTGCCGCATTTTATGATTATGAAATTTGGCAAATGGATGTAAAAACTGCATTCCTGAATGGCTTTCTGGAGGAAGAGTTGTATATGATGCAACCAGAAGGTTTTATCGATCCAAAGGGAGCTAATAAAGTGTACAAGCTCCAGCGATCCATCTATGGACTGGTGCAAGCATCTCGGAGTTGGAATATACGCTTTGATAAGTTGATCAAAGCATATAGTTTTATAGAGACTTGCGGTGAAGCCTGTATTTACTAGAAAGTGATTGGGAGCACTACAGTATTTCTGATAAGTATATGTGAATGACATATTGTAGATCGGAAATAATGTAGAATTATTCTGCAAAGCACAAAGGAGTGTTTGAAAGGAGTTTTTCAAAGAAAGACCTCGGTGAAGCTGCTTACATATTGAGCATCAAGATCTATAGAGATAGATCAAGACACTTGATAAGTTTTTTCAATGAGTACATACCTTGACAAGATTTTGAAGTAGTTCAAAATGGAACAGTCAAAGAAAGAGTTCTTGCCTATGTTACAAGGTGTGAAATTGAGTAAGACTCAAAACCTGACCACGGCAGAAGATAGAAAGAGAATAAAAGTCATTCCCTATGCCTTGGCCATAGGTTCTATAAAGTACGCCACGCTGTGTACCAGATCTATTGTATACCTTACACTGAGTTTGGCAAGGGATTACAATAGTGATCTAGGAGTAGATCACTGGACAACGGTCAAAATTATCCTTAGTGGAATAAGGATATGTTTCTCGATTATAAAAGTGACAAAAGGTTCGTTGTAAAGGGTTACGTCGATGCAAGTTTTGACACCAATCTGGATGACTCTAAGTCTCGATCTAGATACATATTGAAAGTGGGAGCAATTAGCTAGAGTAGCTCCGTGCAGAGCATTGTAGACATAGAAAATTGCAAAATACATAACGGATCTGAATGTGAAAGACCCGTTGACTAAGATTCTCTCACAAGCAAAACATGATCAGACCTTAGTACTCTTTGGGTGTTAATCACATAGCGATGTGAACTAGATTACTGAATCTAGTAAACCCTTTGGGTGTTGGTCACATGATGATGTGAACTATGGGTGTTAATCACATGATGATGTGAACTATCGATGTTAATCACATGGTGATGTGATCTAGATTATTGACTCTAGTGCAAGTGGGAGACTGAAGGAAATATGCCCTAGAGGCAATAATAAAGTTATTATTTATTTCCTTATTTCATGATAATTGTTTATTATTCATGCTAGAATTGTATTAATCGGAAACATGATACATGTGTGAATACATAGATAAACAGAGTGTCACTAGTATGCCTCTACTTGACTAGCTCGTTAATGAAAGATGGTTATGTTTCCTAGCCATAGACATGAGTTATCATTTGATTAACGGGATCACATCATTAGGAGAATGATGTGATTGACATGACCCATTCAGTTAGCTTAGCACCCGATCGTTTAGTATGTTGCTATTGCTTTCTTCATGACTTATACATGTTCCTATGACTATGAGATTATGCAACTCCCGTTTACCGGAGGAACACTTTGTGTGCTACCAAACGTCACAACGTAACTGGGTGATTATAAAGGTGCTCTACAGGTGTCTCCGAAGGTACTTGTTGGGTTGGCATATTTCGAGATTAGGATTTGTCACTCCGAATGTCGGAGAGGTATCTCTGGGCCCTCTCGGTAATGCACATAACTTAAGCCTTGTAAGCATTACAACTAATGAGTTAGTTGCGAGATGATGTATTACGGAACGAGTAAAGAGACTTGCTGGTAACGAGATTGAACTAGGTATTGGATACCGACGATCGAATCTCGGGTAAGTAACATACCGATGACGAAGGAAACAACGTATGTTGTTATGCGGTTTGACCGATAAAGATCTTCGTAGAATATGTGGGAGCCAATATGGGCATCCAGGTCCCGCTATTGGTTATTGACCGGAAACGTGTCTCGGTCATGTCTACATAGTTCTCGAACCCGTAGGGTCCGCACGCTTAACGTTTCGTTGACGATATAGTATTATATGAGTTATGCATGTTGGTAACCGAATGTCGTTTGGAGTCCCGGATGAGATCATGGACATGACGAGGAACTCCGGAATGGTCCGGAGATAAAGTTTGGTATATGGGATAATAGTGTTTGATCTTCGAAAGGGTTCCGGAATTCACCGGAAGGGGTTCCGGATGTTTCCCGAAATGTTTGGGTACGAGAACACGTTATTTGGGCCAAAGGAGAAAGCCCACGAGGCTTTTTGAAAGTGCAAAAGGAAGTTTTGCGGAGACTAGAGGCTAGATGCCAGGAACCCTGGCGTCTAGGGGGTAGACGCCGGGAACCCTGGCGTCTAGCCCTGGAGTCTGTGTAGGACTCTTGCCTTTCGGGAAAAACCGACTTTGAGGAGGCTTTTGCTCCAAGTTTCGACCCCAGGGCTCAACATATAAATAGAAGGGTAGGGCTAGCACCAAAGACACATCAAGAAACACCAAGCCGTGTGCCGGCAACCCCGTCCCCTCTAGTTTATCCTCCGTCATAGTTTCCGTAGTGCTTAGGCGAAGCCCTAGGGAGATTGTTCTTCACCAACACCATCACCATGCCGTCGTGCTGCCGGAACTCATCTACTACTTCGCCCGTCTTGTTGGATCAAGAAGGCGAGGACGCCATCGAGCTGAACGTGTGCAGAACTCGGCGGTGCCGTGCGTTCGGTACTTGGATCGGTCGGATCGTGAAGACGTACGACTACATCAACCGCGTTGATAAACGCTTCCTCTTAGCGATCTTCAAGGGTATGAAGATACACTCCCCTTCTCGTTGCTATACATCACCATGATCTTGCGTGTGCGTCGGAAATTTTTTGAAATTACTACGTTCCCTAACAGTGGCATCCGAGCCTAGGTTTTATGGTTTGATGTTATATGCACGAGTAGAACACAAGTGAGTTGTGGGCGATATAAGTCATACTGCTTACCAGCATGTCATACTTTGGTTCAGCGGTATTGTTGGATGAAGCAGCCCGGACCGACATTACGCGTACGCTTACACGAGACTGGTTTTACCGCCGTGCTTTGCACACAGGTGACTAGCAGGTGTCAGTTTCTCCAAATTTAGTTGAACCGAGTGTGGCTACGCCCGGTCCTTGCGAAGGTTAAAAGAGCATCAACTTGACAAACTATCGTTGTGGTTTTGATGCGTAGGTGAGATTGGTTCTTGCTTAAGCCCGTAGCAGCCACGTAAATCTTGCAACAACAAAGTAGAGGACGTCTAACTTGTTTTTGCAGGGCATGTTGTGATGTGATATGGCCAAGACGTGATCCTATATTTTATTGTATGAGATGATCATGTTTTGTAACCGAAGTTATCGGCAACTGGCAGGAGCCATATGGTTGTCGCTTTATTGTATGAAATGCAAACGCCCTGTAATTACTTTACTTTATCACTAAGCGGTAGCGATAGTCGTAGAAGCAATAGATGGTGTAAAACGACAACGATGCTACGATGGAGATCAAGGTGTCGCGCCGGTGACAATGGTGATCATGATGGTGCTTCGGAGATGGAGATCACAAGCACAAGATGATGATGGCCATATCATATCACTTATATTGATTGCATGTGATGTTTATCCTTTATGCATCTTATCTTGCTTTGATTGACGGTAGCATTTCAAGATGATCTCTATCTAAAATTATCAAGAAGTGTTCTCCCTGAGTATGCACCGTTGCCAAAGTTCGTCGTGCCCAGACACCATGTGATGATCGGGTGTGATAAGCTCTACGTCCATCTACAACGGGTGCAAGCCAGTTTTGCACATGCAGAATACTCAGGTTAAACTTGACAAGCCTAGCATATGCAGATATGGCCTCGGAACACGGAGACCGAAAGGTCGAGCGGGAATCATATAGTAGATATGATCAACATAAGATGTTCACCATTGAAAACTACTCCATCTCACGTGATGATCGGTTATGGTTTAGTTGATTTGGATCACGTGATCACTTAGATGACTAGAGAGATGTCTGTCTAAGTGGGAGTTCTTAAGTAATATGATTAATTGAACTTAAATTTATCATGAACTTAGTCCTGGTAGTATTTTGCAAATTATGTTGTAAGATCAATAGCTTGCGTTGTTGCTTTCATATGTTTATTTTGATATGTTCCTAGAGAAAATTGTGTTGAAAAATGTTAGTAGCAATGATGCGGATTGGATCCGCGATCTGAGGTTTATCCTCATTGCTGCACAGAAGAATTATGTCCTTAATGCACCGCTAGGTGACAGACCTATTGCAGGAGCAGATGCAGACGTTATGAACGTTTGGCTAGCTCAATATGATGACTACTTGATAGTTTTGTGCAGCTTGCTTTATGGCTTAGAATCGGGACTTCAAAGATGTTTTGAACGTCATGGACCATATAAGATGTTCCAGGTGTTGAAGTTAATATTTCAAGCAAATACCCGAGTTGAGAGATATGAAGTCTTCAACAAGTTCTACAACTAATAGATGGAGGAGAATTGCTCAACTAGTGAGCATGTGCTCAGATTGTCTGGGTACTTCAATCGCTTGAATCAAGTGGGAGTTAATCTTCCAGATAAGATAGTGATTGACAGAATTCTCTAGTCACCATCACTAAGTTACTAGAACTTCGTGATGAAATATAATATGCAAGGGATGACGTAAGTGATTCCCAAGCTCTTCGTGATGCTGAAATCGACGAAGGTAGAAATCAAGAAAAACATCAAGTGTTGATGGTTAACAAGACCACTAGTTCCAAGAAAAGGGCAAAGGGATAGAAGGGTAACTTAAAGAAGAACGGCAAGCAAGTTGCTGCTCAAAGTGAAGAAGCCCAAGTCTGGACCTAAGCCTGAGACTAAGTGCTTATACTGCAAAGGGACTGGTCACTAGAAGCGGAAACCACCCCAAGTATTTGGTGGATAAGAAGGATGGCAGAGTGAACAAGGGTATATTTGATATACAGGTTTTTGATGTGTACCTTACTAGTGTTTATAGTAGCCCCTGAGTATTTGATACTTGTTCAGTTGCTAAGATTAGTAACTCGAAACAGGAGTTACAGAATAAACAGAGACTAGTTGAAGCGGAAGTGACGATGAGTGTTGGAAGTAGTTCCAAGATTGATATGATCATCATCGCACACTCTTTATACTTTCGGGATTAGTGTTAAACCTAAATAAATGTTATTTGTCGTTTGCGTTAAGCATGAATATGATTTGATCTTGTTTATTGCGATACGGTTATTCATTTAAAGTAGAGAATAATTGTTATTCTGTTTACATGAATAAGACCTTCGATGGTTATACACCTAATGAAAATAGTTTGTTGGATCTCGATCATAGTGGTACACATATTCATAATATTGATGCCAAAAGATGCAAAGTTAATAATGATAGTGCAACTTATTTGTAGCACTGCCGTTTGGGTCATATCGGTGTAAAGCGCATGAAGAAACTCCATGAAGATGGATTTTCGGAATCACTTGGTTATGAATCATTTGATGCTTGCGAACCGTGCCTTTTAGGCAAGATGACTAAAAACTCCGTTCTTCAGAACAATGGAACGAGCTACTGAATTATTGGAAATAATACATACTGATGTATGCAGCCAATGAGTATGAAGGCTCGTGGCAAGTATCGTTATTTTCTGACCTTCACAAGATGATTTGAGCAGATATGGGTATATCTACTTGATGAAACATAAGTTTGAAATAGTTGAAAAGTTCAAAGAATTTCAGAGTGAAGTGGAAAAATCATCGTAACAAGAAAATAAAGTTTTTGCGATCTGATCGCGGAGACGAATATTTGAGTTACGAGTTTGGTCTTCAATTAAAACAACATGGAATAGTTTCACAGCTCACGCCACCTGGAACACCACAACGTTATGGTGTGTCCGAACATCGTAACCGCACTTTAATGGATATGGTGCGATCTATGATGTCTCTTACTGATTTACCAATATTGTTTTGGGGTTATGCATTAGAGACAGCTGCATTCACATTAAAAGGGCACCATCTAAATCCATTGAGACGACAACATATGAACTGTGGTTTAGCAAGAAACCCAAGTTGTTGTTTCTTAAAGTTTGAGGCTGCAATGCTTATGTGAAAAAGTTTCATCCTGATAAGCTCGAACCCAAATCGGAGAAGTGCGTCTTCATAGAATACCCAAAGGAAACTGTTGGGTACACCTTCTATCACAGATCCGAAGGCAAGATATTCGTTGCTAAAAACGGATCCTTTCTAGAGAAAGGAGTTTCTCTCCAAAGAAGTGAGTGGGAGGAAAGTAGAGCTTGATAAGGTAATTTGTACCTTCTCCCGAATTGGAAAGTATTTCATCACGAAAATCAGTTCCAGTGATTCCTACACCAATTAGTGAGGAAGCTTATGATGATGATCATGAAACTTCAGATCAAGTTACTACAGAACCTCGTAGGTCTACCAGAGTACGGTCCGCACCAGAGTGGTACGGTAATCTAGTTCTAAAAGTCATGTTACTAGACCATGATAAACCTACGAACTATGAGGAAGCGATGATGATCCCAGATTCCGCAAAATGGCTGGAGGCCATGAAAGCTGAGATAGGATCCATGTATGAGAACAAAGTGTGGACTTTGGTGGAGTTGCCCGATGATCGGCAAGCCATATTGTATAAATGGATCTTCAAGAGGAAGATGGACGTTCATAGTAGTGTTACTATCTACAAAGCTCGACTTGTTGCAAAAGGTTTTCGACAAGTTCATGGGATTGACTATGATGAGACCTTCTCACCCGTAGTGATGCTTAAGTCTGCTGAATCATGTTAGCAATTGCCGCATTTTATGATTATGAAATTTGGCAAATGGATGTAAAAACTGCATTCCTGAATGGGTTTCTGGAGGAAGAGTTGTATATGATGCAACCAGAAGGTTTTATCGATCCAAAGGGAGCTAATAAAGTGTACAAGCTCCAGCGATCCATCTATGGACTGGTGCAAGCATCTCGGAGTTGGAATATACGCTTTGATAAGTTGATCAAAGCATATAGTTTTATACAGACTTGCGGTGAAGCCTGTATTTACTAGAAAGTGATTGGGAGCACTACAACATTTCTGATAAGTATATGTGAATGACATATTGTAGATCGGAAATAATGTAGAATTATTCTGCAAAGCACAAAGGAGTGTTTGAAAGGAGTTTTTCAAAGAAAGACCTCGGTGAAGCTGCTTACATATTGAGCATCAAGATCTATAGAGATAGATCAAGACACTTGATAAGTTTTTTCAATGAGTACATACCTTGACAAGATTTTGAAGTAGTTCAAAATGGAACAGTCAAAGAAAGAGTTCTTGCCTGTGTTACAAGGTGTGAAATTGAGTAAGACTCAAAACCTGACCACGGCAGAAGATAGAAAGAGAATAAAAGTCATTCCCTATGCGTTGGCCATAGGTTCTATAAAGTACGCCACGCTGTGTACCAGATCTATTGTATACCTTACACTGAGTTTGGCAAGGGATTACAATAGTGATCTAGGAGTAGATCACTGGACAACGGTCAAAATTATCCTTAGTGGAATAAGGATATGTTTCTCGATTATAAAAGTGACAAAAGGTTCGTTGTAAAGGGTTACGTCGATGCAAGTTTTGACACCAATCTGGATGACTCTAAGTCTCGATCTAGATACATATTGAAAGTGGGAGCAATTAGCTAGAGTAGCTCCGTGCAGAGCATTGTAGACATAGAAAATTGCAAAATACATAACGGATCTGAATGTGAAAGACCCGTTGACTAAGATTCTCTCACAAGCAAAACATGATCAGACCTTAGTACTCTTTGGGTGTTAATCACATAGCGATGTGAACTAGATTACTGAATCTAGTAAACCCTTTGGGTGTTGGTCACATGACGATGTGAACTATGGGTGTTAATCACATGATGATGTGAACTATCGATGTTAATCACATGGTGATGTGATCTAGATTATTGACTCTAGTGCAAGTGGGAGACTGAAGGAAATATGCCCTAGAGGCTATAATAAAGTTATTATTTATTTCCTTATTTCATGATAATTGTTTATTATTCATGCTAGAATTGTATTAATCGGAAACATGATACATGTGTGAATACATAGATAAACAGAGTGTCACTAGTATGCCTCTACTTGACTAGCTCGTTAATGAAAGATGGTTATGTTTCCTAGCCATAGACATGAGTTGTCATTTGATTAACGGGATCACATCATTAGGAGAATGATGTGATTGACATGACCCATTCAGTTAGCTTAGCACCCGATCGTTTAGTATGTTGCTATTGCTTTCTTCATGACTTATACATGTTCCTATGACTATGAGATTATGCAACTCCCGTTTACCGGAGGAACACTTTGTGTGCTACCAAACGTCACAACGTAACTGGGTGATTATAAAGGTGCTCTATAGGTGTCTCCGAACGTACTTGTTGGGTTGGCGTATTTCGAGATTAGGATTTGTCACTCCGAATGTCGGAGAGGTATCTCTGGGCCCTCTCGGTAATGCACATAACTTAAGCCTTGCAAGCATTACAACTAATGAGTTAGTTGCGAGATGATGTATTACGGAACGAGTAAAGAGACTTGCTGGTAACGAGATTGAACTAGGTATTGGATACCGACGATCGAATCTCGGGTAAGTAACATACCGATGACGAAGGAAACAACGTATGTTGTTATGCGGTTTGACCGATAAAGATCTTCGTAGAATATGTGGGAGCCAATATGGGCATCCAGGTCCCGCTATTGGTTATTGACCGGAAACGTGTCTCGGTCATGTCTACATAGTTCTCGAACCCGTAGGGTCCGCACGCTTAACGTTTCATTGACGATATAGTATTATATGAGTTATGCATGTTGGTAACCGAATGTCGTTTGGAGTCCCGGATGAGATCATGGACATGACGAGGAACTCCGGAATGGTCCGGAGATAAAGTTTGGTATATGGGATAATAGTGTTTGATCTTCGGAAGGGTTCCGGAATTCACCGGAAGGGGTTCCGGATGTTTCCCGAAATGTTTGGGTATGAGAACACGTTATTTGGGCCAAAGGAGAAAGCCCACGAGGCTTTTTGAAAGTGCAAAAGGAAGTTTTGCGGAGACTAGAGGCTAGACGCCAGGAACCCTGGCGTCTAGGGGGTAGACGCCGGGAACCCTGGCGTCTAGCCCTGGAGTCCGTGTAGGACTCTTGCCTTTCGGGCAAAACCGACTTTGAGGAGGCTTTTGCTCCAAGTTTCGACCCCAGGGCTCAACATATAAATAGAGGGGTAGGGCTAGCACCAAAGACACATCAAGAAACACCAAGCCGTGTGCCGGCAACCCCGTCCCCTCTAGTTTATCCTCTGTCATAGTTTCCGTAGTGCTTAGGCGAAACCCTGCGGAGATTGTTCTTCACCAACACCGTCACCACGCCGTCGTGCTGCCGGAACTCATCTACTACTTCGCCCATCTTGCTGGATCGAGAAGGCGAGGACGTCATCGAGCTGAACGTGTGCAGAAATCGGAGGTGCCGTGCGTTCGGTACTTGGATCGGTCGGATCGTGAAGACGTACGACTACATCAACCGCATTGATATACGCTTCCGCTTAGCGATCTTTAAGGGTATGAAGATACACTCCACTTCTCGTTGCTATACATCACCATGATCTTGCGTGTGCATAGGATTTTTTTTGAAATTACGATGTTCCCCAACAATATACATATGCATGTGTATGTGTGAATAATGGTGTGGTTAATTGTGAGACAATCGATGATATATACATATTATATATATGCATAACGTGTACAATATGTAGTATCGTAAAATACCAGCAAACGAAAAAGAATTAAATGGAAAACACAAAATTAAAGAAAAAATAAATAATAAAACCAAAACCCCCCAAACTTTTTAGTACCGGTTGGTAACACCAACCGGTACTAAAGCTCTCCCCACACCCGGCCCTGGCCCGTGCCACGTGGTGGCTCTTTCACGGCGGTTCGAGCCGAACTGGTACTAAGGGGCTGATACGTCTCCAACGTATCTATAATTTATGAAGCATTCATGCTATTTTATTATCTGTTTTGAATGATTACGGGCTTTATTATACACTTTTATATTATTTTTGGGACTAACCTATTAACCGGAGGCCCAGCCCATATTGATGTTTTATTGCCTGTTTCAGTATTTCGAAGAAAAGGAATATCAAACGGAGTCCAAACGGAATGAAACCTTCGGCAGCGTGATTTTTTGAAAGATTATGACCCAGGAGACTTGGAGTGCAAGCCAGGGGATCATCGAGGGAGCCACGAAATAAGGGGGCGCGCCCACCCCCTTGGGCGCACCCTACCCTCTATTGGGCCCCTCGAGGCTCCCCCGACCGACTTCTTTCACCTATATAAGCCTATGTACCCTAAAAACATCGATAACAAAGATAGATCGGGAGTTCGCCGCCGCAAGCTTCTGTAGCCACCAAAAACCTCTCGGGAGCCCGTTCCGGCACCCTGCCGGAGGGGGAACCCATCACCGGTGGTCATCTTCATCATCCCGGCACTATCCATGACGAGGAGGGAGTAGTTCACCCTCGGGGCTGAGGGTATGTACCAGTAGCTATGTGTTTGAGCTCTCTCTCTCTCTCTCTCTCTCGTGTTCTCTCTATGGCACGATCTTGATGTATCGCGAGCTTTGCTATTATTGTTGGATCTTATGATGTTTCTCCCCCTCTACTCTCTTGTAATGGATTGAGTTTTCCCTTTGAAGTTATCTTATCAGATTGAGTCTTTAAGGATTTGAGAACACTTGATGTATGTCTTGCCGTGCTTATCTGTGTGACAATGGGATTTCACGTGCCACTTGATGTATGTTTTGGTGACCAACTTGCGGGTTCCGCCCATGAACCTATGCATAGGGGTTGGCACACGTTTTCGTCTTGACTCTCCGGTAGAAACTTTGGGGCACTCTTTGAAGTACTTTGTGTTGGTTGGATGAATCTGAGATTGTGTGATGCATATCGTATAATCATGCCCACGGATACTTGAGGTGACAATGGAGTATCTAGGTGACATTAGAGTTTTGGTTGATTTGTGTCTTAAGGTGTTATTCTAGTATGAACTCTTGAATAGATTGATCCGAAAGAATAACTTTGAGGTGGTTTCGTACCCTACCATAATCTCTTCGTTTGTTCTCTGCTATTAGTGGCTTTGGAGTGACTCTTTGTTGCATTTTGAGGGATTCTTATATGATGTATTTACGTTATTATTGTTGAGAGAACTTGCACTGGTGAAAGTATGAACCCTATGACTTGTTTCCTACCATTTCAATACCGTTTACGCTCACTTTTATCGCTTGTTACCTTGCTGTTTTTATAATTTCAGATTACAAATACCTTTATCTACCATCCATATTGCACTTGTATCACCATCTCTTCGCCGAACTAGTGCACCTATACAATTTGCCACTATATTGGGTGTGTTGGGGACACAAGAGACTCTTTGTTATTTGGTTGCAGGGTTGTTTGAGAGAGACCATCTTCATCCTACGCCTCCCATGGATTGATAAACCTTAGGTCATCCACTTGAGGGAAATTTGCTACTGTCCTACAAACCTGTGCACTTGCAGGCCCAACAACGTCTACAAGAAGAAGGTTGTGTAGTAGACATCAAACTCTTTTCTGGCATCATTGCCGGGGAGCTGAGTTCTTGAAGGTATATCTTTACATCTTGCAATCGAATCTTTTTGTTTCTTGTTTTATCACTAGTTTAGTTTATAAAGAAAACTACCAAAAAAATGGAGTTAAGTTTGTCTCATACGCTTCGTTTTTTTAATATCTTTCGTGAGTATGATGAAAGGGAAAATTGTGCTCAAGTGCTAGAAGAAGAATGCATTAAAATGCTTGGTAGATCTTTATATGATGAGCATGATTGCAATTTTGTTAGTATGAATTCCTTGAATATCCATGATGCTAATGATATGCAAAGCCACAAGCTTGGGGAAGCTATGTTTGATGAATATGATATATTTTGTCCCCCAAGCTTTGATGGGAAAATTTATTTTGATGATAGCATGCCTCCTATTTATGATGATTATATTGATGAAAGTGGGTTTGGAAGAGTGTCAACTTTAGAAAGTACTATTTTGGAGGATGTTGAATCTTATTGTGATGAACATGAAAATGGATTCGGAAGAGTGTCAACTTTATTTAGTGATGATTCCACTATTTCGAAAGAGGTTCCAATTGATTATGAGAACAAAGTTGCTATCTATGATGATTATTGTGATGACTTGTATGCTATTAGGAATAATGATAACCATGAAACTTGTCATCATGATTTTAGTTTTCAATTGGATTATGCCTCACATGATAATTATTTTGTTGAGTTTGCTCCCACTACTATTGATGAGAAGAATTTTGCTTATGTGGAGAGTAGTAAATTTTCTATGCTTGTAGATCATGAAAATAATGCTTTAGGTGCTAGTTATATTGTTGAATTCATTCATGATGCTACTGAAAATTATTATGAGAGAGGAACATATGCTTGTAGGAATTGCAATAATATCAAGTTTCCTCTCTATGTGCTTCAAGTTTTGAACTTATACTTGTTTTACCTTCCTATGCTAGTTGATTATTGTTCCCATAAGTTGTTTGCTCACAAAATCCCTATGCATAGGAAGTGGGTTAGACTTAAATGTTCTAGTCATATGCTTCATGATGCTCCTGTTATGTTTCAATTCTTATCTTTTATGTGAGCATCGTTGTCATCATCTTGCCTAGCTAGAAAGGCATTAAAGAAAAGTGCTCATTGGGAGATAACCCAATATTTATCCTTAACTATTTTTGTGTGTTCACATGATTATGCTACTATATTAATCATGTTCTATAGTTTTTGTTTCAATAAAGTGCCAAGTAAGACCTTTAGGATAGCTTACGGTGATAGTTGTGTTGATCCCGCTGAGAATCAGAAACTTTTGCACCCAGTAAATTAGTTTTGTTAATTCACAGAAACGTGATTCTGATCTGATTCTTTTTGATCTGGATTGGTACGCAAATCGCTTAGGTCTTCCTAATTTGGTACGACTTTTGGAGTTCCAAAAGTATACGTTTGATACAGATTACTACAGACTGTTCTGTTTTTGACAGATTCTGTTTTCTATGTGTTGTTTGCTTATTTTGATGAATCTATGAGTAGTATCGGAGGGTATGAACCTTAAAGAAGTTGGAATACATTATATATTACACAAATATGAATTTAGAATGAGTTCATTACAGTACCTAAGTGGTGGTTTTATTTTCATACACTAACGGAGCTTACGAGTTTTCTGTTGAGTTGTGTGTTGTGAAGTTTTCAAGTTTCGGGTCGATGGACTATGGAATAAGGAGTGGCAAGATCCTAAGCTTGGGCATGCTCAAGGCACCTCAAGGTAATATTCAAGGACAACCAAGAGCCTAAGCTTGGGGATGCCCCGGAAGGCATCCCATCTTTTGTCTCCGTTCATCGGTAAGTTTACTTGGAGCTATATTTTTATTCACCACACGATATGTGTTTTGCTTGGAGCGTAATTTTCTTTTGTTAGTATTTGTTTGCTGTTATTTAGAATAATGTTTTTCATCTCTATGTTTCAATAAAAATGTCAAGGATAGCCTTTACCATGCTTATTTTGCTAGTATACATGTTGCTGTTTGAAAACAGAAAGTTTACCGCTGTTGCAAAACTTCCCTAGAAAAGTCAGAGAATTGTATAATGTTGAAACCTTTTGCATATTTAGCTCTGATAACTTCATTACAGTGGGAATTTTATTTCATAATTTTTGGAGTTAGGGAAGTATGATGAATCTTGCATTCTTTACAGACTGTACTGTTTTGGCAGATTGCTGTTATGTTTGCATTGTTTGCATATGTTTGCTTGTTTAATGATTCTATTTGCTGATAGGAGTATTAAATATGCAGAGGCATTTAGTATGAAATGTTGAATAATAATTTTAGTGATTTTTTACAGTAGAAAATGATAAGGTTTTGCATTGGTTTATACTAACCTATCTCACGAGTTCTTGTTGAGTTTGGTGTGGATGAAGCTTTTGATAAAAAGAGAAACCATGATATGAGAGGAATTAAGAAGACACAAAAGTTCAAGCTTGGGGATTCCCAAGGCACCCCAAGATAATATTTCAATAAGTCTCAAGCATATAAGCTTGGGGATGCCCCGGTAGGCTTCCCACCTTTCTTCTTCAACAACTATCGGTTAGTATCGGTTGAGCCTAAGTTTTTGCTTCTTCACATGAGTTGTGCTATCCTTGCAATGTCAATTTATTTTGTTTTTCTTGCTGTTTGAATACAATACCAAGATCTGAAATTCTTTAATGATAGAGAGTCTTCACATAGTTGCATAATTATTTAGCTACTCATTGATCTTCACTTATATCTTTTTGGAGTAGTTTTTCATTTACTCGTGTCCTTTACTTATATCCTATGAGTAAATGGTTGAATGAGTTGATTGTCATAAATCTGAAATTATATATGTCTCATTTGCTTATCCCATGGGGAGTTATGACTTCACATCTAATAAGTAGAGGTTGTAAATTTATTGAAGGTTAGCAAGCATTGTATTGTTCATTTGAACAATTCATGAAAGAATATTGAAGGAGGAGAGATTTCATATATAAATACACTATCCTAGACATCTTTTATAATTGGGAGCACTCATTAAGTATGACATGCTAAAGAGTTGATGTTGGACAAGGAACACAACGTAATGGGTTATGTTTTCGCACATCTCAGTTAAAGTATATTGTCATGGATCATTCAAACATGTTGAGCTTGCCTTTCCCCCGCATGCTAGCCAAAATTCCTTACACCAAGTAGAGACACTTAGAACAAATTTTCTTCCTGCATTTACAAATCTTAGTACTGAAAATGTGCGACCAATAGTGTTCGTAATGAACTACGGTCACATCCATTTAGGAAGGATGGTAAGGTTTTTACTTTTTATCCTCATTGCGTCTTTTCCATACGTTAGTTTTGAAGCTAAACTTCATTGCTAAGTATGTTACCATACGCTGTTCTTCAACAGGGACTCCCGATGAATGTTGTGCCTTATGGGATCGAGACTAAAGGTATCATGAGTATTATCAACTTACGGCCAAGATATCCTACAGCTTACTTTAGTGCATTCAAGATTAGCGATGGATGCTTAATAGTGCAAGACTAGACCAAATATGTGTTGGGGGAGCGCAGAGAAGTACTAGGGAGCAGCAACCAGAGGCGCCTTCCACGATTAGGAGACAGGTTTATCTGCATGCTCCAACTTGATCAAGGAGGAGAGCTATACATGTTTTATGTTCTTTTACCTAAGAGAGAGCAGCAGGAGTGAGTAGCAGGAGTGAGTAGCTGGCTAGAAATGAGTTTCAGGATGATGATGTGCTACACTATTACTATGATGATAAAATAGCTAGTGTTGGTGGTAATGACTATGATGATTATTATTAGCTAGTGTTAGTGGTGATTAAATAAATACTGTTGGTGGTAATGACCATGATGATGATTAAATATCTTGTGCTGGCGGATTAGATTCAAGTGGAGGCAACATGTGGTGCACATCGAAAGTACTACTAATTCAAATTAGATCAAGTTTGGATTAGTAGTATACTTTTGACATGCACCACATATTGACTCCACTTGAACCTAATCCACCTTCATTTAATACACTGTTCTGGACATAATGATGTAAACCTCATAACAGGTGGTATTGTACGAATATTTGTATGACGGTGCATAAATACACTAAAAATAAAAAAAATAAAAAAATACTAGTAGCGATGGAAGGAAAACACGCTGCAAGTAGATACCTTAGCAGTAGCGTGGTACAGGACAAGCGCTGCAGCTATTTGTACTAGCAGTAGCGCGTGATGGCACGCGTTACTGCTAAACAACAGTTGTAGCGCCTTATTAGTAGCGCGGCTTCCCTAGTAGTGCTCCGTACCCCGAAAACATCCGGGAGCATCATGAAACACAATTTCCACCGCCGTTACCTTCTATATCCGCGAGATCCCATCTTGGAGCCTTCGCCGGCACTCTGCCGGAGGGGGATCAACCATGGAGGGCCTCTACATGAACATCCTTGCCCCTCCGATGAGTTGTGAGTAGTTTACCATCGACCTACGGGTCCATAGTTATTAGCTAGATGGCTTCTTCTCTCTTTTCGGATCTCAATACAATGTTCTCCCCCTCTCTTGTGGAGATCTATTCGATGTAAACTCTTTTTTGCAGTGTGTTTGTCGAGATCCGATGAATTGTGGGTTTATGATCAAGTTTATCTATGAATAATATTTGAATCTTCTCTGAATTATTTTATGTATGATTGAGTTATCTTTGCAAGTCTCTTCGAATTATCAGTTTGGTTTGGCCTACTAGATTGGTCTTTCTTGCCATGGGAGAAGTGCTTAGCTTTGGGTTCAATCTTGCGGTGTTCTTACCCAGTGACAGAAAGGGTTGCAAGACACGTATTGTATTGTTGCCATCGAGGATAACAAGATGGGGTTTATATCATATTGCATGTGTTTATCCCTCTACATCATGTCATCTTGCTTAATGCGTTACTCTGTTCTTATGAACTTAATACTCTAGATGCAGGCAGGAGTCGGTCGATGTGTGGAGTAATAATAGTAGATGCAGTTAGGAGTCGGTCTACTTGTTATGGACGTGATGCCTATATACATGATCATGCCTAGATAATCTCATAACTATGCGCTTTTCTATCGATTGCTCGACAGTAATTTGTTCACCCACCGTAATACTTATGCTATCTTGAGAGAAGCCTCTAGTGAAACCTATGGCCCCCGGGTCTATCTCTTATCATATTTGCTTGCAATCTACCTTTATTTGCATCTTTACTTTTTGCACCTATCTTATAAAATACCAAAAATATATTTATCTTATCATACTATCTTTATTAGATCTCACTTTCGCAAGTGGCCGTGAAGGGATTGACAACCCCTTTATTGCGTTGGTTGCGAGTTCTCGGTTTGTTTGTGTAGGTGCGTGGGACTTTTGAGGAGCCTCCTATTGGATTGATACCTTGGTTCTCAAAACTGAGGGAAATACTTACGCTACACTTTGTTGCATCACCCTCTCCTCTTCGAGGAAAACCAACGCAAGCTCAAGACATAGCACCCGGCAACGGTGCCAGAAATTAGTCTTGATAACCCACAAGTGTAGGGGATCACAACAACTTTCGAGGGTCAAGTATTCAAACCAAATTTATTGATTCGACACAAGGGGAGCCAAGGAATATTCTTGAGTATTAGCAGTTGAGTTGTCAATTCAACCACACCTGGATAACTTAGTATCTGCAACAAAGTGTTTAGTAGCAAAAGTGGTATGATAATAAAGGTAACGGTGGCAAAAGTAAAGATAATAGCTTTTGGGTTTTTGTAATAGTTGTAACAGTAGAAATGGAAAAGTAAATAAGCAAAGAACAATATATGAAAAGCTCGTAGGCAATGGATCAGTGATGGATAATTATGCCGGATGCATTCCTCATGTAATAGCTAAAACATAGGGTGACACAGAACTAGATCCAGTTCATCAATGTAATGTAGGCATGTATTTCATAAATAGTCATACGTGCTTATGGAAAAGAACTTGCATGACATCTTTTGTCCTACGCTCCCGTGGCAGCGGGGTCCTAGAGGAAACTAAGGGATATTAAGGCCTCCTTTTAATAGAGAACCGGAACAAAGCATTAGCACATAGTGACTACATGAACTCCTCAAACTACGGTCATCACCGAGAACTATCCCGATTATTGTCACTTCGGGGTTGTCGGATCATAACACATAATAGGTGACTATAGACTTGCAACATAGGATCAAGAACACACATATATTCATGAAAACATAATAGTTTCAGATATGAAATCATGGCATTCGGGCCCTGGTGACAAGCATTAAGCATAGCAAAGTCATAGCAACATCAATCTCAGAACATAGTGGATACTAGGGATCAAACCCTAACAGAACTAACTTGATTGCATGGTAAATATCATCCAACCCATCACCGTCAACCAAGCCTACGATGAAATTACTCACGCACGGCGGTGAGAATCATGAAATTGGTGATGGAGGATGGTTGATGATGACGACGGCGACGAATCCCCCTCTTCGGAGCCTCGAACGAACTCCAGATCATCCCTCTTGAGAGAGATTAGGGCTTGGCGGCGGCTCCTTGTCGTAAAACGTGATGAAACTTTCTCTCTAATTTTTTTCTCCCCGAACGTGAATATATGGAGTTGGAGTTGAGGTCGGTGGAGGTCCAGGGGGCCCACGAGATATGGGGGCGCGCCCATGAGGGGGGGGGGGCCTGTCTCATGGACAGGGTGTGGGCCCCTGGTGTATTTCTTTCACCCAGAAATTCTTATTAATTCCAAAAAGTGCCTCCGTGGATTTTCAGGACATTCCGAGAACTTTTCTTTTCTACACATAAAACAACATCATGGCAGTTCTGCTGAAAACAACATTAGTCCGGGTTAGTTTCATTCAAATCATGCAAGTTAGAGTCCAAAACAAGGGCAAAAGTGTTTGGAAAGTAGATACGTTGGAGACGTATCAACTCCCCCAAGCTTAAACCTTTGCTTGTCCTCAAGCAATTCAGTTGATGAACTGAAAGTGATAAAGAATAACTTTTACAAACTCTGTTTGCTCTTGTTGTTGTAAACATGAAAAGCCAGCATTCAAGTTTCAGCAAATATTATGAACTAACCATACTCACAATAACACTTTGGTCTCACAATTACTCATATCAATAGCATAACCAGCTAGCAAGCCATAATAATAAAACTCGGGTGACAACACTTTCTCAAAACAATCATAACATGATATAACAAAATGGTATCTCGCTAGCCCTTTCTGAGACCGCAAAACATAAATGCAGAGCACCTTTAAAGATCAAGGACTGACTAAACATTGTAATTAATGGTAAAAGAGATCCAGTCAAGTCATACCCAATATAAACCAATAGTAATGAATGCAAATGACAGTGTGCTCTCCAGCGGGTGCTTTTAATAAGAAGGGTGATGACTCAACATAAAAGTAAATAGATAGGCCCTTCGCAGAGGGAAGCAAGGATTTGTAGAGGCTCCAGAGCTCGATTTTAAAATAGAGATTGAATAACATTTTGAGAGGCATACTTTTGTTGTCAACGCAACAACTATGAGATGGCTGTATCTTCCATACCACATGCATTATAGGCAGTTCCCAAATAGAATGGTAAAGGTTTATACTCCCCCAACCACCCACAAGCATCAATCCATGGCTTGCTCGAAACAACGAGTGCCTCCAACTAACAACAGCCCTGGGGGAGTTTTGTTTAATTATTTTGATTTCCTTTGATCTTTTTGGATCATGGGACTGGGCAACCCGGTTACCGGCCCTTTTTCGTGAATGAGGAGCGGAGTCCACTCCTCTTGAGAATAACCCACCTAGCATGGAAGATATAGGCAGCCCTAGTTGTAACATGAGCTGCTCGAGCATACAAAATAGAATTTCATTTGAAGGTTTGGAGTTTGGCACATACAAATTTACTTGGAACGCTAGGTAAATACCGCATATAGGTAGGTATGGTGGACTCATATGGAACAACTTTGGGGTTTAAGGAGTTTGGATGCACAAGCAGTATTCCCTCTTAGTATAGGTGAAGGCTAGCAAAAGGTTGGGAAGCGACCAACTGAGAGAGCGACAACGGTCATAAACATGCATTAAATTAATTCACACCAAATACAAGCATGAGTAGGATATAATCTACCATGAACATAAATATCATGAAGGCTATGTTGATTTGATTCAACTACATGCGTGAACATGTGCCAAGTCGAGTCTCTCAATACATTCAAAGGAGGATACCATCCCATCATCACATCATAATCATTCTAATAGCATGTTGGCACGCAAGGTAAACCATTATAACTCATAGCTAATCAAGCATGTCACAATCAACTATATCTCTAAATGTCATTGCAAATATGTTTACTTCATAATAAGCTGACTCAAAAACGATGAACTCATCATATTTACAAAAACAAGAGAGGTCGAGTTCATACCAGCTTTTCTCATCCTAATAAGTCCATCATATATCGTCAATATTGCCTTTCACTTGCACGACCGAACGATGTGTATAATAATAATAGTGCACGTGCATTGGACTAAGCTGGAATCTGCAAGCATTCAACTCAAAAGAGAAGACAAGGTAATATAGGCTCTAAATAAAATAAACAATCATGCATATGAGAGCCACTAAACTTTTTCAATATGGTCTTCTCGACCCCCAAAGGAAAGAAAAGAAAATAAAACTATTTACACGGGAAAGCTCCCAACAAGTAAAAAGAAGAACTAGAAATCTTTTTGGGTTTTCATTTTAATTCTAGTACAAGCATAGAAATTAAACTAACTAATTTTTTTGGTTTTTCTTAAGGTTTATCAAACACACAAGAAGAAAACTAGAAAAATAAATTTAAACTAGCATGGATAATACAATGAAAGAGTATGAGCACTGATGACTAATGTGTGAACATGAACGTAAAGTCGGTGAGAAATATGTACTCCCCCAAGCTTAGGCTTTTGGCCTAAGTTGGTCTAGTACCAAGGACCGCCGCTACTCTCCCCGGTGTACTGGGAGGTGTAATCAGGATACCACTGGCTGGTCATCTCCGAATCCCACTCGACAGATGATGCATGATAAGGGTCTAGTTCAGGATCCGGCTCAGATTCAGGTTCTGGAGTAAAAGCTTGGGCTCGGTGATTGTACACCACTTCCGGCGTGACAAGAAAATTTTCTGCAAGCAAATCAAACAACAGAGGCGCCGGCAAAATAATAATCTCAATGTGTTTCTTATTAAATCTAAGTTTATACAAGAGCATCTTCTCTTCGTTATCAACAATAAACTTGTGTGCTACCATGCTCTTGTAATCTAAAATGTGAGGAGGCCATTTTGTCTCCTCTTTCTCATGGTGCCTAATGGGTATCTGAAAATGTCTAGCAAGACGTGCAACATAGATACCTCCAAATATGGGGCCTTTTTTGTACGATTCAGGGCTAGCCATTTAGCAACAACGGCACCCAAACTAAAAGTATTGTCTCCAAGCAAGGCATGTTGAAGAATGATAATATCAGGAACGCTCAAGTTTCCACATTTCCACAACCAATCAAGCATCTACTAGCAAATATGGCAAAGTAGCGTAAAACAGGAAAGTGTATGCTAGAGACTTTTGCCTCGGAACCCTTCTTTGGCTCTTCTACAGCGATAGTATTAATAAAGCCATCCACATCTTTACGATGAGGTTCCTCTAATTCTCCCTCATAAGGTATCCTACACACCGTGCAAAAATTACGTAAAGACATTTCTCTGAATTCATCATATAAATGAAATGATACTGCAGGCGGTGACTTCTTAGGATAATAATAAAAGTTTTGCACGAAAGTATTAGTGAGTAAGAGATACTGATCGATCCGGTCGTTGATGAAACCGGTGAGGCCTGCAGTCTTGATCAAAGAATAAAAGTCTTCATGAATTCCAGCTTCTTTCAAGAAGTCATTGCATGGCCATTCACACGACCGCACTTCCGCTAAGCGAGGAAGATTATACTTGGCTTTTTCCTTCTCTTTGGCTTGTTTTTCCTGAGAGCTTTGGCTAGAAGAGCCCCTCAAAAATGTCCTTAACATTTTCTGAAAATTTCTGAAATTTTAGTAACTTCAAAATAAAAGTGAATAAAACTAAACAAGATTGGTAGCAACTACTCCTACAAGTGCCTAGAGCCTATATCATGCATTGGGATTGCTTGGGACCTCATAAATTTAACATGCAAGCTCAAGAACATGGTCACCTATGCATTGCAATGAATAAAGCACTAGAACAAAAACTAATTGGACCAATGGAGGAGTCACATACCAAGCAACAATCTCTCAAAGCAGTTTTGTGAATGGAGCTCTGAGCAAGGACATCGAAAATCGCAGCAAAACGAGCTAGAACTCGTGCTTGAGCTGGATGGGGATTTTTTGGGTAGAAGATGAAGTGTGTGGGTGCTGGCATAAGTGGAGGGTGGCCACGAGGAGCCCACGAGACAGGGGGCGCGCCCAGGTGGGGTGGGCGTGCCCTCCACTCTCGTGGCCTGGTGCTTGCCCCTCCTGCAGTGTTTTCAGTGCCTAAAATCCTCAAATATTCCAATAAAAGTCATACTAAATTTGCAGGGCATTTGGAGCACTTTTATTTTCGGGATATTTTTAATGCATGGATAATTCAGAAAACAGATGGATAATACTATTTTTGCTTTATTTATTCTAAACAAAATAGAAAGTAAAAAGTGGGTACAGAAGGTTGTGCCTTCTAGTTTCATCCATCATATGATCATCAAAATGAATCCACTAACAAGGTTGATCAAGTCTTGTTAACAAACTCATTCCGAACAATACGGAACCGAAGAAATTTCGAATAACACTAAGTTACCTCAACGGGGATATGAAAATCCTCAACAATAAGAATATCATACTTTTTCTTGACAGTAGGGAGAGGAAATTCAAAACCTCCAATAATAATAGTTGGAATTTTTACAATAGAATTGATGCTATGAACTTGACATTGTTTCCTTGGAAAGTGTACCGTATGCTCATTACCATTTATATGAAAAGTGACATTGCCTTTGTTGCAATCAATAACAGCCCCTGCAGTGTTAAGAAAAGGTCTACCAAGGATATTATACATACTATTGTCCTCTGGAATATCAAGAATAACAAAGTCCGTTAAGATAGTGACATTTGCAACCACAACGGGCACATCCTCACAAATACCGACGGGTATAGCAGTTGATTTATCAGCCATTTGCAAAGATATTTCAGTAGGTGTCAACTTATTTAATTCAAGTCTATGATATAAAGAGAGAGTCATAACACTAACACCGGCTCCAAGATCACATAAATAGGCTTAACATAATTTCTTTTAATGGAGCATGGTATAGTTGGTACCCCCGGATCTCCAAGTTTCTTTGGTATTCCACCCTTAAAAGTGTAATTAGCAAGCATGGTGGAAATTTCATCTTCCGGTATCTTTCTTTTGTTTGTGATGATATCCTTCATATACTTAGCTTAAGGATTTACTTTGAGCATATCAGTTAAGCGCATACGTAAGAAGATAGGTCTAATCATTTCAGCAAAGCGCTCAAAATCCTCATCATCCTTTGTCTTGGATGGTTTAGGAGGATAGGGCATGGGTTTCTGAACCCATGGTTCTCTTTCTCTACCGTGCTTCCTAGCAACAAAATCTCTCTTGTCATAACGTTGATTATTTGATTGTGGGTTATCATTGTTTTTGCTAGCTTAAACATTATCATTAACATTATCACTAGGTTCATGTTCATCACCTGATTGCGTTTCAGCATCAGAAATATAAATATCATTGGGATTCTCACGTGTGTCTATAGTTGGTTCACTAGAAGCATGCAAAGTCCTATTATTTTTCTTTTTACTCTTTTTAGAATAACTAGGTTATCATTGTTTTTGCTAGGTTAAACATTATCATTAACATTATCACTAGGTTCATGTTCATCACCTAATTGCGTTTCAGCATCAGAAATAGAAATATCATTGGGATTCTCATGTGTGTCTATAGTTGGTTCACTAGAAGCATGCAAAGTCCTATTATTTTTCTTTTTACTCTTTTTAGAATAACTAGGTGCCTCTAAATTATTTCTCTGAGAATCTTGCTCGATTCTCTTAGGGTGGCCTTCAGGATACAAAGGTTCTTCAGTCATTCTACCAGTTCTAGTAGCCACTCTAACAGAAAAATCATTTTTATTATTTAATTCCTCAAGCAAATAATTTTGAGCTTTAAGTACTTGCTCAGCTTGAGTAGCAACCATAGAAGAATACTTGCTAACGAGTTTGAGTTCATCTTTAAGTCTAGCCATATTATCGCTCATAGGTCCTATCTCGAAAGCATTATTCTTTAACTCTCTACCAACATAAGCATTAAAACTTTCTTGCCTAGCCATAAAGTCATCAAATTCATCTAAGCATGGGCTATGAAATTTAGTAGAGGGGATTTCAAGTTTATCGTATCTATAGAGAGAATTTACCTTTACTACCTATGTCGAGTTATCAAGACAATGTGGTTCTTCAACAGGCGGTATATTAAGACCATATATTTCTTCAATAGGAGGTAAATTCTTAACATCTTCAGCTTTTATACCTTTTTCTTTCATTGACTTCTTTGCCTCTTGCATATCTTCAGGACTGAGAAATAAAACACCTCTCTTCTTCGGAGTGGGTTTAGGAATAGGCTCAGGAGTTGGCTCCATTGGTTCAGGAATTGCTTCAGGAATTGGCTCAGGAAGAGTCCAATTATTTTCATTAGTCAACATATTATTCAATAATATTTCAGCTTCGTCGACTGTTCTTTCCCTGAGAACACAACCAACACAACTATTCAAGTAGTCATTGGAAGCATCGGTTAGTCCATTATAAAAGATATCAAGTATTTCATTTTTCTTAAGAGGATGATCAGGCAAAGCTTTAAGTAACCAGAGAAGCCTCCCCCAAGCTTGTGGGAGACTCTCTTCTTTGATTTGCACAAAATTATATATTTCCCACAAGCTAACTTGTTTCTTATGAGCAGGAAAATATTTAGCACAGAAGTAATAAATCATATCCTGGGGACTACGCACACAACCAGGAGCAAGAGAATTATACCAAGTCTTAGCATCACCCTTTAATGAGAACGGAAATATCTTAAGGATATAAAAATAACGAGACTTCTCATCATTAGTAAAGAGGGTAGCTATAACATTCAATTTGGTAAGATGTGCCACAACAGTTTCAGATTCAAGGCCTTAAAAAGGATCAGATTCAACTAAAGTAATAATCTCAGGATCAACAGAGAATTCATAATCCTTATCAGTAACACAGATAGGTGAAGTTGCAAAAGCAGGGTCAGGTTTCATTCTAGCATTAAGAGACTGCTACTTCCATTTAGCTAATAATTTCTTAAGATCATATCTATCATTGCAAGCAAAGATAGCTCTAGCAGCTTCTTCATTCATAACATAACCCTCAGGGACAACATGTAATTCATAATCATTAGGAGAACCTTCATCATCACTATCATCAATAATAGCATCTTCAAAATTTTCATTCCCCTTAACTCTAGCAAGTTGTTCATCAAGAAATTCACCTAACGTCAAAGTATATCACGCACAGAAGTAGTTTCATCATGCATAGCAGAAGTGGCATCATCAATAACATGCGACATATCAGAATTCATAGAAGTAGTAGGTTTAGGTGTCGCAAGCTTACTAATAACAGAAGGAGAATCTAGTGCAGAGCTAGATGGCAGTTCCTTACCTCCCCTCGTAGTCGAGGGCAAAATCGTAGTTCGGTCGTCTTTCAAGTTCTTCATAGTGATCAACAGATATAAATCTGAAGTGACTCAGAGAATAGAGCTATGCTCCCCGACAACGGCACCAGAAATTAGTCTTGATAACCCACAAGTGTAGGGGATTGCAACAACTTCGAGGGTAAAGTACTCAATCCAAATTTATTGATTCGACACAAGGGAGCCAAATAATAATCTTGAGTATTAGCAGTTGAGTTGTCAATTCAACCACACCTGGATAACTTAGTATCTGCAGAAAAGTGTTTAGTAGCAAAAGTGGTATGATAATAAAGGTAACGATGGCAAAAGTAAGATAATAGTTTTTGGGTTTTTGTAATAGTTGTAACAGTAGCAACAGAAAAGTAAATAAGCGAAGAACAATATATGAAAAGCTCGTAGGCAATGGATCAGTGATGGATAATTATGCCGGATGCGATTCCTCATGTAATAGCTATAACATAGGGTGACACAGAACTAGCTCCAGTTCATCAATGTAATGTAGGCATGTATTCCGTAAATAGTCATACGTGCTTATGGAAAAGAACTTGCATGACATCCTTTGTCCTACCCTCCCGTGGCAGCGGGGTCCTAGCGGAAACTAAGGGATATTAAGGCCTCCTTTTATTGTCACTTAGGGGTTGTCAGATTATAACACATAATAGGTGACTATAGACTTGCAAGATAGGATCAAGAACACACATATATTCATGAAAACATAATAGGTTCAGATCTGAAATCATGGCACTCGGGCCCTAGTGACAAGCATTAAGCATAGCAAAGTCATAGCAACATCAATCTCAGAACATAGTGGATACTAGGGATCAAACCCTAACAAAACTAATTTGATTACATGGTAAATCTCATCCAACCCATCACTGTCCAGCAAACCTGCGATGGAATTACTCACGCACGGCGGTGAGCATCATGAAATTGGTGATGGAGGATGGTTGATGATGACGACGGCGATGAATCCCTCTCCGGAGCCCCGAACGGACTCCAGACCAGCCCTCCCGAGAGAGATTAGGGCTTGGCGGCGGCTCCATGTCATAAAACGCAATGAAACTTTCTCTCTGATTTTTTTCTCCCCCAACGTGAATATATGGAGTTGGAGTTGAGGTTGGTGGAGGTCCAGCGGGCCCACGAGATAGGGGGCGCGCCCAGGAGAGGGGGGGCGCCCACTTGTCTCGTGGACAGGGTGTAGGCCCCCTGGTGTATTTCTTTCGCCCAGAAATTCTTATTAATTCCAAAAAGTGCCTCCGTGGATTTTCAGGACATTCCGAGAACTTTTCTTTTCTACACATGAAACAACATCATGGCAGTTCTGCTGAAAACAGCGTCAGGCCAGGTTAGTTTCATTCAAATTATGCAAGTTAGAGTCAAAAAGAAGGGCAAAAGTGTTTGGAAAAGTAGATACGTTGGAGACGTATCAGATCTCAACAATCTTGCATATGTACACGAACCATTCGTCCTAGCCAATGATGTGGCGCAGGTTTCCTATGTGAAAGACATGTCTACCAGGCCGAGAAAATGAAAAGATAAGGAAGCGAATGGATCATATGATGAGCAAAAGCGCCACATAGTTCTTTCAGGGAAAAGAAACATCGTGGGAGTGTATGACAAGACAGACATGTCAGAAGATTATGAAAAGTTTGATGAAATTGCTCCATTCAGAGTGAATATTCATCCGAACATCCAGTTAAATGATGAAGATTATCCATGGTTACAGTGCAAAGGGACACACGCGAAGAAAAAGTTTCACACCCAAAGATCCCACACTGGCCTGTGATAGGCTTCACCGTCATAACTTTCTTCTGTAGTGACTTTCCAAATTTATAAAGTGTCGCTTCGAACAAACCGGAGGGAATCTTTGTAATAGTTAGGGTACTTATGTGTTTTGGTATTTGAAACGTGAAGAAATTTATGTGCAAAAAACTGGATGCACTTCGTCTACAAATTAGTTCGCCAAATAACTCAAATTTAAACTATTCAAATTTGAAAACTACTGGCACTAACAAAAAGTTTGTAATTTTTTGTAACTATAGAAAAAATATTCAGAAATAAATAAATGAAAATAAATAAAATAGAAAAGAAAAAAAATTGTTGAGACAAAAATTAATTAAAAAAAATTAAACTATTCAAATTTGAAAACTACTCGCACTAACAGAAAGTTTGTAATTTTTTGTACCTAAAGAATAAATATTCATAAATAAATAAAGTAGAAAAGAAAAAAACTAAATTTTTGTTGAGACAAAAACTAAATAAGAAAAGCCCACCTACTGGGCCACAGCGGCCTGCACACGACTAGAAACCCAACCTGTAGTTGGGCCAGGATGCAGAGTAGAAGAGGTAGGCCCAGAAGGTCTGCATTGGAGAGGAGCTCAATGCAGTGCTCGCGTCGGGCCTTATAAACTGGCCTCGGCGCTCCTCGACTAGCGAGGTGGGACTAAACTTGTGCACAGCCTGGAGCCAGCGCATCCCCTTTAGTACCGGGTAGTGGCTACAACCGGTACTAAAGGGGGTGCCTTTAGTACCAGTTGTAGCCACCACCTAGTACTATAGGGGTGCTGTTGGGGATATAACTACTGAGTGTAAACCGCCCAGGAGGGGCCGGTTTACGCTCATCTATATTGAAGCCCATGAAGACAAGGAGTATGGCGCTCTACCATTAAAGCATAGAGGCCCAGAGCCTAATGGCAGATTAGGGCCCCTAATAGTAAACCGCCATAGATGTATTACTTGTATTATAAGTAAGGGAAAGAAGGAAACCGAGCCAGACACTTGTATGATCCGGCCTCGGGATTCTGTAGACCGGCCGGGCGTCAACCTATGTATATAAAGGGACGACCCGGCGGCGGTTCCGGGACAAGAAAGAACAGCTCGAGAGATAGGTAAAGCGGATTCGCTCAACGAGATCAATCAATCCTACAACAACTGGATCGTAGGCTTTTACCTTCACCGCAAGGGGCCGAACCAGTATAAAGTTACCATGTCCTTTGCTCCGGTTTAACCCCTTTAAGCTAATCTCGTTGCGATGGCTCCAAGACTATGTCCATTCGCTAGGACATCTGACGTGTTAATTCCACGACAGTTGGCGCCCACCGTGGGGCTATCGCACGATGGTTTCGAGTTCTTAAAGGGCAACTTTGAAGGACTCAAGGGATACGCTGTTGGACGGATGACCAAGAGTCGTCGCGGCAAGCTCTACATGGACGATGCAGGCTAGGGCCCGGAGGCCGGCTCAATTGAGTACGGGTACCGGATCCCCTTTGTTGGAATTCACGTTTTCATCGGCAAGATCGGCGAACCAGGCCTGAGCCGGACATCTCCACCGACCTCGTCGAGACGGCTCTGCGTGCAAGTCCTACCCAGGTTCAGCCTGCCATGAAGCGTCCATTCGTAGGGTTCATCCATGGTGCGGAATCTGAACCGGTGTTCGACGGTGAGACGGCCGTCTACTCAGATGGCGAATCATCCACTCGCAAAACCGAGTCGCTGTACCAATTGCAAGATGGCCGGATTGGGTGTTGTTCCGATGGCGACAGTATTCTGGACCCCTTTGGACCGCTAAACCGGGTTGCAATCTTCATGGCCGGTACACAGCCCACCGTGCAATCTTCAACTGCCACAGCAATGATTTCCGGATCAGCAGCCAGGGCAGGAGGCCCTCCGTGCCGGCCGGCTCAAGTTCTTGCCAGTTTGCTGGACGCTTTGACGACATTGTTGACCACGGCAGTCACCCCGGAGACCCAAGATCAGCATAATGCGGATGTTACAAAACTGAAGGATCAGATAATTAGGCCAAGGCGGACTTGGCGGCTGAGGAGGCCAGGATGACTGAAGAGCGGGCCGCTTTAGATGCCCAATCGCAGCAAATCCAGAGGTAGAATTACCGGCTTATGTTTGATCAGAATGCGCAAAACGAAGTAATGAGGAGGAATTACCGGCATCGTCTGCTGCCGGTTTATGAAGGAATGAATCTCTTCAATACGCTAGGAGCCGGGCCTAGTAATCCGGCAGCAGTAAACCGGACCGAGGTACCTGTGGTGGCGCCGGATCAGCCACGGGTGATGGACCCAACTCGACGGATGGACAACCCGCCGCAATATGTACCAACGCTGCCAGGTCATTTCTCTAGCCCTTTGGATAACATGATTGCTACGGCGTCTCGCTTGGCAGCTATTCCGATGGAGGGTGATTCATTGGCGGCGGTTGAGACGCGACGGGCCAGGGATCTTCTTCAAACCGCTGTCGTGCAGCAGCAGGCTTATTCCTATAGCATAGACAGAATACATTCACCCCCCCCCCATCCGAGCAAGAGCTACAGCAGGCACATGGACGAACCGGCTGTGTCAAGCAATGCGGGGCATCATGATGCCCCACGAGGGCCTAATCCGGCACGCGGCGGTATGAATGCTCAGGATGTGGTAACCAATGGCAGAGCACGACGAGAGGCAGAGATAGCGGCGCAGTTGGCGAGGCAGTACCCGAATCATCAACCCGCTTCGGTTCAACCAGCGGCATCAGTTGAACATGGTTTGGCTTTTAGCTCTTGGGCAGTGCCATTCCTCACCCCGGCTCTGCGTAATGTGCGGCTGCCCAAGGATTTCAAGGGTACGCGCAAAGTGCCTAATTATATCGCCGATCAACCCTCCGAGGCGTGGGTTGAAAGTTATGAGATGGCAATGGAGATGCTGGATGTGGATGAAGCGGCATGTGCAAAATACTTCACCATGATGTTAGACGGAACTACTCGC
Organism: Triticum timopheevii; assembly: GCA_963921465.1. Lineage (NCBI taxonomy): Eukaryota > Viridiplantae > Streptophyta > Magnoliopsida > Poales > Poaceae > Triticum > Triticum timopheevii. Next base: position 617,342,330 of record OY997268.1, on the reverse strand, counting down.
ACCTGGTTAAAGAACTTGCCCATTAACTCGATCAGTTCGTGGGATGAGCTGAAGGCCCGGTTTATAGCGAACTTCAAGGATACGTGCAAACAACCCATGTCTATTGTGGATCTGGCTGCTTGTGTCCAAGGAGAGAACGAATCAACAACTCATTGGGTGCGCAGGGTTTCAGAAATCCCGCATTCGTCGGGCCGCATCAATGCTAATACAACAATCGTGACATTGGAGGGTAATTGCCGGTTTAAATCGCTGAAGATGAAGTTGGGACGGCTCAAGCGCCATTGCAATGATATGGGAATACTCATGGCAGCTCTGGTTAAGTATGTTGATTCTGATAATACCAAGGATCCTGATTTTGACGAAGAGAAGCCAGAGAAGGGAAAGAAAATGCTGGTACAAAAGGACAGCATAACCAGGCGAGCCATGGGAACAATGGTAAGTGTAATGCGGACAACTCGGATTTTGTGGCTAACACCAATATGCAGGGAAATGTGCAGTGCCGTAATGGTAAACCGCCCCAGTGTAGTGGAGGCATAAATCTGGAGCGCCTGTTAAACCAACCCTACCCAAAGTACGGGACGAAGGAGGTTCCGGCCATGCATCTCTGGAAGGATTGTTTCATCACGAGGGAATTCAAAAACTCTGATCTCTTATGGTATGATCAGCGTCCATCTGGCGGTTCCGGTCCAGGGTTTCACAGGCCAGGTTACGGTGGTGGCGGTTCAAACTCAGGATTTCAGAATAATCAGGGCAACCAAAACAACCAAGGTGGTCACAATCAGCAGAGTCATCAGAGCAATCAGCAGCAGTCGGGTTATCAGAGCAACCCAAAGCAGTTAAATGGTGGACAATATCATGTTTTTACCACTAGCTTGTGCAAGAGCGATCAAAAGCTCCATGAAAGGGCAGTGAATTCTGTTGAACCGGCAGTGCCACGTTATCTGCGCAGGTCTGAACAGCCTATTGTTTGGAGTCGGGAGGATCATCCACCCCGGGTTGATAATCCTGGCAATCTAGCTTTTGTGGTTGCACCACAGGTTGGAGGTTATAAGTTCACCAAAGTACTCATGGATGGAGGGAGCAGTATCAATATCTTGTATTATGAAACCTTCCGGCGTACGGGGTTAACAGATAAGAATCTTAAACCGTCAAACACCGTTTTTCACGGTCTGGTGCCTGGTAAATCGGCCTACCCGGTCGGTAAGATAGCTCTGGAGGTGGTTTTTGGAGATGATCATGATTCAAGATCCAAGACGGTGACCTTTGAAGTGGTTAAAATCAGAAGTCTGTACCATGCACTGTTTGGACGGCCGGTTTATGCTAAATTCATGGCAAGGCCATGTTCTGTTTATCTGCAGCTCAAGATGCCGGGTCATAAGGGGACCATCACGGTTCACGGTAGACGCAAGATCGCTCTGGAGTGTGAGTAAGGTGATGTGGCTTATGCTGAGTTGGTTTGTGCAACGAAGGAGTTGAAGTTCTATAAGGACAATGTTGATCCGACAGATATGACTTCTCTAAAGAAGCCCACCACAGAGCATGATCCGGCTTTGAAGTTTAAATCGGCTGATGATACTAAATTGGTTGATTTTGTTCCTGGCGATTCATCCAATCAGTTCAGCATCAGCGTCAACTTGGATCTGAAATAGGAAGGCGCGCTCATCGAGTTCATCCGTTAGAACCGGGACATCTTTGCATGGAAACCTTCCGACATGCCAGGTGTACTGAGGGAACTCGCTGAGCACACTCTTAATATTGATCTGAAGTTCAAACCGGTCAAATAGTTTCTTCGCCGCTTTAACGAGGAGAGGCGTAAGGCCATTGGCGAAGAGGTAGCCCGGCTATTGGCGGCTGGGTTTATTGTGGAGGTATTTCACCCTGAGTGGTTGGCTAATCCAGTGCTGGTACTTAAGAAAAACGGCACTTGGCGGATGTGTGTGTATTACTCAGATTTGAACAAAGCTTGCGCAGCTGATCCCTTTGCCCTCCCTCGTATTGATCAAATCATTCATGCTACGGCGGATTGTGAGCGTTTGTGTTTCCTGGATGCTTACTCGGGTTACCATCAGATCAAAATGGCAGTTAAGGACGAGGAGAAGACAACTTTTATAACTCCTTTTGCAGCCTTCTGTTATGTATCTATGCCTTTTGGGCTCAAGAGTGCTCAGGCGACTTATCAATGGTGTGTGCTGGATTGTCTCCATAATCAGATTGGGCGTAATGTTCATGCTTATGTGGATGATATTGTGGTGAAATCCAGGAAAGCAGAGACACTCATAACTGATTTATAGGAAACTTTTGATAACATGAGGGTTTATAAGATGATGCTCAAGTCGGCTAAGTGTGTTTTTGGTGTACCGGTTGGCAAGCTCTTAGGCTTTCTGGTGTCCAGCAGGGGCATTGAGGCTAATCCGGAAAAGATCAAGGCTATTACATCTCTGGCTAAACCGGCGTGTATCAATGATGTTCAACGTATGGCGGGTCGTATTGCGGCTTTGAGCCGGTTTATCAGCAGGTTGGGAGAAAAGGCGATCCCTCTGTATCAGATGTTGAAGAAGACAGACAATTTTGTCTAGAGTGATGCTGCTAATGCGGCGTTTGAGGACTTAAAGAAGCAGTTGGCTGAACCGCCAGTTCTTGCTGCTCCGGTTGATAAGGAGCCATTGTTGTTATACGTGGCTGCTAATGCCTGGGCTGTCAGCGTAGCTATTGTGGTGGAACGCAAGGAGGTTGGGAAGGAATACCCGGTTCAAAGACCGGTTTATTATATCAGCGAAGTGCTCATTGAGTCAAAGCAAAGGTATCCGCATTGGTAGAAGCTGGTGTATGGGGTTTTCATGGCAAGTCGGAAGCTTAAACAGTACTTTCAAAGCCACCCCTTCACAGTGGTCAGTTCCGCTCCATTGGAGGATATAATCCAGAACAGGAAGGCAACTGGCCGAGTTGCTAAGTGGGCTATTGATCTTGGACCACACGGTTTGAAATATATGCCTCGCACAGCTATCAAGTCCCAGGCCCTTGTGGATTTCATCAATGATTGGACAGAGTTGCAGGCACCGGAAGACAAACCGGACAGCACATATTGGACTATCCACTGCGATGGGTCCAGCCAATTGGAGGGCTCGGGGGCTGGAGTTATCCTTACTTCCCCTCGAGGTGATAAAATTCATTATGTTCTTCGCCTAATGTTTCCTTGTACTAACAATGCAGCTGAGTATGAGGCCTTACTCCATGGTCTTCGAGTGGCCAAGGAAATGAACTTAAGCCGGGTACGATGCTTTGGAGACTCCGATCTGGAGGCCCAGCAAGTTTCAGGTACTTGGGATTCCAAGGATCCACTCATGGTGGCTTACCGACAAGAGGTGGATATTGTCGCTGGTCATTTCAAAGGTTATCAAGTGGAGCACATTGATCGGCACAAAAATGAGGCAGGTGATGCTTTAAGCCGGCTGGGATCTCAGCGTAAACCGGTGCCGCCCAATACCTTTCTGGATGTCTTGCACAACACGTCTATTCAGTTGCCTACAAAGGAGGACCTCGCTATTCCTGATCCTGAGGCACAATTGGTGGCCGCTTTACATATTATTCCGATTTGACGGTTGCGTATTTGGCATATATGAACCGGGGCGAGTTGCCAGAAGATGAAGTTTTGGCCAGGCAGATAATCTGGTGATCCAAGTCCATGGTCATTCACAACGGCGAGTTACACCATTGTAGTTTATCAGGTGTGTTCCAGCGCTGTGTTTCTCCTGAAGAAGGTCGTGAGATTCTAAGTGAGATCCACTAAGGAGACTGTGGTCATCACGCTGGTTCAAAATCCTTGGTTGCTAAAGCTTTTTGTCATGGCTTCTATTGGCTGACAACTCATGCTGATGTTGAGGATTTGGTGAGGCGATGTGACAATTGTCAAAAATTCTCACGACGAGCTCATGTTCCGGCTCAGGAGCTACGAATGATCCCAATCACTTAGCCATTTGCTAGTTGGGGGCTTGATATGGTAGGGCCCTTCAAGCGATCCAAAGATAAGAAGACCCACCTTTTGGTGGCGGTTGACAAATTTACTAAATGGGTTGAAGCGGAGCCAGTAAGCAAGTGTGACGCAGCCACGGCGGTTCAATTCATCAAAAAGGTGATCTTCCGCTTTGGTTTTCCACACAGCATCATCATAGATAATGGCACAAACCTCTCCAAAGGCGAGATGGAGGACTTTTGTCAACGAGAGCACATCCGGCTTGATGTGTCATCCGTGGCTCACCCCCAGTCTAATGGTCAAGCTGGGAGAGCTAATCAGGAAATTTTGCAGGGTATCAAGCCTCGGCTTATGGTTCCTTTGAAGAGGATGCCGGGTTGTTGGGTGGAGGAATTACCATATGTGTTATGGAGCATAAACACCACCCTGAATCGATCTACGGGTTATACACCATTCTTCATGGTTTACGGGGCAGAGGCGGTACTCCCAAGTGATATTCGTCATGACTCGCCCCGGGTTGCCAATTATGTTGAAGCGGACAACGAGCAAGCACGCCAAGAAGCACTGGACCTGTTAGATGAAAAATGAGACATGGCGTTGGCTCGTTCGGCGGTTTATCAGCAAGACCTGCGGCGTTATCACAGCCGCCGGGTTAAAACAAGAACCTTTCAAGAAGGCGACTTAGTGCTCCGGCTCATCCAGGATCAGACCGAGATGCACAAGTTATCCCCACCTTGGGAAGGGCCCTTTGTGGTCAGCAAGAATCTGCAGAACGGGTCATACTACCTCATCGACGTTCGAGAGCACAAGGACTCAAGCAAATCGGAGGAGGAGACCCGTCGGCCGTGGAATATCGCTCATCTACGGCCTTACTACACCTGAGCCATGGGCTCTCAGTATGTACAAATTTTGACAATGTATATATTATGATCAATAAAATAGACCAGGCATCATTGCTACAAGCAGGGCCTCTGCCGTTCTTCAAATATTTCTTGGTCACAAGGGGGCTTCTGCTTATAAAGCGACATCCTATTTATCCATTAAACCGGCCATCATGCCACAACAAAGCTTGGGAGCTTCACAACCAAGGGGCCAAAGAGAGTTTTTGTTGCTAAAGCACAGCTCAAAATTAGGCACCCATTGAGCATAGCTCACAAAGTTACTTGGGGGCTCTTTGTGCAAAGCAGCAAAGAGTTTGAAAGGACCCTTGTAATTGGCTATCAAGCCACGGCTTGGAAGCCTGGTATATTCACCTAAAACCCTGGGTTAACCTGCCTTCGTCAACTAAGCCACTCCTGTCCAGGTAATCCAGGTATGACCCGCCGAATGTTTGACAAGTCAATCTTATACAAACCCTGAACGTGTCAAAGTTAAAATGACGATTGGTTAATCACTACAGGAAACAGTTAATTTGCCGTCTGTGGATTACAGACAGCAAAGACGTAAATCCAGACGGCAAAGAGTTTGCCGTCAGGAAGTAGACGGCAAAGTCAGACGGCAAAGATAAATCGACAAAGAATACTTTGCCGTCTCCTATTTCTTCTGGATGACGGCAAAGATTTTGCCGTCAGTCTATACTGTTTGCCGTCAACTAGACCGTCCAGACGGCAAAGAAAAGCAACCTAACAGACTAACGACCCTGACGGACGGCGTCAGTGTTTTGCCGTGAGCCAGACTACTTCTTTGCCGTTAGGCAGAAACATCACAGACGGCAAAGCGTTCTTTTTTATTGAAAAAATTGGATCAACAGTCTCGTCACCGAACGTCCACATCATCTCGTACAAATCTCGCCGGAGCAGAGATTCTTGCCGCCCGCACGATCCAACAGCCAAGCTGCTCACCATGCCGACCTCACCGGAGAAGAGATGTAGGCCGCGCCCGACCTCACCGGAGAAAAGAGCCGCTGCCGGAGGGAGTCCACGCTGGATGGAGGCCACGCCGGAGTGAGGAGGCAACAGAAGGAGGAGGTCGCGCTGCTTGCCGGAGTGAGGAGGCACCGGAGGGAGGAGGCCGTGCTGCTCACCGGAGTGAGGAGGCCGCGCCGCTCAGCGGCCCACGCCGTGCCGCCCGTGCTGCTCATCAGTGTGAGTAGGAGATGGAGGGAGGAACCCACGCCACTCGCGTTACTCGCTTGGGTGAGAAAGCCACGCTGCTCGCCGGAGTGAGGAAGCAGCCGAGCCGCCCGCGTTGTTCATGCCGTCTGCGCCATGCTGCTCGCCGGAGAGAGGAGGCGCTGGAGGAAGGAGGCGCCAGAGGGAGGAGGACGCGCTGCCTGGAGAGAGGAGGCGCTGAAGGGAAGGGGTCCCGCTGCTCGCCGACCTGTGCTGGGGAGCAGGCAGCGGCGTGAGGCCTCCGGTGTGGGGCGCTGAGGAACGGGCAGCGTCGCAAGGCAGGAGGCCGGCGGCGGCTTCGATGGCATCGAGGGACGGGGCCGGCTTGACGGGGATGGGGGACGGGGCCGGCTCAAGGGAGGAGAGAGGATGGGGCAGTTGGAGGGGAGCGTGGCTGGGTGCAGGGTGGCCGGCGGCGACCGTGGCGTGGCTGCTGGGGAGTTACAAGAGAGAGAGATGCGTAAGAGACAGAGAACATGGGGGGAAAGGGAGAGAGAACATGGTGGGGTCGGCTGAGGGTAAGAGAACTTGGGAAGAGAGAGAGAACGTGTTGGGGGGCGTGGGAGAAAGATAGAGCATGCCACCTCATCGATCCGGGAGACCGATCCATGAGGTGTGTTTATTCTTTGCCGTCTGCCGTTTTCGCATACGGCAAAGTTTTCTTTGCTGTTTGTAATAAAAATCATAGACGACAAACTTTTCTTTGCCGTCTATAATAAAAACCGCAGACGACACAGTTTTCTTTGCCGTCAGTCATTCTTTGCCGACAACAGCTGATGGCAAAAGTGCTCTTTGCCGTCTACCGCGATGAAAAGCTGACAGCAAAGATGCTCACTGACGGGAAACTAGCTGTTTCCTGTAGTGATTGGAGGCCCATCTTAAAAGGCTTTGTCAAATGGTTTAACTCAGCGGCCTGGCAGCCCATGAAAAGCCTCGAATTTGGGCCTGGCAGCCATTGAAAAGTCTCGACTACAAGTTTTTATTTGATTTTGTTTTTGCAAGGTTTTATCTCTTTTGATAAGGTTTTGAGTTAAACAGGTGTCCATTGACCCGGCCCGACTATAAGTCATTACATCAACCCGGTGTTTCTTAACCCGGTGTGGCATTCAGTTATCAGCTGTTAGCACATAATCAATTATGAACCAGCGTTTCTTAGCCCGGTCTGGCATTGACTATAAGTTGCTAGGATGATCACCCGACATGGCTTATTATACACCAACAAAACATGGTGGGAGTTTTCAAACACTCAAGATTTGGGTTATCACCCTTACTACACAAGTTGGTAAACCAACAATGTGATTCAATATCACAGATATGATTTATTTCATATTTCATTGCTTTCCAACCTTGGTTATAAAAACTCTGGTTCTGTATTGGCTATCATAACCCGTCCAGCGGTAAACCGTTAGGGCATGTTTAAGTTTTTCAAATGCAGAAGGCAGGATTTTACATAAAGTACTAAGGCACATAAAGCAAGCATAGCAACAATCATGCCGGATTAGAGTGTCAGGTAGCAGTGCACGACGGCAGAAGATCAAAGGCACTTTGATGCCCAAAAGATTAATTGTTTGTTGCCCAGAATGCTATATGCGGAAATCAAACCGGCTACCGGATTGTGATTCATCACCAGGTTGACGCGAAGTTGATGGATCATCTTGCGTCGGTTCAACCTCATCCTCCTCACCCAGTGGCTGGAAGTCAATGGTGGCCCAATCAATCCTGGTTAAGGCTTGGAAGACAGCTTTGTTGCTTATAAGATTGGATGGTCAACGTCAGGGGCATAGGTGTGCTTACGGATTGGCGGGATAAGATTCTGCGCCTCTTTCACAGCTGCATCAACCCGTTTGTTGTCTGCATCATAGCTAGACCGATGGACAGACAAGTTAATTTCTTCGGCCAATTTGCTTGCAAGCGGGGGCATCTCCTTGGTCAAGGCCTTGAGAGCTTCACTCTCAAATTCTGACCCATCTTGTTGGCTAGGATAGCCCTGTCCGATATCTTCCGGATCAAGATCAGCTATCCACGCTTTGGCCCGAGTCAGTGCTGATAAAGCGCCAGCCCTTGCAGCAGATCGCTTTACCTCCTCTATCTGGGCAGGTGTCATAGATAATTTGACCAAGGTATTCTTGATCAAGGTTGGCGCCGGTTTATTGTATGAAGCTGCGCAGATGACTCGTTGAGCACTGGTATACAGTTGCTCTAGCAAAGTATAGGCTGCTTTCAATTTCATCCGCATGTCCGAGCCCAGATGAGCAACACGACTACCTAAAACAGTTTAAGAATTTACTATTAAACTGGCAGTTTCAAAGCTGTTAAGAAAGGCTCTTGAGAAGAATGCTTACCAAATATAGCAGAGGTCATAGCATTGACCTGACGCTTTAAATCAGTTAGCTCTTCCGCCACCGGTTTAAGAGCCGCTTCAGCATCCTAAGCCCGCTTTAATAGAGCAGCCTTCTCAGTTTCCCAGTCAGCCCGCTCGCTCTTGAAGCCATCCTTTAATTGCTCCATGGCAGTTAAAGAGCCCTTCAGTTCGTCTCTGGCTTTGGAGGTTTCTGCCTACTGGGATTTGATGTTTTCCTGAAGATCGGTGATTTGGGAATCCTTATTGCTTAAGTCAGCCTGCAACAGACAGATAATAAGTGTTAATATTTTCTCAAAAGTCCCAAGCACATAACAAGTTATACACTTGGCACTTGGGGCCTAATGCGGATTGCTTTTATTTAACTGGTATTTTAAGTCCCAGGGCTTAATACACGTATTAAACTTGGCACTGGGGCTAATGCTGAATTGATCAGATAAACCAGAGGTGAAGGAAGTCAACAAAGATAAGATTTGCAACAGAAAATCCCGATTCATCTTCAAGAGATAAACCGGCCCTTGGGGACTACACAGTTGAAGCTTTTTCTATAAGAAGTCCCGGTTCATCTTGAAAAATTAAACCGGCCCTTGGGGGCTACACAGTTGAAGTCTTTTCTATCAAAAGTCCCGGTTCATCTTGAAGAGGTAAACCGGCCCTTGGGGGCTACAATGGAGTTGATATAAAGCATAACGGAAAACTTATAAAGTGTTTGAATGAAAGTTACCTCATAACGCTCCTTCATCAAGTTGACTAAACCGACCTCGTAATCACAACTTGTTTACAGGCGGTTTAGGTACCCAGAGTGGAGTTCCTGAGCATTGAGATGAGCACAACTTGACAAATCAGTCTTCTACTTGCCTTTGTCAACATCAGCAAATTCCGCTTTAGCACTGTGCTTTGACAAAGCAACAGGGTTGCCAGGAGAAGTGTGGCCAAAACCGGTAATCACAACATCATCAGTTGCTTTATTTGGGCTCACCGGTTTATCAGAGGCTTTGGCTGGGCTCGGCAAATCAGCAGCTGGACTTGGAGGATTGGTAGTTGGGCTTGGCGGATCAACATGAGGACTAGCCGGATTAGCTTCTTGCGGATCAGCATAAGTGTCCTGACCTTGTGGTATAGGATCATCCATAGCAATATTAGTATCTCCACCAGCACCTTCTGAGGTCCTCTCCGGTTCAAACTCCTCAGTGGAATCATTCAGTTTTGCTTTTTTACTAAGTCGGGCTTTGGCGCTGCAAATAACAAAGGTTAATATGGTAAACCGGTGCAAGAAAGCAAAACTAAGATAACTATACTTACCCAGGGACGGTCTTTAGGGGAGGCAACTGTGTGGTTGATGAGTCGCCAGAAGATGAATTGGAAGTTCCCTGATAATTTGAATCAGATGGATTAACAGGGTATCGGAAGCAACCGGCCAAGGGATAAGATTTATTAGAAGAACAAGAGACCTCTGCGCGGCCCGTGTGTCCGGTAAACCGGAGGAGGTAACCTGTTGGCCACTATGCCGGGTTGTGCGATGAGCTTCAGGGTGATGTGTCTTCAAAGGAAAGTATGGATCCAAATGAGTGAAAGGATGTAAACATTTCACTTTCCAGACTGCGCGACGAATTTTTTGTACTGGTACAAGATCTGAATCGGAAGATAGGGGAATTACCTCTGCATGATCAGCACGGCTGGGTTCCGCATCATCCCGATAATGATCATTGTCAAGAAGATGCATGAAAAATGAACCAAGGGAGTCAAGTTCTACCTCTAATTCTGAGTCATCAACATCTTCAGGCGGATCAGAGGACTCAGCGGTTTTCTTCTTTGCTGGCCTCTTTGTGGACTTGCTCTTAGCATGAGGTGCTCTCGCCGGTTTGTCTTGAGGTTTCGCCGGTTTGTCTAAAGTTTTCTTCTTCCAGAACGGATCTTTGGCCTGCAAGGATAAACACAAGGTTATCAAAAAGTGTTAAAAGGGGAGACAGATTAAAAGGCAGAAAGATAAAATCTTACAGCTGGCGGTTTGTTTGAGACATAAAAGGGACGCAGCCCAGTCTTGCTGCACTCAGATATCGGTTCATCTAGCATCTTTTTGACAGACTCGGTGATTTCATCATCATTCATCTGTATTTCAGTGTGCCGTTGAGGATCCTTGACATCCCCGGTATATTCATGCATCAATCTGGTGCGACTTCTTAAGGGCAGGATACCCCATGAAACCCAGCAATGGACAAGGTCAATTCCGGTTAAACCGTTTGCTAGAAGGGTCCGGAGCTTAGCAAGCTGAGGTGCATATGTTTGTCATTCTCTGGATGTAAGCCGCTGAGGCAGTGGATGTTCAGTGCTGAGTCGGTAGGCATGATAACCCGACAGAGGATTTTCATCAACAGGGGCAGTGTTCCGACAGTAGAACCACGTCTGATTCCAATCCTTGGGGTGGCAGTGATGTTTGGCATGAGGAAAATTGACTTCTTTCCTTTTTTGAATCGACACTCCGCCGATTTTAGTATTGGGGCCGTCAGAAAATTCAGTACGGCGGTTCAAGTGGAAGAAGTCTCTGAAAAGTTCAACAGTCGGTTCTTCTTGCAGGTAAACTTCACAGAACACTTGGAAATTGCGATGTTGGACACAGAGTTCGGTCCAATGTCTTGTGGATGGAGTTGGAAGTTGGCAAGTACATCACGGAAATTTTTTGATCCGGGAGGGCTAAACCCTCGGTCCAGATGCTACATAAACACAACCACTTCTCCATCTTGTGGTTCAGGAGGATTTTCAGTGCCAGGGACTCTCCAATGAACAACCTCTTTCTTGGCTAAAGCGCCAGTCACAACATACCCAGTGAGTTGCTTTTCTGTAATCCGGGAAGGAACCCAATTGCAAGAGGAGAACTGTTTGGCCATTTTTTATGATAAACTGTAAAGGAAGTTCAAATGCCGGTTCACGATTCAAGATTGATATGCATAAGCCGGTGTCAAACCGGGGGAATAGTAAAAGCATGTGAGCATAATAAACCGGATATGGATGTTCAAGGAAAGATGGTGGTTTATGTGAGGGCTAATGGTACCTGGCGGATTGTCATTTTCTACAGGTTAAACCGCCTATAGTGGTATGGATGAAAAACAGATCTGAAATCGCTAAGTACTACACAAACAGGTTTCACAAGCTAAGGATTATCATTATGGATCTAGCATAGTTCAGGAAAAGGAAAAATATCAAAGCCCTAAAATGGCGACAGCAGAACGGAAAGGATCCGGATGGGGTCTACTTGTAGTCAAAAGGATACTATTGTGAGGCGAAATAAACTACAGCTTCGGCCGCAAAGGAAAGATGTCAAGCTTATCTAGATTCGATGAGACAGTGAGGTCGAAACAACGAACGCGAACGAACACTGATGAACACGGATGAACACCGAAATCCTAATGCAGATCTATGGTTGAGGGAAGGAGGCTTACCGGATACACAGGAGTGGCGGAGAAGTGTCGTGGATCTCTGGTACGTTCAGGTTGATGCAGCGGCCAATGGTGATGTAGAGCTTGAAGGTCGAGTGCGGCGGCAGAGCTTAAGGGTTCGAGAGTCGCGAGGAGGAAGAAGAAGCACGGAAGGGGAAAAGGGAAAGACCCCTGGGCCTATTTATAATGCGAATGGATAAGTAAGGCAAGCGCGGGAGTCAAGGAGCCTGAAACGGAGAATGGGGCTCAGCTGTCGCCTCGATCTTCGGAGATCAGTTAATAAAACGAAATCTTTATGAGTTTTTTACGCAGATGACGTCACGGCGGTTTACGGCGATTTCAGAAGATAATGTCATGGCGGTTTAAGGTTAACATGAAGATGTTTCAGATCAGAATTTTTCTAAGTATTAAAGATTGACATGAACAGGTTCAAATCAAGTTGGGGCCTAATGTTGGTGATATAACTACTGAGTGTAAACCGCCGAGGAGGGTCCGCTTTACGCTCATATATATTTAAGCCAATGAAGACAAGGAGAATGGCGCTCTACCATTAAAGCTTAGAGGCCCAGAGCCCAATGGAGGATTAGGGCCCCTAATAGTAAACCGCCATAGATGTATAACTTGTATTATAAGTAAGGGAAAGAAGAGAACCGAGTCGGACACTTGTATGAGCCAGCCTCGGGATTCTGTAGACCGGCCGGGCGTCAACCTATGTATATAAAGGGACGACCCGGCAGCGGTTCAAGGACAAGAAAGAACAGCTCGAGAGATAGGTAAAGTGGATTCGCTCCCTGCTCATCGAGATCAATCAATCCCACAACAACTAGATCGTAGGCTTTTACCTTCACCTCAAGGGGCCAAACCAGTATAAACTTCCTGTGTACTTTGTTCCGGTTTAACCCCTTTAAGCTAATCTTGTTGCGATGGCTCCACGACTAAGTCCTTTTGCTAGGACATCTGACGTGTTAATTCCATGACAGGTGCGTTTCCCACCGATTCGCCTGGCTAAAACAGACCTTTAGTACCGGTTAGTGGCTCCAACCGGTACTAAAGGCATGTTCTATATAAAAATACACTTCAAAAAAATTGTCAGTTCTCCCTCTGCTTCTTCGCCTCTGCCCTGTCGCCGCCGCCCCTCATCGCCGCCCCCACTGCCGCCGCCGTCCCACGCTGTCGCCACCCCGTCCCGCGCCGTCGCCGTCCCCGTCGTTGCCCCGTCGCGCGCCATCGCCGTCCGGCCCCTCACCATCGCCGTCGCCTTGAATCAACCACGCCTCGTTGTCGCCATCGCCTGGACCTCGCAGTCGCCGTCGCCTTAACCTCGCCCGCGCGTGCTGTGAGCCCCTCCCCCGGCCTCTCCTCCCTCCAATCCACCGCGCCGCCACAGGCGCCGGCCACGTGCGCGCACACACATGCACACACTACACGCACACACTCACACTCACACTACACGCGCGCACACACATGCACACACACACACAATTTTCCGGTGTTTAATTTTTTGTTTTTTCTGTTTTCTGTTTTTCATACAAAGTTTTGGATGAATTAATTAATTAGATTAGATTAATGTCAAATAGTATATAGAAATGTTATAGAAATGTCAGAAATTTTAGAAATGTTAGTTTTAGCTAGATGAGTTAGATTCATTTCAAATTGTTATAGAAATGTTAGTATTTAGTTTTTTATAATTTTAGTTCTACAAATTTAGAATTTGCATATAAGAAATCACAATCCAATCATTTTAAAAATGTTACTTTTGCGGCGTATAGTATTTGTTCTCGATGATGTCCGGCCCGCATCCTCGCCGTCGACCCATTCGCGACGACGTCCTGCTTCAGAGGACCCATGTCCGAGACTGGGCTCCACCGGGCTGGCACCGGGAGGTGCTACCTTCAGGGGCTCGCCGCTTGGTGAGGAACCCGGGTCCCTTCGTCGACCCTGAGCTCCTTTGGTGGCGTTCCCGTGGGCCACTTTCGGTGTGGAGGGAGCCGGGCCCACCGGAGGTAGTGCGTCACCGTGTCAGGGAGGAGGACGAGCACGTCCGTCGCTACATGGCTGCTATGGACGTCAGGGTCTCCAATACCTGGCAGGGTCTTTGGGGAGATGAACGGAGCTACGATCATGTGATGGTTCCTTCTCTTTGGGTGTCCACCGCCCGTGCCTCAGGAACCGCGAGTGGTCTAGATTATTCTGTAATATTCGATCTTTATTAGCTAGCTAGCTAGTGATGTATTCAATATATAATATTCGAGATGATGTATTTGAGATTATATATTATTCGAGACGATGCATATTATGTACTATGATTCAGGATTTCCTATTATTGATTGCATGCATGCATATTGTAATTTGAATACTAAATTGTTTTATATTTCTTCTGGATTTGTTAAATAAAGGATATGGCGGACAATACCGGCAGAGAGGGAGAAGAGGCCCTGTTCGAGATCATATGCTCCCCTCGCGCGCCAGATAATCGAAATGAAGAGGATGACGGCTCCCAATATCTAAACAATACCGGGGAGGGTGATGATATGATATTCGATCGCGACGACCGAATTGATGAAGTCATGGATTATGATGGCGAAGAAATTAATGATTATGATGGCGACGAAATTAATGATTATGATGGCAAAGAAAATGTTGATCTTGATAAAACAAAGACCAGCGAGGTATATTTTTATAAGCAGGCATCTGGTGATCATCACATGTTTTAAATGATTTGAAGATATATTAACGAATCGATCTTTCTTCTTTTTAGCCCTCCGAATCGAGCAAATCTTCTGCAGGCAGAGTGCGTGGCCCGTGAAAAAAGTTGAAGCAGGGCGTAAAGTACAACATGGATGCCATCAAAACTAATGGCGAACCAATAACGCCTAAGAACATTGCGAATAAGTTCGTTTGTTAGTGCGGAGTTCTTGTGAAGGACAAACTCCCGATCTCCCTTCAAGAATGGAAAGAGCCATCAAAGCCCTGTCCAGATCTAACTTTTGTCGATGACAGAGCAAAAAAAGCGCTTTGGGAAGATCTCCTGGAACATTTCACCCTACCAGATCATTTCACAGCTGCAGATGTGGAGAAAGTCAAGGACGCTACTCTTAGGAAGATGGTAATTGCATTCAACAACCACAAAAAAACTGTATGGAAGGATTACGTCAAAGCAGGAAAGAAGACTCCAGAATTCAAGGGAACACTGGAGAACCAAAGAGAACACTGGGACGATTTCATGAAATTCAAGGAATCAGAATTTTCTAAGGAACGGTCCAGAAACACCAAGGCCAATGCCAGAAAAAGAAGCAATTCCATAGGCTGGGGCCAGGTGGCTACGCGGTGGCAATGCCTAAGTGGGATAAGTCTGAACGAGAGATGCTGGCTGCATAGGTCACTCCAGTTACATTGAGCTGCCCCCCCAGGTGCAGAAGTTCGTTCTATGCGCATGGGGGGCGTTGGACCCGAAGACAAGCGAGGTTCCGAAGAAGTCATGTCTTAAAGGAGCTGATGATAAGTTAGTTGAAGCAATAGAAGAAGCTCGAAAGGGGGTGTTCACGCCCAACAGAGAACAACGAGCTTATGCACGCCCTGGGAAATCCTGAACACCCGGGAAGAACACGAGGCAAGGGCATTGTTCCGTGGTATGAGGGATTTTCTGAGTGGAACACCGACTAAAGAAGCCGTGCGAGAAGGAAGATGGAGGAGGAGAAGAAGAAGAAGCTGGAGGACGAGAAGAGGAAGCAAGAAGCAGAACGTTTCCAAGGCCTAGAATCAGCGCACGCGGACTTGGCACTCAATTGCCGAGGCAGCAGCAGCAGATCAACTCGCTTAGCCAGGAATGGGGGTCTCAGTAGCGACCGCAGCTAGCGGATGATCCAGCATTGGATAGCACCGTCCCATCCATGTCGAGAAGCAGCGTGGGTTCCGCCCCGGGCGACGAACTGCTGGATGGATACCCTGTGGATGACATCATGAAGAACACTAACTGTGAGCTACACTTCAAAATAAAGAACATATCCGTGAACATCGCCGTGTCAGGGTCAGATCAATACAACAGAATTATTAGCCATCCTATAATTTCTACAGTTTCTTCAAAATGAATGCTAAAACTACGACTATCCACATGGTACATATGCCCTCCAGCGTTAAGCAAAGTGTATGAGGCCTAGACTTCAACTAATTTCCTATACATTTTATAATAGAGTTATACCAGCTTCCCAGATTTCCCAATATCATATCCAATAGTGTTTATAATATTTCATTCGCAGATCTATATCTGACTTGGAAACTGTTGTTAATAAAAAAAATTATGTTGGAATAATGGACTACTTGACGTACACAGGTTTTTATTTACAGATTAACTTTTTTGTGCTCCCTCGGTTCTAAATTGGTGGCACACTGTTTAAAAAATAGAAGTCCCAATCTTGGAGGAGTATGTCGAAGGTCTCAAGCTTGACAATTTTTTCAGTATAACATGGTAAGAAAAAGTATTTTTGCAATTGTAACCAGGAAATACATATTTGTTCGGTCCAGTTCTAATAATATAGACAGCATTTCCTTTGCTTTTCTTTTCTTAAACGTCCAGATTCTAAAACTGTCAGCTATATAACACGCAGTAAATGGCCGTGTGCATCCTCGATCCAGAGGCCAGGGGTTTCAACCTCCTTCTTGAAAAAAAAAACATGCAGTAAGGTACTTTCAGCTGTAGATGACCTTTTTTTTGCGGGGGCACCAGTACATGACCTATCTAATTCAGTTTACCCTTTTAGTTTGGTGAGTTTCATATTTATATCACTGAATTCCGTAGATTCATAAAAGTGAATATATTGTCGATTAAATCTTCTTTCATCAGAATAGTAGAATTATGTGTTCCACTGTGCACATCATAATATTTAGATTTATATATTTCTGAAAGTACATTGACATTCTGAAAAAAAAATCTTCACTTGCAATGGCAAAAGATATCTGTGAGCCACTTATGCAATAGATAATCGTCGCACACAGATTGTTATTAGGAATTATAATAGTTATGTCGGTTGTTATAGGACTTTAGTTACTGCCAATTTTGAGTATGCTTGCATTGTTGACCTCCCTGGTAATATTTCTGCTCTTGCAGGTCAACATTAGCTTTGTTTTTCTGAAGGTATTGAATTGATTTTCACTTCCTTTGTTTGTAGCTCGTTCTAATTCTATCACAGATGCCATAGTATAATATCTAATTGTTTCAGATGAATATAATACGTTCATTGTGGTTAAGTATAGGGGAGGAATCAATTATTGTTTTAAGAGTAGTATTTATGAGATTGGCAGTTGCATGCACACTCTGGATTGTGTTTGTGCACTGAATCTTCCATTTATGTTGAGGGTCTGGCTAACTAGAGTTTTTTTAACCGGGACTCCTCCTGATTTTGTTAGCTAATTACCTTCAATGGATGGCTTAGTCAAGCACTCTATCTTGACCACAAACTGTATGTCATGCAAGGTAATGGATACGAAGAAAGGTTCACATGACCATAAGAACTTTGACCCTAATGTTACTGACTTCAATTGTTGCTGAACAAATTAGGTATCAGTTCGACCATGTTTTACTAAATAGAAATAAATGCAGAAAGATCGCAATAACGTGTATCTGCGTCACCAACTAAATATTTTGTATCCCATTCTTAGTTGTGCATTAGTATAATATGGTGACCTCTTATGACAATATTCCGTACTATAATCTTTGGAATTCTTATTAATTTTGTTAGCTAATTACCTTCAATGGATGGCTTAGTCGAGCACTCTATCTTGACCACAAACTGTATGTCATGCAAGGTAATGGATACGAAGAAAGGTTCACATGACCTTAAGAACTTTGACCCTAATGTTACTGACTTCAATTGTTGCTGAACAAATTAGGTATCAGTTCGACCATGTTTTACTAAATAGAAATAAATGCAGAAATGTCGCAACAACGTGTATCTGAGTCACCAACTAAATATTTTGTATCCCATTCTTAGTTGTGCATTAGTATAATATGGTGACCTCTTATGACAATATTTCAACAACGTGTAGGTTGACAGTGCCTTATTAATTTATATGTGCGTACAACTCAAACTGAGCATTCATATATTACATACTATAATCTTTGGAATTCTTTATGCTATAAATAATTATGTTATCGTTTGAAATTCAAATGTAAAAATTGTTACAATTGTGGTCTGATTAACACAACTATATACAGGAACCTGCACATATGCATTTGGAAGCTGTCCTCCCAAGTTTAGTTAATGTATCACGAGGGTTGCACGATCTGTATCTGCAAAAATTATCTTCCTTTTTGATGAAGATCCTCAAGTGCCATTTCCCACCAGATATGGTCGTATGAAAGAATTGATGCATGTTATTAGCCTTCTACAGCCATATATGTTCAGTAAATCATCATACATGATGAAATTCTTAGATGATACGATCTGCTCCATATCTTTTTGTTGTGTTTGTAATGTATCCAGGAGAATGAAGCCAACTTAGATCACTACAGTTTCTGTGAGAATGTCTTCGTCCTCTATTCACTCGGCCTCTGAATATTGGATTACTGACAGAAGCTTATTTCTGCAATTTGATATCAAATCTGATATTGTTACCTTATGTTGAATTGTGCAACATATAGGCCAATTGAAGTTTGTCATTGTACTGTTCTTCCAAGGATAAAAGCTAAAGGTTGAAACATTCCATGCCTTTGAATCATACTAGAATATTAACGGGTAAATCCTTTTGTTCACATGTGGATAGTCCTTCCGATCAAAGGAGATCCTAATTTGTTCCTTTTTAACTTTCGTGTGATATGCATAATATTTGCTCAATGTGAAGAAATTCTAACAAAGAGGATCAAACGATTTGCATTTACTCAGGCTTTTTCTGATTTCAAATAATTTGTAGATCATATAGAAATTTTAATATTTCCTTGGCAGAGTTCAGCCATAGTAATTTGCTTAAGATGACACTTATTAATCCAGTTCATGATGTTCGCTATCTTTGTCAGGTTTAACAAAATCCACTTGAACAACACAATCTGTGTTAGATATGCTACCGTCAGATGTTAGACATTAAAAGTTGGGTAGTTGAGAAAAGAATCAGATATAATACAATGTATATGCGATTTTCAGGCTTTTAGACATATATGCAAGAATATTCTTTATGGTATGTCATATTCAGGGTTTACTTTGTTTTTACATCGTAAGTCCCAAATGTGCATATTGATTCCTGATGCTATTGTCGTGTTCTAATACCCCTCTATTTTTTCGCCATTATAATGGAAATCATGGAAACACTTGACTCTTGGAATAGATGTCTTTCACATACAACTAGAAAAAAGTAATTTCCTTTTTGAATGGCAGTGCTTTCAATCTTTATAATCCCTACAATTTTTGTATAGAAGAAATGGTATAAAACAAGTTTACTATCTATGACTAGTACCATTAATTATGATGCTTGATTAATTGTTATCTGATTAAATTCTATTCTCGTAAAGGTCCTGAAGCAGGCGCAGGGGAGTGATACGTGAGCATACTGCATTTTCGATAACATTCGCATCATGACTTCCGCAAGGACCAAAACTGATAGACAGCCATGGGTACGCGCGTTTGACAGAACACTATTCATAATTTTTACGTCATTATCGATATCTAGTCACGTAACTAATACACATGCATATTGATCTCCTTCTTAACAGTTCGAATCGGTCCGGGAGATGCTCCTACCAGTGGAGCACATACGAGCACTTCAAGAGGAAATAGCGGGATTTTTGCATGATGAGGTCATAGATCCCAAAGGGGAATTCTACTATGAGCTACCACCCCAATGAACTCCCAATTGTCATCGTGCTCCGAAGGCACCAAGGCAAATGTCACTGGCTCTGAAAGCTACATGTAGGAAAAACTATATATATATATATATATATATATATATATATATATATATATATATATATATATATATATATATATAGGATAAATTTTATCTACAAGCAATGGTAGTTACCTCCTACTTATTTGACTGCCACGTGTCTCCTAAGTTTATGCAAGCCAGATGGGTTAGCGGATCGGAAAGGATCCATTAGCACTCAACTAACTAGATTTTCCAATTAAGTAATTAAATAATTCACTGTTCGTAACGACCTATAACAACCTGCTACCTTCCTGCCTACATGCATACGCATCACGCTGAATGGATAAGTGCATCCTACATCCACTCCATATTCCCTGGAAAGGCACGGCGACCTACATACTACATACTACATTCTCCAAAAAAAATAATTCACGTTATACAAATTCCATACACGTACCCTTATATGGAAACGAGTATGTAGTATGCACATTTTCCAATAAGAATCAGAAGTATGCATTTTTTTTCTGGATGACACATATTTTAATCTCTAATAAACATTCTATTTTTAATCTCTAATAAACATTCTATGGAGCATGTGTCTGGGCGCACCACTTATAAAAGGTAGAACACTCATAAGAAGGGAGGTATTCCCTTAACAAGGGAGACAATTTTCAGGGTATTTTTGCACAGACTGCTCTATGGGGTATATGTACATAAAACATGTAGTATGGAGTATATATAAAAAATAGTATGGAGTATATGGAAAGATAGTGTGGCATATACAAAAAATAGTATGGAGTGTGTAGTATGCTCTATAGGGAATGGAGTATCTCCGAGTAGAATTTCCCCCTAATGGTATTATACGTACTATATACTCCAAAATAATCAAAGATTATATACTCCAGATTCATGTAGAGTATGAAGAGTATATTATGTCCTACACAGTAGATGGAGGCATGCCATGTAAAGGGTATACTAACCGACATGAGTATCAAGAGAAGGAGTATGCCAATGGAATTAAACAAGACTCTATTTAACTATATATTAGTATATGTGGGTGATTTCCATCTAATTTCTCAAGCACCTGATGGTGGATGCACATGTAGTATGTAGTACGTTCCTAGCAAAAAACGTAGTATGTAGTATGTAGAGTGAAAGAAAAGAGTATTAATGGAAGAAAAGAGTATGACAAAAGGTAGTATGAAGTATAATATTCTTTGAAGAATAGTATGGAGTCTAATAGGCAAGGTAGTACTCCCTCTGTAAATAAATATAAGATCGTTTAGATCACTAGGGATTACGTTGTATGTTGTATGGTGTATGTCAGTATATGCTTACAGAGAACATGAACAATTATATACTTCAAAAAGCATTCAGTGGTAGATGTAAAATATGCTGACGTGAGAGAGTATGGATTGCTTTATTTTTGGTTTAGACTATGTCGAATATAATATTTTCTGAAAGAGAGTATTAAGTATATGCACACTATACTGAAATAGTATATGGAGAGAATATTGTTGCTAACAGAGTTTGTTTATATTCAAGCTGGTGCGTTTGGTAATACATGATCGTGATACATACATGATGCATCCATTATGTCATCCATTCATTGCAGGAAACAACATGCATCAGTTTGTGTCAATGCATCTTGAGCAGACGCCGAAGTATATTCGTCCTCATCCGGAAGTTCTCCAAGGTCGGCAGCTCCCACCATACTGCCGACGGTGGACAGTACATGGCCATTACATACTCCACTAGATCTGGATGTTCTACAACAATTAGATTTCAATCTCTAGATCCACGTGTCTTGCTGCAATGGCAGTCTTCTCCACATTCAGAGGAACAGGTTGGCCTTCATGGCTTGGTTTTAAAAATGGGTCTAACGAAGGGAAGTTGTATTCATATGTAGGTGTTGTCGCCTAGGGAAATCCGATCGGCGCTTTCCGCCGGGGCATCGTCGAGCAGCATGAACAACCTGGGCGCCCACAAAATCTCAGGCTAAAATCAACAAATTCGTACATCAGAAAACTAAATTAGCAAATGTAATGTGAGATCAAAGAACATAGTATTACATGTATAGATGACAACATGGATCGATCCAAACCATCATCATGATGAGTTCCCATCCAGGCGGCGCCTCTACGGTGGCGGCGTCCGAGCGGCCGATTGCATGGTTTGTTCGTGCGTGACTGATCTGTGCATGACAACGGTTTGTGAGACAATAAGATAGGGGCTGGTACGGTGATGATGGTGGTGTTGCATCCACATCGACGGAGAAGGCATCGATCAACCCAGAAGCTAGCTCAAATAGAAAGTTAAAACTGTAATCTCACAGATCAAAGGTTAACATACATACATACGTGTGTTTGTTACAAGTAGATGTGTCAACACGATACCTTCAGCAGCTGTGAGATCCAATGAAAAGCGATAATGGCGCCATGGCGGCTTAGTTTGCAGGCACATGTGGCGCCATGGTCGGGCCATGCAACATCTCGATCGGCAAGGGAACTTTCTCGTACCATGAAGCTATGAATCAACATTAGAAGATGAGACGCTTGATTTCTAGCATAACAAAACGTCAAATTGGAAAGTGCTACTGGATATTTTACCCTTTGTTTATGCGAGAGCTCGATCCAGGCCACATAAATAGCCAGGTTGTTGGACGACACGCTATATACGTTCCATGCACAAAAGTAGGAACCATCCAGCTGATTTTTTACCGGGTGGGGGAGTAAATCGGCTTATTTTGGAACAAGACCCGTTAATCAAAGGACACACCTGGGAAGAGATCGGATGGTTGCCAGGATGGAGGTAACTACCACTAGATGGTAGAATCTATTTTCCCTATATATATATATATATATATATATATATATATATATATATATATATATATATATATATATATATATATGAAGGAAATATGCCCTAGAGGCAATAAAGTTATTATTTATTTCCTTATTTCATGATAATTGTTTATTATTCATGCTAGAATTGTATTAATCGGAAACATGATACATGTGTGAATACATAGACAAACAGAGTGTCACTAGTATGCCTCTACTTGACTAGCTCGTTAATCAAAGATGGTTATGTTTCCTAGCCATAGACATGAGTTGTCATTTGATTAACGGGATCACATCATTAGGAGAATGATGTGATTGACATGACCCATTCAGTTAGCTTAGCACCCGATCGTTTAGTATGTTACTATTGCTTTCTTCATGACTTATACATGTTCCTATGACTATGAGATTATGCAACTCCCGTTTACCGGAGGAACACTTTGTGTGCTACCAAACGTCACAACGTAACTGGGTGATTATAAAGGTGCTCTACAGGTGTCTCCGAAGGTACTTGGATACCGACGATCGAATCTCGGGTAAGTAACATACCGATGACAAAGGGAACAACGTATGTTGTTATGTGGTTTGACCGATAAAGATCTTCGTAGAATATGTGGGAGCCAATATGGGCATCCAGGTCCCTCTATTGGTTATTGACCGGAAACGTGTCTCGATCATGTCTACATAGTTCTCGAACCTGTAGGGTCCGCACGCTTAACGTTTCGTTGACGATATAGTATTATATGAGTTATGCATGTTGGTAACCGAATGTTGTTTGGAGTCCCAGATGAGATCATGGACATGACGAGGAACTCCGGAATGGTCCGGAGATAAAGTTTGGTATATGGGATAATAGTGTTTGATCTCCGGAAGGGTTCCGGAATTCACCGGAAGGGGTTCCGGATGTTTCCCGAAATGTTTGGGTACGAGAACACGTTATTTGGGCCAAAGGGGAAAGCCCACGAGGCTTTTTGAAAGTGCAAAAGGAAGTTTTGCGGAGACTAGAGGCTAGACGCCAGGAACCCTGGCGTCTAGGGCGTAGACGCCGGGAACCCTGGCGTCTAGCCCTGGAGTCCGTGTAGGACTCTTGCCTTTCGGGCAAAACCGACTTTGAGGAGGCTTTTGCTCCAAGTTTCGACCCCAGGGCTCAACATATAAATAGAGGGGCAGGGCTAGCACCAAAGACACATCAAGAAACACCAAGCCGTGTGCCGGCAACCCCGTCCCCTCTAGTTTATCCTCCGTCATAGTTTCCGTAGTGCTTAGGCGAAGCCCTACGGAGATTGTTCTTCACCAACACCATCACCATGCCGTCGTGCTGCCGGAACTCATCTACTACTTCGCCCGTCTTGTTGGATCAAGAAGGCGAGGACGTCATCGAGCTGAACGTGTGCAGAACTCGGCGGTGCCGTGCGTTCGGTACTTGGATCGGTCGGATCGTGAAGACGTACGACTACATCAACTGTGTTGATAAACGCTTCCGCTTAGCGATCTTCAAGGGTATGAAGATACACTCCCCTTCTCGTTGCTATACATCACCATGATCTTGCGTGTGCGTAGGAAATTTTTTGAAATTACTACGTTCCCTAACAGTGGCATCCGAGCCTAGGTTTTATGGTTTGATGTTATATGCACGAGTAGAACACAAGTGAGTTGTGGGCGATATAAGTCATACTGCTTACCAGCATGTCATACTTTGGTTCAGCGGTATTGTTGGATGAAGCGGCCCGGACCGACATTACGCGTACGCTTACACGAGACTGGTTTTACCGCCGTGCTTTGCACACAGGTGACTAGCAGGTGTCAGTTTCTCCATCTTTAGTTGAACCGAGTGTGGCTACGCCCGGTCCTTGCGAAGGTTAAAAGAGCATCAACTTGACAAACTATCATTGTGGTTTTGATGCGTAGGTGAGATTGGTTCTTGCTTAAGCCCGTAGCAGCCACGTAAAACTTGCAACAACAAAGTAGAGGACGTCTAACTTGTTTTTGCAGGGCATGTTGTGATGTGATATGGCCAAGACGTGATGCTATATTTTATTGTATGAGATGATCATGTTTTGTAACCGAAGTTATCGGCAACTGGCAGGAGCCATATGGTTGTCGCTTTATTGTATGAAATGCAAACGCCCTGTAATTACTTTACTTTATCACTAAGCGGTAGCGATAGTCGTAGAAGCAATAGATGGTGTAAAACAACAACGATGCTACGATGGAGATCAAGGTGTCGCGCCGGTGACAATGGTGATCATGATGGTGCTTCGGACATGGAGATCACAAGCACAAGATGATGATGGCCATATCATATCACTTATATTGATTGCATGTGATGTTTATCCTTTATGTATCTTATCTTGCTTTGATTAACGGTAGCATTTCAAGATGATCTCTATCTAAAATTATCAAGAAGTGTTCTCCCTGAGTATGCACCGTTGCCAAAGTTCATCGTGCCCAGACACCACGTGATGATCGGGTGTGATAAGCTCTACGTCCATCTACAACGGGTGCAAGCCAGTTTTGCACATGCAGAATACTCAGGTTAAACTTGACAAGCCTAGCATATGCAGATATGGCCTCGGAACATGGAGACCGAAAGGTCGAGCGTGAATCATATAGTAGATATGATCAACATAAGATGTTTACCATTGAAAACTACTCCATCTCACGTGATGATCGGTTATGGTTTAGTTGATTTGGATCACGTGATCACTTAGATGACTAGAGAGATGTCTGTCTAAGTGGGAGTTCTTAAGTAATATGATTAATTGAACTTAAATTTATCATGAACTTAGTCCTGGTAGTATTTTGCAAATTATGTTGTAAGATCAATAGCTTGCGTTGTTGCTTTCATATGTTTATTTTGATATGTTCCTAGAGAAAATTGTGTTGAAAAATGTTAGTAGCAATGATGCGGATTGGATCCGCGATCTGAGGTTTATCCTCATTGCTGCACAGAAGAATTATGTCCTTAATGCACCGCTAGGTGACAGACCTATTGCAGGAGCAGATGCAGACGTTATGAACGTTTGGCTAGCTCAATATGATGACTACTTGATAGTTTTGTGCAGCATGCTTTATGGCTTAGAATCGGGACTTCAAAGATGTTTTGAACGTCATGGACCATATAAGATGTTCCAGGTGTTGAAGTTAATATTTCAAGCAAATACCCGAGTTGAGAGATATGAAGTCTTCAACAAGTTCTACAGCTAATAGATGGAGGAGAATTGCTCAACTAGTGAGCATGTGCTCAGATTGTCTGGGTACTTCAATCGCTTGAATCAAGTGGGTGTTAATCTTCCAGATAAGATAGTGATTGACAGAATTCTCTAGTCACCATTACTAAGTTACTAGAACTTCGTGATGAACTATAATATGCAAGGGATGACGTAAGTGATTCCCAAGCTCTTCGTGATGCTGAAATCGACGAAGGTAGAAATCAAGAAAAACATCAAGTGTTGATGGTTAACAAGACCACTAGTTCCAAGAAAAGGGCAAAGGGATAGAAGGGTAACTTAAAGAATAACGGCAAGCAAGTTGCTGCTCAAAGTGAAGAAGCCCAAGTCTGGACCTAAGCCTGAGACTAAGTGCTTATACTGCAAAGGGACTGGTCACTAGAAGCGGAAACCACCCCAAGTATTTGGTGGATAAGAAGGATGGCAGAGTGAACAAGGGTATATTTGATATACAGGTTTTTGATGTGTACCTTACTAGTGTTTATAGTAGCCCCTGAGTATTTGATACTTGTTCAGTTGCTAAGATTAGTAACTCGAAACAGGAGTTACAGAATAAACAGAGACTAGTTGAAGCGGAAGTGACGATGAGTGTTGGAAGTAGTTCCAAGATTGATATGATCATCATCGCACACTCTTTATACTTTCGGGATTAGTGTTAAACCTAAATAAATGTTATTTGGCGTTTGTGTTAAGCATGAATATGATTTGATCTTGTTTATTGCGATACGGTTATTCATTTAAAGCTAGAGAATAATTGTTATTCTGTTTACATGAATAAGACCTTCGATGGTTATACACCCAATGAAAATAGTTTGTTGGATCTCGATCGTAGTGGTACACATATTCATAATATTGATGCCAAAAGATGCAAAGTTAATAATGATAGTGCAACTTATTTGTAGCACTGCCGTTTGGGTCATATCGGTGTAAAACGCATGAAGAAACTCCATGAAGATGGATTTTCGGAATCACTTGGTTATGAATCATTTGATGCTTGCGAACCGTGCCTTTTAGGCAAGATGACTAAAAACTCCGTTCTTCAGAACAATGGAACGAGCTACTGACTTATTGGAAATAATACATACTGATGTATGCAGCCAATGAGTATGAAGGCTCGTGGCAAGTATCCTTATTTTCTGACCTTCACAAGATGATTTGAGCAGATATGGGTATATCTACTTGATGAAACATAAGTTTGAAATAGTTGAAAAGTTCAAAGAATTTCAGAGTGAAGTGGAAAAATCATCGTAACAAGAAAATAAAGTTTTTGCGATCTGATCGCGGAGACGAATATTTGAGTTACGAGTTTGGTCTTCAATTAAAACAACATGGAATGGTTTCACAGCTCACGCCACCTGGAACACCACAACGTTATGGTGTGTCCGAACATCGTAACCGCACTTTATTGGATATGGTGCGATCTATGATGTCTCTTACTGATTTACCAATACTGTTTTGGGGTTATGCATTAGAGACAGCTGCATTCACATTAAAAGGGCACCATCTAAATCCATTGAGACGACAACATATGAACTGTGGTTTAGCAAGAAACCCAAGTTGCCGTTTCTTAAAGTTTGGGGCTGCAATGCTTATGTGAAAAAGTTTCATCCTGATAAGCTCGAACCCAAATCGGAGAAGTGCGTCTTCATAGAATACCCAAAGGAAACTGTTGGGTACACCTTCTATCACAGATCCGAAGGCAAGATATTCGTTGCTAAAAACGGATCCTTTCTAGAGAAAGGAGTTTCTCTCAAAAGAAGTGAGTGGGAGGAAAGTAGAGCTTGATAAGGTAATTTGTACCTTCTCCCGAATTGGAAAGTATTTCATCACGAAAATCAGTTCCAGTGATTCCTACACCAATTAGTGAGGAAGCTTATGATGATGATCATGAAACTTCAGATCAAGTTACTACAGAACCTCGTAGGTCTACCAGAGTACGGTCCGCACCAGAGTGGTACGGTAATCTAGTTCTAAAAGTCATGTTACTAGACCATGATAAACCTACGAACTATGAGGAAGCGATGATGAGCCCAGATTCCGCAAAATGGCTGGAGGCCATGAAATCTGAGATAGGATCCATGTATGAGAACAAAGTGTGGACTTTGGTGGAGTTGCCCGATGATCGGCAAGCCATATTGTATAAATGGATCTTCAAGAGGAAGACGGACGTTAATAGTAGTGTTACTATCTACAAAACTCGACTTGTTGCAAAAGGTTTTCGACAAGTTCAAGGGATTGACTATGATGAGACCTTCTCACCCGTAGTGATGCTTAAGTCTGTCGAATCATGTTAGCAATTGCCGCATTTTATGATTATGAAATTTGGCAAATGGATGTAAAAACTGCATTCCTGGATGGGTTTCTGGAGGAAGAGTTGTATATGATGCAACCAGAAGGTTTTATCGATCCAAAGGGAGCTAACAAAGTGTACAAGCTCCAGCGATCCATCTATGGACTGGTGCAAGCATCTCGGAGTTGGAATATACGCTTTGATAAGTTGATCAAAGCATATAGTTTTATACAGACTTGCGGTGAAGCCTGTATTTACTAGAAAGTGATTGGGAGCACTACAACATTTCTGATAAGTATATGTGAATGACATATTGTAGATCGGAAATAATGTAGAATTATTCTGTAAAGCACAAAGGAGTGTTTGAAAGGAGTTTTTCAAAGAAAGACCTCGGTGAAGCTGCTTACATATTGAGCATCAAGATCTATAGAGATAGATCAAGACACTTGATAAGTTTTTTCAATGAGTACATACCTTGACAAGATTTTGAAGTAGTTCAAAATGGAACAGTCAAAGAAAGAGTTCTTGCCTGTGTTACAAGGTGTGAAATTGAGTAAGACTCAAAACCTAACCACGGCAGAAGATAGAAAGAGAATAAAAGTCATTCCCTATGCCTTGGCCATAGGTTCTATAAAGTATGCCACGCTGTGTACCAGATCTATTGTATACCTTACACTGAGTTTGGCAAGGGAGTACAATAGTGATCTAGGAGTAGATCACTGGACAGCGGTCAAAATTATCCTTAGTGGAATAAGGATATGTTTCTCGATTATAAAAGTGACAAAAGGTTCGTTGTAAAGGGTTACGTCGATGCAAGTTTTGACACCAATCTGGATGACTCTAAGTCTCGATCTAGATACATATTGAAAGTGGGAGCAATTAGCTAGAGTAGCTCCGTGCAGAGCATTGTAGACATAGAAAATTGCAAAATACATAACGGATCTGAATGTGAAAGACCCGTTGACTAAGATTCTCTCACAAGCAAAACATGATCAGAACTTAGTACTCTTTGGGTGTTAATCACATAGCGATGTGAACTAGATTACTGAATCTAGTAAACCCTTTGGGTGTTGGTCACATGACGATGTGAACTATGGGTGTTAATCACATGATGATGTGAACTATCGATGTTAATCACATGGTGATGTGATCTAGATTATTGACTCTAGTGCAAGTGGGAGACTGAAGGAAATATGCCCTAGAGGTAATAATAAAGTTATTATTTATTTCCTTATTTCATGATAATTGTTTATTATTCATGCTAGAATTGTATTAATCGGAAACATGATACATGTGTGAATACATAGACAAACAGAGTGTCACTAGTATGCCTCTACTTGACTAGCTCGTTAATGAAAGATGGTTATGTTTCCTAGCCATAGACATGAGTTGTCATTTGATTAACGGGATCACATCATTAGGAGAATGATGTGATTGACATGACCCATTCAGTTAGCTTAGCACCCGATCGTTTAGTATGTTGCTATTGCTTTCTTCATGACTTATACATGTTCCTATGACTATGAGATTATGCAACTCCCGTTTACCGGAGGAACACTTTGTGTGCTACCAAACGTCACAACGTAACTGGGTGATTATAAAGGTGCTCTACAGGTGTCTCCGAAGGTACTTGATGGGTTGGCGTATTTCAAGATTAGGATTTGTCACTCCGAATGTCGGAGAGGTATCTCTGGGCCCTCTCGGTAATGCACATCACTTAAGCCTTGCAAGCATTACAACTAATGAGTTAGTTGCGAGATGATGTATTACGGAACGAGTAAAGAAACTTGCCGGTAACGAGATTGAACTAGGTATTGGATACCGACGATCGAATCTCGGGTAAGTAACATACCGATGACGAAGGAAACAACGTATGTTGTTATGCGGTTTGACCGATAAAGATCTCCGTAGAATATGTGGGAGCCAATATGGGCATCCAGGTCCCGCTATTGGTTATTGACCGGAAACGTGTCTCGGTCATGTCTACATAGTTCTCGAACCCGTAGGGTCCGCACGCTTAACGTTTCGTTGACGATATAGTATTATATGAGTTATGCATGTTGGTAACGGAATGTCGTTTGGAGTCCCGGATGAGATCATGGACTTGACGAGGAACTCCGGAATGGTCCGAAGATAAAGTTTGGTATATGGGATAATAGTGTTTGATCTTCGGAAGGGTTCTGGAATTCACCGGAAGGGGTTCCGGATGTTTCCCGAAATGTTTGGGTACGAGAACACGTTATTCGGGCCAAAGGGGAAAGCCCACGAGGCTTTTTGAAAGTGCAAAAGGAAGTTTTGCGGATACTAGAGGCTAGACGCCAGGAACCCTGGTGTCTAGGGGGTAGATGCCGGGAAGTGGCGTCTAGCCCTGGAGTCCGTGTAGGACTCTTGCCTTTCGGGCAAAACCGACTTTGAGGAGGCTTTTGCTCCAAGTTTCGACCCCAGGGCTCAACATATAAATAGAGGGGCAGGGCTAGCACCAAAGACACGTCAAGAAACACCAAGCCGTGTGCTGGCAACCCCGTCCCCTCTAGTTTATCCTCTGTCATAGTTTCCGTAGTGCTTAGGCGAAGCCCTGCGGAGATTGTTCTTCACCAACACCGTCACCACGCCGTCGTGCTTCCGGAACTCATCTACTACTTCGCCCGTCTTGCTGGATTGAGAAGGCGAGGACGTCATCGAGCTGAACGTGTGCAGAACTCAGAGGTGCCATGCGTTCGGTACTTGGATCGGTCGGATCGTGAAGACGTACGACTACATCAACCGCATTGATATACGCTTCCGCTTAGCGATCTTTAAGGGTATGAAGATACACTCCCCTTCTTGTTGCTATACATCACAATGATCTTGCGTGTGCATAGGAATTTTTTTGAAATTACTACGTTCCCCAACAATATACATATGCATGTGTATGTGTGAATAATGGTGTGGTTAATTGTGAGACATTCGATGATATATACATATTATATATATGCATAACGTGTACAATATGTAGTATCGTAAAATACCAGCAAACGAAAAAGAATTAAATGGAAAACACAAAATTAAAGAAAAAATAAATAATAAAACCAAAACCCCCCAAACTTTTTAGTACCGGTTGGTAACACCAACCGGTACTAAAGCTCTCCCCACACCCGGCCCTGGCCCGTGCCACGTGGTGGCTCTTTCACGGCGGTTCGAGCCGAACTGGTACTAAGGGGGTGATACGTCTCCAACGTATCTATAATTTATGAAGCATTCATGATATTTTATTATCTGTTTTGAATGATTACGGGCTTTATTATACACTTCTATATTATTTTTGGGACTAACCTATTAACCGGAGGCCCAGCCCATATTGATGTTTTATTGCCTGTTTCAGTATTTCGAAGAAAAGGAATATCAAACGGAGTCCAAACGGAATTAAACCTTCGGCAGTGTGATTTTTTGGAAGATTATGACCCAGGAGACTTGGAGTGCAAGCCAGGGGATCATCGAGGGAGCCACGAAATAAGGAGGCGCGCCCACCCCCCTGGGCGCACCCTACCCTCTATTGGGCCCCTCGAGGCTCCCCCGACCGACTTCTTTCACCTATATAAGCCTATGTACCCTAAAAACATCGATAACAAAGATAGATCGGGAGTTCGCCGCCGCAAGCTTCTGTAGCCACCAAAAACCTCTCGGGAGCCCGTTCCGGCACCCTGCCGGAGGGGGAACCCATCACCGGTGGTCATCTTCATCATCCCGGCACTATCTATGACGAGGAGGGAGTAGTTCACCCTCGGGGCTGAGGGTATGTACCAGTAGCTATGTGTTTGAGCTCTCTCTCTCTCTCTCTCGTGTTCTCTCTATGGCACGATCTTGATGTATCGCGAGCTTTGCTATTATTGTTGGATCTTATGATGTTTCTCCCCCTCTACTCTCTTGTAATGGATTGAGTTTTCCCTTTGAAGTTATCTTATCAGATTGAGTCTTTAAGGATTTGAGAACACTTGATGTATGTCTTGCCGTGCTTATCTGTGTGACAATGGGATTTCACGTGCCACTTGATGTATGTTTTGGTGACCAACTTGCGGGTTCCACCCATGAACCTATGCATAGGGGTTGGCACACGTTTTCGTCTTGACTCTTCGGTAGAAACTTTGGGGCACTCTTTGAAGTACTTTGTGTTGGTTGGATGAATCTGAGATTGTGTGATGCATATCGTATAATCATGCCCACGGATACTTGAGGTGACAATGGAGTATCTAGGTGACATTAGAGTTTTGGTTGATTTGTGTCTTAAGGTGTTATTCTAGTACGAACTCTTGAATAGATTGATCCGAAAGAATAACTTTGAGGTGGTTTCGTACCCTACCATAATCTCTTTGTTTGTTCTCCGCTATTAGTGGCTTTGGAGTGACTCTTTGTTGCATTTTGAGGGATTCTTATATGATGTATTTACGTTATTATTGTTGAGAGAACTTGCACTGGTGAAAGTATGAACCCTATGACTTGTTTCCTACCATTTCAATACCGTTTACGCTCACTTTTATCGCTTGTTACCTTGTTGTTTTTATAATTTCAGATTACAAATACCTTTATCTACCATCCATATTGCACTTGTATCACCATCTCTTCGCCGAACTAGTGCGCCTATACAATTTGCCACTATATTGGGTGTGTTGGGGACACAAGAGACTCTTTGTTATTTGGTTGCAGGGTTGTTTGAGAGAGACCATCTTCATCCTACGCCTCCCACGGATTGATAAACCTTAGGTCATCCACTTGAGGGAAATTTGCTACTGTCCTACAAACCTGTGCACTTGCAGGCCCAACAATGTCTACAAGAAGAAGGTTGTGTAGTAGACATCAAACTCTTTTCTGGCATCATTGCCGGGGAGCTGAGTGCTTGAAGGTATATCTTTAGATCTTGCAATCGAATCTTTTTGTTTCTTGTTTTATCACTAGTTTAGTTTATAAAGAAAACTACCAAAAAAATGGAGTTAAGTTTGTTTCATACGCTTTGTTTTTTTAATATCTTTCGTGAGTATGATGAAAGGGAAAATTGTGCTCAAGTGCTAGAAGAAGAATGCATTAAAATGCTTGGTATATCTTTGTATGATGAGCATGATTGCAATTTTGTTAGTATGAATTCCTTGAATATCCATGATGCTAATGATATGCAAAGCCACAAGCTTGGGGAAGCTATGTTTGATGAATATGATATATTTTGTCCCCCAAGCTTTGATGGGCAAATTTATTTTGATGATAGCATGCCTCCTATTTATGATGATTATATTGATGAAAGTGGGTTTGGAAGAGTGTCAACTTTAGAAAGTACTATTTTGGAGGATGTTGAATCTTATTGTGATGAACATGAAAATGGATTCGGAAGAGTGTCAACTTTATTTAGTGATGATTCCACTATTTCGAAAGAGGTTCCAATTGATTATGAGAACAAAGTTGCTATCTATGATGATTATTGTGGTGACTTGTATGCTATTAGGAATAATGATAACCATGAAACTTGTCATCATGATTTTAGTTTTCAATTGGATTATGCCTCACATGATAATTATTTTGTTGAGTTTGCTCCCACTACTATTGATGAGAAGAATTTTGCTTATGTGGAGAGTAGTAAATTTTCTATGCTTGTAGATCATGAAAATAATGCTTTAGGTGCTAGTTATATTGTTGAATTCATTCATGATGCTACTGAAAATTATTATGAGAGAGGAACATATGCTTGTAGGAATTGCAATAATATCAAGTTTCCTCTCTATGTGCTTCAAGTTTTGAACTTATACTTGTTTTACCTTCCTATGCTAGTTGATTATTGTTCCCATAAGTTGTTTGCTCACAAAATCCCTATGCATAGGAAGTGGGTTAGACTTAAATGTTCTAGTCATATGCTTCATGATGCTCCTGTTATGTTTCAATTCTTATCTTTTATGTGAGCATCGTTGTCATCATCATGCCTAGCTAGAAAGGCATTAAACAAAAGTGCTCGTTGGGAGATAACCCAATATTTATCCTTAACTGTTTTTGTGTGTCCACATGATTATGCTACTATATTAATCATGTTCTATAGTTTTTGTTTCAATAAAGTGCCAAGTAAGACCTTTAGGATAGCTTACGGTGATAGTTGTGTTGATCCCGCTGAGAATCAGAAACTTTTGCACCCAGTAAATTAGTTTTGTTAATTCACATAAACGTGATTCTGATCTGATTCTTTTTGATCTGGATTGGTACGCAAATCGCTTAGGTCTTCCTAATTTGGTACGACTTTTGGAGTTACAAAAGTATACGTTTGATACAGATTACTACAGACTGTTCTGTTTTTGACAGATTCTGTTTTCTATGTGTTGTTTGCTTATTTTGATGAATCTATGAGTAGTATCGGAGGGTATGAACCTTACAGAAGTTGGAATACAGTATATATTACATAAATATGAATTTAGAATGAGTTCATTACAGTACCTAAGTGGTGGTTTTATTTTCATACACTAACGGAGCTTACGAGTTTTCTGTTGAGTTGTGTGTTGTGAAGTTTTCAAGTTTCGGGTCGATGGACTATGGAATAAGGAGTGGCAAGATCCTAAGCTTGGGCATGCTCAAGGCACCTCAAGGTAATATTCAAGGACAACCAAGATCCTAAGCTTGGGGATGCCCCGGAAGGCATCCCATCTTTTGTCTCCGTTCATCGGTAAGTTTACTTGGAGCTATATTTTTATTCACCACATGATATGTGTTTTGTTTGGAGCATAATTTTATTTTGTTAGTATTTGTTTGCTGTTATTTAGAATAATGTTTTTCATCTCTATGTTTCAATAAAAATGTCAAGGATAGCCTTTACCATGCTTATTTTGCTAGTATACATGTTGCTGTTTGAAAACAGAAAGTTTACCGCTGTTGCAAAACTTCCCTAGAAAAGTCAGAGAATTGTATAATGTTGAAACCTTTTGCATATTTAGCTCTGATAACTTCATTACAGTGGGAATTTTATTTCATAATTTTTTGAGTTAGGGAAGTATGATGAATCTTGCATTCTTTACAGACTGTACTGTTTTGGCAGATTGCTGTTATGTTTGCATTGTTTGCATATGTTTGCTTGTTTAATGATTCTATTTGATGATAGGAGTATTAAATATGCAGAGGCATTTAGTATGCAATGTTGAATAATAATTTTAGTGATTTGTTACAGTAGAAAATGATAAGGTTTTGCATTGGTTTATACTAACCTATCTCACGAGTTCTTATTGAGTTTGGTGTGGATGAAGCTTTTGATAAAAAGAGAAACCATGATATGAGAGGAATTAAGAAGACACAAAAGTTCAAGCTTAGGGATTCCCAAGGCAGCCCAAGATAATATTTCAATAAGTCTCAAGCATATAAGCTTGGGGATGCCCCGGTAGGCTTCCCACCTTTCTTCTTCAACAACTATCGGTTAGTATCGGTTGAGCCTAAGTTTTTGCTTCTTCACATGAGTTGTGCTATCCTTGCAATGTCAATTTATTTTGTTTTTCTTGCTGTTTGAATACAATACCAAGATCTGAAATTCTTTAATGATAGAGAGTCTTCACATAGCTGCATAATTATTTAGCTACTCATTGATCTTCACTTATATCTTTTTGGAGTAGTTTTTCATTTACTCGTGCCCTTTACTTATATCCTATGAGTAAATGGTTGAATGAGTTGATTGTCATAAATCTGAAATTATATATGTCTCATTTGCTTATCCCATGGGGAGTTATGACTTCACATCTAATAAGTAGAGGTTGTAAATTTATTGAAGGTTAGCAAGCATTGTATTGGTCATTTGAACAATTCATGAAAGAATATTGAAGGAGGAGAGATTTAATATATAAATACACTATCCTAGACATCTTTTATAATTGGGAGCACTCATTAAATATGACATGCTAAAGAGTTGATGTTGGACAAGGAACACAATGTAATGGGTTATGTTTTCGCACATCTCAGTTAAAGTATATTGTCATGGATCATTCAAACATGTTGAGCTTGCCTTTCCCCCGCATGCTAGCCAAAATTCCTTACACCAAGTAGAGATTCTACTTGTGCTTCCAAATATCCTTAAACCTAGTTTTGCCATGAGAGTCCACCATGCCTACCTATGGATTGAGTAAGATCCTTCAAGTAAGTTGTCATCGGTGCAAGCAATAAAAATTGCTCTCTAAATATGTATGATCTTTTGGTGTGAAGAAAATAGCTTTATACGATCTTGTTATGGAAGCAATAAAAGCGACGGACTGTGAAAGATCGTGGATGTCCCCTAGAGGGGGGAGGGGGGTGAATAGGCGCTTTAATATAATTACGGTTGAGGCTAGAACAAATGCGGAATAAACCTAGCGGTTAATTTGTCAAGCACAAAACCTACAACAACTAGGCTCACCTATGTGCACCAATGACTTATGCTAAGCAAGAAAACTACTTAGGTGATAGCAATATATATGACAAGAAACAATATGGCTATCACAAAGTAAAGTGCATAAGTAAAGAGCTCGGGTAAGAGATAACCGAGGCACGCGGAGACGACGATGTATCCCGAAGTTCACACCCTTGCGGATGCTAATCTCTGTTTGGAGCGGTGTGGAGGCACAATGCTCCCAAAGAAGCCAATATAGGGCCACCGTAATCTCCTCACACCCTCGCACAATGCAAGATGTCGTGATTCCACTAAGGGACCCTTGAGGGCGGTCACCGAACCCGTACACTTTGGCAACCCTTGGGGGTGGTCAACGGAACCTGTCAAATTGCTCGGGGCGATCTCCACAACCTAATTGGAGACCCCGACGCTTGCCCGGAGCTTTACACCACAATGATTGAGCTCCGAACACCACCAACCGTCTAGGGCGCCCAAGAACCCAAGAGGAACAAGCTCAAGGGCACCAAGCACCCAAGAGTAATAAGCTTCTCAACTTTTAACTTCCACGTATCACGTGGAGAACTCAAACCTATGCACCAAATGTAATGGCAAGGGCACACGGAGTGCCCAAGTCCTTCTCTCCCAAATCCCACCGAAGCAACTAATGCTAGGGAGGAAAATGAGAGGAAGAACGAAAGAAGAACACGAAGAACTCCAAGATCTAGATCCAAGGGGTTCCCCTCACTTAGAGGAGAAAGTGATTGGTGGAAACGTGGATCTAGATCTCCTCTCTCTTTTCCCTCAAAAACTAGCAAGAATCCATGGAGGGATTGAGAGTTAGCAAGCTCAAAGAAGGTCAACAATGGGGGAAGAACACGAGCTCAAAGGATAAGGTTCAATGGGGAAGAAGACCCCCTTTTATAGGTGGGGTAAAATCCAACCGTTATGCTCACAACCCGCACAGAGCGGTACTACCGCTCGTCCTCACGGTACTACCTCTAGGGATCGCGGTACTACTGCTTGCAGTACAAAAAATATACTTCCGTACCTACCTCCGCAGGACTTGGGACAAGTTTTTTGGTCCAGAGCGGTACTACCGCTCTAGGAGCCGCAGTAGTACCCAATCTGGAGCGGTAGTAAAAAATTACATCCGCTCCAATTTGCGGTAGTACCGCTGCAGCCTTTTCAGAACACCAAAACTGCCACAACTTTTGCAAACGGACTCCAAATTCGATGAAACCAAGTTTTTTGGAAAGCTAGCGACAAGGGCTAACACAATCCTGAAAGAAATACCAATAATAAGCAAATGAGAAAAGGCCCAAAAGAAAATAGTGAGAACCCTTCCTCGGAGAAGACCGGTAAAACCTCCAACACCGAAAACATCATAGAAGACGCATGCAAACTTTGTTTTCGATGAACTCAAGCTTGTCATCAAGATGACCATAAGATCTAAGACTCACAAAGAGAATCAAACAAGAACCAAGAAACATGATGCAAGGATGCAATGGTTTGAGCTCTCTACGAACGATACGATCAAGCAACTCATCGAGAGCCCCCCTCGATAGTACGGCAAACGATCCTATAACCCGGTCTCCCACAACTACCATGAGACCGGTAAAATAGAAAACCTATCAAGGGCAAACCTTTACCTTGCACATGGTCCACTTGAGCTAGATGATGACGATCTTCACTCCCTCAAGTTGGACCACCTTTTTGATTGTGTTGGCTCGATGAAGACTAGATGATTGCTCCCCCATAGTCCACTATGGGTGAGCCACTCTTCGGCTCATCTTCACAAGTCCATTGACACCACAATGGATGGCAAGATTCAAGCACTTGATCTCTTCGTGATGCTCCACTTGAACTTGCACACGGCAATCTTATGACGATCACCACTTGATGTCATCCTTTCAATGGGTTGTATGATATCTTCCTCTTGATGAAAGCCCATGGATACGTACCTAACCCCACATAGAACTCTCACATAGACCATGGGTTAGTACACAAAGTGCAATGGACAATGCTTACCATACCATGGGATCACTTGATCCCTCTCGGTACATCTTCTACGCTTTGTGAGTTAATCAACTTGATTCACTATTGATTTAGTCTTGATCAACCTTGAATCTTTGCAACTCTCTTCATTTGGATGATGTATTGAAGGTAAACATGATTGATCACACAACCTTCTTCTTCAAGACATGCTCGCAATAAGCTCAACACCCGCATGACCAATCTTTGGATAATTCCTTAATAGCACCTTGGTCAACTCATAAACTCCTTGAAACCAACACATGGACTTCAAGAAAAGCCTATGGACAAATCCTTCAAATATAACTCAAGACAACCATTAGTCCATAGAAATTGTCATCAATTACCAAAACCAAACATGGGGGCCCTGCATGTTTTTTCAGACTGCATAATAAAGGTCCATATACAAGTGGCAATATAAAGTGACGTTCATTTGCATTAAGATTTTGTGCATCCAACCCTAAAAAACACTAGTGCAGAACCGGACAATAGCACCGGTTCGTAAGGCCCTTTAGTGCTGGCTCCATAACCGGCACTAAATTGTGGTCACTAAAGCCCCCCCCCCCTTTAGTACCGGTTCAGCACGAACCGGTGCTAAAGGGCAACCACGTGGCACGAGCCAGCTCCGGTTGCCTGGAGCCCTTTAGTACCGGTTGGTAAGACCAACCGGTACTATAAGGTTTGGGGGGTTTTTAGTTTTATGATTTCTTTTTCATTTAATTTTATGTTTCCATTTTAATTCTTTTCCATTTGCTGGTATTTTACGATACTACACATTGTACACGTTATGCATATATATATATATATATATATATATATATATATATATATATATATATATATATATATATATATATATATATATATAGGGTCGTGCTATTCGTCATCCTAGGTGAGGAATAGTTATTCTTAACACCCCCTCTATTTTAACATGAATGCACCGTAATTTTATGTTCCGTAAATTTTGTCTTATTTCAGGCATAAAAAGAGAATGTAAGAAAATATATAATGGCCGTAAAAAATATTTTATGGTACGCAAATTTCAAACGTAAAAACATAGTGTAAAATGTACATAAAATGTAATTTTTCTGGTCTTCTGACATTTTTATGCCAAATTTTACACAGTGAATCAATATGACTGTATCTATTTGTATTTGAAACATAATTTATTTATGAAATGATCGTAAGATTACCTCGGGTGAAGAATAACATATTCTGGACCCTAGGAGATGAATAGTAACACTATATATATATATATATATATATATATATATATATATATGAATATATATATAAATAGAATTTCTAGTAGAACCAATCATGCATATATATATATCATCAATGTCTCACAAACCACCATATTAATTAATTCACACATACACACATGTATAGCTATATACAATTTCTCCTACATATGCATGTTGCCTTCGGAGCCAGTGGCATTAGCCTAATTGGTGCCTTCGGAGCATGATGACAATTGGAAGTGGTTTTCATGGGGGCGGTAGCGGGTAATAGTATTCTCCCTTCGGATTTATGACCTGGTCGAGCAAAAATCCCGCTATTTCCTCTTGAAGTGCTTCTACGCACTCCGTTTCTAGGAGCTTCTCCCGCACCTATTTGAACTGTTAAGAAGGATATCAATATGCATGTGTATTAGTTGTGTGACTAGATATCGATAATGGTGTAAAAATTGTGAATAGTGTTCTGACAAGCGTACCAATTCCTGTCTTTGAGATCTTCTCCTTTCGGACGCCATCATGCGAATGTTCTCGCAAACGCAGAATGCACACAGATCAGTCCCCTGCGCCTGCTTCAGGGCCTTTACGAGAATGGAATTTGATTAGATAATAATTAATCAAGCATGATAATTAAAGAGGTGGTAGCTAGAAAGCTAGCTAGCTTTTTTTTCCATTCGCCTTCCGTGACGCTGATGAACCTTGCCCAAGCCCTGCCCGCCGACAAAGAAAATGAATAAAGGGTTATTAAATAGTTCATATCATGAAATGATGAACTAAATAGGCCGAGATATATAGTTAATAATGATTGAAATTACCTGTTGACTATCCCAAACAAGATGTTATAGTCAGTTTTTGCTGAGAGTAGTGAGTCCAGTACTTCAACTGTTCCGGCGTCAACTTTAATGATACACAAGACCCAGTGAAATCTGCATGCACACATGTTTGCATGTCCTAATTAAGCGGGCATATGTAAGCAAAAACATGTAGCTAGCTAGTAGGCAAAAGCAGAGAATTTGTAGTACAAGACAGTGTGACTCACTGGAAGTTGTAAGGAAGTAGTATATCTTCATTGTATTTGAGGCGCTTCAAGAACTCTAGCATGTTGTCCTCTACGTTCTTTTGCTGACGTGGATTTATTAGCCATGTGTATTCATTAACGGTGTTTGGGTCAATGAACCCAATGCCAAAGCGTCCACCTTTTCTCATTTCATACATCTTCATCCTGCATAATACCACAGAAAAGAATATAGTGAGGATAATTATAGGTAATGATTGATCAAAAGGATCACTACAGCTAGCTTGAGACTTAAATTACAAAAAGAAATCACTTACATACAATAGCAACTGACGATAGATTTGTCGAGTGCGTCTTGATTGTATAACTGAAAAAGTTCAGTATACTCAACGGACACAGCTTTCTCATGGAAGTAATGCTCCTCCTTGACATTCACCATGAGGGACAATCGATCTGAAATCTTGGTAATGTTCATGTACCATTGATGCAATTCATACATTCTCGTTGGGAGGTTCTTGACCTTGTCTGGCTCGACCAAAGGTTAGCCCCGGACATATTTCCGTTTTATTTCATCCTCTCTAAGCAAAGGCATGGGCTCAATCCCGAGGAGTTGTCCAACAGTGATGTTGAGAACTTCAGCCTGCATTATATGCTCCTCCGTTATTACCACATTGCCCACCTCGGGAACATGCACTGTTTTCCCACAATAATATTGGGCGCGCGTACTGTCACGTGTTGTTGGCACAAGAAGCGAGGGGATCGATTGCGCCGCCTGTTCTCCCAGCTGGGGAATGATTTTCCTGCATTTTTTGACAGCTGCTTCTTGTTTGCTCGATCCCGATGATAGACGTGCTCGCCTCCCTTTGTAGACGTGCTCGATTTAACTTCCTGATGTGGCGCTCATAGTCTGTGTCAACAGGCTTGGGAGCTGGTGGTTGAGCCATACGAATGAAGTGGTCAATCGTTTCCTCAGGCACTTTCTCCCTTGGCGGCGGTGGCGATTTCGGTGCAAAATGGGCTTCCACCTCGGCCTTCGATATGGCTTCGATTTCCTCCTCGGACCTGTCATAAGACCTCTGCGGAAGAGGCGTGAGTCTTGGACCATATTTATATCGCTTGCCTCCGCCTGTACTTCCTGTACTACCTCGACTTGTACCGCTACGCACCATAGCTGCGGGGTGTCTCTTCTGCGATTGCTGAGGCGGCGGAGACGGCTGATGGGGCTGAGTTGGACGAGGAGGAGTGGCCTGAGGTTGTGCCGGACTTGGAGGAGAAGTGGACGTCTGACGCTTTGGCGGACTTGGAGGAGGATGAGTAGCCTGACACTTTGCCGGACTTGGAGGAGGAGGAGTGGCCTGACACTTTGCCGGACTTGCTGGACTTGCAGGAGCGGGAGTCTGCTGATCGGTGGCGGACTTCGACAAGGAGTCGGCTGACGCGGTGTCGGTGGCCTTCGAAAGATGATGCAATCCTTTTTCCATAGGATGATACGATTGGCCTCTCCGAAAAGCGCTCGCCGTCACCTCCAAGAATGTCAAGTTGTAGCTCCGAATATGGTGGGTCCACCACCTCATCAACCAAGACACGAGCATAGCCCGCTGGAATCGGGTTGCAATGGAACGTTGCCTCGGGGGGATTTGTAAAAGCAACGCCATCCGCCACCTTCATGGATATGTTCTTCATTTTGACGTGTAGCTTGCAGTTAGTGTTCTCCGTGATGTCATCCACGGGGTATCTACCCAGCATTGTGTCGTCCGGGACGGAACCCACGCTGCTTCCCGGCATGGATGGGCCGGTGCTATCCAATGCTGGATCACCCGCTAGCTGCTGCAGCTGCTGAGACCCCCTTTCTGGGTAAGTGAGTCGATCTGCTCCTGCTGCCGCTGGAATTTGACTGCCAATTCCGCTTGACTTGCTTCTAGGCCTTGAAGGCGTTCATAGTCCTGCTTCCTCTGCTCCTCCTCCATCTTCCTCTTCTTCTCATCCGCAATCTTCTTTCTCGCATGGGTTCTGTAGTCGGTGTTTCATTCTGAAAACCCCTCATACTACGGAATAGCGCCCTTGCCTCGTGTTCTTCTCGGGTGTTCAGGATTTCCTAGGGCACGCGTAAGCTCGTCGTTCTCTCTGTTGCGCTGGAACACCCCCGATCGTGCCTCTTCTATTGCAACAAGTATCGCATCGTCGGCTCCCTTCTGACTTGCCCTCGTCGAAACATTGCCTGTCTCCGGGTCCAACTCCCCCCCATGCACATAGAACCAAGTCCTGACCCTGGGAGGCCAGCTCTTAGTAACCGGAGTGACACCTGCATCCTCCATCTCTTTCTCAGACTTATCCCACTTAGGCATTGCCACCGCATAGCCACCTGGCCCCAGCTTATGGAACTTATCCTTTTTTTCGGCATTCTTCTTGTTTATTCTCGACCATTCCTTAGCTAATTACGAATCCTTGAATTTCACGAAATCGTCCCAATGAGCACATTTGTTCTCTAGTGTTCCCTTGAATACTGGAGTCTTCCTTCCTCCCTTGACGTACTTGTTCCATTCATGATTCTTGTGGTTCTTGAATGCAACCGCCATCTTCCTAAGAGCAGCGTTCTTGACTTTCTGCACATCTGCTTTTGTGAAATGATCTGGTAGGGTGAAATGTTCCATGAGAGTATCCCAAAGCAGATCTTTTTGATTCTTGTCGACAAAAGTAACATCTGGACGTGGCTTTGCTGGCTCTCTCCATTCTTGAAGTTTGATCGGGAGTTGGTCCTTCACAAGAACTCCGCACTGACGAACGAACTTGTCCGCAATCTTCTTAGGCGCTAATGGTTCGCCAGTAGGGCTGCATGCCTCGATATTGTACTTTACGCCCTGCTTCAACTTTTTGTTCGGGCCTCGTTTCGTCATTTGGCCTGAAGATTTGCTCGATCCGGATGGCTAAAAGAACAAAGATCGATTCGTTAATATATCTTCAAGTCATTTAAAACATGTGATGATCACCAGATGCCTGCTTATATAAATATATATACCTCGCCGGTCTTTGTTGTTTCAGGATCAACTTGTTCTTCGTCATCATCATAATCGTAGTTCATGACTTCATCAATTCGGTCATCGCGATCGAATATCATATCACCTTCTCCAGTGTTGTTTAGAAATTCGGAGCCATCATAATCTTCTTCATTCTGATCATCATCTGGCCCGCGTATCATATCGAACATGGTCT
The DNA here is from genome assembly GCA_963921465.1 of Triticum timopheevii. Classification (NCBI taxonomy): domain Eukaryota; kingdom Viridiplantae; phylum Streptophyta; class Magnoliopsida; order Poales; family Poaceae; genus Triticum; species Triticum timopheevii. The sequence continues at coordinate 617,298,395 of OY997268.1, read as the reverse complement.
GTTCTCCCTCTCTGTCGGTATTGTCTGCCATAGCTTTTATTTAACTAATCCAAAAGAAATATAAAACAATTTAGTATTCAAATTACATCGTCTCGAATAATAGATATAATCTCAAATACATCGTCTAGAATAATAGATATAATCTCGAATACATCGTCTTGAATAATATATAATATTGAATAGTACATCACTGGCTAGGTAGCTAATAAAGATCGAATACTACAGAAGAATCTAGGACACTCGCGGTTCCTGCGGCGCGGGCGGTGGACACCCAAAGAGAAGGAACCCTCATAGGATCATAGCTGCAGTGAGATCCCCGAAGAAACTGCCAGGTATTGGAGAACCTGCCGCCCTCTAACGCAACCATGTAGTGATGGACATGCTCGTCCTCCTCCCTGACACGGCGACGTACCACCTCCGGCGGGGCCGGGTCCCTCCGCACCGAAACTAGCCCACGCGAACGCCACCAAACGAGATCAAGGTCGACGACGGGACCCGGGGCCGGGTTCCTCATCAAGCGGCGCGCCCCTCCAGGCAGCACCTCCCAGTGTCAGACCGGTGGAGCCCAGTCTCGGACATGGGTCGGCTGGACGTCGTCGCGGACGGGTCGACGGCGAGGATGCGGGCCGGGCATCGTTGAGAACAAATACTAGCTATATACCCGCAAAAAGTAACATTTTTTTAATGATTGGATTTTGATAACTAAAATTTCTAACATTTCTATATAACACTAATTATGCTATCATTGCATATGTCAAAAATCTATATACTATTTCATACTAATTAAGCATCTAACACTAAAAACAGAAAACACAACTTCTATACATCCATTAAAAAACTGAAAAACAACATTATATAAAAAATTTCCATACTAATTAAACACTAATTATATCCATCTAACATGCATTCATACATATATAATAGTGAAAAAATAATATTCTAAATAATCTAAACTAATTAAACATACAAAATACGTATATACTAATTAAACACTAAATAATATAAACTAATTAAACATACAAAATACATATGTACGTGTGTGTGTGTGTGTTCATCATGCATGCTTGTGTGTGTGTGTATGGGCTCGGGGAGGGGCAACGCCCATGGTGGCCGCCGGGGGCGAGGGAGAGGGGTTAGAGGGGGAGAGCTCACAGCGGGCGACGGCCGGGGCGGCGACGGCGGGGACGGCGCGACGGGGACGGGCCCGGGGCGGCGACGGAGACGAGGGCGGCGACGGGGACGGGGGCGGCGACGGGGACGGGGGCGGCGAGGGAGACGAGCGGCAACGGAGACGATCGAGGGCGGCGGCGACGGCGACGGAGGCGGAAACAGAGGAACAAACAGAGAGGGAAAACGAAATTTTCGGACGTGTTGTATATATAGGGGGCACCTTTAGTACCGGTTGGAGCCACCAATTGGTACTAAAGGCCTGTTTTTGGCCAGGCCAAGCGGCGGGAAGCGACCCCCTTTAGTACCGGGTGGTGGCACAAACCGGTACTAAAGGCCCCGCCTTTAGTACCGGTTTGTGGCACGACCCGGTACTAAAGGGGGTGCGCTGGCGTAGGTGCGGTGCGGCAAGTTTAGTCCCACCTCGCCGAGCGAAGGGCAGCCGCACTGGTTTATAAACCCAGCCGCGGCTGCCCTTTCGAACTCCTCTATATAGCAGGCTTCTGGGCCTAACTAGGGCGCGCTACCCTATGAGCCTGCTGGCCCTTCTAGGCCTGCATTTGCACACCCCAGGTCTGGCAGGCCCACCTGGCAGTGCCCCAACATTTTTTATAAATTTTTTCTTTTCTGCATTATTTTTTATTTTTTTTGCTTTATTTAATTTTGTGTTGTTTTTTTGTGTATTTAGAGTTTCTTTGTGAATATTTTTGCTTTAGGTACAAAAAATTACAAACTTTCTGTTAGTGCCCGTAGTTTTCAAATTTGAATAATTTAAATTTTGAATTATTTGAAATTAGTGTGAATCACTAGTTTGTGAATAACTTAACTTTGAAAAAAGTTTTTTCAGTGATTCTTTTTTCTTATGTTTAATATTAGTGTGTCTTATCATTATATTCAATTTAGTAATGCTTAGGCTATTTAAAAAATGAAATGCCTTTGTAACAGTTCAGTTTTCGTCGGAAACCCTGATACGTCGAAAGAGATTGTCCATTTTGTACACGAAGTGCATCCAGTTTTTGCCGTAACCCTCTCTACTTTCTTGCACATGCTATTTGTATGAAATTATGATACCATGCCAACTTTCAACCTTTTCTGAGTTCATTTGAAATGCTTTTCAATTTCAGGGTCATTTAGCTGGAAAAAAATCAGTAAATGCATGAAAAGAATTTGTTTGCACATAAAATTTCTTCGCGTTTCAAATGCCAAAACACATAACTACCCTAACTATTACAGACATTCCCTCCTGGGTGTGAAACACAGAAGAAAGTGATGATAGTGAAGCCGATCACATCCCAGATCTTTGGGTGTGAAACTTTTTCTTCGCGTGTGTCCCTTTGCGCCGTAACCATGGAAAATCTTCATCATTTAAAGGGATGCTCGGGTCAATATTCACTGTGAATGGAGCAATTTCATCAAACTTTTCATAATCTTCTGACTTGTCTGCCTTGTCATCCACTCCCACGATGTTTCTCTTCCCAGAAAGAACTATGTGCCGCTTTGGCTCATCGTACGATGCATTCGCTTCCTTATCTTTTCTTTTTCTTGGCTTGGTAGACATGTCCTTCACATAGAAAACCTGTGCCACATCATTGGCTAGGACGAATGGTTCATCTGCATACGCAAGATTGTTGAGATCCACTGTTGTCATTCCGTATTGCGGGTCTTCCGTTACCTCGCCTCGTGTCATATTGACCCATTTGCACCGAAACAAAGGGACCTTTAAACCACGTCGATAGTCAAGTTCCCATATGTCCTGTATATAACCATAATATGTTTCCTTTCCCGTCTTGGTTTTTGCATCAAAGCGGACACCACTGTTTTGGTTGGTGCTCTTCTTATCTTGGGCGATCGTGTAAAATGTATTACCATTTATCTCGTACCCTTTGAAAGTCATTATATTCGAAGAAGGTAACTGGGACAACAAGTACAGGTCATCTTCAATAGAGGTGTCATGCATGGTACGTGTCTGCAACCAGCTGGCGAAACTCCTGGTTTGTTCACATGTAATCCAGTCATCAGACCGCTCCGGGTCTTTGGAGCGTAGCAAATTCTTGTGTTCATCCATATACGGAGCCACCAAGGTGGAATTCTGTAGAACTGTGTAGTGTGCTTCAGTGAGAGAATGTCCATCCATACATATTATTTGCTCCCCTCCTAGCATGCCTTTTCCATCCAGTCTTCCCTTATGCCGCGATTCAGGAACACCAATCGGCTTAAGGTCAGGAATAAAGTCAATACAAAACTCAATGACCTCCTCATTTTGATGGCCCTTGGAGATGCTTCCTTCTGGCCTAGCACGGTTATGAACATATTTCTTTAAGACTCCCATGAACCTCTCAAAGGGGAACATATTGTGTAGAAATACAGGACCCAAAACATTAATCTCTTCGCATAGGTGAACTAGGACATGCGTCATGATGTTGAAGAAGGATGGTGGGAACACAAACTCGAAACTGACAAGACATTGCACCAAATCATTCTGTAACCTTGGTATGATTTTTGGATCGATTACCTTCTGAGAGATTGCATTGAGAAATGCACATAGCTTCACAATGGCTAATCGAACATTTTCCGGTAGAAGCCCCTCAATGCAACCGGAAGCAATTGCGTCATAATCATGTGGCAGTCATGAGACTTTAGGTTCTGGAACTTTTTCTCTGCCATCTTTATTATTCCCTTTATATTCAACGAGAAGCCAGACGGTACCTTAATACTGAGTAGGCATTCAAAGAAGATTTCCTTCTCTTCTTTGGTAAGAGTGTAGCTTGCATGCCCCTGATGTATGCCGTCTTCTCCGTGCATACGTTGCTGGTCCTCCCGTGCCCCAGGTGTATCTTTTGTCTTCCCATACATGCCCAAGAAGCCAAGCAGGGTCACGCAAAGATTCTTCGTCACGTGCATCACGTCAATTGCGGAGCGGACCTCTAGGTCTTTCCAATATGGCAGGCCCCAAAATATAGATTTCTTCTTCCACATGGGTGCGCGTCCGTCAGCGTCCTTCAGAACAGGTTGTCCGCCAGGACCCTTTCCAAATATCACCTTCAAATCCTTGACCATATCATGTACATCAGCACCAGTACGGTGGCGAGGCTTCGTCCGGTGATCCGCCTCACCTTTGAAATGCTTGCCTTTCTTTCTTACGGGATGCCTGCTCGGAAGAAATCGACGATGTCCCAGGTACACATTCTTATTACAACTATTCAAATATATATTGTCGGTATCATCCAAACAGTGCGTGCATCTGCGGTATTCCTTGTTTGTCTGTCCTGAAAGGTTACTGAGAGTAGGCCAATCATTGATGGTCACGAACAAGAACGCATTTAGGTCAAATTCTTCCCCTATGTGCTCATCCCACTCACGTACACCTGTTCCATTCCACAGTTGTAAGAGTTCTTCAACTAATGGCCTTAGGTACACATCAATGTCGTTGCCGGGTTGCTTAGGGCCTTGGATGAGCACTGGCATCATAATGAACTTCCGCTTCATACACAACCAAGGAGGAAGGTTATACAAACATAGAGTCACAGGCCAGGTGCTATGGTTGCTCCTCTGCTCCGCAAAAGGATTAATGCCATCTGCGCTTAGACCAAACCATATTCTCCTTCCGTCATCTGCAAACTCCTTCCCGTACTTTATTTCGATTTTTCTCCACTGCGGCCCGTCAGCGGGTACTCTCAACTTTCCGTCTTTCTTACGGTCTTCTCTGTGCCATCGCATCGCCTTGGCATCCTCTTTGTTTTGGAACAAACGTTTCAACCGTGGTATTATAGGAGAATACCACATCACCTTGGCAGGAATCTTCTTCCTAGGGCGCTCGCACTCGACATCACCTGGCTCATCGCGGCTGATCTTATAGCGCAATGCACCACATACCGGTCAAGCGTTCAAATCCTCGTACTCACCGCGGTAGAGGATGCAATCATTAGGGCATGCATGTATCTTCTGCACCTCTAACCCTAGAGGGCAGACAACCTTCTTTGCTTCGTACGTACTCCCGGACAATTCGTTGTCCTTTGGAAGCATATCCTTTATCATTACCAGCAACTTTCCAAATCCCTTGTCAGATACACCATTCTCTTCCTTCCATTGCAGCAATTCCAGTGTGGTGCCCAGCTTTTTCTTGTCCCCTACGCAATTCGGGTACAACAATTTTTTGTGATCCTCTAACATGCGCTACAACTTCTTCTTCTCCAAATCACTTGCGCAGTTTCTCTTTGCATCGGCAATGGCCCGACCTAGATCATCAACGGGCTCATCTGATGCCTCTTCTTCAGCTTCTTCCCGCATTGCCAGCTCAGCTTCTGCCCGCATTACCGGCTCAGCTTCTTGCCCCATTGTTGTATCATCGTATTCAGGGAACCCATGGCCAGGATAGCTGTCGTCGTCCTCTTCTTCTTCATTGTCTTCCATCATAACCCCTCTTTCTCCATGCTTGGTCCAAATATTATAGTGGGGCATGAAACCGGACTCAAACAGGTGGACGTGAATGGTTCTTGACGTAGAGTAATTGCGACCATTCTTACAGCCAGCACATGGACAAGGCATAAAACCATCCGCCCGCTTGTTTGCCTCAGCCGCAAGCAGAAAAGTATGCACGCCCTCAACGAACTGGGAAGAGCATCGGTCATCGTACATCCATTGCCGGCTCATCTTCATTACACAACATCGAATAGACCAAATTAATACAAGTTCATACATAAAGTTCATACAACACTTAAATGCAACAAACAAATAACTCTCTAGCTAAAGCATTTAAATGCAACAACAAATGCGATCAAGATCGCAACTAAGGTAACAATTGATCCAACAGCATAATGATACCAAGCCTCACTATCGATGGCATATTTTCTAATCTTTCGAATCTTCAAGCGCATTTTCCCCATCTTGATCTTGTGATCATCGACGACATCGGCAACATGCAACTCCAATTCCATCTTCTCCCCCTCAATTCTTTTCAATTTTTCTTTCAAGTACTCGTTTTCTCTTTCAACTAAATTTAACCTCTCGACAGTAGGGTCGGTTGGAATTTCTGGTTCACATACCTCCTAGATAAAAATATCTATGTCAACTTGATGGGCATAATTTGTCATAAACACGAAATGCAACAAATAGTTTTAAAAGAGAATATACTGTTGGGGAACGTAGTAATTTCAAAAAAATTCCTACGCACACACAAGATCATGGTGATGCATAGCAACGAGAGGGGAGAATATAGTCCATGTACCCTCGTAGACCGTAAGCGGAAGCGTTAGAACAACGCGGTTGATGTAGTCGTACGTCTTCACGGCCCGATCGATCAAGCACCGAAACTACGGCACCTCCGAGTTCTAACACACGTTCAACTCGATGACGTCCCTCGAACTCCGATCCAGCCGAGTGTCGATGGAGAGTTCTGTCAGCATGACGGCGTGGTGACGATCTTGATGTACTACCGACGCAGGGCTTCGCCTAAGCACCGCTATGATATTATCGAGGTGGATCATGGTGGAGGGGGGCACCGCACACGGTTAAGAGATCCAAGGGATCAATTGTTGTTGTGCCTAGAGGTGCCCCCCTGCCCCCGTATATAAAGGAGCAAGGGGGAGGGGCGGTCGGCCTAGGAGGGGCGCGCCAAGGGGAGTCCTACTCCCACCGGGAGTAGGACTCCCTCCTTCCTTGTTGGAGTAGGAGAAGGGGGGAAAGAGGGGGAGAGGAGGAAGGAAAAGGGGGCCGCACCCCTTGTCCAATTCGGACCAGAGGGGGGCTGCACGCCTCCTTCCTTTCGGCCTCTCTCCTCTATTCCCGTATGGCCCAATAAGGCCCATATACTCCCCGGCGAATTCCCGTAACTCTCCGGTACTCCGAAAAATACCCGAATCACTTGAAACCTTTCCGAACTCCGAATATAGTCGTCCAATATATCGATCTTTACATCTCAACCATTTCGAGACTCCTCGTCATGTCCCCGATCTCATACGGGACTCCGAACTCCTTCGGTACATCAAAACTCATAAACTCATAATATAACTGTCATCAAAACCTTAAGCGTGCGGACCCTACGGGTTCGAGAACAATGTAGACATGGCCTAGAACTATTCTTGGTCAATAACCAATAGAGGAACCTGGATGCTCATATTGGCTCCCACATATTCTACGAAGATCTTTATCGGTCAAACCGCATAACAACATACGTTGTTCCCTTTGTCATCGGTATGTTACTTGCCCGAGATTCGATCGTCGGTATCCCAATACCTAGTTCAATCTCGTTACTGGCAAGTCTCTTTACTCGTTATGTAATGCATCATCCCGCAACTAACTCATTAGTCTCATTGCTTGCAAGGCTTATAGTGATGTGCATTACCGAGAGGGCCCAGAGATACCTCTCCGACAATCGGAGTGACAAAACCTAATCTTGAAATACGCCAACCCAACTTGTACCTTTGGAGACACCTGTAGTACTCCTTTATAATCACCCAGATACGTTGTGACATTTGGTAGCACCCAATGTGTTCCTCCGGTAAACGGGAGTTGCATAATCTCATAGTTACAGGAACATGTATAAGTCATGAAGAAAGCAATAGCAACATACTAAACGATCAAGTGCTAGGCTAACGGAATGGGTCATGTCAATCACATCATTCTCCTAATGATGTGATCCCATTAATCAAATGACAACTCTTTTGTCCATGGCTAGGAAACATAACCATCTTTGATAAACGAGCTAGTCAAGTAGAGGAATACTAGTGACACTATGTTTGTCTATGTATTCACACATCTATTATGTTTTCGGTTAATACAATTATAGCATGAATAATAAACATTTATCATGATATAAGGAAATAAATAATAACTTTATCATTGCCTCTAGGGCATATTTCTTTCAGTCTCCCACTTGCACTAGAGTCAATAATCTAGTTCACATCTCCATGTGATTTAACACCAATATTCACATATGTATGTGATTAATACCCATATTTCACATCATCATGTGATCAACACCCAAAGGGTTTACTAGAGTCAATAATCTAGTTGACATTGCTATGTGATTTACACCCAAAGAGTACTAAGGTATGATCACGTTTCGCTTGTGAGAGAAGTTTAGTCAATGGGTCTGTCATATTCAGAGCCGTATGTATTTTGCAAATATTCTATGTCCACAATGCTCTGCACGGAGCTACTCTAGCTAATTGCTCCCACTTTCAATATGTATCCAGATTGAGACTTAGAGTCATCTGGATTGGTGTAAAAGCTTGCATCGTTGTAACTTTTTACGACGGGCTCTTTTATCACCACCATAATCGAGAAACATCTCCTTAATTCTCACTAAGGATATTCTTGACCGCTGTCCAGTGATCTACTCTTAGATCAAAATTGTATTCCTTTGTCAAACTCAGAGCAGGGTATACAATAGGTCTGGTTCACAGCATAGCATACTTTATAGAACCTATGACTGAGGCATAGGGAATGACTTTTCATTCTCTTTCTATTTTCTGCCATGGTCGGGTCTTGAGTCTTACTCAACTTCACACCTTTGCATCACAGGCAAGAACTCCTTCTTTGACTGTTCTATTTTGAACTATTTCAAAAAATTTATCAAGGTATGTACTCATTGAAAATATCTTATCAAGCTTCTTGATCTATCTATATAGATCTTGATGCTCAATGTGTAAGCAGCTTCACCATGGTCTTGATTTGAAAAACTCTTTTTCAAGTATCCTTTCATGCTATCCAGAATTTCTATATCATTTCCAATCAACAATATGTCACCCACATACAATATTAGAAATGCTACAGAGCTCCCACTCACTTTCTTGTAAATATAGGCTTCTCAAAAAGTCTGTACAAAACCATATGCTTTGATCAACTCATCAATGCGTATATTCCAACTCCGAGAGGCTTGCACCAGTCCAGAAATGGATTGCTGGAGCTTGCACACTTTGTTAGCATCTTTAGGATTGACAAAACCTTCTGGTTGCATCATATACAACTCTTCTTTAATTAATCCATTAAGGAATGCAGTTTTGACATCCATTTGCCAGATTTCATAAAATGAGGCAATTGCTAACATGATTCGGACAGACTTAAGCATCGATACGATTGAGAAAATCTCATCGTATTCAACCCCTTGAACTTGTTGAAAACCTTTTGCAACAAGTCGAGCTTAGTGGATAGTAACACTACTATCAGTGTCCGTCTTCCTCTTGAAGATCCATTTATTTAACATGGCTTGCTGATCATCGAGCAAGTCAATCAAAGTCCATACTTTGTTCTCATACATGGATCATATCTCAGATTTTATGGCCTCAAGCCATTTCGCGGAATCTGGGCTCATCATCGCTTCCTCATAGTTTGTAGGTTCATCATGGTCTAGTAACATGACTTCCAGAACAGTATTACCGTACTACTTTGGTGCGGATTGTACTTTGGAAGACCTATGAGGTTTTGTAGTAAATTGATCTGAAGTTTCATGATCATCATCATTAGCTTCCTCACTAATTGGTGTAGGAATCACTGGAACTGATTTCCGTGATGAACTACTTTCCAATTCGGGAGAAGGTACAAATTACCTTATCAAGCTCTACTTTCCTGCCACTCACTTCTTTCGAGAGAAACTCCTTCTCTAGAAAGGATCCATTTTTTAGCAACGAATATATTGCCTTCAGATCTATGATAGAAGGTGTACCCAACAATTTCCTTCGGGTATTCTATGAAGATGCATTTCTCCGATTTCGATTCGAGCTTATCAGGTTGAAAACCCTTTTCATATAAGCATCGCAACTCCAAACTTTAAGAAATGACAGCTTAGGTTTACTGCTAAACCATAGTTCATATGGTGTCGTCTCAACGGATTTAGATGATGCCCTTTTAACGTGAATGCAGTTGTCTCTAATGCATAACCCCAAAACAATAGTGGTAAATCAGTAAGAGACATCAAAGATCGCACCATATCCAATAAAGTGCGGTTACGACGTTCGGACACACCATAACGTTGTGGTGTTCCAGGTGGCGTGAGCTGTGAAACTATTCCACATTATTTTAATTGAAGACCAAACTCGTAACTCAAATATTCGTCTCCGCGATCAGATCGCAGAAATTTTATTTTCTTGTTACGATAATTTTTCCACTTCACTCTGAAATTCTTTGAACCTTTCAACTATTTCAGACTTATGTTTCATCAAGTAGATATACCCATATCTGCTCAAATCATCTTGTGAAGGTCAGAAAATAACGATACTTGCCACGAGCATCAACACTCATTGGATCGCATACATCGGTATGTATTATTTCCAATAAGTCAGTAGATTTTTCCATTGTTCCGGAGAACGGAGTTTTAGTCATCTTGCCCAAAAGGCACGGTTCGCAAGCATCAAATGATTCATAACCAAGTGATTCCGAAAATCCATCTTTATGGAGTTTCTTCATGCGCTTTACACCGATATGACCCAAATGGCAGTGCCACAAATAAGTTGCACTATCATTATTAACTTTGCATCTTTTGGCATCAATATTATGAATATGTGTATCACTACGATCGAGATCCAACAAACTATTTTCATTGGGTGTATAACCATCGAACGTTTTATTCATGTAAACAGAATAACAGTTATTCTTCAACTTCAAATGAATAACCGTATCGCAATAAACATGATCAAATCATATTCATGCTCAACGCAAACGCTAAATAACATTTATTTAGGTTTAACACCAATCTCAAAAATATAGGGAGTGTGTGATGATGATCATATCAATCTTGGAACTATTTCCAACACTCATCGTCACTTCCCCTCAACTAGTCTCTGTTTATTATATAACTCCTGTTTCGAGTTACTAATCTTAGCAACCGAACAAGTATCAAATACTCAGGGGTTACTATAAACACTAGTAAGGTATACATCAAACACCTGTATATCAAATATACCCTTGTTCACTTTACCATCCTTCTTATCCACAAAATATTTAGGGCATTTCCGCTTCCAATGACCATTTCCTTTGCAGTGTAAGCACTCAGTTTCGGGCTTTGGTCCAGCTTTGGTCTTCTTCACGGGAGTGACAACTTGTTTGCCATTCTACTTGAAGTTTCCCTTTCTTTCCCTTTGCCCTTTTCTTGAAACTACTGGTCTTGTCAATCATCAACACTTGATGCTCTTTCTTGATTTCTACCTTCGTCGATTTCAACATCACAAAGAGCTCAGGAATAGTTTTCGTCATCCCTTGCATACTATAGTTCATCACGAAGTTCTAGTAACTTAGTGATGGTGACTAGAGAATTCTGTCAATCACTATCTTATCTGGAAGATTAACGCCCACTTGATTCAAGTGATTGAAGTACCCAGACAATCTGAGCACATGCTCACTAGTTGAGCGATTCTCCTCCATCTTTTAGCTATAGAACTTGTTGGAGACTTCATATCTCTCAACTCGGGTATTTGCTTGAAATATTAACTTCAATTCCTGGATCATCTCATATGGTCCATGACATTCAAAACATCTTTGAAGTCCCGATTCTAAAGCCGTTAAGCATGGTGCACTAAACTATCAAGTAGTCATCATATTGAGCTAGCCAAACGTTCATAACGTCTGCATCTGCTCCTGCAATAGGTTTGTCACCTAGCGGTGCATCAAGGACATAATTCTTCTGCGCAGCAATGAGGATAAACCTCAGATCACGGATCCAATCCGCATCATTGCTACTATCATTTTTCAACATAATTTTCTCTAGGAACATATCAAAATAAACATATGAAAGCAACAGCGCAAGCTATTGATCTACAACATAATTTGCAAAAATACTACCAGGACTAAGTTCATGATAAATTTAAGTTCAGTTAATCATATTACTTAAGAACTCCCACTTAGACAGACATCTCTCTAGTCATCTAAGTGATCACGTGATCCAAATCAACTAAACCATGTCCGATCATCACGTGAGATGGAGTAGTTTCAATGGTGAACATCACTATGCTGATCATATCTACTATATGATTCACGTTCGACCTTTCGGTCTCCATGTTCCGAGGCCATATCTGTATATGCTAGGCTCGTCAACTTTAACCTGAGTATTCCGCGTGTGCAACTGTTTTGCATCCGTTGTATTTGAACGTAGAGCCTATCACACCCGATCATCACGTGGTGTCTCAGCACGAAGAGCTTTCACAATGGTGCATACTCAGGGAGAACACTTCTTGATAATTAGTGAGAGATCATCTTAAAATGCTACCGTCAAACAAAACAGAATAAGATGTATAACAGATAAACATCATATGCAATCAAAATATGTGACATGATATGGCCATGATCATCTTGCGCCTTTGATCTTCATCTCCAAAGTACTGTCATGATCTCTATCATCACCGGCACGACACCATGATCTTCATCATCTTGATCTATATCAATGTGTCGTCACATGGTCGTCTTGCCAACTATTGCTCTTGCAACTATTGCTATCGCATAGCGATAAAGTAAAGCAATTATTTGGCACTTGCATCTTTATGCAACAAAGAGACAACCATAGGGTTTCTGCCAGTTGCCGATAACTTCAACAAAACATGATCATCTCATACAACAACTTATATCTCATCACGTCTTGACCATATCACATCACAACATGCCCTGCAAAAACAAGTTAGACGTCCTCTACTTTGTTGTTGCAAATTTTACGTGGCTGCTACGGGCTTAGCAAGAACCGTTCTTACCTACGCATCAAAACCACAACGATAGTTTGTCAAGTTGGTGCTGTTTTAACCTTCGCAAGGACCGGGCGTAGCCACACTTGGTTCAACTAAAGTTGGAGAAACTGACATCCGCCAGCCACCTATGTGCAAAGCACGTCGGTAGAACCAGTCTCACGTAAGCGTACGTGTAATGTCGGTCCGGGCCGCTTCATCCAACAATACCGCCGAACCAAAGTATGACATGCCGGTAAGCAGTATGACTTGTATCGCCCACAACTCACTTGTGTTCTACTCGTGCATATAACATCAACGCATAAAACCTAGGCTCGGATGCCACTGTTGGGGAACGTAGTAATTTCAAAAAAATTCCTACGCACACACAAGATCATGGTGATGCATACCAACAAGAGGGAAGAGTATAGTCCATGTACCCTCGTAGATCGTAAGCGGAAGCGTTAGAACAACGCGGTTGATGTAGTCGTACGTCTTCACGGTCCGACCGATCAAGCACCAAAACTACAGCACCTCCGAGTTCTAGCACACGTTCTGCTCGATGACGTCCCTCGAACTCCGATCCAGCCGAGTGTCGAGGGAGAGTTCCGTCAGCACGACGGCGTGGTGACGATCTTGATGTACTACCGACGCAGGGCTTCGCCTAAGCACCGCTACGATATTATCGAGGTGGATCATGGTGGAGGGGGGCACCGCACACGGCTAAGAGATCCAAGGGATCAATTGTTGTTGTGCCTAGAGGTGCCCCCCTGCCCCCGTATATAAAGGAGCAAGGGGGGAGGGGCGGCCGGCCTAGGAGGGGCGCGCCAAGGGGAGTCCTACTCCCACCGGGAGTAGGAATCCCTCCTTCCTTGTTGGAGTAGGAGAAGGGGGGAAAGAGGGGGAGAGGAGGAAGGAAAAGGGGGCCGCACCCCTTGTCCAATTCGGACCAGAGGGGGGCTGCGCGCCTCCTTCCATTCGGCCTCTCTCCTCTATTCCCGTATGGCCCAATAAGGCCCATATACTCCCCGGCGAATTCCCGTAACTCTCCGGTACTCCAAAAAATACCCGAATCACTCGGAACCTTTCCGAACTCCGAATATAGTCGTCCAATATATCGATCTTTACGTCTCGACCATTTCGAGACTCCTCGTCATGTCCCCGATCTCATCCGGGACTCCAAACTCCTTCGGTACATCAAAACTCATAAACTCATAATATAACTGTCATTGAAACCTTAAGTGTGCGGACCCTACGGGTTCGAGAACAATGTACACATGACCTAGAACTATTCTTGGTCAATAACCAATAGCGGAACCTGGATGCTCATATTGGCTCCCACATATTCTACGAAGATCTTTATCGGTCAAACCGCATAACAACATACGTTGTTCCCTTTGTCATTGGTATGTTACTTGCCCGTGATTCGATCGTCGGTATCCCAATACCTAGTTCAATCTCGTTACCGGCAAGTCTCTTTACTCGTTATGTAATGCATCATCCCGCAACTAACTCATTAGTCACATTGCTTGCAAGGCTTATAGTGATGTGCATTACCGAGAGGGCCCAGAGATACCTCTCCGACAATCGGAGTGACAAAACCTAATCTCGAAATACGCCAACCCAGCATGTACCTTTGGAGACACCTGTAGTACTCCTTTATAATCACCCAGTTATGTTGTGATGTTTGGTAGCACCCAAAGTGTTCCTCCGGTAAACGGGAGTTGCATAATCTCATAGTTATAGGAACATGTATAAGTCATGAAGAAAGCAATAGCAACATACTAAACAATCAAGTGCTAGGCTAACGGAATGGGTCATGTCAATCACATCATTATCCTAATGATGTGATCCCGTTAATCAAATGACAACTCTTTTGTCCATGGCTAGGAAACATAACCATCTTTGATAAACGAGCTAGTCAAGTAGAGGCATACTAGTGACACTATGTTTGTCTATGTATTCACACATGTATTATGTTTCTGGTTAATACAATTCTAGCATGAATAATAAACATTTATCATGATATAAGGAAATAAATAATAACTTTATTATTGCCTCTAGGGCATATTTCCTTCTTATACCACATCCGAATCATAACAAGGACGAGGGCCGACGAGGACGGATATCAAAACCATGGCACTATGTATAACAAACAACGTACGGGTAAGATAATTATTATACGAGTAACTATATATCCAAATCACACAAACATCAATTTTTTATATAAAATTTCGAACAAGAGGCTTACCACAAGGTGGTGCCGGCGACGGGACGGTGCGGGCGATCGACGGTGGTTACGACGGAAATTTAGAAGGCACTAAGTAAACCACACCTACATATGCAAACTAAGTGTTATTTTTGACCTCAAATTGCATATAAATCAAATACTAGCACATATATATATTTCCTCCCAAATTACTAAAATCACAAATTAATAACTATATAAAGCATTGCAAGAGCTAATCTAGCAATGAGAGATGAAAGGACAAAGTTGCTAACCTTTGTGATCACTTGAATGGATGGGGGCCTTCAAATCTTGACAAATTTTGGGAAAAATGTGTGATGAGCTCGAGGGGAGAAGAGGAAGAACAGAGAGGAGAGGAGAGGGGAAAGGGGGAAGAACAGAGTTCGTGGCACGAAACGGTACTAAAGGTGCTGGAGGGGGCCCAGACTGACAACATCCTGCCACCACTCTCATTAGTACCGGTTCGTGGCACGAACCGGTGCTAAAGGTTAGCCACGAACCGGTACTAATGAGAGCGGCCCGGCTAGCCGTTGGAACCGGCACTAATGTATACATTTGTGCCGGCTCTAATACAAACCGGCACTAATGTGCTTCACGTTTGACCCTTTTTCTACTAGTGAAAGAAGTGCATGACAACGTCTGCTTCCCTCTGTGAAGGGCCTATCTTTTACTTTATGTCTTTTACTTTTATGCAAGAGTCAAGGTGATCTTCACCTTTCCCTTTTTCATTTTATCCTTTGGCAAGCACCTCGTGTTGGGAAGATCCTGATATATATATATCCAATTGTATGTAAGTTAGCATGAACTATTATTGTTGACATCACCCAAAGGTGAATACATTGGGAGGCAACACTATAAGCCCCTATATTTCTTAGTGTCCGATTAAAACTCCATAACCATTAGTATTGCGTGAGTGTTAGCAATTGTGGAAGACTATATGATAGTTGAGTATGTGGAGTTTGCTATTCCTGACAGTAGGATGAATTGCAATTGTTTGATGACTAAGAATGAAGTTTACTAGTTTTCAAGAAAGTTTATGGTCAATGCATTAACATGTGAATTGCTTGTTACTTTATCGTGAGAAGTTTTATGAGATGAACTACTGTTATGGCATATTATCATGCTAGAAAAGGTGATTGAAATTATTATTGATCAAACTTGTGCACCTTCTAGCATTCACACTTCATAAATTCTTTCTTTTATCATTTACCTACTCGAGGACGAGCAGGAATTAAGCTTGGGGATGCTGATACGTCTCCAACGTATCTATAATTTATGAAGCATTCATGCTATTTTATTATCTGTTTTGAATGATTAAGGGCTTTATTATACACTTTTATATTACTTTTGGGACAAACCTATTAACCGGAGGCCCAGCCCATATTGTTGTTTTATTGCTTGTTTCAGTATTTCGAAGAAAAGGAATATCAAACGGAGTCCAAACGGAATGAAACCTTCGGGAGCATGATTTTTTGGAAGATTATGACACAGGAGACTTGGAGTGCAAGCCAGGGGATCATCGAGTGAGCCACGAGATAGGGGGCACGCCCACCCCCCTTGGCGCGCCCTACCCTCTCGTGGGTCCCTCGAGGCTCCCCCGACCGACTTCTTTCGCCTATATAAGCCTACGTACCATAAAAATGTTGATAACAAAGATAGATTGGGAGTTCCACCGCCGCAAGCCTCTGTAGCCACCAAAAACCTCTCGGGAGCCCGTTCCGCACCCTGCCGGAGGGGGAACCCATCACCGGTGGCCATCTTCATCATCTCGGTGCTATGCATGACGAGGAGGGAGTAGTTCACCCTCGGGGCTGAGGGTATGTACCAGTAGCTGTGTGTTTGATCTCTCTCTCTCTCTCTCTCTCGTGTTCTCTCTATGGCACCATCTTGATGTATCGTGAGCTTTGTTATTATAGTTGGATCTTATGATGTTTCTCCCCCTCTACTCTCTTGTAATGGATTGAGTTTTCCCTTTGAAGTTATCTTATCAGATTGAGTCTTTGAGGATTTGAGAGCACTTGATGTATGTCTTGCCGTGCTTATCTGTGGTGACAATGGGATTTCACGTGCCACTTGATGTATGTTTTGGTGACCAACTTGCGGGTTCCGCCTATGAACTATGCATAGGGGTTGGCACACGTTTTCGTCTTGAATCTCCGGTAGAAACTTTGGGGCACTCTTTGAAGTACTTTGTGTTGGTTGGATGAATCTAAGATTGTGTGATGCATATCGTATAATCATGCCCACAGATACTTGAGGTGAAAATGGAGTATCTAGGTGACATTAGGGTTTTGGTTGATTTGTGTCTTAAGGTGTTATTCTAGTACGAACTCTTGAATAGATTGATCCGAAAGAATAACTTTGAGGTGGTTTCGTACCCTACCATAATCTCTTCGTTTGTTCTCCACTATTAGTGGCTTTGGAGTGACTCTTTGTTGCATGTTGAGGGATTGTTATATGATGTATCTATGTTATTATTGTTGCGAGAACTTGCACTAGTGAAAGTATGAACCCTATGACTTGTTTCCTACCATTGCAATACTGTTTACGCTCACTTTTATCGCCTGTTACCTTGCTGTTTTTATAATTTCAGATTACAAATACCTTGATCTACCATCCATATTGCACTTGTATCACCATCTCTTCGCCGAACTAGTGCACCTATACAATTTGCCATTGTATTGGGTGTGTTGGGGACACAAGAGACTCTTTTTTATTTGGTTACAGGGTTGTTTGAGAGAGACCATCTTCATCTTACGCCTCCCACGGATTGATAAACCTTAGGTCATCCACTTGAGGGAACTTTGCTACTGTCCTACAAACCTGTGCACTTGCAAGCCCAACAACATCTACAAGAAGAAGGTAGTGTGGTAGACATCAGGGGGGGCTTTAGTCCCCACCCTTTAGTGCCAGTTACAGAACCGGCACTAAAGGCCCTTACGAACTGGGGCTATAGCCCGGTTCTACACTAGTGGGACGACCACTGTCTACCTTGTAATGCGCAAAAATTTCACTAGCTTCTTTTATTATAAATCTGAACTCATGTGCTATAAAGATGGTAGATCTCCCCGGCAACCGCGCTAGAAATTCTTCCTGCTACCTCTTGAGCTTGTGTTGGTTTTTCCCTTGAAGAGGAAATGGTGATGCAACAAAGTAGAGTAAGTATTTCCTCTAGTTTGAGAACCAAGGTATCAATCCAGTAGGATACAACACACAAGTCACCGAATACCTGCACAAACAATCAAACAAACTTGCACCCAATGCCATAAAGGGGTTGTCAATCCCTTCACGGTTACTTGCAAAAGTGAGATCCAATAGAGATAGATAAACGGTAAGGTAAATATTTTGGGTATTTTTGGTTTATAGATCGAAAAGTAAAAGATTGCAAAATAGTAGATCAGAAACTAATAGGATGGAAAAGATAACTTATATGATGGAAAAGATAACTTATATGATGGAAAGAGACCCGGGGGCCATAGGTTTCACTAGTGGATTCTCTCAAGATAGCAAATAATACGGTGGGTGAATAAATTACTACCGAGCAATTGATATAAGAGCGAATAATTATGATAATATCTAAGGCAATGATCATGAACATAGGCATCACGTCCGTGTCAAGTAGACCGACTCCTGCCTGCATCTACTACTATTACTCCACACATCAACCGCTATCCGGCATGCATCTAGAGTATTAAGTTCATAAAGAATTGAGTAACGCTTTAAGTAAGATGACATGATGCAGAGGAATTAATTCAAGCAATATGATGAAAACCCCATCTTTTTATCCTCAATGGCAACAATACAATACGTGCCTTGCTGCCCCTACTGTCACTGGGAAAGGACACAACAAGATTGAACCCAAAGCTAAGCACTTCTCCCATTGCAAGAAAAACCAATCTACTAGGCCAAACTAAAACGATAATTCAAAGAGACTTGCAAAGATAACAATTCATGCATATAAGAATTCAGAGAAGATTCAAATAATATTCATAGATAATCTGATCATAAATCCACAATTCATCAGATCTCGGCAAACACACCGCAAAAGAGTATTACATGGAATAGATCTCCAAGAACATCGTGGAGAACATGGTATTGAGAATAAAATAGAGAAATGAAGCCATCTAGCAACTAGCTACGGACCCGTAGATCTGTGGTAAACTACTCATGCTTCATCGAAAGGGCAATGGTGTTGATGTAGAAGACCTCCGTGATCGAAGCCCCCGCCGGCAGGACGCTGGAAAAGGCCCCTAGATGGGATCTCATGGGTACAGAAGGTTGCGGCGGTGGAAAAGTGTTTTCGTGGCTCCCCATAATGGTTTGTGGGTATAAGAGTATATATGGGTGAAAGAAATAGGTCAGGAGACCCACGATGGGCCCACAAGGTAGGAAGGCGTGCCCTACCCCCTGGACGCGCCCTCCACCCTCGTGACCGCCTTGTTGCTTCTACGACTTCATCTCCAAGTCTCCTGGATTGCTTCTTGTCCAAGAAAGATCATTGCGAAAGTTTTATTCGTTTGGACTCCGTTTGGTATTCCTTTTCAGCCGAACTCTAAAACAGGAAAAAAATACAGAAACTAGCACTGGGCTCTAGGTTAATAGGTTAGTCCCAAAAGTAGTATAAAATACCATATTAATGCATATAAAACATCCAAAATAGATAATATAATAGCATGGAACAATAAAAAATTATAGATACATTGGAGACGTATCATCGGGGCCGAGCGATGCACAGAGGTTTGCGCGTTTCTCTCATACACGTATGCGTGTGTGTGCGAGGTGTTGTGCTCTAACTGAACCCGAGCGAGGCATTGGGCCCTAACTGAACCCGAGCGATTGCACTAGCTACGTTACTGAACCCCGATCGATCCCATCTTGTTAACTGAATCTGAGTGATTCCTTCGCTACTGCTGCTAACTGAAGCCAATCGAAGTTGTCTCTTGATGAACTGTTCCCGGTGGGGGTTGGATGAACAGGATCCCGCGGTAGTAGAGGTTGTTGCCGCTGGATGAATAGGACCCTGATCGAGGAGGTGATGTGGATGAACAGTAGCCGGTGGAGGGACCACGTACGTGGAGGGCTGGTTGACCAGGACCCCGTGGAGGGCTGGTAAAACAATAGCCGGTGGAGGCTGGATGAACGAGACCCCATGGAGGGCTGGATGAATAGTGGCCGGTGGAGGCTGGATGAACAGGACCCCGTGGATGAACAGTAGCTGGTGGAGGCTGGAGGAAGTCGAAGGTGGATGAACAATAGTAGGTGGAGGCTAGAGGAAGTCGACGGTGGATGAACAGTAGCCCGTGGAGTCCCGTTTTGCGGTACGCCACACCCCTCCCGATGAACAGGACCCTTGAGCCCGTAGGAGGTCGAAGAAAATTCCATTTCCTCCGTTTTGCGGTACGCCACACCCGTGCCGATCAACAGGACCCCGTTTCGACCGTAGGAGCTCGAACAGAAGTCTGTTTCCACCGTTTTGCGGTACACCAGACAGTTCCCTATGAACAGGACCCCGTTTCACCCGTACGCGGTTGAACAGAAGGCCCGTTTCGACCATACTCTATGTGCTTCACTTATATCTTTTGAGCTAGGCAATATGCTTTAGTGCTTCACTTATATCTTTTTAGAGCACGAGAGTGGTTTTATTTTATAGAAATTGTTCAACTCTCTTGCTTCACTTATATTATTTTAAGAGTCTTAAGCAGTGTGGTAATTTACTTAGGTTATGAATTTAGTCCTAATATGATGGGCATCCAAGAGGGATATAATAAAAACTTTCATATTAAGTGCATTGAATACTATGAGAAGTTTGATTCCTTGCATATTGTTTTGAGATATAAAGATGGTGATATTATAGACATGCTAGTGAGTTATTGTGGATTGGTAGAAATACTTGTGTTAAAGTTTGTGATTCCCATAGCATGCACGTCTGGTGAACCGTTATGTGATGAAGTCGGAGCATGATTTATTTATTGATTGTCCTCCTTATGAGTGGCGATCGGGGATGTGCGTTGGTATTTTTCTACCAATTTATCCCCCTAGTATCATGTGTGAAATACTTTGTTTCGATAGCTAATAGACTTTTACAATAAGTATGTGAGTTATTTATGACTAATGTTGAGTCCATGGATTATAAGCACTCTCACCCTTCCACCATTGCTAGCCTCTCTAGTACCACGCAACTTTCACCGGTGCCCAAAACCCACCATATGCCCTTCCTCAAAACAGCCACCATACCTACCTATTATGGCATTTCCATAGCCATTCCGATATATATTGCCATGCAACTTCCACCATTCCATTTTGTTCTAAGTTTTGAGTTGTAAGTCAATAAAAGCTATGATTCCCTCACAAGTTGGGATGAGTCTTCGAACTTTACAAAAATAAAAGAGGGCAAAGAATCCCAATAAAAAAAGAGAGAGAAAAGAAAAAAATAGGCCAAAGAGCCCAAAATAAAAAAATGAGAGAAAAGAGAGAAGGGGCAATGTTACTATCATTTTTCCACACTTGTGCTTCATAGTAGCACCATGATCTTCATGATAGATGCTACTTCTTGAGCTGGCGTTGGTTTTTCCCTTGAGGAAAGGGTGATGTAGCATAGTAGAGATAAGTATTTCCCTCAGTTAAGAACCAAGGTATCAATCCAGTAGGAGAAAAGCCCAAGTCCCCAATACATGCACCTACACAAATAATCAAAACTTGCACCCAATGCGATCAAGGGGTTGTCAATCCCTTCACGGTCACTTGCAAAGGTGAGATCTGATAGAGATAGATAAAACTAAATAAAAGATAACTAAATATATTTTTGTTTTTCTGGTTTATAGATCTCAAAATTAAAGATTGCAAAATAGTAGATCGGAAACAAATATGATGGAAAATAGACTTGCGGGCCATAGGTTTCACTAGAGGCTTCTCTCTCGAAGGAAAATAATGCGGTGAGTGAACAAATTACTGTCGAGCAATTAATAGGAAAGCGCAAAGTTATGACGATATCCAAGGCAATGATTACGCATATAGGCATCACGTCCCTATCAAGTAGACTGACTCCTGCGTGCATCTACTAATATTATTCCACACATCAAAGGCTATCCAGCATGCAGCTGGATTATTAAGTTCATAAATAACGGATTAACGCCTTAAGTAAGATGACATGATGTAGAGGTTAACTCAAGAAATATGATGAAAACCCCATCTCTTTATCCTCGATGGCAACAATTCATTATATGTCTCGCTACCCCTACTTTGTCACTGGGTGAAATCACACAAGATTGAACCCAAAGCTAAGCACCTCTCCCATTGCAAGAAACACCAATCAAGTTTGCCAAACCAGACCTATAATTCGAAGAGAAATACAAAGATATCAAATCATGCATGCATATAAGAATTCAGATAAGATTCAAATAATATTCATAGATAAGCTGATCATAAATCCATAATTCATCAGATCTCGACAAACACACCGCAAAAGAAGATTACATCGGATAGATCTCCAAGAACATCGAGGAGAACATGGTATTGAGAATCACAGATAGAGAAGCAACCACCTAGCTACTAGCTATGGACCTGTAGGTCTGAGGTAAACTACTCACGCTTCATCGAAGGGCAATAGGGTTGATGTAGAAGCCCTCCATGATCGAATCCCCTTCTGACAGGATCCCGAAAAAGGCCCCAAGATGGGATTTCACGAGAACAAAAGGTTGTGGCAGCGGAAAAGTATTTCTGTGGCTCTCTCTGAGGGTTTTGGAATATATGTGAATATATAGGACGAAGAGGTACGTCAGGGGACTCCCGAGGAGGCCACAAGGGAGGGGGCGCCTCCCCTAGGGCATGCTCTCCACCCTTGCCGCCGCCTCATAGGTTTTCAGGCTTGCACTCCAAGTCCCCTGGGTGTTTTCTGGTCCAAGAAAAATCGTCGTAAAGTTTTATTCTATTTGGAATCCATTTGATATTCCTTTTCTGCGAAACTCAAAAACAAGGAAAAAACAGAAACTGGCACTGGGCTCTAGGTTAATAACTTGGTCCCAAATATAATATAAAATAGCATAATAATGCATATAAAACATCCAAAGAAGATAATATAATAGCATGAAACAACCAAAATTATAGATACGTTGGAGATGTACCAAACATCCCCAAGCTTAATTCCTGCTCGTCCTCGAGTAGGTAAACTATAAAAACAGAATTTTTGATATGGAATGCTACCTAACATATCTATCCATGTAATTTTCTTCATTGCACTACTAGGGAAAAGCCTAGTAGTAGTGCGGGTTTAATGCCTACTAATAGCACGGGGTCCGACGCTTCGAGTAAGGTGCTACAACTACTTCTTAGAAGTAGTGCCGACAACATACGCTACTGCTACGACGTATAGCCGTAGCGTGTGTAATTTCCAGCGCTGCTGCTAATCTAACTATTAGTAGCATGCTTCCAATCCAGTGCTACTAGTATTCCGATTTTCAATTTATTTGTTTGTAGTGTACGTTATACGGGTTTTGATATAGTACCAATTAAGAGGTTGTTATATCATTATGTCCATAATGAATTAATATATCATTGTGAGGAAGAAACATGGATGAGATTCATTTGGATGAATCAAAAGTTGAATTTGGACGACGATCCTATTAATGTAACTTGTGGTCACTTTTGATCCATCCACATGAATCTCATCCGCGTTCCTTCCACCAATGATATAATAACTAATCATGATCATAATAACAAATCATCATGATAATCATGATCAACATTATCATCATCACCAACAACACTAGCTAATAATCATCATAGTCATTACCACCAACACTAGCTATTTAATCATCGTAGTCATAGTGTAGCACATCACCATTCAAACTCATTCTAGCTAGCTAATCACTCCGGCTGCTCTCTCTCGGGTAAAATAGCATAAAACATGTGTAGCACTCCTGCTTCACCATATTGGAAATACAGATGAACCTGTCTCCTAATTGTGGGCCAGGCTTCTGATTGCTGCTGTCGGTGTCAAAACAGGCGGATCTCGGGTAGGGGGTCCCGATCTGTGTGTCTAAGGCCAATGGTAACAGGAGGCAAGGGACACGATATTTTACCCAGGTTCGGGCCCTCTTGATGGAGGTAAAACCCTACTTCCTGCTTGATTGATATTGATGATATGTGTATTACAAGAGTTGATCTACCACGAGATCATAGAAGCTAAACCCTAGAAGCTAGCCTATGATGATTATGATTGTCCTTATGAGGATGAGACCCTCCGGTTTATATAGACACCGGAGGGGGCTAGGGTTTTCATAGAGTCGGTTACAAAGAAGGAAATCTAATATCCGGATCGCCAAGCTTGTCTTCCACGCAAAGGAGAGTCCCATCCGGACACGGGATGAAGTCTTGAGTCTTGTATCTTCACAGTCCAACAGTCCGGCCAAAATATATAGTCCGGCTGTCCAGATACCCCCTAATCCAAGACTCCCTTAGTAAGTATCCGGCACTTCCCCCCTAATCTAGGAATTCATGATCCATCACTTCGTTAGTGAAGTATCCGGCATAACGATCATTGTTACGTGTTGGGGCACACCCCCCGCGATCCGTTGATCGATCTTGGCTATCCTGCCTTGTTTTCCAGTATATCTTGCAGGTCCTGCCTATTGCCCCGGGCCATAGTGTATTAGCGTGGGGGTGCGGGCTGGTATTCGGGCTGATACGCCGTTTTATCTTGGCCACGAGGTAGCCGGTCAGCTGTGTGGCGCTCGAGTCCATATTCCTCGACTGCCAGGACTTCGGTCCATCTGTCTGTGAGAAGGTCTTGATCAGCTTGGAGTTGTTGTTGCTTCTTTTTCAGGCTCCTCGCAGTGGCCATAAGTCGGCGCTTGAAGCGCTCCTGCTCCACTGGGTCCTCGGGCACACCAAACTCGTTGTCGCCGAGGCTAATCTCGTCTTCGGAGGGGGGCATGTAGTTGTCCTCCTCCGGATATCCGTCTGTCGCCTGTTCATCTGGGCTGACCTGTCCGTCCTCCTGTTCGGCCTGCTCGAAGGTAGGCTGATCGGGGTTATATTCATCTTCAGCACCATCTGGATTGTTTTCGTCTCCTGTGCCGGTATTGATGTGGCGGGGCTTGGAGCGGCACTGACGACGCCCATGCTTTGCTTTCTTCCTTGAGGGATTATCCTCCATTGCCTCATCGCTATTGGTTTCTTTCGGAGTGTCCACCATATATATCATATGAGGAGGTAGCTGTCCACCTCCTGTCCTTCTTCTACATAGTCGTCCGCACCGTCGATGTCTTCAGAGTCGAAGTCAAGCACGTCGGCCAAATCATCAACCGTGGCGATGAAGTGGGTGGTGGGTGGGCAACGAATTCCCTCGTCGCCTGCTTCCCACTCGAGCCGGACATAGTTCGGCCAAGAGCCTCCTGACAAAGAGAGAGACTTTATTGAGTTCAGCATGTCACCAAAGGGCGAGTGCTGGAAGATATCCGTAGTGGCAAACTCCATTACCGGAGCCCAGCCAGAATCGGCAGGCACGGGGGCGCGCGGTCTGGGACCTACAACCGGACACAAGTCCAGGGGTCCGGAGACACAGGCTTCCTTGGGGACGAAGTCTGTGTTTGGCTCTATCACCGATAAGTGCGTGGCCTCCGGGGTGGGGTCCATCCACCCGTCCTCGGACGACGCGATCTGCCTCGGATTCAGGTCTGGGGCTCCTGCAGGCGCGATATCCCGAGTATTGCCCGATAGCAAGTCTAAGCCATGCTTGTCGTGACTGCTCGGCGATCCTGGCATAGGCCCGAATCCTTCGAAGATCAAGTCTCCGCGGATATCGGCCGTGTAGTTCAAGTTTCCGAACCTGACCTGATGGCCAGGGGCGTAGCTGTCGATCTGCTCTAGATGGCCAAGCGAATTGGCCCGCAGTGCGAAGCCGCCGAACACGAAGATCTGTCCGGGGAGAAAAGTCTCACCCTAGACCGTGTTGTTGTTGATGATTGAAGGAGCCATCAAGCCTTGGATGAACGACACAGAGGAACTCTCAATGAAAGCACCAATGTGGGTGTCAGAACCGGCGGTTCTCGGGTAGGGGGTTCCGATTTGTGCGTCTAAGGCTAATGGTAACAAGAGGCAAGGGACACGATGTTTTACCCAGGTTCGGGCCCTCTTGATGGAGGTAAAACCCTACTTCCTACTTGATTGATACTTATGATATGAGTATTACAAGAGTTGATCTACCACGAGATCGTAGAGGCTAAACCCTAGAAGCTAGCCTATGATGATTATGATTGTCCTTATAAGGATCAGACCCTTCAGTTTATATAGACACCGGAGGGGGCTAGGGTTTACATAGAGTCGGTTACAAAGAAGGAAATCTAATATCCGGATCGCCAATCTTGTCTTCCACGCAAAGGAGAGTCCCATCCGGACACGGGACGAAGTCTTGAGTCTTGTATCTTCACGGTCCAACAGTCCGGCCAACGTATATAGTCCGGCTGTCCGGATACCCCCTAATCCGGGACTCCCTCAACTGCCCCCTAGTACTTCTCTGTTGCGATCCTTCACAATTTTGCTCCAGTCTTTGACTTTTAAGACTTGCTCGCTTTGAGAAATCATGAATGCACTCATGTGCAATCTAGGATGTCTTGACCCTAAGCTAATAATTGTCGTGCGACCTTTAGGCTCGATCCAACGAGGAACAGCATTCATCAGGAGTCCCTATTGAAGAACATTGTAGTAAAATACTTAGCAATGAAGTTTAGCTTAAAAAAATGTATGCAAAAGATGCACTGAGGACAAATAGTAAAAATCTTACCATCTTTCCTAAATAGATGTGACCGTAGTTCAATACGCACACTAGTGTCACATGTATCGAGTACTAATAAGTCCAGGAAAATAACCTTTATTTACAGTATAAAGATCCTCAAGCCATGAAACATAATGACTTATCTCCTTGCAGTTTAGTTCAGCCCCGGAAGAGTAGTAGGTGATGTCTACCAAGAGCCGGACATGTTTGTTTGAATGGAAATAAGCTGTCAAGAGAAATTAGTTGTCAACTATTTTTAAATAAACTATATAAATTACTTAATAAATATGGTTGATAAACTCACATATAGGTAGAACTGGAGGCGTCTGCACATCGACCCAGATGTCGATATTACCTTCAAGTTCATCTTCCGGATGAATATCAAAGGTGATAAGCATATTGGGCTCAAATGCATATGCCTTGCATAGTGCTTTCCAATTTGAGCATTCAAAATGGAAGTAGTTCTCTGTATTCCATAATTTTACGGAAAAAGTATAACCTTGCTCGGTCCTCATGTGAACTCTCTTTACGTCCATACTTTCCATAGTACTGAGACCAATATTATCCAAGACGTAAAATCTTGCATGGCAGGGGATACGCTAGTAGAACTGTAAAAAATAAAAATTATAAGTTGAAGAAAAAGAAGCAGAAGCCATGCTTAATTACAAAAAAGACTTTCCATTGTGACTTACTGTATCCACTTGAAGGTCTCATCTAGCATGATGCTGAAGCACCTACCACCAAATAGGTGAGGCCTGTTGCATAGGCCACGCTCGTCTTTGTAGTATTCGCACATATCGAATTCCCTTTCATTGTTAGACATTTCCTATGTTCATAGTTGAAACATTGAAAATCGATCGAAGGCAACTACCAGGAAACTCAACACGCAGATCAGTATTACACACATACCTAAAGTCAACCCGTTCCATATATCGAGCAATGACATAGAAAAAATGCCCTATGTTTTGCCGAAATATCATTGAATTCCTGTTTTAGCAAATCACAAGCACTCGATATGTCCTACATTGTAGCACAAGTCATGCTAAAATTCATGAAAAAAATCGGCATGACCTTTGCTAAAGACAGGACATATCGAGCGCCTGAAATTTGCCGGAACGGAAACAAATCAACATTCTGGCAAAACATAGGCCACCCGGAGGTACATTGCAAACAAGAACACCAAGACATCCTATATATTCAGAATGCATCATCATCGACATCAATGACATGGAGACTAGCACTAGCATGTTCATCATTGACATTTACAACTCATTATCATCTATATTAACAACATGGGGATTTGGCTATTCTCACCTAGAGGTCTTAAGGGGTCGGCGATGGTGGGATAACTACGGGGATGAGGCAGGGACAAATACTTGATTTCTTCATAAAGAAAATATAAACAAAATATATTGTATTAAGAACTTACTATAAATAAAATAGTTCTATTAAGCACTTACTATAAATAAACTAGTTATATTAACCACTTACTAAAAAACAGTAAAAAACAACATTATACAAGAACAGTAAAAAACAATTTAGGAGAGATGGAGGGAGGAGGGGGTGGGAGGACGGAGGAGGAGGGGGTGGGAGGACGGAGGAGGAGGACGGAGGAGAGAGTATACCTGGCCATACCTCGGGCCGGGCCGGGCCTAGCCAAGCCCGACACAAAAAACCCAGGCCCGGGCCCGGCCCGGCCCGGCCATCGGGCCTTTTTTCTGGGCCCGAGCCTGTCCCGAACACGTAAAAGCCCGTCGGGATTCGGGCCGGCCCGACCCGACCTTCAGGAAAATGTCAAAACGATGGGCCCGGGCCCGGCCCGCCCTTTGGGCTCAAAATCTAGGCCCGAGCCCGGGCCGGGGGCAGCGTCGGGCCGGGCCGGGTTGGGCCGGGCCGGCCGGGCCAGGCCGGGCTTCCCATGGCTAGGTATAGGAGAGAGGAGGAGGGGAGGAGGGTGATACGTCTCCAACGTATCTATAACATATGAAGTATTCATGCCATGTTTACAATATTTTTATATGATTTCGGTACGATTTGATTAGAACTAACCCGGACTGATGTTGTTTTCAGCATAACTACCATGGTGTTGTTTTTTGTAGAAATAAAAGTTCTCGGAATGCGCTGAAAATCATTGGAGAATTATTCTGGAAAATATAAAAATATTGGAACAAAGAGTTACTGGAGGGGAGTCCCGTGGGCCCCACGAGGGTAAAGGGCGCCCCCCCTAGGGTGCGCCCCTGCCTCGTGGACTCTCCGTGGGGCCCCCTGACTTGTTCTCAATGCCAATCTCTCCTATAAATACCCAAACCTCCAGAACATAACCGAGATCGAAAGTTCCACCGCCGCAATCCTCTGTAGCCATGAGAAGTCAATCTAGGCCCTCTCTGGCACCCTGCTAGAGGGGGCCGTCCTCACCGGAGGCCATGGAGAAGGATCCTGGAGAGGCCATCATCGCCATGAAGCCCAAGATCCAGAGGGAGAACCTCTCCCCATTGAGGGGTAGGCCATGGAGGAGGAAGCACAAGGGGGAGAACCTCTCCTCCTCTCTCTCGGTGGTATCAGAGTGCCATCGGGAGGGGAATCATCGCCGCGGTGATCGTCTTCATCAACATCACCATCATCAGCAGCATCCTCATCTATTTTACGCGGTCGACTCTCCCGCACCCCATTGTAATCCCTACTTGAACATGGTGCTTTATGCCACATATTATGATGCAATGATGTGTTACCATCCTATGATGTTTTGAGTAGATATCATTCGTCTTTGGGTTGATTGATGATCTAGATTGGTATGAGTTGTATGTTTTATTTTGGTGTTGTCCTATTATGCCCTCCGTGTCGCGCAAGCGTGAGGGATTCCCGCTGTAGGGTGTTGCAATATGTTCATGATTCGCTTATAGTGGGTTGCTTGAGTGAGAGAAGAATAAACGCGAGTAAGGGGGTTGTTGCGTATGGGATAAAGGGGACTTGATACGTTAAAGCTATGGTTGGGTTTTACCTTAATGATCTTTAGTAGTTGGAGATGCTTTCTAGAGTTCCAATCATAAGTGCATATGATCCAAGAAGAGAAAGTATGCTAGCTTATTCCTCTCCCTCATATGAAATTGCAATGGTGATTACCGGTCTTGTTAACAATTGCCTAGGATAATTCCGCACACTGACCCATCATTATTCCACACTCGCTATTTATAATATTTAGTAATATATTCTAACTTTATGATAATAGCACCTACTTTTATATTATAGCTCTCTGATATCATGCATGGTTATCGTCCTCATACCCACAACATAGTTTTATTTCTCATTTCTAGTTGGAAGCAAACGTTCGGTGTACGTAGAGTCGTATCAGTGGCAGATAGGACTTGAGATAATATTAATCTTGTTGGGGAACGTAGTAATTTCAAAAAATTTCCTACGCACACGGAAGATCATTGTGATGTATAGCAACAAGAAGGGGAGTGTATCTTCATACCATTGAAGATCGCTAAGCGGAAGCGTTTATCAATGCGGTTGATGTAGTCGTACGTCTTCACGAACCGACCGATCCAAGTACCGAACGCACGGCACCTCCGAGATCTGCACACGTTCAGCTCGATGACGTCCTCGCCTTCTCGATCCAGCAAGACAGGCAAAGTAGTAGATGAGTTCCAGCAGCACGCCGGCGTGGTGACGGTGTTGGTGAAGAACAATCTCCGCAGGGCTTCGCCTAAGCACTACGGAAACTGTGATGGAGGATAAACTAGAGGGAACGGGGTTGCCGGCACACGGCTTGGTGTTTCTTGATGTGTCTTTGGTGCTAGCCCTGCCCCTCTGTTTATATGTTGAGCCTTGGGGTCGAAACTTGGAGTAAAAGCCTCCACAAAGTCGGTTTCACCCGAAAGGCAAGAGTCCTTCTCGGACTCCAGGGCCAGACGCCAGGGTTCCCAGCGTCTGGACCCAGACGCCAGGGACCCTGGCGTCTGGCCCCTGGACTCTGCAAAAATTCCTTTTGCGCTTTCCAAAAACCTTGTGGGCTTTCCCCTTTGGCCCAAATAACGTGTTCTCGTACCCAAACATTCCGGGAAACATCCGGAACCCCTTCCGGTGAATTCCGGAACCCTTCCAGAGATCAAACACTATTATTCCATATATCAAACTTTATCTCCGGACCATTCCGGAGTTCCTCTTCATGTCCATGATGTCATCCGGGACTCCGAACAACATTCGGTTACCAACATGCATAACTCATATAATACTATATCGTCAACGAAACGTTAAGCATGCGGACCCTATGGGTTCGAGAACTATGTAGACATGACCGAGACATGTTTCCGGTTAATAACCAATAGCAGGACCTGGATGCCCATATTGGCTCCCACATATTCTATGAAGATCTTTATCGGTCAAACCGCATAACAACATATGTTGTTCCCTTTGTCATCGGTATGTTACTTGCCCAAGATTTGATCATCGGCATCCAATACCTAGTTCAATCTCGTTACCGGCAAGTCTCTTTACTCGTTCCGTAATACATCATCTCATAACTAACTCATTAGTTACATGCTTGCAAGGCTTAGGTGATGAGTATTACCGAGAAGGCCCAGAGATACTTCTCCGACAATCGGAGTGACAAAACCTAATCTCGAATTATGCCAACCCAATATGTACCTTTGGAAACACCTGTAGAGCACCTTTATAATCACCCAGTTATGTTGTGACGTTTGGTAGCACACAAAGTGTTCTTCCGGTAAACGGGAGTTGCACAATCTCATAGTTGCAGGAACTTTGTATAAGTCATGAAGAAAGCAATAGCAGTATACTAAACGATCAAGTGCTAGGCTAACGGAATGGGTCATGTCAATCACATCATTCTCCTAATGATGTGATCCCACTAATCAAATGACAACACATGTCTATGGTTAGGAAACATAACCATCTTTGATTGATGAGCTAGTCAAGTAGAGGCATACTAGTGACTATATGTTTGTCTATGTATTCACACATGTATCATGTTTCCGGTTAATACAATTCTAGCATGAATAATAAACATTTATCATGATATGAGGAAATAAATAATAACTTTATTATTGCCTCTAGGGCATATTTCCTTCAGTCTCCCACTTGCACTAGAGTCAATAATCTAGTTCACATCGCCATGTGATTTAACATCAATATTCATATCTGTATATGATTAACACCCATAGTTCACATCGTCATGTGACCAACACCCAAAAGGTTTTACTAGAGTCAATAATCTAGTTCACATCGCTATGTGATTAACACCCAAAGAGTACTAAGGTGTGATCATGTTTTGCTCATGAGAGAAGCTTAGTCAACGGGTCTGTCACATTCAGAGCCGTATGTATTTTGCAAATATTCTATGTCCACAATGCTCTGCATGGAGATACTCTAGCTAATTGCTCCCACTTTCAATATGTATCCAGATTGAGACTTAGAGTCATCTGGATTGGTGTAAAAGCTTGCATCGTTGTAACTTTTTACGACGGGCTCTTTTATCACCTCCATAATCGAGAAACATGTCCTTAGTCCTCACTAAGGATATCCTTGACCGCTGTCCAGTGATCTACTCTTAGATCAAAATTGTATTCCTTTGTCAAACTTAGAGCAAGGTATACAATATGTCTGGTTCACAGCATAACATACTTTATAGAACCTATGACTGAGTCATAGGGAATGACTTTTCATTCTCTTTCTATTTTCTGCCATGGTCGGGTCTTGAGTCTTACTCAACTTCACACCTTTGCATTACAGGCAAGAACTTTTCTTTGACTGTTCCATCTTGAACTATTTCAAAATCTTGCCAAGGTATGTACTCATTGAAAATTTTATCAAGCGTCTTGATCTATCTCAATAGATCCTGATGCTCAATATGTAAGCAGCTTCACCGAGGTCTTTCTTTGAAAAACTCTTATTCAAGTATCCTTTCATGCTTTGCAGAATAATTCTACATTATTTCCGGTCAACAATATGTCATTCACATATACTTATCAGAAATGTTGTAGTGCTCCCACTCACTTTCTTGTAAATACAGGCTTCACCGTAAGTCTGTACAAAAAATTATGCTTTGATCAACTTATCAAAGCTTATATTCCCACTTTGAGATGCTTGCACCGGTCCATAGATGGATCGCTGGAGCTTGCACATTTCGTTAGCACCTTTAGGATTGACAAAACCTTCTGGTTGTATCATATACAACTCTTCTTTAATAAATCCATTAAGGAATGTAGTTTTGACATCCATTTGCCAAATTTCATAAAATGTGGCAATTGCTAACATGATTCGGACAGACTTTTAAGCATCGCTACGAGTGAGAAAATCTCATTGTATTCAACACCTTGAACTTTGTCAAAAACCTTTTCCGACAAGTCTAGCTTTGTAGATAGTAACACTACTATCAGCGTCTGTCTTCCTCTTGAAGATCCATTTATTTTCTATGGCTTGCCGATCATCGGGAAAGTCCACCAAAGTCCACACTTTGTTCTCATACATGGATCCCATCTCAGATTTCATGGCCTCAAACCATTTTGCGGAATCTGGGCTCATCATCGCTTCCTCATAGTTCGTAGGTTTATCATGGTCTAGTATCATGACTTTCAGAACAGGATTACCGTACCACTCTGGTGCGGACCGTACTCTGGAAGACCTACGAAGTTCTGTAGTAACTTGATCTGAAGTTTCATGATCATCATCATTAGCTTCCTCACTAATTGGTGTAGGAATCACTGGAACTAATTTCAGTGATGAACTATTTTCCAATTCGGGAGAAGGTACTGTTACCTCATCAAGTTCTACTTTCCTCCCACTCACTTCTTTCGAGAGAAACTCCTTCTCTAGAAAGGATCCATTTTTATCAACGAATATCTTGCCTTTGGATCTGTGATAGAAGGTGTACCCAATAGTTTCCTTTGGGTATTCTATGAAGACGCACTTCTCCGATTTGGGTTTGAGCTTATAAGGATGAAACTTTTTCACATAAGCATCGTAGCCCCAAACTTTAAGAAACGACAACTTGGGTTTCTTGCTAAACCACAGTTCATATGGTGTCATCTCAACGGATTTAGATGGTGCCCCTTTAACGTGAATGCAGCTGTCTCTAATGCATAACCCCAAAACAATATTGGTAAATCAGTAAGAGACATCATAGATCGCACCATATCCAATAAAGTGCGGTTACGACGTTCGGACACACCATAACGTTGTGGTGTTCCAGATGGCGTGAGCTGTGAAACTATTCCACATTGTTTTAATTGAAGACCAAACTCGTAACTCATATATTCGTCTCCATGATCAGATCGCAGAAACTTTATTTTCTTGTTACGATGATTTTTCCACTTCACTCTGAAATTCTTTGAACCTTTCAACTATTTCAGACTTATGTTTCATCAAGTAGATATACCCATATCTGCTCAAATCATCTTGTGAAGGTCAGAAAATAACGATACTTGCCACGGGCCTTCATACTCATTGGTCTGCATACATCAGTATGTATTATTTCCAACAAGTCAGTAGCTTGTTCCATTGTTCCGGAGAACGGAGTTTTTAGTCATCTTGCCCAAAAGGCATGGTTCGCAAGCATCAAATGATTCATAACCAAGTGATTCCAAAAATCCATCTTTATGGAGTTTCTTCATGCGCTTTACACCGATATGACCCAAACGGCAGAGCCACAAATAAGTTGCACTATCATTATTAACTTTGCATCTTTTGGCCTCAATATTATGAATATGTGTATCACTACGATCGAGATCCAACAAACTATTTTCATTGGGTGTATGACCATTGAAGGTTTTATTCATGTAAACAGAACAACAATTATTCTCTGATTTTAAATGAATAACCGTATTGCAATAAACACGATCAAATCATATTCATGCTCAACGCAAACGCCAAATAACATTTATTTAGGTTTAACATTAATCCCGAAAGTATAGGGAGTGTGCGATGATGATCATATCAATCTTGGAACTACTTCCAACACTCATCGTCATTTTCCCTTCAACTAGTCTTTGTTTATTCTGTAACTCCTGTTTCGAGTTACTAATCTTAGCAACCGAACAAGTATCAAATACTCAGGGGCTACTATAAACACTAGTAAGGCACACATCAATAATCTGTATATCAAATATACCCTTGTTCACTTTGCCATCCTTCTTATCCACCAAATATTCAGGGCATTTCCGCTTCCAATGACCATTTCCTTTGCAGTGTAAACACTCAGTTTCAGGCTATGGTCCAGCTTTGGGCTTCTTCGCAGGATTGACAACTTGCTTGTCTTTCCACTTGAAGTTCCCTTTCTTTCCCTTTGCCCTTCTCTTGAAACTAGTGGTCTTTTGTCAATCATCAACACTTGATGCTCTTTCTTGATTTCTACCTTCGTCGATTTCCACATCACGAAGAGCTCGGAAATCGTTTTCGTCATCCCTTGCATACTATAGTTCATCACGAAGTTCTAGTAACTTAGTGATGGTGACTAGAGAATTCTGTCAATCACTATCTTACCTGGAAGATTAACTCCCACTTGATTCAAGCGATTGAAGTACCCAGACAGTCTGAGCACATGCTCACTAGTTGAGCGATTCTCCTCCATCTTTTAGCTATAGAACTTGTTGGAGATTTCATATCTCTCAACTCGGGTATTTGCTGGAAATATTAACTTCAACTCCTGGAACATCTCATATGGTCCATGACGTTCAAAACGTCTTTGAACTCCCGATTCTAAGCCATTAAGCATGGTGCACTAAACTATCAAGTAGTCATCATTTTGAGCTAGCCAGACGTTCATAACTTCTACATCTGCTCCTGCAATAGGTCTGTCACCTAGCGGTGCATTAAGGACATAATTCTTCTGTGCAGCAATGAGGATAAACCTCAGATCACGGATCGAATCCGCATCATTGCTAATAACATTTTTCAACACAATTTTCTCTAGGAACATATCAAAATAAACATATGAAAGCAACAACGCAAGCTATTGATCTACAACATAATTTGCAAAATACTACCAGGACTAAGTTCATGATAAATTTAAGTTCAATTAATCATATTACTTAAGAACTCCCACTTAGACAGACATCTCTCTAGTCATCTAAGTGATCACGTGATCCAAATCAACTAAACCATAACCGATCATCACATGAGATGGAGTAGTTTTCAATGGTGAACATCACTATGTTGATCATATCTACTATATGATTCACGCTCGACCTTTCGGTCTCCGTGTTCCGAGGCCATATCTGCATATGCTAGGCTCGTCAAGTTTAACCTGAGTATTCTGCGTGTGCAAAACTGGCTTGCACCCGTTGTAGATGGACGTAGAGCTTATCACACCCGATCATCACGTGGTGTCTCGGCACGACGAACTTTGGCAACGGTGCATACTTAGGGAGAACACTTCTTGATAATTTTAGTGAGAGATCATCTTAAAATGCTACCGTCAATCAAAGCAAGATAAGATGCATAAAGGATAAACATCACATGCAATCAATATAAGTGATATGATATGGCCATCATCATCTTGTGCTTGTGATCTCCATCTCCGAAGCACCGTCGTGATCACCATCGTCACCGGCGCGACACCTTGATCTCCATCGTGGCATCGTTGTCGTTACGCCATCTATTGCTTCTACGACTATCGCTACCGCTTAGTGATAAAGTAAAGCAATTACAGGGCGTTTGCATTTCATACAATAAAGCGACAACCATATGGCTCCTGCCAGTTGCCGATAACTTCGGTTACAAAACATGATCATCTCATACAATAAAATATAGCATCACGTCTTGACCATATCACATCACAACATGCCCTGCAAAAACAAGTTAGACGTCCTCTACTTTGTTGTTGCAAATTTTACGTGGCTGCTACGGGCTTAGCAAGAACCGTTCTTACCTACGCATCAAAAACCACAACGATAGTTCGTCAAGTTGGTGATGTTTTAACCTTCGCAAGGACCGGGCGTAGCCACACTCGATTCAGCTAAAGTGAGAGAGACAGACACCCGCCAGCCACCTTTAAGCACGAGTGCTCGTAACGGTGAAACCAGTCTCGTGTAAGCGTATGTGTAATGTCGGTTCGGGCCGCTTCATCTCACAATACCGCCGAACCAAAGTATGACATGCTGGTAAGCAGTATGACTTGTATCGCCCACAACTCACTTGTGTTCTACTCGTGCATATAACATCAACGCATAAAACCTAGGCTCGGATGCCACTGTTGGGGAACGTAGTAATTTCA
This sequence comes from Triticum timopheevii, assembly GCA_963921465.1. NCBI lineage: Eukaryota > Viridiplantae > Streptophyta > Magnoliopsida > Poales > Poaceae > Triticum > Triticum timopheevii. The sequence goes on along the minus strand of OY997268.1, from coordinate 617,261,337 downwards.
AAAAAATTCCTACGCACACGCAAGATCATTGTGATGTATAGCAACGAGAAGGGGAGTGTATCTTCATACCCTTGAAGATCGCTAAGCGGAAGCGTTTATCAAGTACCGAACGCACGGCACCTCCGAGTTCTGCACACGTTCAGCTCGATGACGTCCTCGCCTTCTCGATCCAGCAAGACAGGCAAAGTAGTAGATGAGTTCCGGCAGCACGACGGCGTGGTGACGGTGTTGGTGAAGAACAATCTCCGCAGGGCTTCTCCTAAGCACTACGGAAACTATGACGGAGGATAAACTAGAGGGAACGGGGTTGCCGGCACACGGCTTGGTGTTTCTTGATGTGTCTTTGGTGCTAGCCCTGCCCCTCTATTTATATGTTGAGCCTTGGGGTCGAAACTTGGAGTAAAAGCCTCCACAAAGTCGGTTTCACCCGAAAGGCAAGAGTCCTTCTCGGACTCCAGGGCCAGACGCCAGGGTTCCCGGCGTCTGGACCCATACGCCAGGGACCCTGGCTTCTGTCCCCTGGACTCCGCAAAACTTCCTTTTGCGCTTTCCAAAAACCTTGTGGGCTTTCCCCTTTGGCCCAAATAACGTGTTCTCGTACCCAAACATTCCGGGAAACATCCGGAACCCCTTCCGGTGAATTCCGGAACCCTTCCAGAGATCAAACACTATTATTCCATATATCAAACTTTATCTCCGGACCATTCCGGAGTTCCTCTTCATGTCCATGATGTCATCCGGGACTCCGAACAACATTCGGTTACCAACATGCATAACTCATATAATACTATATCGTCAACGAAACGTTAAGCGTGCGGACCCTATGGGTTCGAGAACTATGTAGACATGACCGAGACATGTTTCCGGTCAATAACCAATAGCGGGACCTGGATGCCCATATTGGCTCCCACATATTCTACAAAGATCTTTATCGGTCAAACCGCATAACAACATACGTTGTTCCCTTTGTCATCGGTATGTTACTTGCCCGATATTTGATCGTCGGCATCCAATACCTAGTTCAATCTCGTTACCGGCAAGTCTCTTTACTCGTTCCGTGATACATCATCTCATAACTAACTCATTAGTTACATGCTTGCAAGGCTTAGGTGATGAGTATTATCGAGAAGGCCCAGAGATACCTCTCCGACAATCGGAGTGACAAAACCTAATCTCGAATTATGCCAACCCAACATGTACCTTTGGAAACACCTATAGAGCACCTTTATAATCACCCAGTTACGTTGTGACATTTGGTAGCACACAAAGTGTTCTTCCGGTAAACGGGAGTTGCACAATCTCATAGTTGCAGGAACTTTGTATAAGTCATGAAGAAAGCAATAGCAGTATACTAAACGATCAAGTGCTAGGCTAACGGAATGGGTCATGTCAATCACATCATTCTCCTAATGATGTGATCCCACTAATCAAATGACAACACATGTCTATGGTAAGGAAACATAACCATCTTTGATTGATGAGCTAGTCAAGTAGAGGCATACTAGTGACTATATGTTTGTCTATGTATTCACACACGTATCATGTTTCCAGTTAATACAATTCTAGCATGAATAATAAACATTTATCATGATATGAGGAAATAAATAATAACTTTATTATTGCCTCTAGGGCATATTTCCTTCAAATCTTACGTTTAGTTCCTTGTGGGTTCGACACTCCATACATATCAATTCCATCTTTGTTAATTTCTACGATGATTCCCTGCACTTGGGGATTATGACGCTCTTTTCTGGCTCCATTGCTGGGGAGCAATAGTGTGGGGCTGATATTCTCGTGTGTGTTTGTTTGCTTTCTTCACTAAGTAGATTTTTGTTTTCCTTTTTGCTTTTGTTTTGCTTAGTTGTGGGTGAAACATACAAAAAATGTAAAAAATGAAAATACAAAAGTATTCACTTGCCTCATATGCCTCAAAAGTTTTTCAAAAAGAGAAGTGATTGGAAAGTTATGCATTGGAGAAGTGAGGGTCAACCTTGAACACTTGTTTTCATGCTCATGGAAACAATGTAGAATTTTTCATGGAAGTTTCTCTGAAAATAATTGTCCCCTTGTATATATCCATTGTATTATAAAAATAATGTGCCGAGCTTTAGTTTTAGGATGATTAGATTGCTTGTTTACTTTGTGCAGTACAAAAAATAGAAACTTTGGCTATAGCGTGTGAATTTACATTTTTTTACTGGAAAGTCAAATGGGTATGAAACTTTTTGCAAATGACTTCTGTACAAAAATTTTAAATTTTCATATTTGTTTAGAATTTTTTGGAGTTACAGAAGTTTACTAAATTCCCAGATTACTACAGGCTGTCCTATTTTTGACAGATTCTGTTTTTCTATGTGTTGTTCGCTTATTTTGATGAATCTGTGGGTAGTATCGGGGGGGGGGGGGGGGGAGGGTATGAACCATGGTGAAGTTGGAATACAATAGGCATAGTGCTAATATGCAATTGGAATGAGTTTGCAACAGTACCTAAAGGTAGTGATTTTCTTTATTATACTAACGGATCTCACAAAGTTTTTGTTAAGTTTTGTGTGGATGAAGTGTTCGAAGAACGAGGAGTTACCGATGTGAGAAAAAAATAAAGAGAGGCAAGAGTTCAAGCTTGGGGATGCCCCGGTTGGCATCCCATCTTTCTTGTTCAATAATTATTGGTATCCCTAGGTTTTTGTTTTGTTCACATGATTTGTGTCCTTTGTTTTTTCTTTTTCTTTAAGAACCATGATAGAATGAGATAGCCCTTCACTGATTTGTAGAATGCTTCATGTGCTTCACTTATATCTTTTGAGTATGGTTTTATAGAATGCATCGTGTGCTTCAAACTTATATATTTTGAGCTTGGATATGGGTTAGTATATATTAATTGTAAAATGCTCCATGAACTTCACTTATATCTTTTGGAGTATGAATAATACTATCATCAAAAGTGGGTTCGGAAGAGTGTCAACTTTAGGAAGTAATTGTTGGCGTTCTGGGAACGGGGGTCCCCAGACTTGCCTGCCTGCGGCCTGCGGCGTGGCTCAAGTGGTGGCCCAGTACGGCCCATCTTCATCAGTGCAAGACTCAAGACCCTCGCGAGGGGCCAAGCCTCGCGGGGCGGATGACACACGACATCCTCAGGAACGGCCTCACCAGGCAGGCTCGCGAGGAGGCGGAGAGATCAAGGCAAGGTACCTCGCGAGGTGCTCGTGATGCAAGCCATGACGATCGAGGCCAGGCGGGCGCCAGGCGGGCGCCGGCCTGCACAGTGTCCTTGTTTCCTCTTTGGTGCAAAGGGAGCAAGCACAGGTGTTGAGTATCAAGGCATCGGGCGAAGTTTGCCATTTTAGTGCAACGAGACCAAGACCAGCGGAGCGGCGGGACGGAGGTCACCGTGGAGCCCAAGACGGCATCATCGCCAGCGCTTTTGGTAGCCGAAGACCAACATTAGTCAGGATAACCTGTACTAGATGTTCCCCTTCAAAATGGCCGTTCTTGGCTCCCTTCCCGCTCAATATTTGGGAAGAGGACCAGGGCCTCTATAAATAGGACTATCCACCACAGTAGGAAGGGGAGAGGAACCACCGAGTGCTCATTAGACACAGAGGCGATCGAACTCACCCAAGCAGTTCATCGCACCGGCTCAAGAACACCTCTTGCGAGGCTGTTCGTCCTTTGTACTGTTCATCATCAGCCCCTGAGGCAATCCACCACACCAGACACTGGAGTAGGGTATTACACCACAACGGTGGCCCGAACCAGTATAAATCTTGTGTCCCTCGTGTTGCTCATCGTTTAGCTTGGATTCCCGCATGGTGATCGGACGTAGATCGGTAGGGGGAAGATCTTCGTGCGCACCCCAGAGTTCGAACCTTAAGGGTCTGCCGGAACCCAACATCCGACATTTGGCGCGCCAGGTTGGGGTTTCCTCGAGCTCTCCCTTCCGTCGACCCGTTCTATATCAGCACCGTGCTCTGCCCTCATGGAGAGCAACACACCGCCTGCTCTGGCTCTCGACGCTAGCACGGGAACCAGGGGGCTTCGATCCCTGGCCCCCGCCTTGCGACAGGTGCCGTGGACGAACAAGTTCAAGCCGAACATGCTGCCGTGCTACGACGGTGCGGCCGATCCGCTGGCCTTCCTGCTAGCGTATGAAGAAGCCGTCCTCAAGGCCGGAGGCGACGACAAGGTCATGGCTAACTGGCAGCCCATGGCCCTTACCGGCGTCCCGCGCATGTGGCTGCTCCACCTGCCAGCGGCTTCTGTGGCCTCCTGGGAGGAGTTGCACAACCTTTTCCTCGCCCATCATGCTGCGCCGGCACCCCCATTCGTTGCAGCCCTCCTGGGTGGATCACAGGCACCACCTTCGAGCCACCACGTCAAGCCATTTGTCCGCCAGATCGGTGCTGCCCTCAAGCGTCATGAAGCCCCCCCGTGCTGGGTGGCACCCAAGGCTGATTTGACCTTCAGCTCGAATGATCACCCCTCCAAGACCACCTGTTCGGGCGCACTCCCGATGCTATGAACCGCCACCATCTGCCAGGTGGCCGTCACCAGGACCGTCATCAATGGTGACTCCAGCCTCAACATGCTCTCGGTGGAGGCCTTCAGCCTCCTCCATTTGACGCTAGAGCGGCTCCAACCCAGCAGGCCCTTCTCGGGCATTGGAGGTAGTTCCACCGGCTCCCTGGGGCAGATCCACCTCCCGGTGACCTTCGGCACCCACGACAACTTCCGCACGGAGCTGGTCGACTTCGACATCGCCCCCATCGGCCTCCCGTACAACGCCATCCTCGGCTACCCAGCCTTGGCCCAATTCATGGCAGCGACTCACCTGGCTTACAACCTCATGAAGATGCCCGGGAGCAGTGGCGTCCTTACCGTATCCGGAGACACAAGGGATGCGCCACAGGCGCTCAAGCTCGCTTTCAAGGCGGCCGCGGTGGCGTAGTCAGCCAGCGTAGATACCCCTGTACCCAACGGGGCTGCGCCGGCAAAGAAGAAGCAGCTATTCACCCAGGACAAGGCGGAGACCAAGCAAGTACTGGTCGACGAGGATGCATCCTCTGGCGCCGCCTTCATCACAGGCGCCAACCTCGATCCTGAGCAGGAGGAGGCCTTGGTGAAATTCCTGCGCGCAAACAAGGAGGTGTTTGCGTGGGAACCTGATCAGCTAGCAGGGGTCCCAAGGGATGTGATTAAACACCATCTCAACGTGTGCCCCAACATGCGCCCCGTGAAGCAGAAGACAAGGCGACAGTCCACTGAGAAGCAGGCCTTCATCGTCTAAGAAACCCGCAAGTTAGAGGCAACAAGTGTCATTCGCAAAGTTCGCTATCCTGAATGGCTGGCCAACCCTATTGTTGTGCCAAAAAAGGGAGGAAAGGTACGCATGTGTGTCGACTTCACCAACCTCAACAAGGCCTGCCCTCAGGATCCATTCCCGCTCCCTCGCATCGACCAGATCGTTGATTCTACCGCCGAGTGTGACCTGTTGTGCTTCCTAGATGCCTTCTCCGGCTATCACCAGATCAAGATGGCGGTAGAAGACGTGAATAAAACGGCCTTCCTGACCCCGTGTGGAGTATACTGCTATACCTGCATGCCGTTCAGGTTGCGCAATGCGGGCGCGACCTTTCGGCGACTGATGCACATCGCCTTGGGTCAGCAGCTCGGGAGAAACACCGAGGCCTACGTCGATGACATTATGGTGAAGTCTCGGGAGGCGAAAACCCTGATACAAGACCTCGAAGAAACCTTCACGAGCCCCCGTGAAGTGGATCTGCGGCTCAACCCGGAGAAGTGCTTATTCGGAGTCGCTCAGGAAAGCTCTTGGGCTTCCTCGTATCCCACAGGGGCATCGAGGCTAACCCTAGAGAAGGTCAAGGCACTCGAAGACATGAGTCCGCCCAAGACCCTCAGAGAAATGCGGAAGCTCACCGGGCGAGTGACCGCGTTGGGACGCTTCATCTCCAAGCTGGGGGAGAGAGCACTGCCCTTCTTCAAGCTGATGAAGAAGAAGGGCCCGTTTGAATGGACTGAAGAGGCCGACAAGGCATTCCAAGATCTCAAGAAGTACCTTACCAGCCCTCTGGTGATGGTAGCTCCGTGCCCTTGGGAGCCCTTGGTGCTCTACCTTGCATCCACACCCTACTCTGCCAGTGCAGCCCTGGTCGCGGTTAGGGAGGAGCACCGGGTCAAGGCCGCGCCAGCCGCAACCCCAGCCGAAGCGGAGCAAAGCAAAGGAAGCCTCGCGAAGACCATGACCGCAGCAGATGGGGATCAGCCTCAACAGGGGGACGCACCCAGAGCGGAGGAGGCCCTGCCAGGCGACCAAGCGCTGGGGGCTCCGTTGTCTTGGGAGGCGCCTCAACCTCCAGAAGACGCAGGCCACGCCAACACCCTCAACCTTGTCGAGCATCCTGTATACTTCGTCAGCACGGTGCTACGGGACGCAAGGGCGCGATACCCTATGCCCCAAAAACTCCTCCTTGCGCTGTTAGTGGCTTCACGCAAGCTGCAGCACTACTTTCAAGGCCATCCCATCAAGGTCGTCCCAGCATATCCCTTGGAAAGGGTACTCAGAAGCCCGAACTCAGCTAGAAGGGTTGCTGAATGGAACATCGAGTTGCAAGCATTTCAGCTGGAGTTCAGCACGACCAGAGTCATCAAGGGAGCCGCACTTGCAGATTTCGTGGCAGAATGGACGGAGGCACCAGGGCTCAAAGCGGGCGAGGACCGGTCGCTTACCCCAGGAAGTGAAGCACCGGACGGCTTGGTCATGTACTTCGACAGGGCGTTCTCGCGACATGGCGCGGTGCTCATATCTCCCACTCAGGACAAGCTCTACTATGCCGTGCAACTCTGCTTCCAGCATGGAGAGAAGGTCTCCAACAACATAGCAGAATACGAGGGCCTGATAGCGGGCTTGAAAGCTGCAGCCGCCTTGGGGGTAAAGCGCCTCATCATCAAGGGTGATTCACAACTCCTCATCAATTTCTCTGACAAGGTGTACGAGCCGAAGGACGAACACATGGAAGCATATCTTGCGGAGGTCCGCAGGATGGAGAAACAGTTTTGGGGGCTGGAGTTGCAGCATGTGCCTCGCGGCACCAATCAAGAGGCTGATGACATCGCCAGGAGGGCGTCCAGGCGGTTGCCTCAGGAGCCTGGCGTCTTCGAGGAACAACTCTTCAAACCTTCAGCAGCACCATCACTATCAAGCATAGCGCAGCCTCGGGAGGAGCTCCCTCAACCGCCTGCCTCGGGAGCCCCGGCATGTGGCCCGACCTCAGGAGCGCGCCTGCTCCTGGCGCTGGAGCCTCAGGAGGGATGTTGGACCGCGGAGTTCAAGGATTACTTGGTGCAAGGGATTCTGCCAGAAAAGGAGGAGGACGCGGAACGCGGTGGCGCGGCAGGCCACGGCCTACTGCATCCAAGACAGAGAGCTCTACCGAAAGTGGCCGAATGACGTGACCCTATGTTGCATCTCCACGGAGCAAGGGAAAGAGTTACTGGCATACATTCACGGTGGAGACTGCGGCCACCACTCGTCTTCACGGACACTCGTCGGCAAGGCGTTTCGCAGCGGGTTCTATTGGCCAAAAGCACTAAACGATCCAATCGAGCCAGTGAAGGCTTGTGAAGCCTGTCAATTCCACGCCAAGAAGATTCATCAGCCGTCTTAGGGCCTTCAGACCATTCCCCTCTCATGGCCATTTGCTGTTTGGGGACTGGACATCCACTACTAGGGAAAAGCCTAGCAGCAGCGCGGGTTTTGGGCCTATCAGTAGCACGGGGAGGAGCGCTACTGATAAGGCGCTACAACTAATGCTTAGCAATAGCGCGTCTTGACCCACGCTACTGCTAAATTGACTTAGTAGCAGTGCTTCTTCAGGACATCGCTACTGGTAATTACCAGTAGCGCTTCTCCTTACCCGTGCTACTACTATTATTTAGTATTTTATTTCTTTTCTTTTTCATGTTGTATTCATACACCTTTACACAAGTTTTCATACAACAGGAATTTAGAGATTGTTTTTACATCATAATGAGTTATTACATCATGGGGTGAAAGAACCATGGACTAGTTTCAAGTGGATGTCCATCCACTTGAAACTAATCCGCGGTTCTTTCACCCAATGATATAATATCATCATCATCATCATCATCATCATATCATTAACAACTTAGCATCATAATACATCATTGTCATCTAACACCTCCTCAATATCATCATTTTCATCATTGACATCACATAACACCTCCTCAAGATCATCATTATCAACTCTAACACATTACCACATAATAAACATATTGTACCTCATAGGACCTATTACATTCGATTAAGACCTACTACATTTTCTAAGGTAAAATAACAAAAAACAAGATAGCCCCTGACTCTCCATTATGGAGAATGGAGATTAGCCTGTCTCCAATTCTTGCCTTTCGCTGAATGTTACTTCCAAGAACCTCCTTGCGAATGTCCATACATTTCTTCCATTCTCTGATGATCATGTGTTCACGGGTTTTAGAAATCCGATATGCACAGGTGAGCTCCATAGATTTACCTGGCAGTATATTCAGAACTGAGAGGCGACCATGTAGAGACATCAGATGAGGCACACAATCCATCGGGAGTTTCTGTTGAAAAACAAAATAATAACTTCGTAGTTAGCAATGATGTACTAGTTTTAGAAGTATGCAAAAAATGCACGGATGTCGTAATAGTAAAAAATCTTACCAGGGTATCTCCAGAGAAGTTATCGTTGTTCAACACATGCACTAGTGGCACGTATTCACCATAATTTGGAGGAGTTCGATAATAGTCATTGTAATTCTCAAGAAGAGTACAAAATGCGATCAGATGATTTTTCTCCTTATACGTTAATTGGGTGCCTTCGGTGTAGTGGGTTTTATCTACCATCTTCTGCACAGTCTTTGAAGAATCAAAATAAGCTGCCAATGGAAATAAGCTATCAACTATTTTGAAATAAACAATATAAATTAGTTAATAACTATGTTTGAGAAACTCACATAGCGGTTCAATCGGAAGCGTATCAACAAGGACCCAAATGTCCATATTGTCTTCCTCGCTGTCAGGATCACCAAGATCCATGGTGACAATCATACCCTCATAAAAACCATACATTTTGCAAAGTGCTTCCCAATTTTGGCAACCAAAATGGGTTACGCTCTGAGCATTGCACAGATTTACTTCAAAATCCATATCATGATGGGTCCTTAGGTGTATTTTCTTTGTTTCGTAATTTTCATGGTCTTCAAAACCCATCCTCTCCAAGACATAGCGTCTTCCATGGCATGGGATAAGCTAGTCGAATTGTAAAATATGAAAATTAGACGTTAAAATAGTTGAAGTCATGCTTAATGGAGAAAAAAACACTTGTCGTTGTTGCGTACCGTTTCAGAATCGAAGGTCTCCTCGAGCTTAATGCTGAAGCGCTGATCTTCGTCCAGCCGAACGAACCTGTCACACATACCTCGATCGTCGTGGCACCAGCTACACTCCCCCGGGAGACCGTCGTCGTCTGAGTACGACATTTCCTACAATCATAATTCAAAGATTAAACTTGTACATATTCTAGCACAAGTCATGCCAGAATTCACGACAAAATCCGGCATGACGTTTGCTAAAAAAGGACATATCGAGCGCCTGAAATTTGCCGGAACGGAAATTAATCAACACTCCGGCAAAACATAGGCCACTCGGAGATGTAAACTGAACATGAACGGCCTCTTGGGCAACCACATATCCTATTTGAGCAACATCACAAGATATACAAGGATATTTGGCTGGTCTCACCTCGATGTCGGAGGGGGTCGGTGACTGGGACGACGGCGGGGATGTCGGAGGGGGTCGGTGACGGGGACGACGGAGGTCACCTGAAACCATATAAGTTATCACTAACAACAAACATGACATGTTCAACTAGTTTTATTAATTCAACTAGTTCTTACTAAATATAAACTTACTATAAATAGAAAAAAAACTAGTTCTTTCTAAAAATAAAGTAGTTCAACTAGTTATATTAATTATCTTACTAAAAATTGATTAGTTCTGTTAATTCAACTAGTTCAACTAGTTTATTAATTTACTTACTAAACTAGTTCAACTACAACTAAAGTAGTTCAACTACCACTACTACTACTAAAAATCTAGTACTAACTAAGCAACATATAGTACTAGCTAACCCTAAATTAACATCCACTACTACTAAATCTAGTACTAACTAGTGGCAGGGGGTGGGGGGCGACGGAGAGGTAGCTAGGGGCGGCAAGGTCGAGGGCGGTGGGAGGAGGGCTGCCGGCGGAGGAGGGAGGAGGGGCGGCCGCAGGCGGAGGGAGGAGGGCGGCAGCGGAGGAGGGAGGGGCGGCCGCAGGCGGAGGGAGGATGTGCGAGGAGGATGGAGGAGGGACGGAAGAAGGGGAGTACCTCGGCGGCGGACGGACGAAGGCGGCGGCGGCGGCGACGCACGACGACGGTTGACGCGGGCGAGAGTGAGGAGTGTGAGTGAGAGGGTCGGTCGTGCATGCGCGTGGGGATAAGGTAGGGATAGTTGTAGCGCGTTTGTGAAAACGCGCTACAGCTAACCTGAATAACAGTAGTGCTCTATAGTAAAGTGCGCTACTGCTATAGCTAGCGGGGGGGGGGGGGGGGCGAGGTCATGGCAACTATAGCAGTAGCGCTGTATGCGGTGGACGCGCTACTGCTATTTCCAAGTCAGCAGCGTGTTTCGCTGACACGCGCTGTTGCTAAGTAGCAGTAGCGTGGTATTTTGAAGAGCGCTGCTGGTAAGATTCTGTGTATAGGCTTTTCCCTAGTAGTGATCCTTGGCCCATTTCCTCGGGCGCCAGGGGGCTACCGCTACCTCTATGTCGCCATTGACAAGTACACAAAGTGGGCAGAGGTGGAAGCTGTCCGCACCATCCCGGCTGGCTCGGCGGTGATAAGTCCATTTTGCATCATGCTTTTATATCAATATTTATTGCATTATGGGCTGTTATTACACATTTTATCTCATTACTTATGGCTATTCTCTCTTATTGTACAAGGTTTACCATGAAGAGGGGGAATGCCGGAAGCTGGAATTCTGGCTGGAAAAGGAGCAAACGTGAGAGTGTTGAAGTTACTCTAGTGGAACTGGCAATGAGAAGATAGTAGCAATTGCTTGGACTAATCTTCAGGGAAGCATATTTAGTTCAGTACCACCAATCAGGATTACACCTAGCTCTATTTTTGGAGATATATATATATATATATATATATATATATATATATATATATATATATATTGCAGTCTGTTGCAGCATATGTTGAGTTTCAGGATTTTAACCATAGTAGAATAAAACATATGCAAATCTCTACCATCAGCACACAATGTTTCATAGCATGCATGAACTGCAACACAAGCAATGTCCTCTAAATGGAATTTTTACGATTAATTGTGTTTATTTTTGAGGATTAAATGGATTTGTTTTCATCTAAGTTCCCTTCCTGCTACTACATATATGACTGCTGGTACATGTATATATTTAATAGTGTATATATGATTGTTTGCTGATTGAGTAACTTGGAATGCAATATCTGAAATTACAGCACAGACTTCACTCCTAATGATTGGTGCCCGATTTTAGCTATAGCAGACTCTAATCAGTAATTACCTAGATGGTCTATTTTATCTCTAAAGATTAGTCAAAGAAAATTCAATACCCCTCGTATGTGAAAATTTGTGGTGATAAAAGAAACATGTCTACATAACAATATCAGTGGTCTTATTTGTTCTAGTTTTTTGATTCCCTTTCTTTTTACTCCCTCCGTCCCAAAATAAGTGTCTCGACTCTAGTACAACTTTGTACTAAAGTTAGTACAAAGTCAAAGGCACTTATTTTTGGGACGGAGTGAGTACTTTCAGCAAATAAAGAAGTCGTGCATTAGTTATAGAACACAAAAATATGGTGATTCGATTACCAAAAGATATGCTCATGATTGTGTCGTGAGCACCTTTCCAGTTTCTGCAGTAGTTGATGCTGCCCAAGTTTTAAATATGCATGTGCTTTGAACTTCTCCTATAGATGAACAGAGGCCATGTTGTACTTAAATTGACTATAGACGAACTGTCAACGTGTAGTAAATGGTAGGCATGATTTTATTGTAAGTTGTGTGCAGATCATCCCAGCAATTACTCATAGTAGACATCTGGTAATATATGTATTACGCGATCTAGCTCCCAGATGCCTAGCTAGAGTGTACCTATTATCGAGGAAAACAAGATGCATGTGCAAGTGCACTTCCTGCTACTACATATATGACTCCTAGTACATGTATATTTACAAATGCATATCTGATTATTTGCTGGCTGAGGAACTTCAAATGCAAATCTCTAAAATTACAATAAGAACATTATTCGTGATGCCTTAGGACAGATTTGATTGCTTTACCGATGAGTGCATAATTTTTTATAGCAAGTCATATGATACTCTAGGTGCTAGCCTGATTTCGATTGATGTTCATTTTGGTTTTGATAAGGTTATCTTTTGTAACCTGTTTGCGGTACATCTAAGTTTTAGATCTTTGGGACCATGGCCACTCACAAATTCTCATTTTCTAAGATTGCTCAAACCTATGAGTTCTTTTGCAGGACAAATGGAAGGAAGTAGCAAGTCCACAAGTTGATCTAACATATTCCGGTGATAGCTTTTGTTCATAACATGGTAGACACATTTTGTTCATATGGTAGTTGGTGTCAGCTTGGGGATCGAAGACTTGGTCTCTTCCATAATTTTTGTGGCAGTGATCAAACATTTGGTCTCTTAGGAACTTATGACATCATATTTTGTAAAAAAGGCCACGACCTGAATGCTGACTTATGTATTTCCTTGATGAATAGAAGAGTGCAAATGTTTGTATATGTATTGGATACTGAACATGAAATGAATGCATTGATCAATGTTATCTTGTGATGGATGGAAGAGTGAAACTGTTTGTATATGTATATTGGGTGTTGAACATGAAATGATTATTATGAATTAATTTCATGTTAATATATGGTACATTTACATTTATATTGAAATGTAGGCCCTGGCAGAAAGTCTGTCGGCATAAGTATCTGATGACGCATAATGTGTCGGTGTAGCACACCGTCACATGAAATGTCGGCATATCAATGGCCATCGCACCATCTGTCGCCATAGCACACTGACGGATGAACTGTCGCTATATAATTGTCTGTCGGAGAAAAAATGTCTGTCGGCGTAGATCTCACAAATGATGTCATACTGTCTGTCGGTAGAGGTTTATCTGTCGGGAAAGACCTTTCCCGGCAGGACTATAGGCGACAGCTCCTTTCTGTTGGGAAAGATCTTTGTCGACACTAAATGTGTCACCTTAGGTGACATATGCTTACACATTGTTTGACGTTGCTTTGAGTGTCGTGGTGTAGTGCTGCTCGATACTTCCTGTGCTGGTTCTTATATGCTCAAGACTATTGATTTCAAATGGGACTTATTGGAAAGAATTAAACGCAACTCTGAAGATTGGGGTTCCGACGATGGTAAGGAGTCAGGTATGACACCTAAGTTCGATTGTGTTAAATCTTTTATGGATACCGATGCTTTTCGTGGATTTAGTGCTAAGTATGGACTTGACTCTGAGATAGTAGCTACTTTTTGTGAAACTTTTTCTAATCACGTTGATCTCCCTAATGAAAAGTGGTTTAAATATAATCCTCCTGTTGAAGTGAAAGTAGTTGCACCTATTACAGTCGAAGAAAAGATTATTACCTATAGTGATCCTATTGTTCCTACTGCTTATGTTGAAAAACCTCCTTTTCCTGTTAGGATAAAAGATCATGCTAAAGCCTCGACTGTTGTTCGTAAGAGTAATACTAGGACATATACACCTCCTGAGCAAATTAATGTTGAACCTAGTATTGCTATGGTTAAAGATCTCTTGGATGAGGATTTAGATGGGCATGTTATTTCTTTCTTGGGTGAAACTGCTAATATTGGTAGACCTGATACTAAGACACGTAGACCTGTTGTAGGCATGCCTGTTATTTTTGTTAAAATAGGAGATCATTGTTGTCATGGCTTATGTGATATGGGTGCTAGTGCTAGTGCGATACCTTATGATCTATATAAAGAAATTATTTACGACATTGCACCCATTGAATTAGAAGACATTGATGTTACTATTAAGCTTGCTAATAGGGATACCATTAAACCTATTGGGATTGTTAGAGATGCTGAAGTTTTGTGTGGGAAGGTTAAATACCCTGCTGATTTTCTTGTTCTTGCTTCCCCACAAGATGGTTTTCGTCCCATTATTTATGGTAGACCCTTCTTGAAAACTGCTAGTGCTAAGATTAATTGTGAAAGGAATATTGTCAGTGTTAGCATAGATGGTATGTCTCATGAGTTTAATTTTGCTAAGTTTAGTAGACAACCTCGTGAAAGGGAACCACCTAGTAAGGATGAGATTATTGGTCTTACTTCCATTGCTGTTCCTCCAACTAATCAGTTAGAACAATATTTGCTAGACCATGAAAACGATATGTTTATGAAGGAAAGGGAAGAAATAGATGAAGTGTTCCTTAAACAAGAACGTATGTTGAAACATAACCTTCCCGTTGAAATTCTTGGGGATCCCCCTCCACCCAAGGGTGATCCCGTGTTTGAACTCAAACCATTACCTGATAATCTTAAGTATGCTTATCTTGATGAAAAGAAATATATCCTGTTATTATTAGTGCTAACCTTTCAGAGAAATAAGAAGAAAGATTATTGAAAACTCTGAAGAAGCACCGAGCTGCTATTGGATATACTCTGGATGATCTTAAGGGCATTAGTCCCACCATTATGTCAACACAAAATTTCAGTGGAGAAAGATGCCAAACCAGTTAGAGATCCTCAAAGACGATTAAATCCCAAGATGAAGAAAGTGGTCAGAAAGGAGACACTAAAGCTCCTTGAGGTAGGTATTATTTATCCCGTTGCTGATAGTGAATGGGTAAGCCCTGTCCACTATGTCCCTAAAAAGGGAGGAATTACCGTTGTTCCTAATGATAAAGATGAATTGATCCCGCAAAGAATTATTACAGGTTATAGGATGGTAATTGATTTCCGTAAGTTAAATAAAGCTACTAAGAAAGATCATTACCCTCTACCTTTTATTAATCAAATGCTAGAAAGGCTATCAAACACACTCATTTTTATTCTGGCTTCTCTCAGAACTACTTTTACTTGCCCTTTTGGTAGTTTTGCTTATAGACGTATGACTTTTGGTTTATGTAATGCACTTGCTACCTTTCAAAGATGCATGATGGCTATATTCTCTGATTTCTGTGAAAAGATTTGTGAGGTATTCATGGATGACTTCTCCGTCTATGGATCCTCTTTTGATGATTGTTTGAGCAATCTTGATCGAGTTTTGCAGATATGCGAAGACACTAGTCTCGTCCTGAATTGGGAAAAGTGTCACTTATGGTTAATGAAGGCATTGTCTTGGGGCACAAGATCTCCGAGAGAGGTATTGAAGTTGATAAAGCCAAAGTTGATGCTATTGAAAAGATGACATGTCCCAAGGACATAAAAGGTATAAGAAGTTTTCTTGGTCACGCCGGTTTTTATAGGAGGTTCATTAAGGACTTTTCTAAAATCTCTAGGCCTCTGACTAATTTATTGCAAAAATATATTACTTTTGTCTTTGATGATGATTGTGTAGAAGCATTTGAAACACTTAAGAAAGCTTTGATCACTTCACCTATTGTTCAGCCGCCTGATTGGAATTTACCTTTTCAAATTATGTGCGATGCTAGTGATTATGCTGTAGGTGCTGTTTTAGGTCAAAGAGTCGATAAGAAATTGAATGTTATCCAGTATGCTAGTAAGACTCTTGATACTGCCCAGAGAAATTATGCTACTCCTGAAAAAGAGTTCTTAGTAGTTGTGTTTGCATGTGATAAGTTTAGGCCTTATATTGTTGATTCCAAAGTTACTATTCACACTGATCATGTTGCTATTAAATATCTTATGGAAAGGAAAGATGCTAAGCCTAGACTCATTAGATGGGTTCTCTTGATCCAAGAATTTTATTTGCATATTATTCATAGAAAGGGAGCTGAGAACCCTGTTGCAGATAACTTGTCTAGGTTAGAGAATGTTCTTGATGACCCACTGCCTATTAATGATAGCTTTCCTGATAAACAATTAGCGGTTGTCAATGCTTCTCGTACTGCTCCTTGGTATGCTGATTATGCTAATTACATTGTTGCTAAATATATACCGCCTAGTTTCACATACCAGCAAAAGAAAAAGTTCTTTTATGATTAATACATTACTTCTGGGGTGATCCATACCTTTATAAAGAAGGAGTAGATGGTGTTATTAGACGTTGTGTGCCTGAGCATGAACAGGAACAGATCCTACGCAAGTGTCACTCTGAATCCTATGGAGGACACCACGCTGGAGATAGAACTGGACACAAGGTACTACAATCTGGTTTTTATTGTCCTACTCTCTTCAAAGATGCTTGTAAGTTTGTCTAATATTGTGATGAATGTCAAAGAATAGGTAACATTAGTAGACGTCAAGAAATTCCTATGAGTTATTCTCTTGTTATTGAACCTTTTGATGTTTGGGGCTTTGATTATATGGGACCTTTTCCTGCCTCTAATGATTATACACATATTTTAGTTGCTGTTGATTTTGTTACTAAGTGGGTAGAAGCTATTCCAACTAGTAGTGCTGATCATAACAATTCTATTAAAATGCTTAAAGAAGTTATTTTTCCAAGGTTTGGAGTCCCTAGATACCTTATGACTGATGGTGGTTCACATTTTATTCATTGTGCTTTCCGTAAGATGCTGGCTAAGTATGATGTAGAATAGCATCTCCTTATCATCCGTAGTCTAGTGGTCAAGTAGAGTTGAGCAATAAAGAGCTCAAATTAATTTTGCAAAAGACTGTGAATAGATCTAGAAAGAATTGGTCCAAAAAACTAGATGATGCGTTATGGGCCTATAGAACTGCATACAAAAATCCTATGGGTATGTCTCCTTATAAGATGGTTTATGGAAAAGCATGCCATTTACCTCTTGAACTTGAACATAGGGCATATTGGGGTATTAAAGAGCTCAATTATGACTTCAAACTTGCCGGTGAGAAGAGGTTGTTTGATATTAGCTCACTTGATGAGTGGAGAACCCAAGCCTATGAGAATGCCAAGCTTTTCAAAGAAAAAGTCAAACGCTGGCATGATAAGAGGATACAAAAGCGTGAGTTTAACGTAGGAGATTATGTGTTATTATTCAACTCTCGTTTAAGATTTTTTGCAGGAAAACTTCTCTCAAAATGGGAAAGTCCCTACGTTATCAAGGAGGTCTATCGTTCTGGTGCTATAAAAATCAACAACTTCGAAGGCACAAATCCGAGGGTGGTAAATGGTCAAAGAATTAAACATTATATTTCAGGTAATCCTATCAATGTTGAAACTAATATTATTGAAACCGTAACCCATGAGGAATACATAAGGGACACTTTCCAGAACGTTCCAGACTCCGAAAAGGCATAGGTATGTGGTACAGTAAGTAAACCGACTCCAAAACAACTCCAATTGCAATTTTTATCAGTTTTGGATTATTTAAGAATTTTAGGAAGAAAGAAGTAGTCCGAAAGGGACACGAGGCCCCCAAGGGAGTGGTGGGCGCGCCCCCCTGTCTCGTGGGCACCTCGTGTGCCTCTCGGACTCTGTTTTGTTGGATGTTACGTATTTTGGTCGGTAAAAATTCATTATATATACTCCCAAAGGTTTTGACCACAGTATCACGCAAATATCTTCTGTTTTCGTTTTGAGCTGTTCCTGTTGCAGATTAGAGTGAGATGTCGTCCAAAGATTTGGAGGGGGAGAGCTACATGGCTGACTATATCACAAACCCAAAAGTATATGGGGATGTGGAACATTATGGCTAGACCACGGAGGAAGAAGAAGACTATGATCCAAAGGAGGAGGAGGAGACAAGCTCTGATCAAGAGGACGATCCACTACCCCAACATGGTGATATGCATGTGGAGTTCAAGAAGTCAAGCCTCCCTAAGGTCCAATCTATCCCATCACATTTTTTGGAGGACAGCAAGGTAGCACTATGCAAAAAGATAATGAAACTTGAGCTCGAGAATGAGGATCTGAGGGAGGAAAATTTTAGCCTCAGACGCAAGCTAGAGAAGAAAATTGCAACATCACCACCTCCATCACCTCCGAGGGCATAATCACATGGGTATGGGCACTCCCCTTGGCAACTGCCAAGCTTGGGGGAGGTTCCCCGGTATCGTATCACCATCACACTCCTATCTCTACCGCTTTATTTAGTTCGATCCTCTTACTAGTATGTTGATCTAGTAAGTTGAAGTTTTTGATATCAAGTAGTTTCGAGTTTTGCCTTGTGATCTCTTTATGTAATCGAGTCCATGTGCTATCTAGAATAAAGATTAGTGTTGAGTCAAGGGCTTTCCTTTGTTGCTATGATCTTGAGAGAGTAGAAAGAATAAAAGAGTTCATATTGATCTTATGGATAGTGATAACTTCACAAATAGAAAGTATGAGGCATAAAAATTGTTGAGAGTTGATGAACGTAGCCTTGGTCATCATTGCAATTAATAGGAAAAGATAAGGAAAGAGGGGTTCACATATAAATATATTATCTAGGACACCTTTTATGATTGGGAGCACTCATTAAGTATGACATTCTAAAAGAGTTGACGTTGGACAAGGAACACAATGTAATGGTTTATGCTTTCCGACATCTCAGTAAAAGTATGTTATCATTGACCTTCCAAACATGTTGAGCTTGCCTTTCCCCCTCATGCTAGCCAAATTCCTTGCACCAAGTAGAGATACTACTTGTGTTTCCAGATATCCTTAATCCCAATTTTGCCATGACAGTCCACCATACCTACCTATGGATTGAGTAAGATCCTTCAAGTAAGTTGTCATCGGTGCAAGCAATAAAAATTGCTCTCTAAATATGTATGACTTATTAGTGCAGAGTAAATAAGCTTTGTACGAACTTGTTTTGGAAGTAATAAAAGCGATGGACTGCATAATAAAGGTCCACATACAAGGGGCAATATAAAGTGACGTTCTTTTGCATTCAGATTTTGTACATCAACCCTAAACGCGCATGACAACCTCTGCTTCCCTCTGCGAAGGGCCTATCTTTTACTTTATGTTTTTACTTTATGCTTGATTCAAGGTGATCCTCACCTTTTCCTTTTTCTTTTTAGCCATTGGCAAGCTCCTCGTGTTTGAAAGATCATGATGTATATATCCAATTGGATGTAAGTTGGCATAGGCTATTATTGTTGACATCACCTAAAGGTGAATACGTTGGGAAGCAACACAATAAGCCCCTATCTTTCTTAGTGTCCGGCTGAAACTCTATAACCACAAGTATTGCGTGAGTGTTAACAATTGTAGGAGACTACAAGATACTTGAGTATGTGAGCTTGCTGAAAGCTCTATTATTGATTCTTTCTAATGTTCCGATAAATTGCAATTGCTTCAATGACTGAGATTATAGTTTGTTAGTTCCCAATGAAGTTTTTGAACCATACTTGACATTGTGAATTGCTTGTTACTTGAGCATAGGAAATCATATGACAAAATATATATATATATATATGTTTCTGTTATTAGAATGATCATGATGCCCTCATGTCCGTATTTTATTTTTATCGACACCTCTATCTCTAAACATGTGGACATATTTTTCGATTTCGGCTTCCGCTTGACGACAAACGAGGTCTAAGCTTGGGGGAGTTGATACGTCCATTTTGCATCATGCTTTTATATCAATATTTATTGCATTATGGGCTGTTATTACAAATTTTATCTCATTACTTATGGCTATTATCTCTTATTTTACAAGGTTTACCATGAAGAGGGGGAATGCCGGCAGCTGGAATTCTGGCTGGAAAAGGAGCAAACATTGGAAACCTATTCTGCACAGCTCCAAAAGTCCTAAGACTCCACGAAACAACTTTTTGGATTTAATAAGAATTTACGAGCGAAAGAAATAGGCCAGGGGGCCCACACCCTGTCCAGGAGACAGGGGGGCGCCCCCCCCCCCCATAGGGCGCGCCCCCTATCTCCTGGGCCCCCTGGTGGGCCTCCGGCGTCCATCTTCTGCTATATCATCACTTTTACCCTGGAATAAATCGTGGGCAAGCTTACGGGACGAAACTCCACCGCCACGAGGTGGAACCTTGGTGAAATCAATCTAGGGCTCTAGCAGAGCTGTTCTGCCGGGCACACTTCCTTCCGGGAGGGGGAAATCATCACCAACGTCATCACCAATGATCCTCTCATCGGGAGGGGGTCAATCTCCATCAACATCTTCACCAGCACCATCTCCTCTCAAAACCCTAGTTCATCTCTTGTATCCAATCTTGTACCAAAACCACAAATTGGTACCTTTGGGTTGCTAGTAGTGTTGATTACTCCTTGTAGTTGATGCTAATTGGTTTACTTGGTGGAAGATCATATGTTCAGATCCTTCATGCATATTATTACTCCTCTGATAATGAAAATGAATATGCTTTGTGAGTAGTTACGTTTGTTCCTGAGGACACGGGTGAAGTCTTGCTATTAGTAGTCATGTGAATTTGGTATTCGTTTGATATTTTGATGAGATGTATGTTGTCTTTTCCTCTAGTGGTGTTATGTGAACGTCGACTACATGACACTTCACCATTATTTGGGCCCAGAGGAAGGCATGGGGAAGTAATAAGTAGATGATGGGTTGCTAGAGTGACATAAGCTTAAACCCTAGTTTATGCGTTGCTTCGTTATGGACTGATATGGATCCATACGCTTAATGTTGTGGTTAGGTTTACCTTAATACTCCTTTTTGTAGTTGCGGATGCTTGCAATAGGGGTTAATCATAAGTGGGATGCTTGTCCAAGTTAGGGCAGTACCCAAGTACCGGTCCACCCACATATCAAATTATCAAAGTACCGAACGTGAATCATATGAACGTGATGAAAACTAGCTTGACGATAATTCCCAATGTCTCCTCGGGAGCTCCTTTACCATTATTAGAATTTGTCCAGGCTTATCCTTTGATACATAAAGGATTGGGCCACCTTGCTGCACTTTGTCTACTTTATTTACTTGTTGCTCGTTACTATTTATCTTATCACAAAACTATCTATTACCTACAATTTTAGTGCTTGCAGAGAAAACCTTACTGAAAACCGCTTATCATTTCCTTCTGCTCCTCATTGGGTTCGACACTCTTACTTATCGAAAGGACTACGATAGATCCCCTACACTTGTGGGTCATCAGGCGGTCAAGTTCATCAAGGCCCTCGTGAGCCGGTTTGGGGTACCTAATCGCATCATCACCGACAACGGTTCGCAGTTCACGCGCAATCTCTTCAAAACATATTTTGCTAACCTTGGAACGCAGATATGCTACACTTCGGTGGCCCACCCTCGGAGCAACGGCCAAGCTAAACGCACCAATGCGCTGGTCCTGAAAGGCCTCAAAACCCAGACTTTCAAGAAGAAGCTGGAGGCCTGCGGCAGGGGCTGGCATGACGAGCTTCAGTCCGTGCTATAGTCCATCCACACTACCGCTACCAAGTCGACCGGCGAGACCCCGTTCTTCCCCGTCTATGGTGCCGAGGCGGTCCTTCCTCACGAGGCCAGGCATCGCTCCGCGCGGGTCCTTTCTTTCGACAAAGCACAGCAGGACGCCATGCGGGGGGTGGACCTCATGCTGGGGGAGGAACGCCGTCGGGAGGCTGCACTTCGGGCTGCAAGATACCAATAGGCGCTGCGCCGGGGACCACTGCCACAGCATCCGCCCCAGGACCCTCGAGGTAGGTGACATCGTGCTTAGACGGGTGCTCTCTAGGGAGGGGCTGCACAAGCTCTCGCCCATGTAGGAGGGCCCGTTCAAGGTTGTTCATGTCTCCAGGCCTGGTGCCGCGCGCTTGGAGACTCAGGAGGGGGTGCCCGAACGCGTGGTACATCAAACACCTCCAGACATTCTACCCTTGAAGAAAGGCCCCGCGCCTATAAAGAAGGCCCAATGCCTGTGAAGCTAGACGAACCAAGAAAGGCCCGGTGCCTATGAAGAAGGCCAACGCCTGTGAAGCTCATCGCCCCAAGAAAGGCCCGGAGCCTGTGAAGAAGGCCAATGCCTGTGAAGCTCGCCACCCGTGACACTCACACGTAATAATGAGTTGGGGCTGTACACGCCCCGGAGTCTACGGAGAGCCGCCCTCGGGCCTCGGGGGCTCCCGCCCACGCCAAGTGGCAGCACTTAGCTCCGCGCTAGTGAGAAGACGTCGAAGACTAGATTAGGTGCCGGACGCGGCTTTTTCATTTTCTTTCTGCAGTTGGCTTGTTCCCTATTTGAAGTTTTATTGGAGTTGCTTTTAGCGTTGTTGCCGCCCCTAGCCTGTGACTCTTTGTCTTTTTCACCTACTTGACTCGTTTTCTCTCTCGCAAGTCTCGCGAGGGGGCTACGCCGGTGCCCTCGCGAGTGTTTCCTGACCCAGTATTGTGAGGCTTTCCTATCCAAGTGCACTACGGGAGCACCCCTCCCGGTCCGTGCCCCATGGGCATCGCGACACAACCACGGAACCTGAGTCGTTTGCCCTCACGACCGGGACCAAAAGTTACCTCTCCTGACTAATTCTTGTAGGCCACAAAGCGCGCGACGGGGCCTCAGCCTCGAGAAGCGAAGACTGCGGCAAGTTCCCCCGAGTTAAGTAATTCCTACACGCGAGAATGCGGAGCCAAAACACAGCACAGGAGTCATGAAAATAGCATAATAGTTAACGGCAACAGTCCAGCACGCCCCTGCGGGGCCCTACACTACTCTTTCTTTGTGCAGGAAAGCAAGGAAAACAAAATAGACGTGGCTTGCTCAGCGCCGACTCGTGGCGAGGGCTCGTACTGCCTCCGGAGCTCAGTCAGACCCCTCCACATGCTTCACCGAGGCGCGACGGCGGGCTGACCCGCTACCTCCCTCAAGGCGAGCGCAACGGCGCGGAGGCTGGTCACGGCCACCGCTGGAGGAGCTGCCGTCCAAAGGGGAGCCGCCGAGGCTTGGCAAGCTGCGAATGCCGCCGGCCACGTGCCCGCCTTCATCTTCATCCCGACCATCGCCGAGGCTGGGCACCCGGCCGCCGACATCGTCTTCGGGGTAGCACCCAACGCGGTGGCTGTCTTCTCCAAACACCCTCACGTAGAGGGTGGCATCGCCATCGAACTTGAAATGTAGGGTGCAACGCCGGTTCAGGCCACGCGTGCGGGCAAACGTTTGCCAACCGCGGGTCCGGGCCACATTCCCGGCGACGAAGATCTCCAGCAAAGCCCAGGAGGCCCTGCTGCAGCAACCGTCCGCTTGAAGCCAGAGGCCGCCGGGAGCGCCGGCCGAAAGTTCACCTGCAAAGAAGCGGGGAAGCTGGAGCCAGCTGCCGGTCGGGTCCATTGACCACACGATGAACTCCGGCAGCCCCTCTGCCGAGTGGAAGCGTGCCCTGGGAGGCCGCGCAGCCACGACGCGCCTTCCCTGACTCACTAGGCGCCCATCGCCACGCAGGAGATCGCAGCTGCGACCGCGGGGAGCCACTGCAGGAGATGCATGATGCTTGCGAGGACGACCCCGGCCGCGCTTGGGCAGAGGAGAGTCAGGACCTTCCCGACGAGCCTTTCCCTTCTCCGCGACCGAGAACCTCTTCGGTCGCGCCATAGGAGGTGTCGAGTAACTGGGATCGGGAGAAAGAAGGAAGCAAGGAGGAAGATGTACAGCGGAGGCTTGCGGTCTCCCGCCTTTATAGCCGGAGGAAGCCAACCGTCGGCCTCCACGATCGCAGGTAATCATGACCCGTTTCTGCATGCAGGGACTTGTCAAGTCGAGCAGTTGCCGTGGCGGCGTGGGGAACCGGAGACGCCCGCGTCCAATCAACCGCCACGCGGCGCGCAAGGCCGCAGGCTAATGGGGCCCGCGGCGCTCCGCTCTTGCCCCTTTGCTTCTCCGCTAAGCCAAGTCCGAGCGTGCCTTGGGCCCGGGGGCTACTGTCGGAGTTCTGGGAACGGGGGTCCCCAGACTTGCCTGCCTGCGGCCTACGGCGTGGCTCGAGTGGTGGCCCAGTTCGGCCCATCTTCATCAGCGCAAGACTCAAGACCCTCGCGAGGGGCAAGCCTCTCGGGCGGACGACACACGACTTCCTCAGAAACGGCCTCACTAGGCAGGCTCGCGAGGAGGCGGAGAGATCAAGGCAAGGTACCTCGCGAGGTGCTCGTGACGCAACCCATGACAATTGAGGCCAGGCGGGCGCCAGGCAGGCACTGGCCTGCGCAGTGTCATTGTTTCCTCTTTGGTGCAAAGGGGGCAAGCACAGGCGTGGAGTACCGAGGCATCAATGCAACGAGATCAAGACCAGCGGAGCGGCAGGATGGAGGTCACCGTGTAGCCCAAGACGGCGTCATCGCCAGCGCTTTTGGCAGCCGAGGACTAACTTTAGTCAGGATAACCTGTACTAGATGTTCCCCTTCAAAATGTCCGTTGTTGGCGCCATTCCCGCTCAATATTTGGGAAGAGGACCAAGGCCTCAATAAATAGGACTAGCCACCACAGTATGAAGGGGAGAGGAACCATCGAGTGCTCATTAGACCCAGAGGCGATCGAACTCACCCAATCAGTTCATTGCACCAGCTCAAGAACACCTCTCGCGAGGCTGTTCGTCCTTTGTACTGTTCATCATCAGCCCGTGAGGCAATCCACCACACCATACATTGGAGTAGGGTATTACACCACAACGGTGGCCCGAACTAGTACAAATCTTGTGTCCCTCGTGTTGCTCATCGTTTAGCTTGGATTCCCGCGTGGCGATCGGACGTAGATCGGTAGGGGGAGATATTCGTGCGCACCACAGAGTTCGAACCTTAAGGGTCTGCCAGAACCCAACATCCGACAGTAATGATCCCACTATTTTGGAGGGTGTTGAATCTTAGTGTGATATTTATGAAAGTGGATTTTGAGAGGTCTTGACTTTAGTTAGTAATAATTCCACTATTTCGGAAGAGGTTCCAATTGATTATGAGAACAAAGTTGCTATCTATCATTATTATTGTGATGACATGTATGCTATAAAGAAATATGTTAACTATGAAACTTGTCATCATGATTTTAATTTTCGATTGGATTATGCCTCACATGACAGTTATTTTGTTGAGTTTGCTCCCAGTATTCCGAATGAGAAGAAATTTGCTTATGTGGAGAGTAGTAAAATTTCTATGCTTGTAGATCATGAAAAGAAAATTATTATGAGGGAGGAACATATGCTTGTAGGAGTTGCAACAATACCAAGTTTCCCCTCTATGTGCTTAAAGTTTTGAGGTTATACTTGTTTTACCTTCCGATGCTAGTTGATTCTTGTTCCCATAAATTGTGTGCTCACAAAATCCTTAGGCATAGGAAGTGGGTTAGGTTTAAATGTGCTAGTCATAATCTTCATGATGCTCTCTTTATGTTTCCATTCTTATCGTTTATGTGAGCATCATTGAAATCATCATGCCTAGCTAAAAGGCATTAAAGAAAAGCGCTTGTTGGGAGACAACCCAATATTTACCATTACTGTTTTTGTCTGTTCACATGAATAAGCTACTGTTTTAATCATGTTTTATATCTTTTGTTTCAATAAAGTGCCAAGTAAGACCTTTGGGAAGACTTGGGTGAAAGTTAATGTGATCTTGCTGTAAAAAATAGAAACTTTGCGCTCACGAGATTAGCTATAATTTTTTACAGACGATTGCTTTTGAGTTGATTCTTTTTGCAGAAGATTAATAGGCAAATGCCTCACATCCGTCAATTTATTTCATAATTTTTGGAGTAGCAGAAGTATGCTTGCTGTTCATATCATTACACATTGTTCTGTTTCTGACAAATTATGTTTTCATTGCATAGTTTGCTTGTTTTCTAGTTTCTATGGCTTATATTTCTCAATATAAATTGTAGAAATGATATGGTACAGTAGGCATTGTGTGAGAACAAGTATGACTCTTGTCTTTGACTGTACCAAAGTGAATGGTTTACTCTTTATCATACTAACCCATCTCACGAAGTTCCGTTAAGTTTTGTGTGATTGAAGTTTTCAAGCTTTGGGTGAGATATCGATATGAGGAGAATAAGGAGTGGAAAGTCCCTAAGCTTGGGGATTCCCACGGCACCCCAAGGTAATATTCAAGGATGACTCAAGTGCCTAAGCTTGCGGATGTCCCGGAAGGCATCCCCTCTTTCGTCTTCAAAACTATCGGTATACCTTACTCGGAGCTATATTTTTATTCGTCGCATGATATGTGTTTTGCTTGGAGCATATTTTCAATCTTACTTGTTGTTTGAATAAAATCTTTGGATCTGAAAAATTGAATGAAACAGAAGCCTCCCATGGCTAGTTAATAATTTGACTACTCAGTGTTCTTCACTTATATCTTCTTGGAGTAATTTGTCATTTACTCACGTGCTTCACGTATATCCTATGAGTAAATGAATTGAATATCATAAATCTGAATTTATATATGTTTCATATGCTTATAACATGGGGAGTAATGACTTCACACATAATAAGTATAGGTGGTAAATTTATTGAAAGTTAGCAAACGTAGTATTGGTCACTTGCAAAATTCATGAAGGAATATTAAAGGAAGAGAGATTTCACATATAAATATACTATCTTCGACATCTTTTGTAATTGTGAGCACTCATTAAAATATGACATGCTAAAAGGTTGTTGTTGGACAAGGAAGACAACTTAATGGGTTATGTTTTCCTATATCTGAAACGTTATATTGTCTTGGATCATCCAACATGTTGAGCTTGCCTTTCCCTCTCATGCTAGCCAAACTCTTTGCACCATGTAGAAATACTACTTTTGCTTCCAAACATCTCTTAAACCAGTTTTGCCATGAGAGTCCACCATACCTACCTATGGATTGAGTAAGATCCTTCAAGTAAGTTGTCATTGGTGCATGCAATAAAAATTGCTCTATAAATATGTATGATCTATTAGTGCGAAGAAAATAAGCTTTATACGAACTTGTGATAGGGAAGAAATAAAAGCGACGGACTGCATAGTAAAGGTCTTTATCACAAGCGGCAATATAAAGTGACGTTCTTTTCCATTAAGATTTAGTGAATCCAACCATAAATGTGCATGACAATCTCTACTTCCCTCTGACAAGGGCCTATCATATACTTTTATCTTCTACCCTTATACAAGAGTCATGGTGATCATCACCTTTCCTTTTTACACTTTTTTCCTTTGGCAAGCACTTTGTGTTGGAGCGATCCGGATATACATACATACATATATATATGTATGTATATATATATATATATATATATATATATATATATATATCCACTTGGATGTAGGTTTTCATAAATTATTATTGTTGACATTACTCTTGAGGTAAAAGGTTGGGAGGCAAAATTATAAGCCCCTATCTTTCTCTGTGTCCGATTGAAAGTTTGAACCCATAAATATCACATGAGTGTTAGCAATTGTGAAAGTTTAAATGATAGTTGAGTATGTGGAGTTTGCAGAATCAAAGCTCTTACTTAGACCCTTCCCTAAAATAAGATGATTTGCAATTGTTTGATGACTAAGAGCATGGTTTGTTAGTTTTCAAGAAGGTTTATGATCTATACTTTAACATGTGAATAGCTTGTTACTTGATCATGAGAAGTTTTATGAGTTGAGATATTGTTATGATATATAATGATGCTAGAAAATGTGATTGAAACTATCATTGATCAAACTTAAGCACTTGCTAGCATTCACTCTTCATAAATTATTTCTTTTATCATTTACCTACTCGAGGACGAGCAGGAATTAAGCTTGGGGATGCTGATACGTCTCCAACGTATCTATAATTTATGAAGTATTCATGCCATGTTTACAATAGTTTTATATGATTTTGGTATGATTTGATTAGAACTAACCCGGACTGATGTTGTTTTCAGCAGAACTACAGTTGTTGTTTTTGTGCAGAAATAAAAGTTCTCGGAATGCGCTGAAAATCAACGGAGAATTTTTTGGGAAATATGAAAATACTGGAACAAAGAGTTACTAGAGGGGAGTCCCATGGGCCCCACGAGGGTGGAGGGCGCCGCCCCCTTAGGGCGCGCCACCCTGCCTCGTGGTCTCTCCGTGGGGCCCCCTAACTTGTTCTCGACGCCAATCTCTCCTATAAATACCCAAACCTCCAGAACATAACCGAGATCGGAAGTTCTGCCGCCGCATGCCTTTGTAGCCACGACAAATCAACCTAGGCCCTCTCTAGCACCCTGCCGAAGGGGTCCATCATCACCGGAGGCCATGGAGAAGGATCCCGGAAGGGTCATCATCGCCATGAAGGCCAAGATCCAAAGGGAGAACCTCTCCCCATCCAGGGTGGAGGCCATGGAGCAGGAAGCGCAAGGGGGAGAACCTCTCCTCCTCTCTCTCAGTGGCACCGGAGTGCCATCGGGAGGAGAATCATCGCCGCGGTGATCGTATTCATCAACATCACCATCCTCGTCTCTTTTACGCGGTCCACTCTCCCGCACCCCGCTGTAATCCCTACTTGAAGATGGTGATTTTATGCCACATATTATGATCCAATGATGTGTAGCCATCCTATGATGTTTTGAGTAGATATCCTTTGTCTTTGGGTTGATTGATGATCTAGATTGGTATGAGCTGTATGTTTTATTTTGGTGATGTCCTATTATGCCCTCCGTGTCGTGCAAGCATGAGGGATTCCCGTTGTAGGGTGTTGCAATACGTTCATGATTTTCTTAGAGTGGGTTGCTTGAGTGACAGAAGCATAAACCCGAGTAAGGGGGTTGTTGCGTATGGGATGAAGGGGACTTGATATGTTAATACTATGGTTGGGTTTTACCTTAATGATCTTTAGTAGTTGCAGATTCTTGCTGGAGTTCCAATCATAAGTGCATATGATCCAAGAAGAGAAAGTATGTTAGCTTATGCCTCTCCCTCATATGAAATTGCAATAGTGATTTCCGGTCTTGTTAACAATTGCCTAGGATAATTCCGCACATCGACCCATCATTATTCCACACTCGCTATTTATAATATTTAGTAATAAATTCTAACTTTATGATAATAGCACCTGCTTTTATATTTTAGCTCTCCGATATCATGCAAAGTTATCCTCCTCATACCCACAACGTAGTTTTATTTTTCGTTTCTAGTTGGAAGCAAACGTTCAGTGTACGTAGAGTCGTATCAGTGGCGATAGGACCTGAAATAATATTGATCTTACCTTTAGCCCCTTGTGGGTTAGACACTCCATACTTATCACTTCCACCTTTGGGAATTTCTACAATGATTTCCTGCACTTGGGGATTACCAGAGGGCGGTGGGAGAGGGAGGAGGGGATGGGAGGAGGGAAGAGAGAGGAGGGGAGGGGCGGTGGGAGGAGGGCTGCCGACGGAGGTCTTGGCCAAAGGAGGAGGGAGGAGGGAGGAGGGCTTGGCCGAAGAAGGAGGGAGGAGGGTGTGGTGGGAGGAGGAGGGAGAGGAGGGAGGAGGGCATACCAAGGAAGGAGGAGGGAGGAAGGCAGCGGCAATGTGGTGGTGATGGCAATGCGGTGGCGGCAGAGGCAGAGTGAGGCAGCGGGGAGTGAGGGGAGGAAGAAGATGGTCGTGCGCGAGGGAGGAAAATTTGGGGATAAGGCAGCCATAGCAGTAGCGCGGGGCCAGGAAGGGCGCTACTACTAAGACCAATAGCAGTAGCGTTGGATGGAGACCAGCAATACTACTATACCTATCCTGCCGGTAACAGTGTGGCAGTTATAGTGGTAGCGCTTTTTATTTGGGCCGCGCTACTGCTATTTATATAGTAGTAGCGGGCTTGTATACATCGCGCTACTGGAAGATAGCAGTAGCGCATTTTTTGACCAATGCTACTGGTAAGATTTTGTGTATTAGGTTTTCCCTAGTAGTGTTGTGGCATGAATGTTCAGATCCATAAGATTCAAAACAAAAGTTTAATATGGACATAAAAACAATAATACTTCAAGCATAATAATAAAGCAATCATGTCTTCTCAAAATAACATGGCCAAAGAAAGTTATCCCTAGAAAATCATATAGTCTGGCTATGCTCCATCTTCATCACACAAGGTATTAAATCATGCATAACCCCGGTTTTAGCAAAGAATTGTTTCATACTTTAGTATTGTCAAACTTTTTCAACTTTCACGCAATACATGAGCGTGAACCATGGATATATCACTATAGGTGGAATAGAACATGGTGGTTGTGGGGAAGACAAAAACAAGGAGATAGTCTCACATCAACTAGGAGTATCGCCGGGCTATGGAGATGTCCATCAATAGATATCAATGTGAGTGAGTAGGGATTACCATGCAACAGATGCACTAGAGCTATAAGTTTATGAGAGCTCAAAAATAAACTAAGTGGGTGTGCATCCAACTCTCTTGCTCATGAATACCTAGGAAATTTGAGGAAGCCCATCATTGGAATATACAAGCCAAGTTCTTTAATGCAAATTTCCCACTAGTATATGAAACTGACAACATAGGAGACTCTCTATCATGAAGATCATGGTGCTGCTTTGAAGCACAAGTGTGGAAAAAGGATAGTAACATTGCCCCTTCTCTATTTTCTCTCATTTGTTTTTCTTTTTCCTGGGCTTCTTTGGCCTCTCTTTTTTTGGGGTTTCCTTGGCCTATTTTATTTTTCACAAAGTCTGGAGACTAGTCCCAACTTGTGAGTGAATCATATAGCTTCCATCATCCTTTCCTCACATGGGACAATGCTCTAATAATGATGATCATCACACTATTAGTTACTTACAACTCAAGAATTACAACTCGAAACTTAGAACAAAACGGAACGGTGGAAGTTGCATGGCAATAAATCTCAGAAAGGCTACGAAAATGCCATAATAGGTAGGTATGGTGACTGTTTTGAGGAAGGGTATATGGTGGGTGTAATGCACCGGCGAAAGTTGCACAGTACTACAGAGGATAGCAAAGGTGGAAGGGTGAGAGTACGTATAGTCCATGGACTCAGCATTAGTCATAAAGAACTCACATACTTATTGCAAAAGTCTATTAGCTATCGAAACAAAGTACTTCACGCATGATCCTAGGGGAAGGGTTGGTAGGACTTAACCATTGCGCGATCCCGACTTCCACATAAAGGATGACAATCAATAAATAAATCATGCTCCGACTTCATCACATATCAGTTCACCATACCTGCATGCTATGGGAATCACAAACTTTAACACAAGTGTTTCTAGCAATCCACAATTACTCACTAGCATGACTCTAATATCACCATCTTTAAACAATCACAAGGAATCAAACTTCTCATAGTATTCAATGCACTTTATGAAAGTTTTTATTATATCCCTCTTGGATGCCCATCATATTAGGACTAAATTCATAACCAAAGCAAACTATCATGCTGTTTAGAGAGACTTTAAAAATAATATAAGTGAACCATGAGAGTTCAACAATTTCTATAAAATAAAGCCACCGTCGTGCTCTAAAAAGATATAAGTGAAGCACTAGAGCAAAATTGCCTAGCGCACAAGATATAAGTGAAGCACATGGAGTATTCTAATAAATCACGATTCATGGGTGTCCCTCTCAAAAGGTGTGTACATCAAGGATGATTGTGGCAAACTAAAAGCAAAAACTCATACCATACAAGACGCTCCAAGCAAAACACATATCATGTGGCGAATAAAAATATAGCCTCAAGTAAATTTACCGATAGACGAAGACGAAAGAGAGGATGCCTTCCGGGGCATCCCCAAGCTTAGGCTCTTAGTTTTCCTTGAATATTACCTTGGGGTGCCTTGGGAATCCCCAAGCTTAGGATCTTGCCACTCCTTATTCCATAGTCCATCAAATCTTTACTCAAAACTAGAAAACTTCACAACACAAAACTCAAGGAAAACTCATTTGATCCGTTAGTATAAGAAAATAAATCACCACTTTTGGTACTGTTGTGAACTCATTCTTTATTTATATTGGTGTAGTGTCTACAGTATTCCAACTTCTCCATGGTTCATACGCCCGATACTACCCATAGATTCATCCAAATAAGCAACACAAGAAAAACAGAACAGTCCGTAGCAATCTGTAAACTTCGTATACTTATGTAACTCCAAATATTCCGAAAAATTAGGACAACCTGGGAAAATTGTGTATCAATCTTGTGTAGAAACTTCAGATCAAAAGAACTACTCTGTGAATTATGTAAGTTATTTTTCTGGGTGCAAAAGTTTCTGTTTTTCAGCAAGATCAAATCAACTATCACCGCAAGCCGTCGCAAAGGTCTTACTTGGCACAAACACTAATTAAAACAAAGAGACACATATAACCAGAGGCAAGATGAAAAACTTTATTCAAAAAAAAAGAAGAAACAAAAAGCAAGAAAAAAATAAAATTGGGTTGCCTCCCAACAAGGGCTATTGTTTAATGCCCTTAGCTAGGCATAAA
Source organism: Triticum timopheevii (assembly GCA_963921465.1). Lineage (NCBI taxonomy): Eukaryota > Viridiplantae > Streptophyta > Magnoliopsida > Poales > Poaceae > Triticum > Triticum timopheevii. The sequence continues at coordinate 617,228,762 of OY997268.1, read as the reverse complement.
AGCAAAGATCTAGGTATTGGCAAAATAGTAAGGGAGATCATCCATGCTCATCTCATACTCCCTTCTTTCAGCGACATGTTTCCTTTGTGGCAAGCAAAAATAATCAAAACGAATAAATTTAATAGGATAGGGATCCCTAAGATGGAGTGCGGGAGGAATATGTTCCTCCTTCGGCGCCTTATAGTTTATAATCAACTCATCATTAGAGGATTTCCTATGCTGAATCATTATAAGCTTATATCCTACCACAAACCCTAGCCTGTTGTTTTGTATAGCAAAATTATCATTAAGTACAGAGATCTTATCAATAAAACCTCGGTAGCGACTCTTTTTCTCAAGTTTTCATTATGGGCAGCATAATCAGGAGATTGCAATCCCATTATTTCCTCTTGATTAAAAAGGATCTCCTCTATGGGACGACAACCAACATTTATTTTGTAATGAGCAAAAAAAATTCTAGCCTCTTTCATGATAAATCTAAACTTGTGAGCTAAAAATATAGTGGCGGCACACTTAACATGAGAATGCTGAATATTAGAGAACTCTAGGAAAATCCTTTGTATGCAAGGGTGCATATGAAAAAAATTGTCTTTCAAGTTCAATTATGAGCAGAGTTATAGCATCCGCAAGACTATTTGTTTTATTAAGAATAGATCCTCCTAACGTAGGTAGCGTGCCAGCACAAGAAATCCTGAATAACACATTTTCCAATAATATTTTCTTGTATGCATGATAGTAGGTTCCTCATGAGGCTCATTATTAGCAAAGTCATTAAAATTTTCTCAAGTTTACTACTATCTTTTTTGATGAAACCCCCCTCAGATTCAGACATGGTGGAAAAAACCGATCTAGCAAACGAGCAAACAAAAAGCAAGTGAAGAGACAAACAGAAAAAGGACGAATACAAAGGTAAATATTTTTGTATTTTTCTGAAAATTGTATTAGAAGTGGGGAGAGGAAAATGAGTGGAAAATGGCAAATAATGTAATGGAAGAGATGAGAGTTTATGGTGGGTACTTGGTAGGCTTGACGTAGATCTCCCGGACAACGGCACCAGAAATTCTTCCTGCTACTTCTTGAGCTTGCGTTGGTTTTTCGCTTGAAGAGGAAAGGGTGATGCAGCACAGTAGAGATAAGTATTTCCCTCAGTTAAGAACCAAGGTATCAATCAAGTAGCAGAAACGCGCAAGTCCCTAATAGATGCACCTACACAAACAATCAAACAATTGCACCCAACGCGATAAAGGGGTTGTCAATCCCTTCACGTTCACTTGCACAGGTGAGATCTGATAGAGATAGATAAAACTAAATAAAAGGTAACTAAATATTTTTGAGTTTTCGTTGGTTTATAGATCTAAAAATAAAAGATTGCAAAATAATAGATCAGAAACAAATATGATGGAAAATAGACCCGGGGGCCATAGGCTTCACTAGAGGCTTCTCTCTTGAAGGAAAATAATATGGTGGGTGAACAAATTACTGTTGAGCAATTGATAGAAAAGTGCAAAGTTATGACGATATCCAAGGCAATGGTTATGCATATAAGCATCATGTCCGTCTCAAGTAGACCGACTCCTGCCTGCATCTACTACTGTTACTCCACACATCGACCACTATCCAGCATGCATTTAGAGTATTAAGTCCATAAAGAATGGAGTAACGCCTTAAGTAACATGACATGATGTAGAGGAATTAACTCAAGCAATATGATGAAAACGCCATCTTTTTATCCTCGATGGAAACAAGTCAATACGTGTCTTGCTACCCCTACTTTTTCACTGGGTGAAATCATGCAAGATTGAACCCAAAGCTAAGCACCACTCTCATTGCAAGAAAAACAAATCTAGTTGGCCAAACCAAACTGATAATTCAAAGAGAAATACAAAGATATCAAATCATGCATATAAGAATTGAGAGAAGATTCAAATAATATTCATAGATAAGTTGATCATAAATCTACAATTCATCGGATCTTGACAAACACACCGCAAAAGAATATTACATCCGATAGATCTCTAAGAACACTACTAGAAAAAGGCCTACTAGTGGCGCACCGGTTTTGCCTACTAATGGCGCACCACCGGTGCTCCATTAGTACCATGCCATTAGTATTTATTACTAATGGCGCACCGATGGTGCGCCATTAGTATAGACCACGGTGCGCCATTAGTATAGGCCACATTTTTTGCACATTTTTTGCTTGTTTTTTTTCTCGTTTTTTTTGCTCGTTTTTTGGCACGACATTATTTCAAATTTTGTTCCTGTTTTTGGATCTTTTACGTTCTTTTGCCGTGTTCTTTTGCCGGAGAGGAGTTCGCTGGAGAGGAGTTCGCTGGAGAGGAGGAGGAGGAGGTCACCGGAGAGGCGCTCGCCTACATCGCCGGAGAGGAGGAGGAGGAGGTCGCTGGAGAGGAGTTCACTGGAGCATCGGAGAGGAGGAAGGAGAAACCATGAGGGGATGGGAGGAGAGGAGGGAGGAGGATCTCACCGGAGAGGAGGGAGGAGGAGCTCACCGGAGAGAAGGGAGGAGGAGCTCACCGGAGAGGAGGGAGGAGCAGCTCACCGGAGAGGAGGGAGAAGAAACCGTGAGGGGAGGGGAGGGGAGGGGAGGGGAGGAGAGGAGGGAGGAGGAGGTCGCCGGAGAGGAGGAGGGTAGTATGGTGGAGGAGAGAAGGGAAGATGGAGTGGAGGAGAGGAGGAGATGGAGTGTAGGAGCGGTGGAATGAAGAGATAAGGAGGAGAGGACCACGGCCAGCCATATATACGGCATACTAATGGCGCACCGCGGGCAGGTGCGCCATTAGTAACTTTTTTTTTATGTTTTTTATTTTTTTTTAATTTTGAAGGCGGGAAGATACTAATGGCGCACCATGGGCAGGTGCGCCATTAGTAATTTTTTTTATTTTTTGACTTATTTTGAATTTTGAAGGAGGGAAGATACTAATGGCGCACCATGGGCAGGTGCGCCATTAGTAACTTTTTTTATTTTTTTGACTTATTTTGAATTTTGAAAGCGGGAAGATAGTAATGGCGCACCATGGGTAGGTGCGCCATTAGTAAGATTGAATTTTTTTGAATTTTTTTGCCTCTCCAGATCTTAAAAGCCCCGTATCTTTTGTTCTGTTAGGTTTTTGAGGATTTTGAAAATGTTTAACGGGGTTCCCTCCATTAAATTTGGATGTAACTTTTCGAGTAGATGATTTTTCATATAAAAAACTTTTTCATCCGAGTTAGTATGCAAAAGTTATGCCCATTTTTACAAATTCTCGCGAGATTTTGCAAATGAAGTCAAAATTCATATTTGCAAATTTTCCCAACAACTAGACCACATATCACATGGGAAACTTATTTTGTTTTATTTTTTTGACATTTTCATCATTTTCTTTTATTTTTTTTAAAACTGAAAAGGCGATCCACGAGGGGGGGGTGTTGCATTCGGTGGAAGTGGTGGCCAAGTTACTAATGGCGCACCGTGGCATGGTGCGCCATTACTAGTTCAACTAGTAATGGCGCACCACTCTCACGGTGCGCCATTAGTAGTTTTGAAAAAAAAATTAAAAAAAATATTTTTACTAATGGCGCATCGTGGATGTGGTGCGCCATTAGTATTTGGACACTAATGGCGTACCAACACATGGTGCGCCATTAGTATATAGTAATGGCGCACCACATGTCTGGTGCGCCATTAGTGTCAATTCCATCTATAGCCCTTTTCCTAGTAGTGGAACATCGAGGAGAACATGGTATTGAGAATCAAAGAGAGAGAAGAAGTCATGAAGCTACTAGCTATGGACCCGTAAGTCTGAGGTAAACTACTCACGCTTCATCGAAAGGGCAATAGGGTTGATGTAGATGCCCTCCGTGATCAAATCCCCCTCCGGCAAGATGCCGAAAATGGCAGTATTTTTGTGGATCTCTGTAAGGGTTTTGTATATATGTGAATATATAGGATGAAGAGGTAGGTCAGGGGACTCCCGAGGGGCCACGAGGCAGGGGGCACTGAGGGAGTCCTGGACTAGGGGGTGCCCGGATGGCCGGACTATCATCATCGGCCGGACACCAAGACTATGAAGATATAAGATTGAAGACTTCGTCCCGTGTCCGGATGGGACTTTCCTTGGCGTGGAAGGCAAGCTTGGCGATACGGATATGTAGATCTCCTACCATTGTAACCGACTCTGTGTAACCCTAGCCCTCTCTGGTATCTATATAAACCGGAGGGTTTTAGTCTGTAGGACGAACAACCATTACAACAATCATACCATAGGCTAGCTTCTAGGGTTTAGCCTCCTTGATCTCGTGGTAGGTCCACTCTTGTACTACCCATATCATCAATATTAATCAAGTAGGAGTAGGGTTTTACCTCCATCGAGAGGGCCCGAACCTGGGTAAAAACATCGTGTCCCTTGTCTCCTGTTACCATCCGCCTAGACGCATAGTTCGGGACCCCCTACCCGAGATCCGCCGGTTTTGACACCGACATTGGTGCTTTCATTGAGAGTTCCTCTGTGTCGTCACCGATAGGCTTGATGGCCCCTTCGATCATCAACAACGACGCAGTCCAGGGTAAGACTTTTCTCCCCGGACAGATCTTCATGTTCGGCAATTCGCTTGGCCATCTGGAGCAGATCGAAAGCTACGCCCCTGGCCATCAGGTCAGATTTGGAAGCCTAAACTTCACGTCTGACATCCGTGGAGACTTGATCTTTGACGGATTCGAGTCGCAGCCGAGCACGCCGCACTGTCGCGATGGGCATGATTTAGCTCTGCTGCCGGACAGTGCCCTCGAGGCCGCACATGAGTCCGCTCCGACCCTTAGTTCGGAGCCAACCGCGCAGATCGAGGACGGGTGGCTAGACACCGCCTCGGGGGCTGCAACTTCTACGGTGATGGAGCCGAATACTGACCTTGTCCCTTGCAAAGCTCGTGACTCCGAGGTGCCGGACTCCTCGCCGGACTCCGAACCTCCTGCGCCCCTACCAACCGAATCTGATTGGTCGCCGATCATGGAGTTCACCGCCGCGGACATCTTTCAGCACTCACCCTTTGGCGACATCCTGAATTCGCTAAAGTATCTCTCGTTATAAAGAGAGCCCTGGCCGGACTACGGACAGGACGGTTGGCATACGGGCGACGAAGAAATTCAAAGCCCACCCACCACCCACTTTGTAGCCACTGTCGACGATCTAACCGACATGCTACACTCCGACTCCGAAGACATCGACGGTTTGGACGACGATGCCGGAGACGACCAAGAACCAGCGCCTACGGGGCACTGGAAGACCACCTCGTCATACGACATATACATGGTGGACATCCCAAAGGATGGGAATGGCAAAGAAGCAGCGGAGGCAGAATCCTCTAAGAAACAGCCCAAGCGTCGGCGTCAGCGGAGCCGCTCTAAATCCCGCTATAGCAAGAATGGAGATTCCGGCACCTGAGATAATAACACCCCAGAGAGTGCCGAAGATAACCCCCTCCAGCAAGATTCAGCACAGGAGGACGGAGAAGCCAGCCCTCACGAGGGAGCGGCAGACGAAGAGGTGGAGGATGATAATTACATGCCTCCCTCCGGAGACGAGGCAAGCCTCAATGACGACGAATTCGTCGTGCCCGAGGATCTCGACGAACAAGAGCGCTTTAAACGCAGGCTAATGGCCACGACGAACAGCCTAAAAAAGCAGCAACAGCTTCGAGCTGATCAAGACCTGCTAGCCGACAGATGGACTGAAGTCCTTGCGGCCGAAGAGTATGAACTCGAACGCCCCTCCAAAAGCTACCCCAAACGCAAGCTGCTCCCCCGATTAGAGAAGGAGGCATATAAACCCTCATCACCAGCGCACAATACGGCACACCGACCACCTCGTGGCCGCGACAGAGAGGCATCTAGGCCCTCCACCAGAACCGTACCCCGGCACCGCTCGAAAAGTGTGAAGCCACGGGGGAATGCGCCGGACGTGCGAGACATATTGGAGGACAAGGCAAGACAATCAAGATCGATCTACGGATCACGTGGGCGCCCCACGATGCGCGACGACTACCGTCGCGCCGGATACAGCAACTCCGGCCGGGATGAACACAGTAGACACAGCTCGCTTGAGCTACGTCGTGATATTGCCCAATATAGAGGCGCCGCACCCACTATGCTTCACAGATGAAGTAATGGATCATCAAATCCCTGAAGGGTTTAAACCCGTGAACATTGAATCCTACGATGGCACAACAGACCCCGCGGTTTGGATGGAAGACTATCTCCTTCATATCCATATGGCCCGCGGTGACGATCTTCACGCCATCAAATATCACCCACTCAAGCTTAAAGGACCAGCTCGGCATTGGCTTAATAGCTTGCCAGCAGAGTCAATTGGGTGTTGGGAGGACCTAGAAGCCACATTCCTTGACAACTTCCAGGGCACATATGTGCGACCACCAGATGCCGATGACCTAAGCCACACAATTCAGCAGCCAGACGAATCGGCCAGACAGTTCTGGACACGGTTCTTAACAAAGAAAAATCAAATCGTCGACTGCCAGGATGCACAGGCCCTCGCAGCCTTCAAACATAACATCCGCGATGAGTGGCTGGCCCGGCACCTAGGACAGGAAAAGCCGAAATCCATGGCAGCCCTCACATCACTCATGACCCGCTTCTGTGCGGGATAGGACAGCTGGCTAGCCCGTAGTAACAACCTCAGCAAAAATTCTGGCAGTCTGGATACCAAGGACCGCAATGGCAGGTCGCGTCGAAACAAAAACAAACGCCGCGTTAACGGCGATAACACTGAGGATACGGCAGTCAACGCCGAATTCAGAGGCTCTAAACCCGGTCAGCGGAAAAGGCCATTCAAAAGAACTACTCCGGGTCCGTCCAATTTAGATCGAATACTCGACCGCTCTTGCCAGATACATGGCACCCCCGAAAAGCCAGCTAATCACACCAACAGGGATTGTTGGGTATTCAAGCAGGCAGGCAAGTTAATTGCCGAAAACAATGACAAGGGGCTGCATAGCTAAGGGAGTCCTGGACTAGGGGGTGTCTGGACAGCCGGACTATCATTATCCGCCGGACTCCAAGACTACGAAGATACAAGATTGAAGACTCCGGCTCGTGTCCGGATGGTACTTTCCTTGGCGTGGAAGGCAAGCTTGGCGATACGGATATGTAGATCTCCTACCATTGTAACCGACTCTGTGTAACCCTAGCCCTCTCCGGTGTCTATATAAACCGGAGGGCTTTAGTCCGTAGGATAACATACATTACAACAATCATACCATAGGCTAGCTTCTAGGGTTTAGCCTCCTTGATCTCGTGGTAGATCTACTCTTGTACTACCCATATCATCAATATTAATCAAGCAGGACGTAGGGTTTTACCTCCATCGAGAGGGCCCGAACCTGGGTAAAACATTGTGTCCCTTTTCTCCTGTTACCATCCGCCTAGACGCACAGTTCGGGACCCCCTACCCGAGATCCGCCGGTTTTGACACCGACATTGGTGCTTTCATTGAGAGTTCCTTTGTGTCGTCACTGATAGGCTTGATGGCATCTTCAACCAGCAACGCTGTCCAGGGTGAGACTTTTCTCCCCGGACAGATCTTCGTATTCGGCGGCTTCGCACTGCGGGCCAATTCACTTGGCCATCTGGAGCAGATCGAAAGCTACGCCCCTGGCCGTCAGGTCAGATTTGGAAGCTTAAACTTCACGGCCGACGTCCGCGGAGACTTGATCTTCGACGGACTCGAGCCACAGCCAAGCGCGCCGCACCGTGACGATGGGCATGATTTAGCTCTACCACCGAACAGTGCCTTGGTGGCCGCACACGGATCCGCTTCGGCCATTAGCCCGGAGCCGATCGCACAGATCGAGGTCGGTGGATAGGCGCCGCCCTGGGGGCTTCAACATCCACGGCGATGGAGCCGAACACTAATCTTGTCCCGTGTGAAACTCGTGATTCCGAGGCGCCGGACTCCTCGCCGGACTCTGAACCTCCCGTGCCCCTACCAATCAATCCGGATTGGGCGCCGGTTATGGAATTCACCGCCGCGGACATCTTCCAATGCTCGCCTTTCGGCGATATCTTGAATTCACTAAAGCATCTCTCATTATCAGGAGAGTCCTGGCCGGATTATGGCCAGGATGGTTGGGATACGGACGACGAAGAAATTCAGAGCCCACCCACCACCCACTTTGTAGCCACTGTCGACGATCTAACCGACATGCTAGACTACGACTCCGAAAACATCGATACTATGGACGACGATGATGGAGACGAACAGGAACCAGCGCCCACAGGGCACTGGAAGGCCACCTCGTCATATGACGTATACATGGTGGATACCCCAAAAGATGGGGACGGCGAAGAAACAGCGGAGGCAGATCCCTTAAAGAAACAGCCCAAGCGCCGGCATCAGCGACGCCGCTCTAAATCTCGCCACAGCAAGAATGGAGATTCCGGCACAGGAGATAATAATACTCCAGAGAGTGCCGAAGACAATCCCCTCCAGCAATACTCAGCGCAGGAGGATGCAAAAGCAAGCCCTCATGAGGGGGCGGCAGACGAAGAGGTTGAGGATCATAATTATATGCCTCCCTCCGAAGACGAAGCAAGCCTCAACGATGACGAATTCGTCATACCCGAGGATCCCGTCGAACAAGAGCGCTTCAAGCGCAGGCTTATCGCCACAGCAAACAGCCTAAAGAAAAAGCAGTAGCAGCTTCAAGCTGATCAGGACCTGCTGGCCGATCGATGGACCGAGGTCCTCGCGGCCGAAGAGTATAAACTCGAACGTCCCTCCAAAAGTTACCCAAAATGCAAGCTGCTCCCCCGATTAGAGGAGGAAGCATTCGTACCTCCATCACCAGCGCATGATATGGCTGACCGACCACCCCGTGGTCGTGACAGAGAGGCATCCAGGCCCCCAGCCAAGACCATACCCCGGCATCGCTCCAAAAGTACAAAGCCAAGAGGGAATGCGCCGGACTTGCGAGACATATTGGAGGACAAAGCAAGGCAATCCAAATCCATCTATGGATCACGTGGGCGCCCTACGACCCACGACAAATACCGTCGTGCCGGATACAATAACCCTGGCCGGGCCGAACACAGCAGACAGCGCTCTCTCGAGCTGCGTCGCGATATCGCTCAATACAGGGGCGCCGCACACCCGTTATGCTTCACTGACGAAGTAATGGATCATCAGATTCCCGAAGGGTTTAAACACGTAAACATCGAATCTTACGATGGCACAACAGACCCTGCGGTGTGGATCGAAGACTATCTTCTCCACATCCATATGGCCCGCGGCGACGATCTCCACGCCATAAAGTACCTCCCACTCAAGCTTAAAGGACCAGCTCGGCATTGGCTTAACAGCTTGCCCGCAGAGTCAATTGGGTGTTGGGAAGACCTGGAGGCCGTATTCCTTGATAACTTCCAAGGCACATATGTGCGACCACCAGACGCCGATGACTTAAGCCACATCATTCAGCAGCCAGACGAATCGGCCAGACAATTCTGGACACGGTTCTTGACAAAGAAAAATCAAATCGTCGATTGTCCGGACGCAGAGGCCCTTGCAGCCTTCAAACATAACATCCGGGACGAATGGCTGGCCCGGCACCTGGGGCAGGAAAAGCCGAAATCCATGGGAGCCCTCACATCGTTAATGACCCGCTTTTGTGCGGGAGAGGACAGCTGGCTAGCCCGCAGCAACAATCTCCGTAAAAATTCTGGCAGTCCGGATACTAAGGACAACAACGGCAGGTCACGTCGAAACAAAAACAAGCGCCGAATTAACGGCGACGATAAGGAGGATACGGCAGTCAATGAAGGATTCCGAGGCCCTAAACCCGGTCAGCGAAAGAAGCCATTTAAAAGAACCACTCTGGGTCCGTCCAATCTGGACCGAATACTCGACCGCTTATGGCAGATACATGGCACCTCTCAAAAGCCAGCTAACCACACCAATAGAGATTGCTGGGTGTTCAAGCAGGCCGGCAAGTTAATTGCCGAAAACAATGACAAGGGGCTAAATAGCGACGACGAGGAAGAGACCCGGCCGCCGAACAACAGAGGACAGAAGGGTTTTCCCCCACAAGTACGGACGGTGAATATGATATACGCGACCCACATACCCAAGAGGGAGAGGAAACGCGCACTAAGGGACGTCTACGCGATGGAGCCAGTCGCCCCAAAGTTCAACCCATGGTCCTCTTGTCCGATCACTTTCGATCGAAGAGACCATCCGACCAGCATACGCCATGGCGGATTCGCCGCATTGGTCTTAGACCCAATCGTCGATGGGTTCCACCTCACGAGAGTCCTGATGGACGACGGCAGTAGCTTGAACCTGCTTTATCAGGATACAGTGCGCAAAATGGGCATAGACCCATCAAAAATTAAACCTACAAAGACAACCTTTAAAGGTGTCATACTAGGAGTGGAAGCCAACTGCACAGGCTCAGTCACACTGCTGGTCTTCGGATCCCCGGATAATTTCCGGAGCGAAGAGTTAATCTTCGACATAGTCCCGTTTCGCAGTGGCTATCACGCTCTGCTCGAGCGAACCGCGTTTGCCAAATTCAACGCAGTGCCGCACTATGCATACCTAAAGCTCAAGATGCCAGGCCCTCGTGGAGTCATCACGGTCAATGGGAATACGGAACGTTCCCTCCGAACGGAGGAACATACAGCGGCTCTCGCGGAAGAAGTACAGAGCAGCCTTCTAAGGCAATTCTCGAGTCCGGCCGTTAAACGGCCGGATAAAGCAAAGCGCGCCCGGAGCAATGCCAACCAAGACCACCTGGCGCGATCAGAGCACACGTAGCAATGCGGCCCCAACCCTCGCCCGCGTATGATCGCAAGAATAACACTCCGCGTACATCATTACGCTTTGGAGATACCATGGGCACAGGGGAGGGGGCACGATCACAACGGACCCAGAGTGCGGTTCGACCACACCGGGGGCTCACAAATGTGCCCCTCTTTTTTTATTATTTTTCTTCTTTTTTGTACACAGGACTCTGTTAACCAGAAGCCCTGTCCGGCGGTGAACCTGCCGAATTCATGATGCAACAGTCAGGGACTAAAGAAGTCCGCGTCGAACACTTAGGCGGTCTCAATTACGAGCATTAAATTTAATTATATACACCAAATCCGCAGCTCATCCCTGGAGGGGTACATGTTTATTTAGTCCATATCCCTTGCTTACCGCACTATTTGCATCAGTCCGCTCTTCTAGCAGACCTTTCTTTCATTAATAATGCAGCACCTTTATGATTGCAATTGCATCACATTTTATATATATATGCTCATTATATGACATCTACCACCCGTATATTTTGGTACGGCATAATACACCGGGGGCTTACGTTCCCCACTCTATGGTGTGATAAAGTCCGAACACTTTCACAAGTGCGGCACCCCGAACTTATTGCATTATATGAATCGGCTCCGAATCATGTCTTGGGTCAATAGTTGGGTTTGCCCGGCTCCCATGTTTTGGTGCCTTACGTTCCGTTCTGTCGGCTAAGGTGGCACTGGGAGAACCACTGTGATTGCGCCCCAGTTGAGCCAGGTTAACGCCTCAGTGGAGAAAGCTAAAACTAACTGGCATGATAAAGCGAGAGACTGGTCGCTGTTCGAGAGGTTTTTTCGGGTCCTTAAAGACTCACGCCGCTTCGAGCGAAGTTCCGGATAATGTCCGATGAAGGCGTGGATAGCGCCCCGGATTCGGTCTTCCGAATACCAGGGGCTTTGTCGAAATTTAAAATTATAGAATTCTATGGCTAAGTGAGAGTGTTCAAGCATTATAAGTCCGGTTGCCTTGTTCGTCGTGTTGAGCGCCTCCCTAGATGGACCCAAAAATGGGAACAAGAGTGCTCAAGTTTATCCCGAACACCCCAGCACTTGTGGCTTGGGGGCTGAAGCCAACGACTTGCCATCTCTCAGATTTTACAAACGGCCGCACAGAAGGTAATATTTTAAATTAAACAAGCGTTGCTCATGGCGCATATGAACGAAGTTTTCAGCGCACAGGATAAATAAACAGCGAGTTCACTCAAAGATTACATTTCGGGAGCACTCATCTGCAATATTGTAGGCTCCCTTCAGGACAATTTTATAATACTTCTCCGACGTGCGATACTCCTTGCCCGGCGGCGGTGGGTCCGTGAGAAGCTTCTCCGCATCCAATTTGCCCCATTGCACCTTTATGCGGGCAAGGGCCCAACGAGTGCCTTCGATACAGGCGGAGCGCTTGACTACATCCAGCCTGGGGCATGCATCCACCAGCCGCCGCACGAGGCCAAAGTAGCTACCAGGCATGGCCTGTCCAGGCCACAGCCGGACTATGAGGCCCTTCATGGCCTCCTCAGCTACCTTGTGGAGTTCGACCAGCTGCTTCAGCTGGTCGCTTGGGGGCACCGGATGGCCGGCCTCAGTATACTAAGACCAGAAGACCCTCTCCGTCGAGCTCCCCTCCTCGCCACGATAGAATGCGGCGGCATCAGACGCACTATGCGGCAGATCTGCAGACGCCCCTGGAGAGCTCCGAATGCGGGTAAGTGTCAGGTAGTTCACATTAACATGCCTGCTTTGCATGAAAAACGCCTTACCTGCTGCTATCTTCTTTATGTCCTCAACCTCCTGAAGGGCCTTACGGGCCTCGGCCTTGGCGGACTTGGCACTTTCGAGAGCCGAGGCAAGCTCGGACTCTCGAGTCTTGGAGTCACGCTCCAAACTCTCATGTTTTTCCATGAGAACCTGGAGCTCTTGCCGAACTTCCGCCACCCGTGCCTCTTGCTTTTCTCGCTCAGCCCGTTCCGCGGCCGCACTACGTTCGGCCGCGGACACAGCATCCCTCAGGGCTGCCACCTCGTTAGTGGCCCCTGCAATACACATATTATCCTTGTTAATTTTATTTGCAACCAAAATCCTTTTCTGTAAGGTACTTATTCAAAGAGGTGTTACTCACCTTCTTTTTCCTCGAGCTGCTTCTTTGCATGGCCGAGCTCTTTCTCGGACCGCTCGAGATCCTTCTTCAGCGCGTCAACCTCCGCCGTTAGTGCGGCAGAGGTCAGCAGCGCAGCCTGCAAACCCATATTGACATATTTTAGGCAACCCTGCATATATCTTGTTAAAGATCCTTAGTCCGGCTTTTCTTTCCGAACACCGAACTAAGCATCAGGGGCTACTGTCTATGCGGTATTACATTACATAATTTTAACTTCTTACCTGAAATCCTGTTAAAAGGCTGCTGCAGGCTTCGGTCAGCCCGCTCTTAGCGAGCTGAACCTTCTCAATCACCGCACTCATGATAGTGCGGTGTTCTTCCTCGATGGAAGCGCCTTTAAGCGCCTCCAGCAGGTTATCCGGCGCCTCCGGTTGGACGGAGGCCGCCGGCGTCACGGTCCTGCCCTTCTTTCGAAGGGGCCGCTTGCCGGACTCTGGAACCACTGCGGGTTCCGATGTAGAGTCCGGCACGAAGTCCGGGAGGCTGCCTGACAGCACCTCCGGAGCCTCCTCCTGATGGGTCCCTCTCTGGGATCCCACCTCGACGTCCTCGTCGGCGCGTGGGGTGGAGGCAGTCGGCATAGAATTCACATCCAACGAGGCCAATGACCCGCTCGATGAGTCGGGGAGATCATCATTGGCCGGACTATGGGCAGAATGCGGCGTTAGAAGGATACTACGCGACATAAAAGAAATTACACATCAAGGATCCGGATACTTACGATCTTGCCGGATGCCTGGACCTTGGAGGCCACTCATCCTCACCAACGCTGATGTTGGTGAAACTGTTCGGGGGGATAGTTCTCCCCCTCTTGGACCCTTCGGCCTCCCCGATGGGGGAAGCCTTCCTTTTCTTCTCTCCCTCCTTCGGGAGAGAGTACTCCTCCTCCTCGGGGGAGGAGTCCTCGCCGTCATCAGACGCCTGATTGTGGGAACTCTTTCGAGTCCCCGCGGCCACCTTCTTGGCCTTCTTCTCCGGCACCACGTGCGGTGCCGGAACCAGCAGCCCTGTTAAGCGGGCGTCCACTGGGTCTTCTGGCATGGGAGCCGGGCTGATGAGCAGCTTGGCCTTCTCCATCCATTCCTATCAAAGGAAGAGGCAGAATGAAACCTCACTAGAGTCAATCTAATTATCACAAGTGTCCCGTAATGGGGTTGAATCACTTACCTCGTCAGTTGGATACTGCGAGCTGAATCCGCGGTCTTCGGTTGCGGATGCGGGGGCTTCGGCGCCCTTGAATAGCACCCTCCAGGCGCCTTCGTATGTTGTATCGAAGAGCCCGCTTAGCGCCTGGTGCTGTTCCGGATTAAACTCCCACAAATTAAATGCCCGTTCTTGGCATGGGAGGATCCGCCGGATGAGCATGACTTGGACCACGTCGACGAGCCTGAGCCTATTGCTCACCATCTTCTTGATACACGCTCGGAGTCCCGTCACCTCCACCGGATTCCCCCACTGCAAGCCCTTCTCTTTCCAGGAGGTGAGCTGCGTGGGGATGCCAGATCTAAACTCGGGGGCCGCCGCCCACGTGGATTTGCGCGGCTCGGTGATGTAAAACCACCCCGATTGCCACCCCTTGATGGAGTCCACGAAGGTCCCTTCCAGCCAAGGGACGTTGGGCAATTTGCCCAACATGGCACCTCCGCATTCCGCTTGCGTACCCTTCACAACCTTCAGCTTGACGTTGAAGGTCTTGAGCCACAGGCCGAAGTGGGGCCGGATGCAAAGGAAGGCCTCGCACATGACGATAAACGCCGAGATGTTGAGGATAAAGTTCGGCGCCAGATCGTGGAAATCCAGGCCGTAGTAAAACATGAGCCCCCGGACAAATGGATGGAGCGGAAAGCCCAGTCCGCGGAGGAAGTGGGGGAGGAAAACGACCCTCTCATGAGGCCCGGGGGTAGGGATGAGCTGCCCCTCGTCGGGCAGCCGATGCGCGATATCGCCGGAAAGGTATCCGGCGCTGCGCAGCTTGGTGATGTCCTCCTCCTTGATGGTGGAGGCTAACCATTTACCTCCCGCTCCGGACATATTCGGAGAAGGTCGAGGCGAGATGCGCGAGCTCGGGCGTTGGAGCTTGAGTTCGCGGGGATGGATAAGCAAAGGAGGAAGAAGGCGTAGGTGAGAAGGTGAATCCTTATCCCTTATATATAGGCGGACAAAACTATGTGTCCCCCACCAGCCTGGTAAAACTCGCTTATCTCCCAAGCGCCACCATCAATGGCGCGGTTGGGTTACCCACGCACGTATTGATGAGAATCCCGGAATAAGGGGAACACGATCTCTGCTTCAACAAGACGTGCCAAGGAAACCGCTTCGCTAAACATGCTGAGGTGGTATAGCAATTCAAACAAAGGCCTTGTGGCGGTGTGATGTCATGCCGCATAATACGTCAGCAGATTGAACTAAGTGTACATTTTATTCTCTCTACGGTGGAATGTGGAATTTATTTTGCAGAGCCGGACACTATCCTGGTGTTCACGATCTTCTCTGGATTATTCAAGAGAGGAACCCGCCTTGCAATGCCGAACATTATGCACGCCGGACTTATCATCATTGAAGACTGGTTCAGGGGCTACTGAGGGAGTCCTGGACTAGGGGGTGTCCGGACAGCCGGACTATCATTATCCGCCGGACTCCAAGACTACGAAGATACAAGATTGAAGACTCCGGCTCGTGTCCGGATGGTACTTTCCTTAGCGTGGAAGGCAAGCTTGGCGATACGGATACGTAGATCTCCTACCATTGTAACCGACTCTGTGTAACCCTAGCCCTCTCCGGTGTCTATATAAACCGGAGGGCTTTAGTCCGTAGGACAACATACATTACAACAATCATACCATAGGCTAGCTTCTAGGGTTTAGCCTCCTTGATCTCGTCGTAGATCTACTCTTGTACTACCCATATCATCAATATTAATCAAGCAGGACGTAGGGTTTTACCTCCATCGAGAGGGCCCGAACCTGGGTAAAACATTGTGTCCCTTGTCTCCTATTACCATCCGCCTAGACGCACAGTTCGGGACCCCCTACCCGAGATCCGCCAGTTTTGACACCGACAATAGCGATGACGAGGAAGAGACCCGGCCGCCGAACCATAGAGGACAGAAGGGTTTCCCCCCACAAGTGCGGACGGTAAACATGATATACGCAACCCACATACCCAAGAGGGAGTGGAAGCATGCACTTAGGGACGTATATGCGATGGAGCCAATCGCCCCAAAGTTCAATCCATGGTCCTCTTGCCCGATCACCTTTGATCGAAGGGACCACCCCACCAGTATCCACCATGGAGGATTCGCCGCATTGGTTTTAGACCCAATCGTCGGTGGATTTCACCTCACCAGAGTCTTGATGGATGGCGGCAGCAGCCTGTACCTGCTTTATCAGGATACAGTGCGCAAGATGCGCATAAACCCCTCAAGGATTAAACCTACAAAGACGACCTTCAAAGGTGTAATACCAGGTGTAGAGGCCAATTGTACAGGCTCAGTCACACTGGAAGTGGTCTTCGAATCCCCGGATAACTTCCGAAGTGAGGAGTTAATCTTCGACATAGTTCCGTTCCGCAGTGGCTATCACGCTCTGCTCGGACGGACCGCGTTTGCAAAGTTCAACGCGGTGCCGCATTACGCATACCTCAAGCTCAAGATGCCAGGCCCTCGAGGAGTCATCACGGTCAACGGAAACACTGAACGCTCCCTCCGAACGGAGGAACACACAGCGGCTCTCGCGGCAGAAGTACAGAGCAGCCTTTTAAGGCAACTTTCGAGTCTGGCCGTCAAGCGACTGGACACGGCCAAGTGCGCCCGGAGTAACATACAACAAGACCACCTGACACGTTCCGAGCACGCGTAGCAATGCGGCCCCAACCCCAGCCCTTGCATAATTGCAAGACCAGTCATTTGCGTACATCATTACGCTCTGGAAATACCATGGGCATAGGGGGAGGGGCACGACCATGACAGGCCCAGAGTGTGGCTTAACCACACCAGGGGCTCCCAAATATGTCGGTCTTTTTATTTTTCTTTTTTCTTACCCAGAGGACTCCATTCACCAGAGGCCTTGTCCGGCAGTAGACCTGCCAAACTCACGATGCAACAGCCAGGGAAGGAGAAAGGCTACAGCGAACACTCAGGTGGTATCAATTACGAGAATTAAATCTGTTTAATACACCATTCCGCAGCCTACCCCTGGAGGGGGACATGTTTAAATAAGTCCAAACCCTTGCTTACCGCACTATTTGTATCGCTCTGCATTCATGGCAGTATTTCTGAATAAACAATGCATTGCTTTCTGCTTATAATCGCACTTCTTTCTTATATATGTTCGTTTATGACATGTTGCATCCGTACACTTTGGTACGGATGAATACACCAGGGGCTTAAGTTCCCCGCATTATGGTGTGATAAGTCCGAACACTTTCACAAGTGCGGCACCCCGAACTTATAGCATTATATGCATCGGCTCCGAATCATGTCTTGGGTCAATAGTTGGGTTTGCCCGGCTCCCATGTTTTGGTACCTTACGTTCCGTTTTATCGGCTAAGGTAGCACTGGGAGAACCACTGCGATTGCGCCCCGGTTGAGCTAGGCGAGCGCCTCGATGGAGAAAGCTAAAACTGACCGTCATGATAAGGCGAGAGCTGGTCGCTGTTCGAGAGGTTTTTTTCGCGTCCCTAAAGACTTATGCCGCTTAGAGCGAGGAACCGGCTTTGTCCGGCCCAGGCGTGGATAGCGCCTCGAACTCGATCTTCCGAACAGGGGCTTCGCCGAAATTTAAAATTATAGAATTCTATGGCTATGTGAGAGTGTTCAAGCATTATAAGTCCGGTTGCCTCGTTCGTTGTGTTGAGCGCCTCCCTAGATGGACATAAATATGGGAACAAGAGTGCTCAAGTTTATCCCGAACACCCCAGCACTAGTGGCATGGGGGCTGAAGCCGACGACTTGCCATCTCTCAGATTTGATAAACGGCCGCACAGAAGGTAATATTTTAAATTAAAACGCGTTGCTTAGCGCATATGAACAAGGTTTTCAGCGCACAGGATAACACAAGGCGAGTCTACTCAAATATTACATCTTTGGAGCACTCATCCGCCATCATGCGGGCACACTTCAGGACACTCTTATAATACATTTCGGACGTACGATACTCCTTGCCCGCCGACGGCGCGTCCGTCAGTAGCTTCTCAGCGTCCATCCTGCCCCAGTGCACCTTTGCATGGGCAAGGGCCCGACGGGCACCTTCAATGCAGGCGGAATGCTTGACGACCTCCACCCAGGGACACGCGTCCACCAGCCACCGTACCAGGCCGAAGTAGCTCCCAGGCATGGCCTCCTTGGGCCACAGCCAAACTATGAGGCCCTTCATGGCCTGTTCGGCTACCTTGTGGAGCTCGACCAGCTGGTTCAGCTGGTCGCTAAGGGGCACCGGATGTCCGGCCTCAGCATACTGAGACCAGAAGACCTTCTCCGTCGAGCTCCCCTCCTCGGCCCGGTAGAATGCGGCAGCATCGGACACGCTGCGAGGCAGATCTACAAATGCTCCTGGAGAGCTCCGAATTTGGGTAAGTAACAGGTAGTTCACATTCACATGCTCGCTTTGCATGAAAAATGCCTTACCCGCCGCTATTTTCTTCAAATCCTTGACCTCCTGGAGGGCCTTGTGGGCTTCGGCCTTAGCGGCTTTGGCGCTCTCAAGAGCCGATGCAAGCTCGGACTCTCGAGTCCTTGAGTCGCGCTCCAAATCCTCATGTTTTTCCATGAGAGCCTGGAGCTCTTGCTGCACCTCCGCCACCCGCGCCTCCTGCTTCTCCCGCTCGGCTCGCTCTGCGGCCGCATTGCGTTCGGCCGCAGACACCGCCTCCTTCAAGGTCACCACCTCGTTCGTGGCGCCTGCAGTACCCATGTTATCCTTCTTATTTCTCTTGCAACCAAAATCCTTTTCTGTAAGGTACAAATTTAATACGGTGTTACTCACCTTCTTTGTCCTCGAGTTGCTCCTTGGCACGGCCAAGCTCACTCTCGGACCGCTCGAGGTTCTGCTTTAAAGCATCGAACTCCGCAGTCAGTGCGGCAGAGGTCAGCAGCGCAGCCTGCAATCCCATATTGACATATTTTTTAGACCTCCTGCGTATATCTTTTTTAGATCCTCAGTCCGATTTTTCTTTCCGAACACCAAACCGAGCATTAGGGGCTACTATCTATGTGGCATCATATTACATATTTTAAAACTTATTACCTCAAAGCCTGTTAGAAGGCTGCTGCAGGCTTCGGTTAGCCCGCTCTTGGCGAGCTGCACCTTCTGAATCACCGCACTCATGATAGTGCGGTGTTCTTCCTCGATGGAAGCGTCGTTGAGCGCCTCCAACAAGTTATCCGGCGCCTCCATTGGACGGAAGCCGCCGGTGTCACAGTCTTGCCCTTCTTGCGAAGGGGCCACCTGCCAGACTCTAGAACCACTGCAGGTTCCGGCACGGAGTCCGGTACGAAGTCCGGGAGGTTGCCCTGTGGCGCCTCCGGAACCTCCCCCTCCTGGTGGGTCCCCTCCTGGGATCCCACCTCGGCGTCATCAGCATCACGAGGGGTGGAGGCGGTCGGAAGGGAATCCATATCCGACGTAGCCAAGGACCCGCTCGACGAAGCGGTAAGATCATCCTTGGCCGGACTACAGGTTGTATGCGGCATTAGAAGGACACCACGTGGCAAAAAGAGAAATTATAAATCATCCAGGAATTCGGACACTTACGATCTTGCCAGGGGCTTGGCCCTTGAGGGCCACTCCTCGTCGCCGTCGTCGGCGTTGGCAGAGCAGTCCGGAGGAAGGGTCCGTCCTTTCTTGGACCCTTCGGCCGCCCCCGTTGGGGAGGCCTTCCTCTTCTTCTATCCCCCCGCTGGGGGAGAGTCCTCTTTCTCCTCCTCCTCGGGGGAGGAGTCCGCCTCGGAGTCATCGGACGATGAGTCCGATACCACTTGGCGCCGGGAACTCCTTTGGGTCCCTGTGTCCTTCTTCTCCGGCACCACGTAAAGTGCCGGGACCAGTAGCCCCGTCAAACGGGTGTCCACTGAGTCTTCGGGAAGGGGAGCCGGACAGTTAACCTGTCCGGACGTCTTCTGCCAGTCCTGTTAAAGGCATTGGGAGTTTTAGATCCCACATAGAGTCAAACTATGAAAGAAATAAGTGTCCCGTAAAGGATGACATAGCTTACCTTGCCGGCCGGGCGCTGCGTGCTGAATCCGTGATCTTCAGTTGCGGATGCGGGGACTTCTCCGCCCTTGTACAGCACCCTCCAGGCAGCTTCATACGTCGTATCGAAGAGCCCGCTCAGGGTCCGGTGCTGTGTCGGATCAAACTCCCACAGATTGAAGGCCCGTTGCTGGCAGGGGAGAATCCGGCGGACGAGCATGACCTGGATCATGTTGACAAGCTTAAGCTTCTTGTTCACCGAGGTCTGGAGACAGGACTGGAGTCCGGTCAGCTCCTCCGAACTACCCCATAGCAAGCCCTTCTCTTTCCAGGAGGTGAGCTGCATGGGGGTACCAGATCTGAACTCGGAGGCCGCTGCCCATTTAGGGTCACGCGGCTTGGTGATGTAGAACCACCCCGATTGCCACCCTTTGACGGACTCCACGAAGGCGCCCTCGAGCCAGGTGACGTTGGGCATTTTGCCAACCATGGCGCCTCCGCACTCTGCTTGGACGCCCTTCACCACCTTCGGCTTGACATTGAAGGTCTTTAGCCACAAGCCGAAGTGAGTCTAGATGCAGAGGAAGGCCTCGCACACGACGATAAACGCCGAGATGTTGACGATGAAGTTTGGCGCTAGATCGTGGAAATCCAGGCCGTAGTAGTACATGAGCCCCCGGACGAAGGGATGAAGTGGGAAGCCCAGTCCGCGGAGGAAGTGGGGAAGAAATACGACCCTCTCATGGGGCCTAGGGGTGGGGATGAGCTGCCCCTCGTCGGGCAGCCGGCGCGCGATGTCGCTGGATAGGTATCCGGCGCCGCGCAGCTTCTCGATGTGCCCCTCCGTAACGGAGGAGGCAATCCACTTTCCTCCCGCTCCGGATATGGCTGGAGAAGATTGAGGCAAGATGTGCGGCCTTGGGCGCTAGAGCTCGAGTGCGCGGAGATGGATAAGCAAAGGAGGAAGAAGGCGTAGGTAAAAGAGGCGGATCTTTAGCCCCTTATATATGGGCGGACGAAGACTATGCGTCCCCACCGGCCTGGTAAAACTCGCTTATCTCCCAAGCGCCGCAATCAATGGGGCGGTTGGGTTACCCACGTCCGTATTGATGGGAATCCCGGAATAAGGGGAACACGATGTCTGCTTCGACAAGACGTGCCAAGGAAACCCCTTCGCTAAACGCACTGAGGTGGTATAATAAAAATGATTCAAGTAAAGGCTTGGTAGTGGTGTGACATCACGCCACAAAATACGTCAGCAGATCGAACTTGTGTACATATTATTCTCTCTACGGTGGTATGTGGAATTTATTTTGCAGAGTCTGACACTATCCTGGTGTTCGCAATCTTCTATGAATTATTCGGAAGGGGAACCCACCTTGCAATGCCGAAGACAATATGCGCACCGGACTCGTCGTCATTGAAGCCTGGTTCAGGGGCTACTGAGGGAGTCCTGGACTAGGGGGTGTCCGGATGGCCGGACTATCATCATCGGCCAGACTCCAAGACTATGAAGATACAAGATTGAAGACTTCGTCCCGTGTCCGGATGGGACTTTCCTTGGCGCGGAAGGAAAGCTTGGCGATACGGATATGTAGATCTCCTACCATTGTAACCGACTCTGTGTAACCCTATCCCTCTCCGGTATCTATATAAACCGGAGGGTTTTAGTCCGTAGGACGAACAACCATTACAACAATCATACCATAGGCTAGCTTCTAGGGTTTAGCCTCCTTGATCTCGTGGTAGATCCACTCTTGTACTACCCATATCATCAATATTAATCAAGCAGGAGTAGGGTTTTACCTCCATCGAGAGGGCCCGAACCTGGGTAAAAACATCGTGTCACTTGTCTCCTGTTGCCATCCGCCTAGACGCACAGTTCGGGACCCCCTACCAGAGATCCGCCGGTTTTGACACCGACAGGCGCCACCCCCTAGGGTGTGCCCTCCACCCTTTCCGCCGCCTCGTAGGTCTTATGGCTTGGACTCCAAGTCCTCTGGGTGTCTTTGTTGGAAATATGCCCTAGAGGCAATAATAAAAGATTATTATTATATTTCCTTGTCCATGATAATTGTCTTTATTCATGCTATAAATGCATTATCCGGAAATCGTAATACACGTGTGAATACCTAGACCATAACATGTCCCTAGTGAGCCTCTAGTTGACTAGCTTGTTGATCAACATATAGTCATGGTTTCCTGGCTATGGACATTAGATGTCGTTGATAACGGGATCACATCATTAGGAGAATGATGTGATGGACAAGACCCAATCCTAAGCATAGCACAAGATCGTGTAGTTCATTTTCTAGAGCTTTTTCAATGTCAAGTATCCTTTCCTTAGACCATGAGATCGTGTAACTCCCAGATACCGTAGGAGTGCTTTGGGTGTACCAAACGTCACAACGTAACTGGGTGACTATAAAGGTGCACTACAGGTATCTCCGGAAGTGTCTGTTGGGTTGACACGGATCGAGACTGGGATTTGTCACTCCGTATGACGGAGAGGTATCTCTAGGCCCACTCGGTAATGCATCATCATAATGAGCTCAAAGTGACCAAGTGTTTGGTCACGGGATCATCCATTACGGTACGAGTAAAGTGACTTGCCGGTAACGAGACTGAACGAGGTATTGGGATACCGACGATCGAGTATCGGGCAAGTAACGTACCGATTGACAAAGGGAATTGAATACGGGGTTGTTTAAATCCTCGACATCGTGGTTCATCCGATGATATCATCGAGGAGCATGTGGGAGCCAACATGGGTATCCAGATCCCGCTGTTGGTTATTGCCCGAGAGCCATCTCGGTCATGTCTACGTGTCTCCCGAACCCGTAGGGTCTACACACTTAAGGTTCGGTGATGCTAGGGTTGTATGAATATGAGTATGCAGCAAACCGAATGTTGTTCGGAGTCCTGGATGAGATCCCGGACGTCACGAGGAGTTTCGGAATGGTCCGGAGGTAAAGAATTATATATAGGAAGTGATGTTTCGGCCATCGGGAAAGTTTCGGGGTCACTCGGTATTGTACCGGGACCACCGGAAGGGTCCCGGGGGTCCACAAGGTGGGGCCACCTATCCCGGAGGGCCCCGTGGGCTGAGGTGGGAGGGGAACCAGCCCCTAGTGGGCTGGTGCCCCCCCCCCTTGGGCCTCCCCTGCGCCTAGGGTTG
Source organism: Triticum timopheevii (assembly GCA_963921465.1). Taxonomy (NCBI): domain Eukaryota; kingdom Viridiplantae; phylum Streptophyta; class Magnoliopsida; order Poales; family Poaceae; genus Triticum; species Triticum timopheevii. The sequence goes on along the minus strand of OY997268.1, from coordinate 617,205,384 downwards.
AAAACCCAAGGGGGGGAGGCGCACCACTTGCCTTGGGGGGGTACTCCAACCCCCCTGGCCGCCGCCCCCCTTGGGAGATTGCATCTCCCAGGGCCGGTGCCCCCCCTGGTGGCCTATATAAAGGAGGGCAAGGGGGAGGGCGGCCGCACCCTGTATCTTGGCGCCTCCCTCCCCCTACTACACCTCTTCCTCCTCCCACAGTTGCTTGGCGAAGCCCTGCCGGAGTTCTGCTGCATCCACCACCACGCCGTCGTGCTGCTGGATCATCATCAACCTCTCCTTCCCCCTTGCTGGATCAAGATGGAGGAGACGTCACGCTGACCGTACATGTGTTGAACGTGGAGGTGCCGTCCGTTCGGTGCTAGGATCTCCGGTGATAGGATCACGACGAGAACGACTACTTCAACCCCGTTCTTTTGAACGCTTCCGCACGCGATCTACAAAGTGGTATGTAGATGCATCTCTCCTTTACTCGTTGCTTAGATGAACTCATAGATGGATCTTGGTGAGACCGTAGGAAAATTTTTAATTTTCTGCAACGTTCCCCAACAGTCTTTTGGTCCAAGAAAAATTGTCGTAAAGTTTTATTCTATTTGGACTTCGTCTAATATTCCTTTTCTACGAAACTCAAAAACAAGGGGAAAACAGAAACTAGGACTGGACTCTAGGTTGATAAGTTAGTCCCAAAAATAATATAAAATAGCATAATTATTCATATAAAACATCCAAAATAGATAATATAATAGCATGGAACAATCAAAAATTATAGATACGTTGGAGACCTATCAACAGAGAGTCTCGTATTTTATCACTTTCATATACTAGTGGGAATTTTTATTGTAAAACTTGGCTTGTATATTCCAATGATGAGCTTCCTCAAAGTGCCCTAGGTTTTGTGAGCAAGCGAGTTGGATGCACACCCACTTAGTTTAGCTTTCATACACCTATATCTGTCGTGCATCCGTTGCATGGCAATCCCTACTCACTCACATTGATATCTATTGATGGGCATCTCCATAGCCCTTTGATACGCCTAGTTGATGTGAGACCATCTTCTTCTTTTTGTCTTCTCCACAACCACCATATTATATTCCACCTATAGTGCTATATCCATGACTCACGTTCATGTATTGCGTTAAAGTTAAAAAAGTTTGAGAACATCAAAAGTATAAAACAATTGCTTGGCTTGTCATCGGGGTTGTGCATGATTTAATACTTTGTGTGATGAAGATGGCGCATAGCTGGACTATATGATTTAGTAGGGATAACTTTCTTTGGCCATGTTATTTTGAGAAGACACGATTGCTTTGTTAGTATGCTTGAAGTATTATCGTTTTTATGTCAATATTAAACTTTTGTTTTGAATCTTATGGATCTGAATATTCATGCCACAATAAAGAAAATTACAAGGATAAATATGTTAGGTAGCATTCCACATCAAAAATTCTATTTTTATCAATTACCTAATCGAGGACGAGCAGGAATTAAGCTCGGGAATGCTTGATACGTCTCCAACGTATCTATAATTTTCTATTGTTCCACGTTATTATATTATTTGTTTTGGATGTTTTATATGCATTAATATGCCATTTTATATTAGTTTTGGGACTAACCTATTAACCTAGAGCCCTGTGCCAATTTCTGTCTTTTCCTTGTTTTTGAGTTTTACAGAAAAGGAATATCAAACAGAGTCCAAACGGAATAAAACTTTTGCGATGATTTTTCTTGGACCAGAAGACACCTACGAGACTTGGAGATGAAATCAGAAGACCTGTGAGGCGACGACAGGCCGTAGGGACGCGCTCCCTGGGCTTGTGCCCCCCGGAAGTCTCCTAACCTTAATCATTGGCCACAAAAATACTTTTCTGCTGCCGCAAGCCTCTGTTCCCATGAGATCCCATCTTGGGGCCTTTTCCGGCGATCTGCCAGAGGGGGATTCGATCACGAAGGGCATTTACATCAACTCTATTGCCCCTCCGATGATGCATGAGTAGTTTACCATATACCTACGGGTCCATAGCTAGTAGCTAGATGGTTTCTTCTCTCTCTTTGATCTTCAATACGAAGTTCTCCTCAATGTTCTTGGAGTTCAATCCGATGTAATATTCCTTTGCGGTTTGTTTGTCGACATCCGATGAATTATGGATTTATGATCAGATTATCTATGAATATTATTTGAATCTTCTCTGAATTCTTATATGCATGATTTGATATTTTCGTATTTCTCTTCAAATTATCGGTTTGGTTTGGCCAACTAGATTGGTTTTTCTTGCAATGGGAGAGGTGCTTAGTTTTGGGTTCGATCTTGCGTGATCTCACCCAGTGACAAAGTAGGGGTAGAGGCACACATATTGTATTGTTGCCATCAAGGATAAAAAGATGGAGTTTTCATCACATTGCTTGAGTTTATCCCTCTACATCATGTCATCTTACTTAATGTGTTACTCTGTTCTCTTGAACTTAATACTCTAGATGCAGGCAGGAATCGGTCGATGTGCGGAGTAATAATAATAGATGCAGGCACGAGTCGGTCTACTTGACACAGACGTGATGCCTATATTCATAATCATTTCCCTGGATATCATCATAACTTTGCTCTTTTCTATCAATTGCTGGACAGTAATTTGTTCACCCACCATATTATTTGCTTTCAAGAGAGAAGCCTCTAGTGAAACATATGGCCCCCAGGTCTATTTTTCATCATATTCTTCAGATCTGTAAACCAAAAACCCAAAAATACCTTGCTACAATTTATTTGTTTTTATTTTGTTTGACGTTTTAGTAATCTTTTATATCTATCTCTATCAGATCTCACCATTGCAATTGACGGTAAAGGGATTGACAACCCTTTATCGCGTTGAGCGGAAATGTTTGATTGTTTGTGCATGTGCATAGATTGGAGACTTGCTTGTACCTCCTACTGGATTGATATGTTGGTTCTCTAACTGAGGGAAATACTTATCTCTACTTTGCTGCATCACCCTTTCCTCTTCAAGGGAAAAACCAACGCAAGCTTAAGAAGTAGCAGCTGTGTAATGTTTTAAATACCCAATGCACGATTTTCATGTGGCACCTGCCTCAAAAACCGGACAATCCCACACGGAGACACACAACGTGTAGCGTGTCGGACCACCACCCACCCCACCACCACCACCACTTCGAGGCATGTCAAACTTTTTCTGCAGTGAACATGTGACCATAGGAGTGCCATGTTAAATTTCTAACGAATTCAGAGACATTAGGATGTTTTAATACATTAATTGATTTCCTAGGGACTTAATGTGCAAAATTGAATTTGAACCACAGGTACATTCGGTAGTGCACCAAAAAGGATTGGAAAATCATATGTGTATTCTTGGATGCATGTTTAGTTCCCATACAAGAAATATGAAACATCTTGGCATTATGGCTTGGCCGTAAACATGAAGCTTGTGGCACCCTCGTATGTTTTCTGGTCTCTCCCCGGAGCTTCTAGGGTCTCTCGTGTTCCAGAAAAAATCACCGTAAAATTTCATCATGTTTGGATTTTGTTTGGTATACTTTGTCTACGAAACAAAAAACATGCAAATAATGGGAATCGGCACTAGGCATTAAGTTAATAGGTTAGTCCATAAAAATAATATGAAACGACATATAAAGCAGAGTAAAGTGATAATATAATAGCATGAAACAATTAAAAAAATTATAGATATGTTGAAGACGTATCAGTGTGTCTCCAGCGGATCTCATGGGATTCGATCTGTGTATGTCTATGGTGGATCCCCATGGATTTGTTTTTCATTCATCTGTGTTCATGTGTCTACAAGTCGTATCCTTCCGATCTATAATTTTGCTCATGGGCGGCGATCGCTATTTCGGTGCGTTGTTCTTTGGTTCAATAAACATATGTACAATGCAAGGTGCTAAGGGGAGGTGTTTGGTAAAATAAATCGAGTTTTTTTTCAAGTACAAATCCTTATCTCTTTAGGAGGGGTGATTAACTAAGCTTCTACCATCTAAAAAAAGCACCGATGCTTATGAGAAACCGGTTTATTTTTCTAATCACATTCCCTGAGCAATTTGAATTTTACAATGCTTTTTTTTCATTGTACAAGGCTTTAGCACAATAACTTCCGGAGTATTTACTAGATAAATGTTTTCCCGGCTCCGGTGAGGCCGGTGATGAAAGTGTAGCGCTTTGGATTCGCACGAGTGCTTGTAGTCATTCCTAGGAGGTTTACGTACATGGATATAATTTTTGTCACTTCTCGTGTTTATTACTGCTATGATGTTCGATGAATTGATGATGTATGCTGGTAAAAAAATAGATTATGTTTTTCTGAAGGAAAAAAGACATACTTGTACGAGCAAATTTAGTTGTATGGGGTTGGCATATATTGAGAAGAAGAGAACTTTTGTGGCGAAAAACTATAGAATTTGGGAATTGGGTGTTTTCTCTTAACTCACATAGATGGAGGGGCCTCTTCAATCCTTTTCTCTCTTTAATATATGATACACATGCTTGGGTTTATTCGAGGAACAAAAGTCGGCAAAGAAAATGTTCACTTGCCACCCCCTCCCAGGTAAAGTTTGCCAGATACTATTACCATTTTTTTAGCACAACTTCCTTCCAATCTGACTCCAATATTTTGCCTGTCTTCTAAAAAAAGAGAGGCAACATGGATACAATATGTTCACTGTAGGGCAGTGAGGTCAGACTCACAATAATAGTGAGGCCAAGTGTCTCTTGACCCACACGCACCTGGATCCTGTACCGTCACACATCACAGGCAGTTGACGGTGACGGCGCTGGATCTCGTCGCACGTCGCAGGCACGGGATGGCGGCGACGACCATACTGCCTCTCTTTTTCGAGGAGAGGTTTGGCCTCCCATCTATATTTCGCTGTTGGCTAGGCGACCTCCACGCAAATGGCTCGTCAGCGACACAACACCCGGAGGCCATAGCAGTGGCCGAGATGGTGAAGGGGCATCAATCTCAGTGCACACTTGCACGTTTGGGAAACGAACCGTTCTGTTGGGTGACTGAAAACAACACTTCCGTGCAGCCAATGGGACGTTCTTCAAAATCGTCAACTCAACTCTAGTAGATTCTACTCCCTCCAGTCTTATAATATAAAAACGTTTTTGACACTAATGTAGTGTCAAAAACACTCTTATATTATGGGATGGAGGGGTATATCCTAATTTCATAAAAACAGAACTTCCTATAAGTCCCGATCTTTTTCTATTCCCATTTACAAAATAAATTGGAAATGTGTTGAGCAAATAAATTTTATAAGAACAATAATACGTGGGGTCCCAACTATCTCTACTATTAGTGTTCGGGCTATCGAATGTTGCTGTTGAAGGGTGGCTACGTCTCTCAACCAGTTCACGAGCATAACTTGACTTCTATCTATCGATGGAAAATTTATATATGATTTTATATTTGCACTGACGACTAAAAGAACAACGGAAAACCAAAATGCAGTGGAAAATTTCCGGATGCTACTATGGTTATGAGACTCCACAGATGTATGAAGAAATTGTGGGAATTATGCAAATTTGTGAACGAACAACAACTGTGAAACGAATGATGAATCAACATAGTTGTACTACTCTCTCGGATACAAATACGTGTTGTGGGTACCTAGGTGTGTTATCTTTCTTCCCGAGAAAGAAAGAAAGGCTCCCAGCTGTTAGGATTTCCATGCCTCCTGCTGGCGCCGCTGTCTACCAGCCTTGTCTCCTATGATCTTAGACTAGCCACAATGGTGAGTAACATACACTAGTAACATACACATATTCCTAGACTATAAGGGTGTTTGGATCACTAGAGACTAGAGACTAGAGACTAGTAGTAGTCACCTTTAGTCAGTAAACCTCCAAACATCCCTGACTAGTGGGTGACTAAAACTAGTTTAGTCCCTAGTCACCCCACCCCCAACTTTTACTGACTAGAGACTAGTAGTAGTCACCTTTAGTCAGTAAACCTCCAAACACCCCTGACTTTTACTGACTAAAGTCCCCCTCTCTCTCCTCTGATTGGTGTTGCACAAGGGACATTTAATACTGAGACATTTAATGCTGACTAGTAGTAGTCACCTTCCAAACAGGGCCTGACTAAAAACTTCTAGTCTGACTACTACTAGTCACATGACTAGAGAGTATCCAAACACCCTCTATGTTACTATCTTCATAGTGGATAGTAACATAAGTGTGGTAACATGTAAAGCTTCATTTATTAGGTTATAGACTCATATTGCATTGGGACATGTGATGTTACAGTAACTAGCTAAGTTACTATAACTATTTCTCTCCTCATTAACTCACTACCACGTAAGTAAATTTGCTGAGTTGGACTCGATGTTACTGCCGAAGTTACTCCCACTGTGGCTAGTCTTAGGGCCATAGAGGGCGCGCTGTATGTAAGTTCTTGCCGGCAAGAGGGTTCATACTTCGTGTTAGGTGTCCTTTTAATCCGTTAGGGTTTGTGTCTTGCTCAGAATGGCGAGGCAGTGGCGACTCCCTAATGATAGAATAAGGTTTTCCCCGGTTAGGACCTATCCCAGTGATGCGTCTAACTTCATTGAAAGGCGTGTGTAGGTGTGTCTTCAGCGGATCTCACGGGATGCGATCGGTATTTGTCTTCGATGGATCCCCGTGGCTTCGTTTTTTGTTCATCTGCGTTCATGCGTCTACAAGTTGTATCCTTCGGATCTACGATTCTGTTCACCGGCAGCGATTGCTATTTGCGTGTGCTAGTCCTTTGGGACCACAAACTTTTGTACAATTCAAGGTGCTAACGGGAGGTGCTTGGTAAAATAAACCGAATTTTTTTCAAGTACCAGTCCTTATATCTTTAGGAGGGGTGACCAACTAAGCTTCTACCATCTACAAATAAGCACCGATGCTTATGAAAAATTGTTTTATTTTTCTAATCAATCCCCTGAGCACAATGAATTTTACAATGATTTTTTTTCATTGTATAAGGCTTTAGCACAATGACTTCCCGAATATCTACTACAAATATGTTTTCCCGGCTGTGGTGAGGCCGGCGATGAAGGTGTAGCACCTTGGACTCGCACGAGTTCTTGTAGTCATTGCCAGGAGGTTTACACATGGATCTAATTTTTTTTCACTTCTCGTGTTTATTGTACTATTATTATGTTCGATGCATAGATGAAGTTTTTATGAAAAAAGATATACTTGTACCAGCAAATTTAATTGCATAGAGTTTGCATATATTGAGAAGAAGAGAACTTTTGTGGCAAAAACCAACGGAATTTGTCATCCTCATGGTGGAGTAGGGTGTGTTCTTTTAACTCACATAGATGGAAGGGCATCTTCACTCCTTTTCTCTCTTTAATATATGATACACATGCTTGTGAATATTTGAGTTAAAAAACTGACAAAGAAATTATTCACATGCCACCTCCTCCCAGCTGACGTTCACCAGATAACATTACCATTTATTAGTGCAACTTCCTTGCAATCTGGCTCCAATGTTTTCTCTCTCTTAAAAAAAGAGAAGCAACCGTCATACAATATGTTCATTGTAGGGTAGTGAGGTGCGTCTCGGAATAACGGTGAGGCCAAGCGTCTCTTGACCCACACGCACTTGGATCTTGTCGCACGTCACATGCACGGGATGGCGGCGACAACCCAACTGCCTCTCTTTTTCGAGGAGAGGTTTGGCCTCCCATCTTTATTTCGTCGTTGGCTGAACTGCCTCCACCCAAATGTCCCGTCGGCGACACAATGCCGGAGGCCTTGGCAGTGACCGAGATGGCGAAGGAGTATCACTCTTGGTGCACATGCGCCCGCTTGGAAAACGAACCTTCCGTTGGGTGATTGAAAACGATGTTTACATGCACACAATAGGATATTCTTCAAAATTGCCAGCGTAACTCTAGCAGATTCTATTTCTAATTCCATAAAAACAGAACTTTATATAAGTCATCATCTTTTTCCTGCTGGTGAGGGCGGCGTAGCTCCTTCCGCTCGCGTCCATAATTGCAGTCGTTGCTAAGCGGTGTGCGCACGTGGATGTAATTTTTATGACTTCTCGTGTTTATTGTACTATTATGATATTTGATGATATAGATGAAGTTTTCTTTTTTGAAAAACAAGACATACTTGTACTAGCCCTAGGATGGACGAAGTTATTGACAAGAACAGAGGATGCCAGATGGCGGGCACCCTCCCAACGCTAGTGCGGGTGTCAGCGCAAAGCAAACACCGCACCAGCTGCACTAGGCCCGGTTGCAACATTGCGATGCCGACACAGATTGGATCTTGGGCGCTCCAAACAGTGTTGTACGGCCCCAGCATCCTGGACATTGCTTGGAGTTTTTTTTTTTGAACAAATTGCTTGGAGTAATTGCTTTCTTAGTAAGGATGTTTCCTGTTGCTGGCTACTAAATTCGTTTCCTGTACATCGAAATAAAACACTCAACAGGACAAAGTCTTGAGAGCAAAAATAGAAAGAGGGGATTTACTTTCGCTGGCTCTCCTGTAGTATAACCCAGGTCACAGATATTTGCAACCTGGTGCCTCCAAAAAGGACACGTAACCGGACAAAGCCTTGAAAGCATAAATTCTGCAGGAAAACGTGACCACAATGTGCAGACGCCAAACAGCGACGGAAAGGCAGGAACAGTTGGTACTATACTACTGCATTTTGTACGAGTACCCAATGCCACATATCATTGCTTGTGCACAGCCGTCATTGTAGCACCTCTGATTTATCTTTCTGGAAAGCATCAACCACTGTATTTTATTTCACCTTTTTCTCACATAATGCGTTATTTGAAATTTTAAAACTAGAAAATGCATTATGTGAAGACGGGGGAGTTAACGTACTCTTCTTTTCAAACCAATATTTTAAATAGCGTGCTACAAAATATAGCGAGGCCCTTCTCTAAATGCTACACAAGTTATAGCGTGCTAATAGCGTGCTATATTTCAAAATAGCGTTTGCAAAAAAAATCAAATATATCTAGAAATAAAGTATTTAAGCAACTAAATTTTTCATAGGAGCAAGCAATATATGCATAAGGGCCAAATCCAACACATAAAAATAGTAAGTCTCAAACATCAACAACCATAGTTTTAAGAGTCTCTAACATCAACAGCCACCGGGGCAGCCACCTGGGCTTGCTGGTTAGGTCTCGTAGGAGAATCTGATAAAAGGAGTGAGAAAGCTAGTGGTCGTGGGTTGGTTTTGGCCTGCTGGGCTGTACTTATTTCAGTTTTGCATGGTTTGCACGTCGTAACGTTACAACGTTATAGCGTGTGTAGCGCGCTAATTACGCGATTAGCGGCGTAGCGTCCGATTTTGCCAAAACGTAACCTCTCTCTTTCAAATATGCTATAACCGCGTTATAACGGCGAAATAGCGTGCTATTTAAAATATTGTTTCAAACACAATTACTGTTGAACAGCAATCAAATATAACTACTACGCTGTACTCCATCCTGTCCACTGATACTTCCGCACGCCCATTTCAATAAAAAAATTGAAGCCGAAACCGTAGAACAATTGTTCTACGGTAACCATTAAATAATAAGGACAGAATATGTACAAAGAAAAAGAAAAAAATATAATGACCCTCTTAGAGGTACTTATCCAATTCCTAGTCTTGGGAACATGATAACAATAAAGATCAAAAACTACATCCTCTACAATCATCATAGATGTGTAGAAATCCAATCCTTGAATCTGTCCAAAAAATTTCCTTTGATCCTGTGTTGTAGAAGACCCAAATCTTCTCTGCCCAATATTTCCAGCAATTAATACTCGGCGCCTCCTTTCTAAAAATCTTTCCATTTCTCAGAGTCCAGATTCTCTAGCATCCTTGGATAATAATGTCCAGAGCAAATTCTTTTGGTAGGTAGGAGTGTAAAATCATATGTCATCAAATGCTTTGACCACACCAAGTTGTCCAAACAAATATAAACAATATTCACAAAAATTGCAGAACCTTTTATAATTGCATATTGTTATTATCAATATTGGAAGAATGGGAAGGGACTTGGCCTATGGTTGCTGGTCTTGCGACCAGTGGCGGAACCTACCGGTAATTAGTGACCAGATTAAAGGAATTGTACGTATTGGCCCCCCTTAACCTAAATTGGAAGTAAAACTGAAGAAAGGGACGGCCCATAAGCAAGCCCACTCTCATGGTGGAGGCCTCCTCCGCTCCAGGCATGATTAACGTGACCGAGCGTGATTTACATACAACTACAGGCAGTTTTACCTCAAAAAAAAAAAAAAACTACAGGCAGTTAGCGCCGCCGGCTGCCTTGCCCTATTGTTCGCGATCAGTTTTGAACTAGATTTAATCAGGCAACGCCGGCGCCGCAATGGGCAATCCTGCAGCCGCAATTATCAATTCTTCAGACATCCAGCAAACTAGCAAAGGTTAGCACTAGTGAATATTATCTACTAATCGCCCTCGTATCTTATATGTGTTGAAATTGCCATTCAATTTTAATTATTCTGGTTGTGTGATACATGATGCCCATTCAATTTTGAAGTCTTCTGATTATGTGATGTGTGATGTGTTATGAATAGAAAGGCCGTCAAACGCCATTCTCTCAGTGCAGAGGCTGGGGATCATCATCCTTTTCAAGAAAAAAACATTAAGAAGGAATTATTAGTTAAAAAATTTGATGAGATGAAATTATTAATATATTTTAAAAAACTTTTTTGGCAATTGTAAGGGCAATTTTAAACTACTATTACTTCTGTTCGAAAATTTGAACTAAATTTGTTATTTCCGAACGGAGGGAGTACAGATGTAGCTATGCATAAATTTTGTTTAAGAGAAACATTACTATGGTATTACCATATTTCCTCGCACTCTTTTGTCAACTTGGTTTGCCCCCCCCCCCCCCCCCCCCCCATGCAGTGGCGTAGCCTATATATTATAGTAAAAATAAGTAAAATCTAATAGAAATAATTAAATACAAATGAAAGTTCTACTGTAGGACCACCCTGGATTATTGAGCTGGCTACGCTACTGCCCCTATGTCCAAATCCTGGCTCCGCCCCTGCTTGCGACTTGCTATGTGCTGCTTCATCACCAGATCTGTATAGAATCAACTTAGAGCTGGTCAGATTTGAGTCCTTGATTCTTCATGTTCATATGAGTTATTTGGTTATCGTGCAGTCTCTCACGTAATTTACATGACACTGCTAGTACAAAACTAATGTTAAATAAGTATAAGCAGGTTATTCTGAATTGAAAGTCACTCTGCATAGAGCCACAATTATGCCTTTTCTTATTAGGCTTCCAATCTTTCTAGAATAAACACGGGCACAGTTTAAAATTGTAAATGTTTGTAGGGATGCACTATAGAATCGCCCTATACGCCGAGTGCCACGGACACTCGGCAAATCGCCAATAACCAGTGGCAACACCTTTGCCGAGAGTTGCACTTGCCAAAGACTACCCGGCGTACACCTCTTAGGCAAACAGGAATTTGCCGAGAGCCAGGACACGGGCAGTCGGCAAAGAGCTTGCCGAGAGCCAAACAGTACCACTCGGCAATATAAAGTGACTTGTCGGTCGGTTCCGTCAGCTCTTTGCCGAGAGTGGCGCTCGGCAAAGCTGCCACAGCCAACTGCCAGTGCACGCCACTTTGCCGAGAGCCGCTCTCGGTAAAGATCCGTTCCTAGACAACTGTCTACTACTTTTCCCTCAGATCCCTGTCCCAAAAATACATATACAATACTCAAGCATACGTTTCAAGTCTCAGTGTCTAACAGCCAACTCACATAACCATTATAGAAAATAGATCACACGAAATTCATTTGAAATCGCAAGATAGCACTTTAGTCCAAATGCCTACTTAAAAAACAACAAAGTGGTCAATGCATGTCTACATGCGACCACATGATAAAAGTAACACCACAATTATCACAAACTGAAGAAGAATTATCAAGTTCTTCCATCTACTGAACCCTATAAGCCATTTGTGGCTAGCGCATCCACTTATCCCATCCACTGAACCCACTAATTCAGATTTTCTCTTCTGCTTAAGCACATACTGATTGTAATGATACTCTGTCTTCTCTCTGTTATTGAATGAGTCGTGTGATCTGCCTTTGCAGGGAAAGAACTTGTTCATTCCATTCAGACCATGAATCATAGACTCCTGGACATCTACATCTATACACCGCATACCACTTCATCTACAAAGACAGAGAAAAAAGGCAGAGAAGGAACGCAAGGTTAAAATATCACATCATACATAATCCACATAAGCGTTCATCACTCATAAAATCAAAAACATCGCAAGTGGCAATCAAAGTCCATATCAGCACCTACATGACTATATCATTATTCAATGCCTAACTATCTACGTGGACTACTCGGAGGTGTAGTCGGTGAAACCGGTGATCGTCGAGTCAGAGCACGTCGGGGCATCCCCCACGATGGAGGACCAAGCATCGTCGGGAATGTACATCGGTAGACTCAATGGCATCAAGTCGCCACACTCCTACATGGTGGGGCCTTCTTCTCCTTAGCTGGCGGATTCTTCTTGGCAAAATCCTCAAAATACTTTATTAGAATCAGCTGCGGGTGCTTCTCAATGAGCGCTGCCAAGCGGTCCTCGGCGAGATTCTCCTTGACCGTGGAGTCGACCCTAATGAAAGATGTGTCGTAGGAGGAAGCCATAGCCATGAAATCGATCGGTGCTAACACCTTTCATCAGACAATGAAAAATAGCATAAGAATCAAACATCAAAGATTATTTCTAAGAAAATTAATCATGATGGATACTCTCCCACGGATATTTCAACTTTCGGTTATGGTCGATCTGGGCAAGTCCATCGTGCGTGAAAAATGTATATCACAGGACAAAGTCTCACAGATCGACCGCCATTGGCAAAATACGATTTTCTCTCTCATCTCTCTCACGTATATACGGTGGAACTCTCTCTGGTGATGGTATATATGCTGGATACTCTCTCATATGATATTTCAACTTTTGGTGATGGTTAAGCTGGGCGAGTCAATCGTGTGTGAAAAATGTATATCACATGACGAACTCGCACAGATCGACCGCCATCGGCAAAAGACGATTTTCTTTCTCCAAGAGCAACTCTCATCTCTGTCACATATATATGGTGGAACTCTCTCTGGTGGTGGTATATATGGTGGACACTCTCTCATGGATATTTTGACTTTCGGTGATGGTCGGGCGGGGTGAGTCCATCGTGCGTTACAAATGTATATCACAAGGCAAAAATATGAACAATTATCTATGCATTATCAACAATTATATATACAACATTATCAACAATTATCTGCATTCATCCATCCTTCTTTGCATCCATCTATGCGTTCATCCATACATACATATATTGATACATACAAAAAAACTACAAAAAAGTCCATGCATCAATTCATGCATCAATCCATGCATTAATACATACATATACACATTCATACATCCATGCATCCATAATTCCATGCATCCATCCATACATTCATGCATACATACAAGATCGGGGAGGGGGGGGGGGGGGACGAAGCTCACCGAGGAGGGGGAGGCAGCTCGGGAGAGGTGGCGCCGCCAGGGTTGGGGAGCACAGGCAGGGTGTGGGGCGCCAATGGCCGGCGAGGGGCTGGCCTAGGTGGGTGGGGGGCTGTGGGGCGGGGGGGCGCCGGGGAGGTGGTGGGGGGTGCCGGTGGGTGGGGTGGGGTGGGACAAAGAGAGAGAAGTGAGAGAGAGAAGAAGAGAACGCGCGGGGTACAGTTTAAGTGCTGGTCAAACTTTATCGAGAGTATGACGAGGCGGCTCTTGGAAAAGCTATGAACCCTAGATCTAGGGTTTACACCTTTTCCGAGAGTCACGCTCGATAAATGATAATACCTTACATCTAGGTTACCTTCTCCCGAGAGCAGCTCTCAGAAATGTCACAAATGCCCAGAGTAGCACTCGGAAATGACAATCCTCCCTCGTCTATGCAAGGCCTAGGCATGCCACAAGGACATTATAAAGGATTTCCCATGCCGCTACCGAGCATGATTTCATGTGTCGCCTTGCTGATCTGCAATTTATGCCGATGAAACCCTACTAGAGCAATAAATTTCTCGAATATTGCACGCTCTCCCAAAAAATGCAGGACCGTGGCACGTGTAAGGCGGTTGCCCCTTTTAGAGCATGAGAAGTTTCGAGGCAAACGGAGCAACATGACACGCAATTACTGCACAAACCGGACACATTCCCTCTCGGTGCCTAGAGACTAGCTCAGAAACGGTGCGGTTTACAAGCGGCCTCAGGGCAGGATTACTCAAAATGCACCCAAACTTTTACCGCACCATGATAGGGCCGTGTCATGACACCATGCCAGATCCCGAGGAATTCCAGCATCATACGAATTTTTGAGGATTTTTGCTATTGCATCAAGCATGACACCGAGGTACTTTCGGTAACCCGGTGGAAGTGAATACCCCTCCTCGTCAACACGTGGTCTACGCATGTCCCAAAGACATCAAAAAGGATTTACCACGCAACTTATGGGCATGATTTCATGTGTCACCTTGCTAATCTACAATTTCCGGCTATGAAACCCTAGCACAGCAATAAATTTCTCAAATATTGCACGTGTGCCCGAAAAATGCGGGGGCGCGACACGTGTCATGCGGTTGCCTCCTTTTAGAGAATGATAAGTCTCGAGCCAACACTAGTAGAAAACAGGGCATATGTTTGGGCCTGGTTAGCCCATTAGTCCCAATTCGGTCACGAACCGGTACCCATGGGCCCATTTGTCCCGGTTCGTAAGGCCAGGGGCCTGCCGGGACTCGTTGGGGCATTGGTCCCGGTTCGTCTGGGACCTTTGGGCCCGGTTGCTGGCACGAACCGGGACTAATGGTCCTTTCTGTCCCACCTCTAGTGGACCCGGTTCGTGGCACGAACCGGTACGAAAGGCTGACCTTTAGTCCCGGTTCGTGCCATGAACTGGGACCATTGAGTTGCCTATATATACCCCGCGCCTGCGAGCAGAGCACTCCTAGTGCTCTATTTTTCCTGGCCGGCGAGGGGGAAGCTTTGTGGTGCTCTAGCTCACCTCCTATGCACACCAGGTGTTCGATGGAATGCCCGAGCCACACTACTTAAGCTTTCTCCTCTCCAAGCTCGACCTCCAAGCTCCATTTTCCTCAATATTTGTTTAGGTTTAGCGGTCCGTCACGTCCCGTCCCCGTCTTCACCGCCGTCGATCACCTGCGCCGATCTCGTTGTCGGCACCACCGTGGTGAGCCTCTTGTTCTTATCTTCTTTCTGAAAGGAAAAAAATCTTACTTGTATGTTTATATAGATACTTGTATAATTTTTTACTTTTATTATTGCTTCTTATTATTTAGTGCGATGGTTTTGGTATCCGCCCCCTTCGGCCCTCGTCCTGTCTATGATTTGGATGTGGTATATATTATCTTTATAAATATTTGGTTCATTTATTGTTTATGACAATTATACCGACCAACGTGACATAGATTTTATTTATCTCGGAGGTATGTGAACCGGAAATTCCAACTGACCCTATTGTCGAGAGGTTAAATTTAGTTGAAGAAGAAAACAATTTGTTGACGGAAAAACTAAAAAAAATTGAGGAGGAGAAGATGATATTGGAGTTGCATGTTGCAGATGGCATCGATGATCACAAGAACAAGATGGATGCAATGCGCTTGAAGATTAGAAAGATTAGAAAATATGACATTCATACCGAGGCTTCGTATCATTATGCCATTGGATCAATTGTTACCTTGGTTGCGATTATAATCGCATTTGTTTTGGCATTGAAATGTGTTACATAGTTTCAATGTATGGTTTAATTAATTAGATGCTCTGGAGATCTATATGTTGTTAGATGAGAACTATGTATGTACTTTGGTTTTAATGTGAGATGATGAACTTCTATTAATTTGGTCACTTATTTATCTATTCATGATGTTTTGTAATGGTTTTTGACACACTTAATTATATATAATGCACGTAGATGAACCGACAATGGATGTATGGTGACAAACATACCTCCGAGTACATTAAGGGCGTGCATTATTTTCTCGAAGTGGCTAAGGCAAACAAGCAGAATGGTTTTATGTGTTGTCCATGCCGTGTATGTGGGAATACGAAGTCTTACTCTGACTCGAAAATCATTGACACCCACCTGCTTTATATGGGTTTCATGCCACACTATAATGTTTGTACCAAGCACGGAGAAATAGCGGTTATGATGGAAGACAGCGAAGAACAAGAGGACGATGGGAACTATGTGCCCCCCGAATACGGTGATGCTGCTACGGGGGAAGCTGTTGAAGATCAAGAGGAACCAGACGATGTGACCGATGATGATCTCCGCTGGGTCATTATTGATGCAAGGAGTCAGTGTAAAAGTCAAAAGGAGAAGGTGAAGTTCGATCGCATGCTAGAGGATCACAAAAGAGGTTTGTACCCCAATTGCGAAGATGGAAACACAAAGCTCGGTACCGTACTGGAATTGCTACAGCGGAAGGCAGAGAAGGTTGTGCTTGACAAAGAGGATTTGAGAAGCTACTGAAAATATTGAAGAAGAAGCTTCCAAAGGATAATGAATTGCCGGACAGTACGTATGCAGCAAAGAAGGTTGTTTGCCCTCTAGGATTGGAGGTGCAGAAGATACATGCATGCCCTAATGACTGCATCCTGTACTCTGGTGCGTACGATGATTTGAATGCATGCCCGATATGCGGTGCATTGCGGTATAAGATCAGACGAGATGACCCTGGTGATGTTGACGGCGAGCGCCCCCGGAAGAGGGTTCCTGCCAAGGTGATGTGGTATGCTCCTATAATACCACGGTTGAAACACCTGTTTAGAAACAAAGAGCTTGCCAAGTCGATGCGATGGCACAGAGATGACCGTAAGAAAGACGGGAAGTTGAGAGCACCCGCTGACGGGTCGCAGTGGAGAAAAATCGAAAGAAAGTACTAGAAGGAGTTTGCAGGTGACGCAAGGAATGTATGGTTTGGTTTAAGCGCGGATGGCATTAATCATTTTGGGGAGCAGAGCAGTAATCACAGCACCTGGCCCGTGACTCTATGTATCTATAACCTTCCTCCTTGGCTGTGCATGAAGCGGAAGTTCCTTATGATGCCAGTTCTCATCCAAGGCCCTAAGCAACCCGGCAAAGACATTGATGTGTACATGTTGACACCAGATTTTGGCATGGTCAATAACTTATTTAAGATGGCCTCAAATGGAGAAGTGATCTTCATGAAAGAGTTCCGTATTGTCGATATGAACATCTTTAAAGTTTGGGTCATCGCAATCCGATTTCATCTCGAAGGCCGAAACTATGCTCAAAGTACTAAGATCTTATATTCAGAGTACAGTTTGGCTGATTAAGCCCCCAAGACGACCTCAAATCGAAAGATTATCTACACGGATTGTCTTCGTCTCGTCGAAACGATCGATTTTGATAGAAAATTCGTTCCAATCCGAGTTCATATGCAAAAGTTAGAGCCATCGGAATACAGTCCTGTCAGGAGGCAAAAACTGGCGCGCCCAACCAGACACCCTGTCTGATGGGTAGCGCGAGTGAAAGCCTGTTTTGCGCGACCGATTTGACCCTCAAGATGACCTCTGATCAAAAAACGTTCAACACAAAAGTTGTTCGTCTCGTCGAAACGGTCAAGATTGCTTTTGGGCTCGTTTCCATCCGAGATCGTTTACCACCACAAAAATGACCCGTAAGGTGCATCCAGTTTAAACCGAACAGTTTTGGAAAGTTCGGACAAAACCAATCCGAATTTGACTAGGGTTTTGGACGTGAATCCAAGCCTTTTCCTTGCACGGGAAGTCCAGCCGCCTCTTATATACCTAAGGGGTGACGGCCGATTGAACAACACACAATCGATCAATTCATCTATCACTTTTTATCTTTTATCTTTTCTCCTTAACCCTAGTTCTTCTTCTTCCTCGTTCTTCTTCATTGCAAGGCGGCGAACCTCGAGGCCCTAGGGGCGATCAGGTCGACCTAGGGCAGCCCATAGCTGCCGCGCGCCCTGACGGGGTCCCTCCCGTGCGTGTGGGGTTTCGGGTCTACAAAAGAGCCCGCCAGATTGTCTTGCGTACCGCGCTTCCGGCGGGTCTCCTTCGACGTGAGCTGCGGTGCATCACCCTCGGCGTTGGAGGTACACGGTGACGTGTTCGTGTGTGAACACACTTTTTGGCGACTCCGCTGGGGACGAAGCTTCGAACGGTCTCTGGCCCGTTCTTGCTACGAAGAGATCGTCATCAAGTTGCTGCAATCTACATAGGAAATATGAATACCCAATTTCCCTTTGTAGATGCAAATAATCCATATGTTGTTGCTGGATCACCTATTGAGCATAATGTATCGGCTAGCCCTAGTTTTATCAATCATGCATCTAATTATGTGCAAGGGCCGATGCAAAACAATCTTCATGTTTCAAATTCTTATAAATTTAGCAACATGCAACATATGTATCTCAACTCCCATGCATCGGCAACCCCACAAATTCATATGCCGATGAGCAACATGATGAGTTCGATTAATCAATTTGAAACACCCCAAGTTAGAATTTCCAATGCCATACAAGAAAGTGTTTCACCCTTTTATTCATCGGCAGCTAATGTGCAATATAGTAATCCAATCATGCCGATGAATGAGACAATTGGCCATGCTACTAATGGCTATTTGGCCAATTACTCTCAACCTGCATATGCTACACCTCATGTTAGTAATTCTTCGGCACCATACACAACTGTAGATGCTCATAATTCGTCTTCACACCTTCCTGGTTATAGCCGAATGAATGTAAATTTTACAGGAGCGGTTGTGCCCAACATTGTAGAAGATGAGGTAGTGGTGGCTGCATTGAAGATTTTAGCCCAAAATAAGAGAATTAGTGCTCTTTGCCTTGAACAACATGAAAAGGGGCTATTTCCTGATTATGCCGCAATAAAAGCTAGTACTAGAAGATGAATCTTTGCCAATTGATAAAATTGGCGAGCAAAAGTATGGTCTTACAACACTACATATGCCTTCACCTAGTACTACATCATATTATACACCCCCTACACAATTGCAAAATTTCGGCAACACCCGTGTGTCATTGCTGAAAGAATCTAAAAGCATTGGGGGGCAATCATATACGGAGTGGGCTGAAATTGAGAAAAAGCTTAAAGCTAATTTTGCCGCTCGCCGTCAGAAATAAATAGAAAAACAATTGGCTCAGATAAAAGAAGCATTGCCAGTTGGTACTATCAATGAAAAGAAGGATGATTCGGAACATGAAAGTGCTTCGGTTGAAAAAGCCGAATCAAGTAGTATATATTCTGAATCCATCAAATCCAACGAGGCAAGAATTATTGAGAAAGGGCATGGCAAGCATAGGAAAACAACAGTGCTTGATTTTTCTGAAGTTAATGGAACCTACTTCCTTCCCTATGAGTTCCGTGCCGTAGAAATTGACAAGCTTCAAGGACAAGAACAAGTAGCCGAAGAAAGTTCAGCCGACAAAAATCTTCAAAGCAATGATGCACGGATTCAAGAAAAAGATGATGACAAGGTGTTGGGGAGCCATCCAAAGACGGAGCAAGATGTTCTTCAAATGGCACCACTATCATGCTCTCCCAACATATTTGAAGAGGTATGCATAGCGAGTAATTTACCTATTTTCAGATTTGGTCGCAACTTCATTACTGATGCATCTATAAGAAATATTCTCATAAGTAATTTTGAAAGACCAATGAGGAAGTGTAGTTTACTTGTTAGCAGTAAAATTGTTATGCGACATATCGGTCAACCCATTGCACCATTTATAAAGACCGATAATGACTTATTGTTGGAGCCAAAGCTTTTCCCGTTGCTTTCTCTAAAGTTCATATTTAGTTGGGTAGCTTTGCTTATTTCTTACTTGGCTTACACTTGGTCTCAACTGAGACATGTATATTCTAAATATCTTCGTTTCAGAAATTTAAAGCCAAGGTTAAATTCTATTGAGAAAACCGATGCTAATATAATATCATATCCAAAGCCATCGGAGATAGAGTGGAAAACACAATGCATAGCCGAATGTGGAGATTCCAAATCTGAACCATTCGTTTGCTTATATCCAAAGCCGTTCAAACATCAAGATCAGCTAGAAAACAAGAAGTTTACCTTCAATTCAAGCATGTGTGACCAAATATTTGATTTATTACTGAAAAATAATTACATAAGAATTCTTGGTCACCATGTTGAGCCATCTATCCAAGGACGAATGTATTGTAAGTTGCATGATTCGTTCAAGCATAATTTTGAGGATTGCAACATGTTCCGTCAAATAGTTAAATCGGCCATTGAAAAAGGACGATTGAAGTTTGTTGAAATACCAAGAGATGACCAGTCTATTCCGATTGGTCCCGATGGCAGAAAGTTTTTGCATCGGCTGATTCAAGCCGATCCATTTGAAGAGAAGGTAAAAACTACAGGTGATGGGATCAAGGTTTCAAGTAAAGAAGTTGTTGAAGAGCATAATGAACATAATCTTGAGGGCAAGAATTCCATCGAAGCTACAATGGAGACGCCAAGGACTGGGGGGCAACAAGCAAATGCAATGATCGATGAAAGCAAACCAAAAGAAAACAAAGGCCGAAATAAGCGCAAGTGTAAGAGATCAAAAGTCACCTTCGCTGAACTATTGGATAAATATCAAAAGAAGAGTGAAGAGAAGAATGCTTATCGGCCAAATCATGCAAAGAAACCAAGGTCACCCCCAAGGCGCAAATATGAGGATCGGTATTGGCAAAGTGATAATTTTAATGCAACATATTCATATCCTTATTTTGGGCCGCCAATGCCAATGCCGTGGATGCCTCCCTATGCTCATATAGATACATATTCATCATGGGACAGGTATGATACAAGGGCACATTCTCCATCTTATTCTAGACCATCTCACCAATACTATGCAGCTCCAAGAAGATCAACATTTGAACAATCATGCTTCAAAGACCGTTTCAATCATAAGGAATCGGTCCAGAGCTCAAGGAAGAAGAAAGAGGTGGTCAAGCAGGTTTACCGCATTAAGAGAGATGGTCATAAGAGTGCAATTTCAGATTTGATCTCAAATGAAAAAGAGCCAATTAAAGTGTTGACATTGGCTACTAAAGGCAATGAGACAAAGCAACCAATTATTGAGAATCGAAGTGCCAAATCTGAAGAAAAGAATTTGAGAGTGCACAAGGCCAAAAAGGAATTGCCATTGGTCAAAATAGAATCACAGCCGAGATGCCCGCTTGGCTTATCGTATTGGCAAAAGAAGAAATTACAAAAACTTAGTGCACAAGAACTTGAAGAAAGGAACATGGCATGGGTTCCCAAAGGAAGTGCTCAAAATAAGAATTATGTGCGAGCTTCCATTACAAGAAGTGCGGCAAAGGTGATAAAGGAAAAGTGTGAAAACTACGAAGGACCAAGCCGAAGGTTTCAACATCTTTGGTCTACACATTATCCATATTCTGCAACTATGCCATTAATGCCTATGCCATGGAATTCGTCATCAGGTATGATTGGTAACCCTCAATGGGCTTATTTTAATCCGTGGATGCAATATAATTTCTTACATCATGAAAGGGTATTGCCAAATCACTATACATTTGATTAGCTACAAGTTTGTTGCTGATCCAAAGGGCCGAAATACTTGATTTGTCATTTCGTTTGTTTATTTCGGCTATATGTGCTTTGAATGAAGTTTACATGGTAATGGCCGATATTTATCTATCGTCCTAAGATTATGTCAATGCATGGTCGGTGTGGTATCCTAACATCGTCCTTAGTTCAATAGGAGACCAAAACAAGCCTCATACAACTTAAAATATGTTTGCATAATAATAAAAGCCGAATATGAAAATTTATTCGGTTTGGAGCTTTTTGTTGTTGTAGGTGCTATACAGATTGAGGCTTTCAGTGATTCGTTATAAGTAGTGCAACAAATATACAAGGGTTATCAATGTTTTGACGAATCACTTATAGTTTATCTTGGGAGATGTCTAGATGCAAAATTTACCTTGGGTTGCTTTAATATCCTTCATATATCTAGACATGACAATTCGAAAGAGTTGGCACAGCAAGCGTCTAGCTACTATGTTAACCATGGTGTATTGCATTTCTATCAATAGCCGATGCTAGGTCTTGTCAACATAGGTAAGGCTGAATCGAAGCCCACCGCTTCGGCCACTAATGAAACTTTTATGCAGGCGAAGTAAGGATTGGAGGAAGTTCATTCTTGATTATCTGCAAAATCCTAGCGAAAGGGTGAACAATATGGTTCAGAGGATGGTTTTGATCTATGGAACCTTATCACCGGATTGTTATAGAAGCTGAGAAATTTTCACCCAAGTTTGCATCAAGAGGTTCAAACAAGCAATGGCCGATATATACTTGTCGTCCTAAGAACATGCAAAATGGCCGATGGAGTGTTGACATCGTCCTTAGAATAAGCTATGCGGAAGTTATTTTTCGGCACACAAACTTTGCCGAAAAACAGGGGGGCATGTGTTGACACCAGATTTTGGCATGGTCAATAACTTATTTAAGATGGCCTCAAATGGAGAAGTGATCTTCATGAAAGAGTTCCGTATTGTCGATATGAACATCTTTGAAGTTTGGGTCATCGCAATCCGATTTCATCTCGAAGGCCGAAACTATGCTCAAAGTACTAAGATCTTATATTCAGAGTACAGTTTGGCTGATTAAGCCCCCAAGACGACCTCAAATGGAAAGATTATCTATACGGATTGTCTTCGTCTCGTCGAAACGATCAATTTTTATATAAAAATTGTTCCAATCCGAGTTCGTATGCAAAAGTTAGAGCCATCGGAATACAGCCCTGTCAGGAGGCAAAAACTGGCGCGCCCACCCAGACACCCTGTCTGATGGGTAGCGCGAGTGATAGCCTGTTTTGCACGACCGATTTGACCCTTAATATGACCTCTGATCAAAAAACGTTCAACACAAAAGTTGTTCGTCTCGTCGAAACGGTCAAGATTTCTTTTGGGCTCGTTTCCATCCGAGATCCTTTACCACCACAAAAATGACCCGTAAGGTGCAGCTAGTTTAAACCGAACAGTTTTGGAAAGTTCGGACAAAACCAATCCGAATTTGACTAGGGTTTTGGACGTGAATCCAAGCCTTTTCCTTGCACGGGAAGTCCAGCCGCCTCTTATATACCTAAGGGGTGACGGCCGATTGAACAACACACAATCGATCAATTCATCTATCACTTTTTATCTTTTATCTTTTCTCCTTAACCCTAGTTCTTCTTCTTCCTCATTCTTCGTTCGTTCTTCTTCATTGCAGGGCGGCGAACCTCGAGGCCCTAGGGGCGATCAGGTCGACCTAGGGCAGCCCATAGCCGCCGCGCGCCCTGACGGGGTCCCTCCCGGGCGTGTGGGGTTTCGGGTCTACAAAAGAGCCCGCCGGATTGTCTTGCGTACCGCGCTTCCGGCGGGTCTCCTTCGACGTGAGCTGCGGTGCATCACCCTCGGTGTTGGAGGTACACGGTGACGTGTTCGTGTGTGAACAGTACCTAAGGCCATTTGTTGAAGAACTTTTACAGTTGTGGACTGGAAAAGGTGTACATGTGTGGGATGAGCACAAACAGGAGGAATTTGACCTGCATGCGTTGTTGTTTGTCACCATCAATGATTGGCCTGCTCTTAGTAACCTTTTAGGACAGACAAACAAGGGATACCACGCATGCACGCACTGTTTAGATGACACCCAAAGTATATACCTGGACAAATGCAGGAAGAATGTTTACCTGGGGCATTGTCGATTCCTTCCGACCAACCATCAATGTCGAAAGAAAGGCAAGCACTTCAAAGGCGAGGCAGATCACCGGAAGAAACCCGCCATGCGTACCGGTGATCACGTACTTGCTATGGTCAATGATTTAAAAGTAATCTTCGTCGAGTGACGCTGCAGGACACGCACCCATGTGGAAGAAGAAATCTATATTTTGGACCTACCCTACTGGAAAGACCTAGAGGTCCGCTCTTCGATCGACGTGATGCACGTGACGAAGAACCTTTGCGTGAACCATCTAGGCTTCTTGGGCATGTATGGGAAGACAAAAGATACAACGGAGGCATGGGAGGACCTGCAACGTTTGCACGAAAAAGACAGCTTGCCTCCAAAGCAGTATGAAGGTCCTGCCAGCTACGCTCTTACCAAAGAAGAGAAGGAAATCTTCTTTGAATGCCTGCTCACTATGAAGGTCTCTTCTGGCTTATCATCGAATATAAAGGGAATAATAAATATGGCAGAGAAAAAGTTCCAGAACCTAAAGTCTCATGACTGCCACGTGATTATGACGCAACTGCTTTCGGTTGCATTGAGGGGGCTGTTACCGGAAAATGTTCGATTAACCATTGTGAAGCTATGTTCATTCCTCAATGCAATCTCTCAGAAGGTGATCGATACAGAAATCCTACCAAGGTTAAGGAGTGATGTGGCACAATGTCTTGTCAGTTTCGAGATGGTGTTCCCACCATCTTTCTTCAATATCATGACGCACGTCCTAGTTCATCTAGTCGACAAGATTGTCATTTTGGGCCCTGTATTTCTACACAATATGTTCCCCTTTGAGAGGTTCATGGGAGTCCTAAAGAAATATGTCCGTAACCGCACTAGGCCAGAAGGAAGCATCTCCATGGGCCATCAAACAGAGGATGTCATTGGTTTTGTGTTGACTTCATTCCTGACCTTAAGAAGATAAGTCTCCCTCAATCGCGGTATGAGGGGAGACTGGGTGGAAAAGGCACGCTAGGAGGGGACTCAATAGTATGTAGGGACAGGCATTCTTGGTCTCAAGCACACTACACGGTTCTACAGAATTCTACCTTGGTGACCCCGTATGTCGATGAACACAAGAACATTCTGCGCTCCAAACACCCGGACCAGTGTGAGGACTAGATTACATGTGAACACATCAGGATTTTCGGTAGTTGGTTCCAAACACGTCTCAGGTGTGACAACACTATTTCCGATGACCTGTACTCGTTGGCGAGGGAACCATCTTCGACTGTAATGACCTACAAAGGGTATGAGATAAATGGGAATACATTTTACACAATCGCCCAGGATCAAAAGAGCACCAACCAAAACAGTGGTGTCCGCTTTGATGCAGCAACCAATAGGGGAAAGGACACATATTATGGTTACATAGTGGACATATGGGAACTTGACTATGGAAATGATATTAAGGTCCATTTGTTTAAGTGCAAATGGGTCAATCTGTCAGGAGCCGGGGTACAGGTAGACCCACAGTATGGAATGACATCAGTGGATCTGAACAATCTGGGGTACATAGAAGAGCCATTCGTCTTAGCCAATGATGTGGCGCAGGTTTTCTATGTGAAGGACATATCTACCAAACTGAGAAAAAGAAAATATAAGGAATCAGATACATCATACGATTTGGCAAAGCGCCACATAGTTCTTTCAGGAAAAAGAGACATCTTGGGATTGGAGGGCAAGACAGGCGTGTCTGAAGATCATGAAAAGCTTCATGAAATTCCTCCCTTCAAAGTCAAGGCTGACCCAAGCATCCTGTTAAACGATGAAGATTATCCATGGTTACGGCGCAATAAGCAAAGAACACAAGCGAAGAAAAAGTGAAGACTTTCTATCAACAACTATTATGATGCTGCCTTTGGTGTAGAATATCACTGTAGTTACATTTGAACAAATGAAATCCCTTTGTAACAGATGAGTTTTCGTCTGATTCCCTGATACTTCCAAAGAGATTGTCTGTTTTGTATCCAGTTTTTGTTGTAACCCTCTCAACTTTTTAGCACATGCTATATGGGTGAAATGATGATACCATGCCAATTTTCGACCTTTTCAGAGTTTATTTGTACTACTTTTCAATTTAAGGGTCGTTTAGCTCAAATAATGAACTAATAGCAAAAAGAATGAACTAAAAATTATCATCAAGAATTTTTTTTGTTAGAAACTTTAATAGAAAAAAGAATTATCATAAAGAATTTTTGTGTTAGAAACTAAAATAACAAAATCTATTTTTGAATATAATGATAAAACACAGTAATATTAAATAGCAGGAAAAAAGAATCACTCAAAAAACTATGTTTATAGTAAAGTTATTCAAAAACTAGTGATTCACACAAATTTCAAAAAAATCAATTTTAAATTATTAAAATTGGAAAAGAAATGGCACTAACAGAAATTTTATATTTTTTAATTGATTATTTTTAGTTCATTCTTTTTGCTATTAGTTCATTCTATTTGCCACCTGCTGGGAAAATAAAGCAAAAAACAAAAGAAAATAAATAATGCAGAAAAAAGAAAAAAACTTGGAAAAATAAAAAATGCCACCTACTGGGCCACTACAACCTGAATACGACTAGGAACCCTACCATGGGTCAGGATTCAGGCCCGCAGAAGGCCCAGTAGGCCCATCAGGCATTGCAGTGACAATTAGGCCCGTAAGCCTGCAATAGAAAGGAGCTTGAGAGGGGTGCGGCAGTGGGACTTATAAACCACTGCCCGCCCCTCTCAACTAGCGAGGTGGGACTAAAGTTTTGGCCACGGGCAGCACGAGGCCTTTGGTCTCAGTTGGTGGCACCAACCGGTACCAAAGGGTGGCATTCGTACCGATTGGTGGCACCAACCGGAACCTATGCACTCCTTTGGTACCGGTTGGTGCCACCAACCGGTACCAAAGGCCTCTGCTTCCTGCCCTTTGGGCTGCTGAAAAGAGACCTTTGGTCCAGGTTGGTGGCACCAGCCGGGACTAAAGGTGTGCATTCGTTCCGGTTTGTGCCATGAACCGGGACGAATGCTCTGTGTATATAAGAGACACTTGTGAAATTTTCGTTCCAGTTCCTCATTCTCCTGCCGCCCTCTGCCCCGATGCCGCCCTCTGCCCCTTCGCCGTCGTCATCGTTGCCCGCGCCCGCGTCGCCGCCCCAACGTCGTCCCCCGCGCGCCACCCTGCGCCGTCGCCTTCACCCCCGACGCCGTCGCCACCCCGCGCGACCGCTCGACCTCGCCGCCCCGACGCCGTCGCCGCCCTGCCCGCCGCTGCCGCCCTCGGCCCCGCCGTGCTCCCCTTGCCCCGACGCCGTCGCTGCCCTGCCCGCCGTTGCCGCCCTCGGCCCCGCCGTGTGTCCCTTGCCCCGACGCCTCCCTCTGTGAGCACCGCTTCGCCCCTGCCCCCGTCGCCGTCGCCTCATTGCGTTTATATATATATATATATATATATATATATATATATATATATATATATATATATATATATATATATATATATATATATTCATATGTATGTATGTATTTTTAGATGTTTTTTAGATGTTCATATATGTATGTATGTATTTTCTTGATATATGTAGTTTTTAGATGTATTTTTTGCATGCATGTATGTACTTTTTATATATATGGAAAAGAGGAAGATGGAAGAAAAAGAAGGAGAGGAAAAAGGAAAATAAGAAGAGGAAGAAGGAGAAGAAGAAGAGAGGAAGAAGAGGAGAGAAAAAATAAGAGGAGGAAGAAGAAGGAAAAAAGAGGAGAAGAAGAAGGAATAGAGGAGTAGAAGAAAAATAGAAAACTTTTTTTCTTCTTCTCCTCTATTCCTTCTTCTTCTCCTCTTTTTTTCTTCTTTTTTCCTTTCTTCCTCTTTTTTCTTCTTCTTCTCCTCTATTTCTTATTCTTCTTCTTCTTCTTCTTCTTCTTCTTCTTCTTCTTCTTCTTCTTCTTCTTTTTATCGGGAACAAGGGTGTTGAGGATCGCTGAGGGGTCAATGGTCGGAAACTAGGCTAGAGGGTCGCGAGGGTCGCCGAGGGTTTGAGGGTCCTCGAGGGGTCGAGGGGTCGAGGGTCGCTGATGGTTCGACGATCGAGGGTCGTCGAGGGGTCGAGGGTTGCAGAGGGGTCGAGGTCACGGAGGGTTCGAGGGTCGAGGGTCGAGGGTTGTCGAGGGGTCGAGGATCGCCGAGGGGTCGAGAGGTTGCCTAGTGTCAAAGTATTGAAGAAATCCATGGCTTCATCATTAGCCGGAAGTAGCCGGGCATGATGGTACGACGTTCTCCAATGTTATTCTGGAACGGAGTTCCGAATAGGATAATCCTCCATTTGGTACAAATTTTAGCACATGCCTTCCAAATAGCGATATTTGGAAGGCTCTTGTTGTACGTTGTACCAAAAAGCGAATTATCCTATCTGGGATTCCGTCCCAAAATAACTTTGGAGAGCTTCGTGCCATCATGCGCCTGTTACTTCCGCATAATGATGAAGACATGGTTTTGTTTGAATCCTTTGACACTACACAAAAGTTGGACAATGATGAGAGAGAGGCGGTCGATATACCCCCTCTCTGATAACTTCGACAAGAGGGGGGGTCGATATATATACTCCCTCCCGATAACATCTTTTTCTATGTATATGTCGTCGTTGTTGATATAACCCCTCCCCGATAACTTCGATATATCCATCTCTCATGTTTGTATATTAATTGCCATGTTGTAATATTTGCAGAAACTATGGATCATCAAAGAGGCTTCGATCAAGAAGAGATATTGGGGGACATAATCCTCGACGGAGGTGATGTAGTCGAGTCGTTTCTCAACGACATCGAAGAAGGTCTACAAGGAGAGGAAGCAGACTGTGTTGATTAAAAAATGGAGGAGGGTCATGATCGTGATGGTGGCTCCGGCGACCATCATGACGGCTCCGGTGACCGAACAGAGTCGGGATCAACTGTTGCAAAGTCCAACGAGGTATATATATATATATATATATATATATATATATATATATATATATATATATATATATATATATATATATATATATATATTAATTAAGCCTGTGCTGACTTGCTAATTGTGCATTAATTGTTTTGGTATGTACATATATTAACTCTTCTTTCTTCTTTTATATAGCCCTCCGGATCAACCAATAATTTAGTAAAGAAACGAGGCCCAAAGAAAAAGTTCCGCCAGGACGAAAGGTTCACGATCACAGAAATCGCGTGCGATGGCCAACCGATTAAACCCCTCCGGACCAAGGAAGCATTTTCTGCTTAGTGCGGGGTTCTTGTTAGGGACATGATCCCGATTAGCATCGAGCTATGGAATGAGCCTAAGAAGGAAGAGCTTCTTCAAGTTTCTTTTGTCGAAGATAGACAAAAAGTAGATCTTTGGAAAGCGCTGAAGGTAAATTTCACCCTACCGGAAGAGGAGGATCCGGAGAATCTAGTTATAGAGCCATTGGTCAAGTCCTATGCTCTCAAGAAGATGGGAGATCTATTCAGGAGGTGGAAGAATGAGTTGAGAACAACGTATGTCGACAAAGACAAGACTCCAGAATTCACCGGCCGAATTGAGAAGATAAGATATCACTGGCCCGCATTTGTGGCCAACAAGACATCGGAGAGGAGTAAGAAGATGTCAGCAACTAACAGGATAAATGCTGCAAAGAAGGAGCATTACCATCGCATGGGGTCACGTGGCTACCTCAAAGCCCGGCCATTGTGGGACAAGGCCGAGCAGGACCTGATTGCTAAAGGGGTCGAACCAGAGACATTGCACTGGCCAGACCGTTGTAGGACTTGGTTCTTCGGGGCTGGTGGAACATTGGACCTTGAAACAGGGAAGTGCTGCTAGACGGACGAGCAACATGCAACACCCGTCACGAAGCTTCGGAAAGCACTCACCAAAGTGCGGGAAGGGAAGTTCGTTCCTAACAGAGGGAAAGACGAGCTCACAAGGGCCCTCGAGAATCCTGAGCACCCTGGACGAACACGGGGCACGCCAGGCTCCGTTCCGTGTAAGGTTGGGTTTCCCGAGGTAGGCGGTTACAAAACCCAAGAGAGGAGGAGGAAAGTGGAGCAGAGCGAACTACAGGAACTTAAGGCAAGGGTAAGAAAGCTAGAGGAATGAGAGGCTGAGAACCAACAGTGGCGACATCCTACCCAAGATGCTACCCATAAGCTACCCCGCCATCTCAGCGGAGAAGCAGCGTGGCTTCCACCGAGCTCGTTCAGCAGTCTGACTTGTTGACGGGTCCTAGTACACCGTGGATTTTATCACAGATTCACACCAGTGCCACCTTATGATGCAATGGGATAAGATCAAAGTCAAGGCGGCTGTCGGCTCTGTGTTCCGTCCTTCACCCGAAGCAACTTCTCACTGTCGTCTGATTCCACAAGGCTATGTTGTTGTGATGGTGGATGAAATAATAGAGGGACTTGAGGAGCTCCAGCTTGACCACCCTACAGGTGAGGGGGAGACTCAGCTGGGTCTTGCTATGCATACTCCGTGTCTATGGCGGAAGGAGCACATCAAGCTTCTAAACTTCATGGCTCCTGCTAGTCAGCTGGGCACTCCATCTCCTCCGTCTACTCCTCCTCCGGCGAGTGATCCGCCTCCTCCTCCTCCTCGGCGAGTGATCCGCCTCCTCCGCCTCCTCCTCCAGCACGTGAGGGTGGCAGTACTCCACCTCCTTCTCCGCCTGCTCCGGCCCGTCCGAGCAGCCCGCCACCTCCTTCGCCGCCTCGTAAGCAATGGTGGAACACAGACGCCACCACTCCGGCTGCTCCGGCGCGTCGTAGTAGTCTGCCTTCGGCTGCTCCGCCTCTTAATGAGTGAAAGAAGACAGCCGCAGCCGCTCCGGTCGCTCTGGCGTCTAGCGGTACAGCTAGAGGCGGGAGGCAAAACATATACGGTCCATCGTCTGTCAAGCCTCTAGAACGGTAGGCAGTACAGCCAGAAGCAGAACGAAGAAAAGGGAAACAAATTCCCCAGCTCGGCGAACAAGCGAAGCAATCGTGCCCCCAGCTCAATGTGTCTAGCGATATCATCGCTAATCTTTCGGGGGTCCTGCCCGGTACCAACCCAGGATATTACATGGCCGACGAGGATGCAATAATTTTTGGAACATTTGAGGATGTGGACATATTCAGATTCGAGCACGGGAAGGATCTCGTCAAACCTGGTACTTCCCTAACAACGATGATGCAAAGATTCCATGATTGGTACATGGACATCTGCACGAAGTCTGGGAAAAATACTTTGTCGCTATCGGATAAAGAGGAGCACGACCTCATTGGAATTGATGTGTTGTCAGTTCCATTTGAGGAGTTCTTCCAGTTATACAATCAAATGGCCATCGATAAAACAATCATCACTTGCTACTGTCTGTAAGTACTACTTCTCTGTAATTAGTTAAGTCTCTATATATAGCTCAGCTCTTTCATTGCATGTATATATAATTATACTTACACAATTATGCAGATTAAAGATCGCCGAATTGAAGAAAAGACAAGTAGGTGATATTGGGTTCATTAACACAAATGTCATGGATGAATGGAGTGTTAAACATGATGCTAGACAAACCGAGGCCAAGTTGCTCGCATCATTACTTCGAAATCAAAACAAAGCTACAATACTCTTTCCTTATGAATACAAGTGAGTGTTACTGTCTTATGCATATTCGGTTTCCCTTATTACTCGAGGTTATAGTAATGTAATTGATGAGTTATGCATGCATGCGCAGTTACCACTTTATTCTGCTAGAGATTAAGCTTGAGCAGGGACTAGTAACCGTCATAGACTCCAAACGAAAAAATCCGGAGGAGCATGCGACCATGACTAAAATGCTCGAGAAGTAAGTTCAATCGATCATTATCGCACCGTATCGGCAACTTTTTCATTTCCCGATATCAAGTATTTGTTTTCTTTGTCTGGCAGGGTTTGGAAAAAGTTCACCGCACAAGCTCCGGGACTGCCAGGGCAACTGAGATTTAACCACCCGAAAATAAGTACTAACTAGTAGCTAGTTCCGTGCGTGATTCTAGCTAGTTTCATCAATACCATATTTAGCATGCTTGCTTATCAGCTTGATTGACCTCTATTTCTTGTAAAGTGGTTGTGGCAGGAACTCGAGAATGATTTGTGTGGATACTACATTTGCGAGTTCATCCACCACACCACCTGTGAGCGGGGCTACTCTAAACAACAATATGAAGTGCATAAGCAATAATATTTACAATTTTTTTATTACCATCATTTGTGTTCAGTTTCATTCATATATATGTATTGACCCCCTTCTTGAAATTAGATGTGGCAGACGCGGGATGAACTACTACCACAAGGTCGCATATGAGCAATTCAAGAGGAATTGGCGGGATTCTTTCTTGACCACGTCATCGACAAACACGGAAAATACCATGTGGAAGTTGAATTCAGATATTAGGGGACGTAAGAGATCTTATATTATATTATATTATATATATAGCCAGTAGCATCTGATAGATATACGAAAACTTGTTGTTCGACCAATCTATCAGAGAAGGAGAGGTCGATCACTTCTCTGTATTCATGACGATCTTCTGTACTTAATGGTTTCCATCATTTTCTTACAAGTTAGCTAGCGTGTCGAGTCCTCTCTATACGTAGCGTCGACCAAGCACGGAGATAAGAGAGGACACTCCTCTCTATTAGCTAGCTAACACAATATATGAAACCCCTAAATTAATCCTACAAAAACCCCCAACCCCCCCCCCCCCACCCCATTCGAAAAAACAAACCCAGCCCCTGAACTGCTGACGCATGGAGGCCTTTTGGTCCCAGTTGGTGGCACCAACCGGGACAAAAGGTCCCCCTGCCTGGGCAAGCCGCTACGGCCACGTGGAGCCCTATCTGTACCGGTTCCCGATCGAACCAGGACTAAAGGTTGAGGGCTTTTGTTACGACCCTTTAGTCCCAGTTCATGAACCGGGACAAATGGCCCTCACGAACCGGTTCGAATGGCCTTTTTTCTACTAGTGCAAACGGAGCAACAAGACCCACACTTCCTACACAAAACGGACACGTTCCCTCTCGGTACCCACAGACTAGCTCGGAGACGGTGCGGTTTACATGCAGCCTCAAGTGAGGCTTACTCAAAAAGCGCCCAAACTTCTAGCACAACCTGATAGGGCCATGTCATGACATTGTGCCAGATCCTGATGAATTCCGACATCATATGATTTTCCGAGGATTTCAACGGTTGCATCAGGCATGACAACGAGGTACTTTCGGCAACCCGGTAGAAGGGCATGCCCCTCCCTCATCAACACGTGGCCTAGGCATGTCGCGAAGACATCACAAAGGATTTCCCATGTAGCTTCTGGTCATGATTTCATGTCCCGCCTTGCTGATCTGCAATTTTCGGCGATGAAATCCTAGCATAGCAATAAATTTCTCAAATATTGCACGCATGCTCGAAAAATGTGGGAGCACGACATGTGTCATGCGGTTGCCTCCTTTTAGAGCATGACAAGTTTCGACGCAAAGGGGGCAACAAGACCCACACTTCCTGCACAAACCGGACACGTTCCCTCTCGGTACACACATACTAGATTGGAGACGGTGCGGTTTACAAGCGGCCTCAGGGGAGGCTTACTCAAAACGCGCCCAAACTGTTACCACAGACTGATAGGGCCGTGTCATGACATCGTGCTAGATCCTGAGGAATTCTGGCATCGTACGATTCTTCAAGGATTTCAATGGTTGCATCAGGCATGACACTGAGGTAGTTTTGGTAACCCGGTGGAAGGACATGCCCCTCCCTCATGAGTGCAAGGCCTAGGCATGGCACAAGGAAATTACCTATTAAAATACACTGGCTTCGACCCTTAAGAAGATGGCCGCTAACCCTGTGGAGGCCTAGTCATGACACAAGGACATTACAACTAAAGAAACACCGGCATCCACCATTAAGAAGTTGGCTTATCACTTTGAATGTTCTCTGCTCGAAATAAGTGAACATTCAAAGTGATAATCCATGTCCTTAACAAGAGTGTAATAAATACCAAAGCTTACTACATCTAGACTATCCCACTATTTAAAAAGGTATGTTGCTTGTCGCTGGGCGTGGTGGGACTAAAGTTTGATGGTAGCCTTATCTTTTTCGAGATCTACTCTCAGCAACTGTTGACTTACAGAGGGCAGCTCTCGGTACAGGTACGGTTGGATCATAAAATTAATACATATTCTTAATTGTGAACACCGAAGTATAATTAAATTGTTGGACTATTTTACAATGTAAAGAGGTAGGCGAGGTCGAACCAAATAGGCAACCGTTAATTTTCTGTGAGGTGCTCTCGGTAAAGAAGTCGAACCGTGGTCGTGTCGTTAACCACCGCCAGATGTGCCACGTGGCAGAACGTTGCCGTGCGGCAAGATTGGCTCTCGGAAAATACTGCCTTTGTCGATTGTTGCCTTTTACCGATCTACACTCTCGGCATTGTCATCTGTTTGCCGAGATGCTTCTTTTGCCGAGAGTGACTCTCGGCGTTTATTACTTTGCCGAGAATCCGTGTTTTGTCTCATGGCAAAGACCCTCACACCCGGCGTATACGAAATTTCAAGTAGTGAAGGTTCCTCACTTCCCATACTTCCTAATCTCCAGCAATAAATGTTGTTACACAGAGGCAGTTCTTTTTTATGGACTCGTGTCTTTTGAGTGGCATTCTTATTGCGTGCATATTTGTTAACATATCATTGTTTTTGGTAGTACTCCCAGTATGATCCATGAGCTTGTTGCTTGTTGTGGTGAGGATGGTGCAGTTGAATGCTTTGACATGAGGAGGAAGTCTTCTGTTGGCAGAATTAATACAACTTCTTCTTCTGAAGATGTTGATCAGTTATCTTATTGTACCTTGTCAGAAATGTGCTAGTAATAATACACTAACACTGCAATTTCTTGGCATTATTTTGGTGCTTCTTATGCTTCAAAACTGCCGGAGGTCACGTCTTTACAGTTCGATGAAAATCAAGGGTACCTTCTGGCTGTAGGGAGCAGCATAGGAAAGGTTCGATTCATCATCTGTTATTTCATTTGACTAGCAAACGTGCCCATTGGAATAGGAGAATGATTATACATGCATTTATTATGGAAGAAAACAGTCTACACTGAAAATATAGATTATGAACTAAGGCTAGTCATAGTGGGGAGTAACTTAGACTAGTGTCATGCATATGAAACTAGCCTATGTTACTACATTCATAGTGCAAAGTAACAAAGAAGTAGTAACATGGATGATTGCATTAATTAACTTGTAGAATCATTTATTTTTGGGAAGCGTTATGTTACTCTAAGCACCTCTCTTCTCATTAATTACTTGTTGTCGGTGTCAAAACCGGCGGATCTCGGGTAGGGGGTCCCGAACTGTGCGTCTAGGCGGATGGTAACAGGAGACGAGGGACACGATGTTTTACCCAGGTTCGGGCCCTCTCGATGGAGGTAAAACCCTACGTCCTGCTTGATTAATATTGATGATATGGGTAGTACAAGAGTGGATCTACCACGAGATCAAGGGGCTAAACCCTAGAAGCTAGCCTATGGTATGATTGTTGTAATGTATGTTGTGTCCTACGGACTAAAGCCCTCCAGTTTATATAGACACCGGAGGAGGCTAGGGTTACACAGAGTCGGTTACAACGGTAGGAGATCTACATATCCGTATCACCAAGCTTGCCTTCCACGCCAAGGAAAGTCCCATCCGGACACGGGACGGAGTCTTCAGTCTTGTATCTTCGTAGTCTTGGAGTCCGGCGGACGATGATAGTCCGGCTGTCTGGACACCCCCTAGTCCAGGACTCCCTCAGTAGCCCCTGAACCAGGCTTCAATGACGATAAGTCCGGCACGCATAATGTTCGGCATTGCAAGGCGGGTTCCTCCCTTGAATAATCCAGAGAAGATCATGAACACCAGGATAGTGTCCGGCTCTGCAAAATAAATTCCACATTCCACCGTAGAGAGAATAAAATGTACACCAGTCCAATCTGCTGACGTATTATGCGGCGTGACATCACACCGCTACCAAGCCTTTGTTTGAATCGTTTTTTAATATACCACCTCAGCACGTTTAGCGAAGCGGTTTCCTTGGCACGTCTTGTCGAAGCAGAGATCGTGTTCCCCTTATTCCGGGATTCTCATCAATACAGACGTGGGTAACCCAACCGCGCCATTGATGGTGGCGCTTGGGAGATAAGCGAGTTTTATCAGGCCAGCGGGACGCGCAGTTTTCGTCCGCCTACATATAAGGGATAAGGATTTACCTTCTCACCTACGCCTTCTTCCTCCTTTGCTTATCCACCTCCGCGTACTCAAGCTCCAACGCCCAAGCTCGCGCATCTCGCCTCGACCTTCTCCGAATATGTCCGGAGCGGGAGGCAAATGGTTGGCCTCCACCGTTAAGGAGGAGCACAGCACCAGACTGCGCAGCGCCGGATATCTTTCCGGCGATATCGCGCATCGGCTGCCCGACGAGGGGCAGCTCGTCCCTACCCCCGGGCCTCACGAGAGGGTCGTCTTCCTTCCCCACTTCCTCCGCGGACTGGGCTTTCCGCTCCATCCATTCGTCCGGGGGCTCATGTTCTATTACGGCCTGGATTTCCACGATCTGGCGCCGAACTTCATCCTCAACATCTCGACGTTCATCGTCGTGTGCGAGGCCTTCCTCTGCATCCGGCCCCACTTCGGCCTGTGGCTCAAGACCTTCAACGTCAAGCCGAAGGTTGTGCTGGGCACGCAAGCGGAATGCGGAGGCGCCTTGTTGGGTAAATTACCCAACGTCCTTTGGCTCGAAGGGGCCTTCGTGGACTCCGTCAAGGGGTGGCAATCGGGGTGGTTCTACATCACCGAGCCGCGCAAGCCCACATGGGCGGCGGCCCCCGAGTTTAGATCTGGAGGCCCCACGCAGCTCACCTCCTGGAAAGAGAAGGGCTTGTTGTGGGGCAATTCGAAGGAGCTGACGGGACTCCGAGCCTGCATCCAGAAGCTGGTGAGCGGTAAGCTCAGGCTCGTCGACGTGGTCCAAGTCATGCTCATCCGCCGGATTCTCCCATGCCAAGAACGGGCATTCAACCTATGGGAGTTCAATCCGAAACAGCACCAGGCGCTGAGCGGGCTCTTCGATACGCCATACGAAGGCACCTGGAGGGTGCTGTTTAAGGGCGCCGAAGCCCCCGCATCCGCGACGGAAGATCGCGGATTCAGCTCGCAGCATCCAACTGACGAGGTAAGTGATTCAACCCCATCACGGGACACTTTGTAGTAATCAAATTGATTATAAGAGGGTTTCATTCTTCCCTTTCCTTTGACAGGAATGGATGGAGAAGGCCAAGCAGCTTATCAGCCCGGCTCCCATGCCAGAAGACCCAGTGGACGCCCGTTTAGCAGGGCTGCTAGTTCCGGCACCGCATGTGGTGCCGGAGAAGAAGGCCAAGAAGGTGGCCGCGGGGACTCGAAAGAGTTCCCGCAATCAGGTGTCCGACGACGAGGCAGACTCCTCCCCCGAAGACGAGAAGGTTTCTCTCCCAGAAGAGGGAGAGAAGAAGAGGAAGGCTTCCCCAATAGGGGAGGCCGAAGGGTCCAAGAGCGGGAGAACTATCCCCCCGGACAGTTTCGCCAACACCACCGTTGGCGAGGATGAATGGCCTCCAAGGGCCAGGCGTCCGGCGAGATCGTAAGTATCCGGATCCTTGATATGCAAAATCTTTTATGTCGCGTAGTGTCCTTCTAACGCCGCATTCTGTCCGTAGTCCGGCCGATGACGATCTCCCGACTCATCGAGCGGGTTGTTGGCCCCGTCGGATGTGGATTCACTTCCGACTGCCTCTACCCCACGCGCCGACGAGGACGCCGAGGTAGGATCCCAGAGAGGGACCCATCAGGAGGAAGCTCCGGAGGCGCCGTCAGGCAGCCTCCCGGACTTTGCGCCGGACTCTACATCGGAACCCGCAGTGGTTCCAGAGCCCGGCAAGCGGCCCCTTCGAAAGAAGGGCAAGACCGTGACACCGGCGGCCTCCGTCCAACCGGAGGCGCCGGATAACTTGTTGGAGGCGCTTAAAGGCGCTTCCATCGAGGAAGAACACCGCACTATCATGAGTGCGGTGATTCAAAAGGTTCAGCTCGCCAAAAGCGGGCTGACCGAAGCCTGCAGCAGCCTTCTAACAGGCTTTGAGGTAAGAAGTTAAAATTATGTAATGTAATACCGCATAGACAGTAGCCCCTGATGCTCAGTTCGGTGTTCGGAAAGAAAAGCCGGACTGAGGATCTAACAAGATATGCGCAGGGTTGCTTAACATATGTTAATATGGGTTTGCAGGCTGCGCTGCTGACCTCTGCCGCACTAACGGCGGAGGTCGATGTGCTGAAAAAGGATCTCGAGCGGTCCGAGCAAGAGCTCGGCCATGCCAAGAAGCAGCTGGAGGACAAAGAAGGTGAGTCACACCTCTTTGAATGGTTACCTTACAGAAAAGGATTTTGGTTGCAATAAAATTAACAAGGATAATATGTGTATTGCAGGGGCCACTAACGAGGTGGCAGCCCTGAAGGAGGCTGTGTCCGCGGCCGAACGCAGTGCGGCCACGGAATGGGCAGAGAGAGAAAAGCAGGAGGCACGGGTGGAGGAAGTACGGCAAGAGCTCCAGGCTCTCATGGAGAAACGTGAGAGTTTGGAGCGTGACTCCAAGACTCGAGAGTCCGAGCTTGCCTCGGCTCTCGAAAGTGCCAAGTCCGCCAAGGCCGAAGCCCATAAGGCCCTTCAGGAGGTTGAAGATGTAAAGAAAATAGCGGCGGGTAAGGCATTTTTCATGCAAAGCAAGCATGTTAATGTAAAATACCTAATACTTACCCGCGTTCGGAGCTCTCCAGGGGCGTTTGCAGATCTGCCACGTAGTGCGTCCGATGCCGCCGCATTCTATCGTGGCGAGGAGGGGAGCTCGACGGAAAAAGTCTTCTGGTCTCTGTATGCTGAGGCCGGACACCCGGTGCCCCCAAGCGACCAGCTGAAGCAGCTGGTCGAACTCCACAAGGTAGCTGAAGAGGCCATGAAGGGCCTTATAGTCCGCCTGTGGCCTGGACAGTCCATGCCTGGGAGCTACTTTGGCCTCGTGCGGTGGTTGGTGGATGCATGCCCCTGGGTGGATGTCATCAAGCGCTCCGCCTGTATTGAAGGCGCTCGCCGGGCCCTCGCCCGCACAAAGGTGTAATGGGGCAGGTTGGATGCGGAGAAGCTTCTCACGGACCCACCGCCACCGGGCAAGGAGTATCGCACGCCCGAAATGTATTATAAATCTGTCCTGAAGGGAGCCCGTGATATTGCGGATGAGTGCCCCAGAGATGTAATCTTTGAGTGAATTTGCCATGTATTATCCTGTGCGCTGAAACTTTGTTCATGTGCGCTTTGAGCAACGCTTTTTTAATTTAAAATATTACCTTCTGTGCGGCCGTTTATAAAATCTGAGAGAGGGCAAGTCGTTGGCTTCAGCCCCCAAGCCACGAGTGCTGGGGTGTTCGGGATAAACTTGAGCACTCTTGTTCCCATTGTTGGGTCCATCGAGGGAGGCGCTCAACACAACGAACAAGGCAACCGGACTTATAATGCTTGAACACTCTCACTTAGCCATAGAATTCTATAATTTTAAATTTCGGCGAAGCCCCTAGTATTCAGAAGACCGAATCCGGGGTGCTATCCACGCCTTCGTCGGACATTGTCCGGAACTTCGCTCGAAGCGGCGTGAGTCTTTAAGGACCCGAAAAAACCTCTCGGATAGCAACCAGTCTCTCGCCTTATCATGCCGGTCAGTTTTAGCTTTCTCCACTGAGGCGCTCGCCCGGCTCAACCGGGGCGCAATCGCAGTGGTTCTCCCAGTGCCACCTTAGCCGACAGAACGGAACGTAAGGCACCATAACGTGGGAGCCGGGCAAACACAACTATTGACCCAAGACATGATTCGGAGCCGATTCATATAATTCTATAAGTTCGGGGTGCCGCACTTATGAAAGTGTTCGGACTTATCACACCATAGAGTGGGGAACATAAGCCCCTGGCGTATTAGGCCGTACCAAAATATACGGGCGCAAGATGTCATATAATGAGCATATATATATAAAAGGTAATGCAATTGCGATCAAAAAGGTGCTGCATTATTTATGAAAGAAAGTCTGCTAGGAGAGCGGACTGATACAAATAGTGCGGTAAGCAAGGGATTTGGACTAAGTAAACATGTCCCCCTCCAGGGGTGAGCTGCGGGCTTGGTGTATATAATCGAATTTAATGCTCATAATTGAGACCACCTGAGTGTTCGTCGCAGCCTTCTTTAGTCCCTGACTGTTGCATCATGAGTTTGGCAGGTTTGCCGCCGGACAGGGCTTCTGGTTAACAGAGTCCTGTGTACATAAAAGAAGAAAAATAAAAAATATAAAAAAAGGGGGGGGGCACGCTTGCGAGCCCTCGGTGTGGTCGAACCGCACTCTGGGTCCGTTGCGATCGTGCCCCCTCCCCTGTGCCCATG
Organism: Triticum timopheevii; assembly: GCA_963921465.1. NCBI lineage: Eukaryota > Viridiplantae > Streptophyta > Magnoliopsida > Poales > Poaceae > Triticum > Triticum timopheevii. The sequence goes on along the minus strand of OY997268.1, from coordinate 617,165,028 downwards.
GTATCTCCAAAGCGTAATGATGTACGCGGAGTGTTATTATTGCGATCATGCACGGGCGAGGGTTGGGGCCGCATTGCTACGCATGCTCTGATCGCACCAGGTGGTCTTGGTTGGTATTGCTTCGGGCGCGTTTTGCTGTATCCGGCTGTTTAACGGCCGGACTGGAGAATTGCCTTAAGAGGCTACTCTATACTTCTGCCGCGAGAGCCGCTGTATGTTCCTCCGTTCGGAGGGAGCGTTCCGTATTCCCATTGACCGTGATGACTCCATGAGGGCCTGGCATCTTGAGCTTTAGGTATGCATAATGCGGCACCGCGTTGAATTTTGCAAACGCGGTTCGTCCGAGCAGAGCGTGATAGCCGCTGCGAAACGGGACTATGTCGAAGATTAACTCTTCGCTCCGGAAATTATCCAGGGATCCGAAGACCACTTCCAGTGTGACTGAGCCTGTACAGTTGGCTTCCACTCCTGGTATGACACCTTTAAAGGTTGTCTTTGTAGGTTTAATCCTTGAGGGGTCTATGCCCATTTTGCGCACTGTATCCTGATAAAGCAGGTTCAGGCTACTGCCGCCGTCCATCAGGACTCTCGTGAGGTGAAATCCATCGACGATTGGGTCTAAAACCAATGCGGCGAATCCGCCATGGCGTATGCTGGTCGGATGGTCTCTTCGATCGAAAGTGATCGGACAAGAGGACCATGGATTGAACTTCGGGGCGACTGGCTCCATCGCATAGACATCCCTTAGTGCGCGTTTCCTCTCCCTCTTGGGTATATGGGTCGCGTATATCATATTCACTGTCCGCACTTGTGGGGGAAAACCCTTCTGTCCTCTATTGTTCGGCGGTCGGGTCTCTTCCTCGTCGTCGTTGTTTAGCCCCTTGTCATTGTTTTCGGCAATTAACTTGCCGGCCTGCTTGAACACCCAGCAATCTCTATTAGTGTGGTTAGCTGGCTTTTCAGAGGTGCCATGTATCTGGCATAAGCGGTCGAGTATTCGGTCCAGATTGGACGGACCCGGAGTGGTTCTTTTGAATGGCTTCTTCCGCTGACCGGGTTTAGAGCCTCGGAATCCGGCGTTGACTGCCGTATCCTCCTTATCGTCACCGTTAATGCGGCATTTGTTTTTGTTTCGACGTGACCTGCCGTTGTTGTCCTTAGTATCCGGACTGCCAGAATTTTTACGGAGATTGTTGCTGCAAGCTAGCCAGCTGTCCTCTCCCGCGCAAAAGCGGGTCATTAACGATGTGAGGGCTGCCATGGATTTCGGCTTTTCTTGCCCCAGGTGCCGGGCTAGCCATTCGTCCCGGATGTTATGTTTGAAGGTTGCAAGGGCCTCTGCATCCGGACAATCGACGATTTGATTTTTCTTCATCAAGAACCGTGTCCAGAATTGTCTGGCCGATTCGTCTGGCTGCTGAATGATGTGGCTTAGGTCATCGGCGTCTGGTGGTCGCACATACGTGCCTTGGAAGTTATCAAGGAATGCGGCCTCCAGGTCTTCCCAACACCCAATTGACTCTGCGGGCAAGCTGTTAAGCCAATGCCGAGCTGGTCCTTTAAGCTTGAGTGGGAGATACTTGATGGTGTGGAGATCGTCGCCGCGGGCCATATGGATGTGGAGAAGATAATCTTCTATCCAAACCGCGGGGTCTGTTGTGCCATCGTAGGATTCAATGTTTACGGGTTTAAACCCTTCAGGGATTTGATGATCCATTACTTCGTCAGTGAAGCATAGCGGGTGTGCGGCGCCTCTGTATTGAGCAATATCCCGACGCAGCTCGAGAGAGCGTTGTCTGCTGTGCTCGTCCTGGCCGGGGTTATTGTACCCGGCGCGACGGTATTCGTCGTGGGTCGTGGGGCGCCCACGTGATCCGTAGATGGACCTGGATTGTCTTGCTTTGTCCTCCAATATGTCTCGCAAGTCCGGCGCGTTCCCTCTTGGCTTCGTACTTTTGGAGCGATGCCGGGGTACGGTCTTGGCTGGGGGCCTGGATGCCTCTCTGTCACGACCACGGGGTGGTCGGTCAGCCATATCGTGCGCTGGTGATGGAGGTATGTATGCTTCCTCCTCTAATCGGGGGAGCAGCTTGCGTCTTGGGTAGCTTTTGGAGGGGCGTTCGAGTTTATACTCTTCGGCCGCGAGGACCTCGGTCCATCGATCGGCCAGCAGGTCCTGATCATCTTGAAGCTGTTGCTGCTTTTTCTTTAGGTTGTTTGCTGTGGTGATAAGCCTGCGCTTGAAACGCTCTTGTTCGACGGGATCCTCAGGTACGACGAATTCGTCATCGTTGAGGCTTGCTTCGTCTTCGGAGGGAGGCATATAGTTATGATCCTCAACCTCTTCGTCTGCCGCCCTCTCGTGAGGGCTTGCTTCTGCATCCTCCTGCGCTGAGTCTTGCTGGAGGGGATTGTCTTCAGCACTCTCTGGGGTATTATTATCTCCTGTGCCGGAATCTCCATTCTTGCTGTGGCGGGATTTAGAGCGGCACCGCTGACGCCGGCGTTTGGGCTGCTTCTCTAAAGAGTCTGCCTTCGCTGTTTCTTCGCCGTCCCCATCTTTTGGGGTATCCACCATGTATATGTCATATGACGAGGTGGTTTTCCGGTGCCCTGTGGGCGCTGGTTCCTGTTCGTCTCCGGCATCATCGTCCATAGCGTCGATGTCTTTGGAGTCGTAGTCTAGCATGTCGGTTAGATCGTCGACAGTGGCTACAAAGTGGGCGGTGGGTGAGCTCTGAATTTCTTCGTCGTCCGTACCCCAACCATCCTGGCCATAGTCCGGCCAGGGCTCTCCTGATAACGAGAGATGCTTCGGTGAATTTAGGATATCGCCAAAAGGCGAGTATTGGAAGATGTCCGTGGTGGTGAATTCCATAAACAACGCCCAATCCGATTTGATTGGTAGGGGCGCGGGAGGTTCGGAGTTCGGCAAGGAGTCCGGCACCTCGGAATCACAAATTTCGCGGGGGACAAGATTACTGTTCGGCTCCATCGCCGTGGAAGTTGAAGCCCCCGAGGCGGTGTCTATCCACCGATCCTCTATCCGGGCGATCGGCTCCGGACTAATGGCCGGAGCGGATTCGTGTGCGGCCACCAAGGCACTGTTCGGCGGCAGAGCTAGATCATGCCCATCGCAACAGCGCGGCGCGCTTGGCTGTGGCTCGGGTCCGTCGAAGATCAAGTCTCCGTGGACATCGGCCATGAAGTTTAGGCTTCCGAATCTGACCTGACGGCCAGGGGCGTAGCTTTCGATCTGCTCCAGATGGCCAAGCGAATTAGCCCGCAGTGCGAAGCCGCCGAATACGAAGATTTGTCCGGGGAGAAAAGTCTCACCCTGGACAGCGTTGTTGGTTGGAGATGCCATCAAGCCTATCGGTGACGACATAGAGGAACTCTCAATTAAAGCACCAATGTCGGTGTCAAAACCGGTGGATCTCGGGTAGGGGGTCTCGAACTATGCGTCTAGGCGGATGGTAACAGGAGACGAGGGACACGATGTTTTACCCAGGTTCGGGCCCTCTCGATGGAGGTAAAACCCTACGTCCTGCTTGATTAATATTGATGATATGGGTAGTACAAGAGTGGATCTACCACGAGATCAAGGAGGCTAAACCCTAGAAGCTAGCCTATGGTATGATTGTTGTAATGTATGTTGTGTCCTACGGACTAAAGCCCTCCGGTTTATATAGACACCGGAGGAGGCTAGGGTAACACAGAGTCGGTTACAACGGTAGGAGATCTACATTCCGTATCGCCAAGCTTGCCTTCCACGCCAACGAAAGTCCCATCCGGACACGGGACGGAGTCTTCAGTCTTGTATCTTCGTAGTCTTGGAGTCCGGCGGACGATGATAGTCCGGCTGTCCGGACACCCCCTAGTCCAGGACTCCCTCACTTGCCACATAAGCAAATTTGCATTGGGATGCGTTCTGTTACTAGCTATGTTACTCCCACTATGACCAGCCTAAGGCTAGTCGCAATGAAGAGTATCATATACCAGTATCATGCATATGATACTAGTGTATGATACTACTTCTGTAATGCATAGTATCATTAGTTAGTATCTTAGGTTGCCTTATTAATTGCCATGAATGACACAAAGTAGTACAACATTTAATATGATACGTTATCATGATATGATACCACATCCTCTCTTTCCTTATTTAATTGTGTGCCACATCATTCAAAAAGTCTAGTTGGCATGCATGATACCGCTTATGACACTCCCATTACCACTAGCCTAACATAGGTAGTAACATAACGCATCCCAATGCAAATTTTGTTGGGGAACATAGCAAGCAATTTCAAAAAATTTCCTACGATCACGCAAGATCTATCTAGGAGATGCATAGAAATGAGAGGGGGAGAGTGTGTCCACGTACCCTCGTAAACCGAAAGCGGAAGCGTTAGGCTAACACGGTTGATGTAGTCGAACGTCTTCATGATACAACCGATCTAGTGCCGAACGTACGGCACCTCCGAGTTGAGCACACGTTCAGCTCGATAACATCCCTCGAACTCTTGATCCAGCAAAGGGTCGAGGGAGAGTTTCGTCAGCACGACGGCATGATGACGGTGATGGTGATGTGATGCACGCAGGCCTTCGCCTAAGCACTACGACGCTATGACCGGAGGTGTAAACTATGGGGGGGCACCGCACACGGCTAAGAGAACAATTGATGTGTCGTTCGGGTGCCCCCGCCCTTGTATATAAAGGAGGCGAGGAGGAAGCTGGCAGCCAGGAGGGGCGCGCCATGGGGGGAGTCCTACTAGGACTCCACTCCTAGTAGGATCCCCTCCCTTTCCTTTCTTCCACCGGAGGGAAAAGGAAGGAGAGGGAGAGGGAGGGAAAGGGGGTGCCTCCCCCTCCCCTAGTCCAATTCAGATTGCCATGGGTGGGGGCGCGGCCACCCCTTGTGGCCCTCCTCTCTCTCCACTAAGGCCCATGTAGGCCCAATACTTCCCCGGGGGGTTCCGGTAACCCCTCGGTACTCTGGTAAAATACCTGAACCACTCGAAACCATTCTGATGTCCGAATACTACCTTCCAATATATGAATCTTTACCTCTTGACAATTTCAAGACTCCTCGTCATGTCTGTGATCTCATCCGGGACTCCGAACAAAACTTTGGTCACCAAAACACATAACTCATAATACAAATCGTCATGGAATGTTAAGCATGCGGACCCTACGGGTTCGAGAACTATGTAGACATGACCGGGATCCATCTCCGGTCAAAATAACCAATAGCAGAACCTAGATGCTCATATTGGTTCCTACATATTCTACGAAGATATTTATCGGTCAAACCGCATAACAACATACGTTATTCCCTTTGTCATTGGTATGTTACTTGCCCGAGATTCAATCGTCGGTATCCTCATACCTAGTTCAATCTCGTTACCAGAAAGTCTCTTTACTCATTCCGTAATGCATCATCCCGTAACTAACTCGTTAGTCACATTGCTTGCAAGGCTTATAGTGATAAGCATTACCGAGAGGGCCCAGAGATACCTCTCCGATACACGAAGTGACAAATCCTAATCTCGATCTATGCCAACCCAACAAACACCTTGGGAGACACCTATAGAGCATCTTTATAATCACCCAGTTACGTTGTGACGTTTGATAGCACACAAGGTGTTCCTCCTGTATTCGGGAGTTGCATAATCTCATAGTTAGAGGAACATGTATAAGTCATGAAGAAAGCAATAGAAATAAAACTAATGATCATTATGTTAAGCTAACAGATGGGTCTTGTCCATCACATCATTCTCTAATGATGTGATCCCGTTCATCAAATGACAACTCATGTCTATGGCTAGGAAACATAACTCCTTCATAGATACTCCTTCATTTGTTGCTTCCGAAGCAGCTATGTACTCCGCTTCACACGTAGATCCCGCCATGACGCTCTACTTGGAACTGCACCAACTGACAGCTCCACCATTCAATATAAATACGTATCCGGTTTGCGACTTAGATTCATCCGGATCAGTGTCAAAGCTTGCATCAACGTAACCATTTACGACAAGCTCTTTGTCACCTCCATAAAAGAGAAACATATCCTTAGTCCTTTTCAGGTATTTCAGGATGTTCTTGACCGCTGTCCAGTGATCCACTCCTGGATTACTTTGGTACCTCCCTGCTAAACTTATAGCAAGGCACACATCAGCTCTGGTACGTAGCATTGCATACATGATATAACCTATGGTTGAGGCATAGGGAATGACTTTCATTTTCTCTCTATCTTCTGCACTGGTCGGGCATTGAGTCTGACTCAACTTCACACCTTGTAACACATGCAAGAACCCTTCCTTTCACTGATCCATTTTGAACTTCTTCAAAACTTTATCAAGGTATGTCACTGGTATGCGTCGGTGCTATACAAACAATTTTTAACCGCTTTCCATGACGGCATTTGGAACCGTCACCTATTGAGTGTGGGCGATAGGGGGGGTCCTTCACACATGACCCAGAAACTGTCGGGGATATGTCCTCCTGGCACACACGCTCGGCAAAATGAGGTCGTGTGCGACCGGCGAGCGAGCAAATACGGTTATATGTATAGTAGTGCTAAAAAAATACAATTATACAGGAAAAATCATTTTCGGTCATAAGTACATCACACATAGTCAGTCCCCGCTAAACGTTTTCGTTCGTATATACATCCCACACAGTCACTACAAGGAAAACATTTTCGTTCGTAGGTACATCATACACAATAGTAATAATTCTATCGTTCGCGTTATTAATGCATCACACACTGTGTGTAGAAGAAACTGTGTGGCACAGGCTATCCATCACACACAGCTTTTATGCGATAAACGTTTGCGCAAGGTGGCCTAACGCAAACAGTTTTGAAGAGAATGTCGTGTGCGATTGTTCATCGATCCAACACGGTTTATTCATAGAAATTGTGTGCGTTGCCTTAGGTCATCGCCGGTCGCCAATTAGCAGGCTAATTTCCCTATTATTAATGATCCATTTATTTATCTAATTGACATTCATATTAAACACATAATATATTTCATTCCCATATTAAGGAAGCAGGATTTCATAATTGAAATACATAAGAGTACAACATGATATAGCTTCAGCACTCAGCTACCCCATTACACAACTGCACTAGCACCAATTTTCAAATGCAACCTCTAGAACCTTTCAAAATTAGCATCATAGACGGTACATAGACAGATGCATCTCATCGGGAAAACTACTGAAGCGGAAGGTGAATATTGAGCCTTCATTGATGTTGAAGGTATTTGCAACTTTAGGCCAATGCCTGTGGATGATTGACCGTCCATCCTTCGTCCTTTTCAGGAACACTTTAATATTGAACCGTGGGTGTTGTATGAATACCTTCCTCGCCTCCTGACCATACAGGTGGTTTGAGAGGTAATCATCAGTGAACTATTTTGGAAAGTCCTGAAAACAAGGATGTGCATAAATAACTTCTCTATATTGGAAATGGGGCAAAGGAATAAAAAAGACAAGGTATAATAGTTAGTACCACCCTGTAGTGAACTGATATCTTCTTCATTGTGCAGACAAAGATCTTGTTGTTTTTTGTTGCTAATTTCTTTACCCTAACAATCTTTATGAGTTTCTTGACTTGACTAATATTCATGGACAACTCATTTCCCCATATTCAAAAGGGTCAAACAGTGGGTCAAAACCTCTGACAGCAGGACCTGCATGTGCAAGACCAAATTGTTTAAAACCTAAGTATAAGAATGGTTCCTGCAATTACACAATAATGTGCTATTACACAAAGGACCATGCATGTGCAAACCTTGATAGTAAACCTCAGTGCTTCCCTGCAATACATATAAGGTAGTTAGTGATCAGGTTAAGTAATGGTCTGCATGCTATTAGTAAAATATGTTGATGAAAAATAAACACATTGCAGATTCATCAGATTAGTTCAAGCCACATGGAAAAGCCATTTATCCAAACCAAGCATCATTAAGAACTAGGAAATATAGCAATTGTATATGTTTCCCATGTATTAATTGCAACCAAATTCGATTATTCCTCACATGCACAATAATACAAAATTCTACCTGGACATTGCATTGCTGAATTGAACCAAGCAGTTAACTAAACACCACAACAAATGAACCAAACATTAACTGAGCACCACATTGCACAATATAACATACTCCTAATAGAAAATCAGACAGTTAACCAAACCAAGCATGCTTAACAACTTGGAAATATAGCAATTATATTTGTTTCTCATGTATTTAGTATAGCAAAATTCAATTTATTTCTCACATGGTATACAATAACAGAAGGCACCCACAACAATTGAACATCGCATTGCAGAATGGAACCAAACAGTTAACTAAACACCACAACAAATGAACCAAACGTTAACTGAGCACCACATTGCACAATGTATAACATACTAGAAGATCAAACAGTTAATCAAACCAAGCATGCTTGACAACTTGGAAATATAGCAATTGGATTTGTTTCTCGTGTATTTTTTAAAGAAAAATTCGATTTTTTTTCTCACATGGAAGACAATACAAAATTGCACCCTGAAGAATTGGACATCACATTTGCAGAATTGAACCAAACATTTAACTGAACGCGACAACTAATTAACCAAACAGTTAATAAGTGAACACCACATTGCACGACATATAGAACATATACACTAGAGCAACAGATTGCACGACATATAGAACATATAGAACATATACACTAGAATTTGTTAAGGAAAGGCAGGAGCAGCACACGCAACGGGTAAACCGAGCATGCTTAACCGGCGTAGCTAGCAAATGGAAAGGTGCTCCTCCAAGATCTGGGGGTCGGCACGAATGGCAGCCATCCCCACCTCATCCGCGCGTGCGGCTGCGATTTGCTTCTCCGCTGCCAAATGCTCCTTGAGATCCTGACTATACTGCGTGCACCATGGCTTAGGGAGGCTCTTATTTGGTGGAGGAGTCAGTGATTTGGGTCGAAGGTGTCGCGCTCGCGCTAGTAGTCGGGGCATGTGGGATGTGGAAGGAGGAGGAGGATGGGGGTCGGGTGTGGATTACCATCCTGGATAGGCGAGGCCAAGTAGCATGAAGGAGGGTCGCCGGCGAGGGGGGCGGTGTTGCAAGCAAGGAGTGAAGGTTTCAAGTTGGAAAGGAAGGCGGAAACAGGGGAAATGTGGCTTTTGGTAGGGGGGGGGGGCAGGTAGGTAGATGTTTCCGCGGAAGCCAAAACTTTGGAATCACTTTAGTGAAAAAACTGGCGCACAAAGTGTCATCAGACACAGTCCCTTATTCAGAACTGTGTACGATATGTGAACATCACAAACGATTTAGATAGCTTAACCCGTGTGCGTTGAGTATGAACATCAAAAATTTTGGTACCAATTTCCCTGGTTACAGTGCTCATCCACGTCATTGCATAATTTGGGTACACAAAGGAGACTACAGCACACCCACACTTCTTAATCGAACAAGTTCAGCAATTAAATAGAGCTAGCTGGCCTAAACATTACTCTAACAAATTAAAGACCGACGCTCTTAATTAAACAAAACAAAGAGTACTACTACGGCTGTTGCTCGTCGATCTCCGCCGCCTCCTCCATGTCCATCTCGCGCCCGATGGTCGAATGGGGAAGGGGTTCTGAGGGAGTCCCGGCTTAAGGGGTCCTCGGACAGCCGGACTATATGCGTATGCCGGACTGTTGGACTATGAAGATACCAGATAGAAGACTTCGCCCATGTTCGGATAGGACTCTCCTTTGCGTGGAAGGCAAGCTTGGTGGTTAAAGATATCAAGATTCCTTTCTCTGTAACCGACTCTATGTAACCCTAGCCACCTCCGGTGCCTATATAAATCGGAGGGTTTAGTCCGTAGGACAACAACAATCACAACCATAGGCTAGCTTCTAGGGTTTAGCCTCTACGATCTCGTGGTAGATCAACTCTTGTAATACTCATATCATCAAGATCAATCAAGTAGGAAGTAGGGTATTACCTCCATTGAGAGGGCCTGAACATGGGTAAACATTGTGTCCCCCGCCTCCTGTTACCATAAGCCTTAGACGCATGGTTCGGGACCCCCTACCCGAGATCCGCCGGTTTTGACACCGACATTGGTGCTTTCATTGAGAATTCCACTGTGTCACCACCATAAGGTTTGATGGATCCTTCAATCATCTACAACAACTTCGTCCAGGGGGAAGTTTTTCTCCACGGACAGATCTTCATATTCGGCGGCTTCGCACTGCGGGCCAACTCGCTTGGCCATCTAGAGCAGATCGACAGCTACGCCCTTGGTTATCAAGTTAGGTTTGGAAGCTTGAACTACACCGCCGACATCCGCGGAGACTTGATCTTCGATGGATTCGAGCCTATGACAGCCACGCCCCGCCGCCACGATGAACATGACCTAAATCTGTCGTCAGATGCTGTGTGGGAGATGGCACCTGTAACCGTACTGGCCCTAGATCCAGAGCAGAGCACGCCATCTGAGGACGGGAGGCTCGACCCCGCCACGAAGGCCGCAGACTCAACGACGCTAGAGCCAAATACCGACCTGACCTCCAACGAGGCCTGCGTCATCGGAACCTCGGACTCGTCTCCGGCTACAGGCTCCGAACCGCATGAATCTGCACCCATCGAATCTGACTGGGCTCCGGTCTTAGAGTTCAGCTCTGTGGACATATTCCAACACTCACCCCTAGGCAACATGTTGAACTCACTAAAGTCTCTCTCCTTGTCTGGAGATTCTTTGCCGAACTATGTCCGGCTTGAGTGGGAAGCGGACGACGAAGAATTTTGTTACACACCCACCACCCACTTGATAGCCACCATCGACGATTTGACCGACATGCTTGATTTCGAGTCCGAAGACATCTACGGTATGGACGACAATGCCGGAGAAGAACAGGAATCACCACCCACAGGGCGCTGGACAACCACCTCTTTATATGACATATACATGGTGGATATACCTAAAGAAGACAACGACGATGACCCAAAGAACCCAGTCGAGGATAAAACTCCTGGAAAGAAGCCAAAGCGCCAACATCAATCAGCGGCGCCGCTCGAAACCACGCCATGGTAAAAATAGTGATACCAGCACAAGAGGGAATAACACCCCGGACGACGCCGGAGACAATAATGAAACTGCGGACCCAGCAATGGAGCTGGACGAGCAAGGTGATGGCAAACAAAGTCCGGGGCCCTTGTCCAATCACAGAGATGCTGAAGACTCCAATTACCAACCTGTCTCCGCAGAGGAGAGCAGTCGGGGTGACGATGCATTCATCGTCCCGGAAGAACAATTGGAACAAGAGCACTTCCACCAGAGACTTATTGCCATCGCGAGGAGCTTGAAAAAGCAGAAGCAATGGCTTAAAGCCGCACATGATACGCTTAATGATAAATGGAACGAAGTGCTCGACACTGAGGAAAAATACGGCAGTAATCGCCAAACAAATAGTTACCCCAAACGCAAACTGTTGCTCGAATTCGATGACGACGCCATCGCGCCCATACCGCCGAATAACAATACGGCTGATCAGCTAGGCCGACCACCTCGTCATCGAGGCAGAGCGGCCAACAACGCTGCACACAAAGCCGCACCCCCTACCCATAAAGGAAAGGAGGTCGCAGCCCAGAACCAGAAACACGATTTACGTGAAGACCTGTACAAAAGAGCTGGCAGAACCAGGTCTGTTTATGGATCCAAGGAACGCGTTCCCGCACAGGATCATGGCCATCAAACCAAATATGCAGGTAACTTACCAGTTCGAAGCCAACACCGAACACTGCAACCGTCGGGCCGGTGCCGCGACATGGCCGAATACAGGGGTGCAGCACACCCCTTGTGCTTCACCGATGAGGTGCTGGATCATGAATTTCCAGAAGGGTTTAAACCCGTGAACATCGAGGCATATGACGGAACAACAGACCCCGCGGTCTGGATAGAAGACTTTATCCTTCACATCCATATGGCTCGCGGAGACGATCTTCACGCCATCAAATACCTACCCCTAAAGCTCGGCACTGGCTGAAAAGCCTCCCCGAAAATTCCATTCCAAGCTGGGAAGAACTTGAGGATGCTTTCAGGGCCAATTTCTAAGGGACCTATGTCCGACCTCCGGATGCAGGCGATCTAAGTCACATAACCCAACAACCCGGAGAGTCAGCCCATAAGCTTTGGAACCAGTTTCTTCTCACCAAAAAGAACCAAATCGTCGATTTTCCGGACGCCGAAGCCCTAGCAGCTTTTAAACACAGTGTTTGGGATGAGTGGCTGGCCAGAAACCTAGGCCAGGAAAAGCCAAGGACAATGGCAGCCCTAACTACACTCATGACCCGCTTTTGCACGGGAGAGGACAGCTAGTTGGCCCATAGTAGCACCAGCGACCCTGGCACATCTGAAGTCAAGAATGGCAATGGAAAGCCACGACGAAATAAAAACAAACGTCGGAACAACGGAGAAAGCCCATACAATACAGCGGTAAACGCCGGATTCAGGGACACCAGACCCGGTCAATGGAAAAAGTTACTTAAAAGCAGGAGAGATGGTCCGTCTAGCCTAGACAAAATCCTCGAAACTTCCTGCCATATTCATGGCACCCCCGGCAAATCAGCTAATCATACCAACAGAGAGTGTTGGGTCTTCAAGCAGGCCGGCAAGCTCAACGCCGAACACAAGGGAAAGGGACCACAAAGCGAAGACGAGGACGAATCTCGCCAGCCGAATATGGGAGGACAAAAGAAATTTCCACCGGAGGTCAAAACAGTGAACATGATTTATGTCACTCACATCCCAAAGAGGGAGAGCAAGCGCGCACTCCGAGACGTATATGCTATAGAGCCTGTCGCCCCCAAATTCAACCCATGGTCGGCCTGTCCGATCACTTTCGATCACAGGGACCATCCGACTAGTATTCGTCATGGGGGCTCGACTGCCTTAGTGCTCGACCCAATAATCGACAGATACCACCTCACCCGTGTCCTCATGGACGGCGGTAGTAGCCTCAATCTGATATATCAGGACACTGTCCACAAGATGGGGATAGACCCGTCAAGAATCAGGCAAAGCAGCACTACCTTTAAAGGAGTAATACCAGGTGTAGAGGCCCACTGCACGGGCACCCTAAAACTCGACGTCGTCTTCGGCTCCCCCGACAACTTTCAATGCGAGGAGCTCATCTTTGACATTACTCCGTTCTGAAGTGGCTATCACGCACTACTCGGACGAATGGCCTTCGCCGTTTTAATGCAGTTCTGCACTACGCTTACCTTAAGCTCAAGATGCCTGGACCACGTGGCGTTATCACGGTGAGCGGAAGCACAGAGCATTCTCTTCGTACAGAAGAATACGCGACGGCTCTAGTAGCCGAAGCACGAAGCCACCCTTTTAAGTCGAACAGCTCGTCGGTCCTCAAGACCGCGGACACATCCAAATGTGTTCGGTGTACACCTACGTTTAAAAGCTCAGATAAACCTGCGCTTGTTTAGCAGTGATAATCCCCAAGTGCAGGGAATCATCGTATCAATTCCCAAAGGTGGAAGTGATAAGTATGGAGTGTCGAACCCACAAGGAGCTAAAGTTAAGATCAATATTCTCTCAAGCCCCATCTGCCACTGATACGACTCTACGTGCACTGAACGTTTGCTTCCAACTAGAAACAAGAAATAAAACTGTGTTGTGGGTATAAAGAGGATAACTTTGCATGATATTGGAGAGCTAAAATATGAAAATAGGTGCTGTTATCATAAAGTTAGAATATACTACTAGATATTATAAATAGTGAGTGTGGAATAATGGTGGATTGGTGTGTGGAATTGTCCTAGGCAATTGTTAACAAGGCCAGTGATCACTATTGCAGTTCAATTGAGGGAGAGGCATAAGCTAACATACTTTCCCTATTTGGATCATATGCACTTATGATTGGAACTCTAGCAAGCGTTCGTAACTACTAAAGATCATTAAGGTAAACCCAACCATAGCATTAAAGCATCAAGTCCTCTTTATTCCCATACGCAACAATCCCTCTTACTCGGGTTTGTGTTTCAGTCACTCACCAACCCACTATAAGCGAATCATGAACGTATTGCAACACCCTAAAGCAGGAATCCCTCACGCTTGCGCAACATGGAGGGCACCATAGGAGAGCATCAAAGTAAAACATACAACTCGTACCAATCTAGATCATCAATCAACCCAAAGACAAAAGATATCTACTCAAAACATCATAGGATGGCAACACATCATTGGATCATAATATGTGGAATAAAGCACCATGTTCAAGTAGGGATTACAGCGGGGTGCGGGAGAGTGGACCACGTAAAAGAGGTGAGGATGGTGATGATGATGGTGATGTTGATGAAGATGATCACCGCGGTGATGATTCCCCTCCCGATGGCACTCTGGTGCCACCAAGAGAGAGGAGGAGAGGTTCTCCCCTTGTGCTTCCTCCTCCATGGCTTTCCCCCTCTGGTCCTTGGCCTTCATGGCGATGATGGCCCCTCCGAGATCCTCCTCCTAGCCTCCGGTGATGATGGCCCCCTCCGGCAGGGTGCCAGAGAGGGCCTAGATTGATTTGTCGTGGCTACAGAGGCTTGCAGCGGCGGAACTTCTGATCTAGGTTATTTTCCGAAGGTTTCTATATTTATAGGAATTTTTGGCGTAGGTTTCACGTCAGGGGGGTCTCCAGGCTGTCCACGAGATAGGGGCGCGCGCCCTAGGGGGGTGGGCGCGCCCCCCACTCTCGTGGGCATCCCAGGACTCTTCTGGCCCTACTCCGATGCTCCGTGGTCTTCTTTTGTTCCATAGGAAATCATCAAAAATTGGCACATCAATTGGACTCCGTTTGGTATTCATTTTCTGTAAAACTCAACAACAAGGAGAAAACAGAAACTGGCACTGGGCTCTAGGTTAATAGGTTGGTCCCAAAAATTATATAAAATGGCATATAAATGCGTATAAAACATCATAGATGGATAATATAATAGCATGAATACTTCATAAATTATAGATATGTTGGAGACGTATCAAGCACCCCTGCCCCCATAAATCGCCCAATAAGAAGACTATATATATTTTCCTGTATACATAAATATACACTCAGAATCCCTTGGGTAGCGCCGGGGGCACCCTACACGTAATAAGTCCATAGTTCGGCTTGACCCTATTCGGACTCAAGAAGCTACAGTTCATGTTTCATCGAAACCAACAAATTATACCCACGACCGTACCAGATTTTTTCACCTGGTTGTTTCTTTTTACAGATAGGCCATCATGATATACCCTTCAAGGACACGGCACAACAGAGACAAAGGCGCATACGTGTAGCAGGGCCCCGTTTCAAGGTTTCTGTTTAGATTAAGACCCTGTGTAAACCTTTTTTCTTATTTTCATCTCTTGTTGTTATATACCCTCTTGGCATAGAAAATGCCCTGGATATGGGCAGTACTTGCGAACTTACGATTTGCCGTACTAAACTGGATGTGATAGAAGCAGCCAAGCAGTGTGCTTTGAGAACTATATTCTCACCACAGGCGCTCTCTCCTCACACCGGGTCGTAGCACGTGCCTTGAATTCAGGGTTCATTACCGGGGGCTGTACACAGCCCGGTATATATTGAAAAGTCCCAATATCTTCGAGAGTGTTCGGCGTCGCAAGTTTTGGCCTTATATGCATCATCTCTGAATCATGTCTTGGGTCAATACTTGGGTTTACCTGGCTCCTATGCTTGCTACCATACGTTCCGTTCTATCGGCTAAGGCGGCCAAGGGAGAACTACTACGATTGTGCCCTGGTTCATCCGGATGAGCACCTCAGTAGAGAAAGCCGAAAACTGACTGTCATGATAAGGCGAGAGCTGGTCAACCACTCGATGACTCAGTGGAATCTTCGCGATTCCTTCGCATAAACAAAGGACCGGTTTCCCGGTCACGTATGTAAACGCACCTTATTCGGACAAACGTGGACATACCATGGGCTATATAGTAGCCCCACCGTCAAACTCCTATGGCTAAGTGAAAGTGTTAAAGCTCTATAGTCTGATTGCCTAGTTCGACGCACTAACACCTCCTTAAAAGGACCAAGACATTGTGTCAAGTGTGATCAAGTGCTTTTCTGAACACCCCCGTGTTATACGCGAGGGGCTGAAGCCGACGACTGCAAACTTTCAAGTTATATACATGTATACATAAACGGCCGCACAAGAGGCACTAAAATACTTTATGGGCAAAAGTATAAACACAACCTTCATTATCATAAGCATTGTTTTTACAATAAGGATACATGTTAATTGAACATAATATTCTTCGAGCACTGACCCTCTATCAAGTGGGCATCCTCTAATACTTCTTCAAAATATTGATCTGGTGTGTCTTGACCCCCTGGCGGACCCCCTGTTGCAATATCAGTGGCCTTCATCTTCGCCCAATACGTCTTCACATGGGCAAGGGCCATCCGCGCACCTTCCATGCACGTTGACCGCTTGATAGTGTTGATATGCGACACTGCACAAACAAGTTGCTGCACTAAAACAAAATAACTGTCCGCAGTTGGTCCCCCAGGCCACAGCCGGTCCACGACAGCCTTCATGGCAAGTCCGGATATCCTATGGAGCTCGGCCCATTCGGCCATCTGCTCATTCAACAGCAGCGGACGCTTTGGCATGCTAAACTGCGACCAGAAAAGTTGTTCCGCTTCATGGCCTTCTTGGGCCTGGAAAAACTGTGTCGCATCAGCAGCACTCTTTGAAAAGTCCAAATATGCATCCGGAGAACTCCACATTTGATCAAGCGGGGAATACTTCGGATCGCCGAACTTAGTTCGTAATAAAAAAAGGCTTCCCATCCGCGATCTCCCCAGCTTGCTGGATCTCCTACCGGGTCATCCTGGCCTCTGATCGGGTTTCCTTTGCCGCTTGTAAGGCCTTCTCAAGGTTAGCCGCTTTTTCTTTGGTCTCTTTCTCGAGAAGCGCATATTTGTTAGCAGCGTCCCTTAGCTCAAGCGCCATGTTGGATATTTTCTCCTCACTCAGGCGATGAGTAGCCTGTTCAGCCTTTAATTCACCAACTGCCTTCTCGGTAGCCGCATTGCTTATCCTGGCTTGCTCCTTGGCTCGGGCAAGCTCAGCCCGAAGGGTCTCCACGGCGGTAGCTCCATCTGCTGTCAAGCACACTATAAATTCCAGTATCATGCTCTAATTTATACGCATTGACCGCCCAAAATACATACCTTGCGCCTCATCAAGCCGCTTGTTCACGAGCGTGATGTCATCATCTGCCACAACAAGTTGCCGCTTCAGTTTGGCAAATTGAGCAGCCCGGGCAGTGTCCGGGGATGCAGCCGCCTGTGTCCAAATTAGAAAAATTATTACCTGAGCATATTCATTTGATCCTCTGGTCATCCCATTCGGAAGACAACCAGAGTCTCAAGGGCTACTATCCACGCACAGTGCACATTGCGTTTACGGTACAAAAAAGAAAAGGGTAAATTATGTACCTCAAAGCCTCTCTTCGTTCAATCCGCTTTTTGCGGATGAAATTCTTTCAATCACCGTACCCATTAAGGTAGGATGTTCCTCTGAGATGGGCGCTCGCTGCAGAAGACCTGTCCATATGTCCGGTTGTACATCGAACGATCCAGGATTTTTGTTGTCGGTCTCTCTAGGAGCCGAACACCCCGGACCTCGGGCAGCCGAAGAGTCATGTTCTGGCCTGGCGCTCCTTCGCGGGTCGGGAGAGGTCCTCCGGGACGACACCTCGGGGTCGTCCGCCTTATGGGGCGTGGAAGTATGAGGCAGCGTTTCACTCTACATCATCTCCCGAAGAAGATCCCATGAAGATGAAGATTGTTGAGGGAGGCTATAGGTCGGGCTACAAAACATATGTTTCAAAATGTTGCCCTCACAAACGGGAAAAGAACGGGGTATGCTTATTAAACACATTTGTTCACTTATGGTTCGGCTAGAGGCTGGTCCCCTTGTGGGCACTAAGCGACACTATCACCTCCCGAACTCGGGCCCCCTGATAGGGATTTCATCCCTCGCTTGGAAGCCTCTGCCTCCAGGTCTTCGCGAGTGGCTCTTTTCTTCCAATGGGGAGAGGGAATGTTAGATTCTCCTCCCCGTTCACCCTCTGGCACGGGAGTTATGCCTTCCTCGGATACGGTGCACTTCCGGTATGAAGGCCGCTTTGGGCCTCTCCACTCCTCTCCCTTCCTTCCCTCAACGGCACTTGATATGGTGCCAGAGCTAGCATCATGGTTAAAACTGGGTCCGCTGAGTTCTCGGAAGAGGGGCCAAACACCTGATCCTCTCCGCCTTCCTCACCAAGCCCTGGCAGAGCATGGTTTTCTCAGTTTTGTTATGAGAAACTTAAAACTAAAAACTTGTTTGGAAATAGAGTACTTACTGGGGAATCCGGATGGTTGCAGTCGAGGCCTGCGTCCTCTGTGGTGTCCGGACACCTTTTTCGTGACCCGAAGATTAATTCATACATCCCTCCGAGCGTTGTGCCGAAGAAGCGCTGGATAGTTCACGGTCCTTCCAGATTGAAATCCCACATACGGAGAGGTCGGTGCTGGCATGGCAGGACCCGACGGACTAGCATAACTTGAATCACCTTGACAAGGTCGATGTCCCTCTTAATAAGGTCTCGAATGCGGCTTTGCAGTATTTGAACTTCATCTAGCGATCCCCAGTCCAGGCCCTTGTTGACCCATGATGCAAGTTATGGCGGAGGGCCGAATCTGAAGGCGGGTGAAGCCACCCATTTATTACCATGAGGCTCTGTGATATAAAACCACTCCCGTTGCCATAGGCCGGAAGATGTGGTGAAGGAACCTTTGGCCAAACGACGTTGGCTGATTTGCTTATCAGAGCACCTCCGCACTCTGTGTGTCTTCCATCTATTATCCTCGGCCTTACATCAAAGGTCTTGAGTCACAAGCCAGAGTGTGGAGGGATATGTAGGAAAGCCTCACATACGATAATAAACGGTGAGATGTGAAGGTGTGAGTCCGGAGCTAGATCATGGAAATCTAGTCCATAATGAAACAGGAGCCCTCGAACGAAAGGATTGAGGGAGAAACCTAACCCCCGAAGGAAGTGAGGGATAAATACGACCCTCTCATTAGACCTAGGAGTAGGGATAACCTCCCCTGGTGCAGGAAGCCTGTGAAGGATTTTCGCAGTCAAGTACCTCGCCTCCCTGAGCTTCTTAATATCCTCCTCGGTGATAGAGGAAGCCGTCCACCAGCCCTGAGAGCTGGATCCAGACATGGCCTAAGGTTCGAAACGACTGGTTAAGCCTTGGGTGTTGGAGCTCGAGGTGAAAGGAGGTGGAAGTAGCGTAGAAGGGAAAGGCGGGTCTCGGCCTCCTTATAAAGATAACGAATATCAAACGTCCCCTACATGGCCTTAAAACATGCCTATTCCCAAGGGATCATACCAATGGGACGGTTGGGTAACCCATGCCCGTGTTGATGAGAATCCCGTAATAAGGGGACACGATCTCTGCTTCGACAAGACTTGCCAATAAAACCGCCTCACGAAATGTGGAGCACCAGGCCGGAAAAGCGATTCGAAATAATGACTGAACAATGATGTAATGTCGTGTTGTAAAAGGCTGTCAGCGGATTGGACTCGTGAAAACATTGTACTCTCCACGGTGGCATATGGAATTTGTTTTGCAGAGTCGGACATGATTCTTGTGTTCAAGATCTACTTTGAAGTATTCGGAGAAGGAACCGCCTTGCAATGCCGAAGACAATCTGCGCGCCGGACTCATCGTCATTGAAGCCTGGTTCAGTGGCTATTGAGGGAGTCCCGGATTAAGGTTAAAGATATGAACATTCCTTTCTCTGTAACCAACTCTATGTAACCCTAGCCCCTCCGGTGTCTATATAAACCGGATGGTTTAGTC
The DNA here is from genome assembly GCA_963921465.1 of Triticum timopheevii. Lineage (NCBI taxonomy): Eukaryota > Viridiplantae > Streptophyta > Magnoliopsida > Poales > Poaceae > Triticum > Triticum timopheevii. The sequence continues at coordinate 617,145,112 of OY997268.1, read as the reverse complement.
CGTAGGACAACAACAATCACAACCATAGGCTAGCTTCTAGGGTTTAGCCTCTACAATCTCGTGGTAGATCAACTCTTGTAATACTCATATCATCAAGATCAATCAAGCAGGAAGTAGGGTATTACCTCCATTGAGAGAGCCTAAACCTGGGTAAACATTGTGCCCCCCGCCTCCTATTACCATAAGCCTTAGACGCACAGTTCGGGACCCCCTACCCGAGATCCGCCGGTTTTGACAACGACAGGCTCCATGGCATCCATCGGACCATACTCAGCAAGCATCTCGCCATCCGCGTCACAATCTCTTTGGAAAAGGCCGCCACGAGTTGGGCATGGGCGGCCGCCATCTGGGCTTTGGCGGGCTCTGTCGTGGCAAGGTATGTTGTGCAGGAACGGATGGCTGCTTGAACGCTCTCGGTGATTGCCAACTCTTCGGCCATGGGTTGCCGACCGTTGTCGGAGAAGCTTCTTTTAATTTGTGCGGTGACCACCACGAGCTTGGTGTGGGCGGCCTCGACATGGTCCTGGGAGGCATCCATCAGGGCTAAGGCCGCCGCTGCGGAACGGACAGCTGTTGTGCCGCTCTCTCCAGTTGCTATCCCCGAAGAAGATGTTGTTGCTGCCGCCTGAGAAGCAACAGCGGCCGTTTGGGCTGCCTTGGCCGTCTGGTTGCAGATTCCGGTCGCCCTCATGAAGCTTGTTAGCATGCGCCTGGTGGCTGCGGCCGCGCTCTCGCCTGAGTGGGCTGCCTAAGTTGCCCTCGGGACACGGGTCCATGTCCCCATCTTTCACCGACGATGATTAAATAGTGAAATTATATTTGGGGAGCGAGCTAGTGTGCTTGACACGCAGGATGTTGACTATAGCCGACGCACCTTCTCACGTAAGCCATAGGCGTACTATACACCGATGGTGCTCCAGGATATTTTGTACTGCATCTCACATGGTTGGTGATAATAAACTGTGTGGGATCTACTTGATTTTTCATCTTGATTTGAATTACATACTGGGGCCACAGCTGCAAAGGATGGTGTTTGAATTGCTAGAACTTCTATCGGTAGTGAACATGCAACTATAGGTGTGTTGTCAAAAAATTTGGAATTATTCAGGGTTCCTTTGGTCATTTTTATACGGTAACTTGGTTTTCTAGGCATTTCAGGTGCAGAATTCAAAATTAAATCACATGCACATGCTCCGGTGCACCAAAATGGGTTGTAAAATGATATATGTGTTTATGGGTTGATGCTTACGTCCCATTCAAGAAATGGGGATGAATTTCAAACACCACGGCACTGTGGCTCTCCGGCAAACGTTGAGGTGCTTGCTTTTGTAATTCTAGTAAATACAAAACTTGTCTCAAATTCATGAACCTTGGCATGCTACATAGAACGACATCAAGATGCTGGGGTAAAAAAATATTGTCCCATTTGGGCCAGGTTATGGTATAAGCTTCTCGCAAACCAGAGCTTCTCTCACAACAAGCATGACGGTTTCGGTAGGGAACGTGCCACCTTGGGGGACGAAACGATATTTGTTGCATCTTATTACATTCAAAAAATTTCTCGTGTCAACATAGAACAACATGAGTGTTTGCAATTTTTGGGGATATTTCGGGGTTCACATGGACATTTTTATACATTAACTGAGTTTTCTATGCATTCATGTGCATAATTCAAATTTGAACTACATGAACATGATCCAGTGCATATAAACGGGTTGAAAAATAAAATATGTGTCCTTGGTTGCAACCTTAGGTCCCATGCAAGAAATGGGAATGAATGCCAAACACCTTTGCCACAATCGCTCGGTCGCTAACATTGATATACATGGTTTTAAAATTCTAGTAAATCGAAAACTCGTCTGAAATTCATGAAACTTGACATGCTATCATGGAACGGCAGCAACATGCAGTGGTAAAAATATTGTCCCATTTGGGGCAGGTTGGGGTATAAGCTTCTCACAAACCAAAGCTTCTCGCAACAAGCCTCATGGTTACGGTAGGAAACATTTCACCTTTCTGGACGAAACGATATCTGTTGTCTCTTCTTGATTTCAATTATCGCTCTAGTGTCAACATAGAACAACAGGAGTGTTGTGTTAAATTTTGGAATTTTTTGGGTTCGTTAGCACATTTCTTATGCATTAATTAAGTTTTCAATGCATTTATGTGCATAATTCAAGTTTAAACTACATGCACATGCTCTCATGCATATAAATTGGTTGAAAATTCAAATATGTCTCCTTGGTTGCATGCTTAGATCCCATGCAAGAAATGGGAATGAATTTCAAATACCCTGCCACCGTCACTCAGCCACAAACATTGAGATACCTGATTTTTAAATTCTAGTAAATCCAAAACTCGTCTGTAATTCATGAAACATGGCATGCTATCATGGAGTGGCATCAACATGCCGTCGTAAAAAATTTGTCCCGTTTAGGGCAGGATTGGGTATAAACTTCTCACAAACCAGAACTTCTCATAACAAGCCTGATGGTTTCAGTAGGGAACATTTCACCTTTCTGGGAGAAACGATAGCCGTTGCCTCTTGTTGATTTCAATTTTTTCTCTAGTCTCAACATAGAACAACATGAGTGTTGTATTAAATTTTGGAATTTTTAGGGTTCGTTAGCATATTTCTTATGCATTAATTGAGTTTTCAATGCATTTATGTGCATAATTCAAATTGTACATGCACATGCTCTAATGCATATAAATTGTTTGAAAATTCAAATATGTGTCCTTGGTTGCATGCTTAGGTCCCATGCAAGAAATTGGAATGAATGTCAAACACCTTGCCACCATCACTCGGCCGCAAACATTGAGATACCTAGTTTTTAAATTCTAGTAAATCTAAAACTCGTCTGAAATTCATGAAACCTGGCATGCTATCATGGAATGTCACCCGACATGCCGTGGTAAATTTTTTTGTCCCATTTGGGGCAGGTTTGGGTATAAACTTCTCACAAACCAGAGCTTCTCACAACAAGCTTGATGGTTTCAGTAGGGAACATGCCACCTTTGGGGACGAAACGATACATGTTGCCTGTTATTCCTTTCAAAAAATGTGTAGTGTTAACATAGAACAACAGGAGTGTTGTGTTCAATTTTGGAATTTTTTGGGGTTCGTTTGGACATTTTTATATATTAACTGGGTTTTCTAGGCATTTTATGTGCATAATTCAAATTTGAACTACATGCACATGCTCCAATGCATATAAATTGGTTGAAAAATCAAATCCATGTCCTTGGGTGCGTGCTTAGGTCACATGCAAGAAATGGGAATGAATTTCAAACACCAGCACTATTGATGCCGGCAAAACGTTGAGATACTTTGTTCTTAAATTCTAGTAAATCCAAAACTCGTATGAAATTCATGAAACTTGGCATGCTATCATGGAATGGCACCCGACATGTTGTAGTAATTTTCATGTCCATTTTGAGAGAAGGCGCACTCGAATAACAATCAACAAAGGCATTTTGAAACAACTAGCTGCCACTCTAACATCGCAAAAGTTTTAGATCGAACACCCGTATGTACACTGACAGCTTCCCTAGTAAGCCAAGGGAAAATGTGTCGAGCAGGATTTGTGCAACTGTTCATCGCAAACCTTTTAGATAGAACACCTCTATGCAAAGTGAGAGCTATGGTTTTCTGTAGTAAGCCAAGGAAAAATTCGCTGCGCATAATTTGTGCATCTCTTCAATGCAAACGGTTCAGATTGAATAAGGTATGCAAAGCGAGACTTCGGCGCTAAGCCAAGAGAAAATTTGGCAGGCAGGATTGCTACCTCCCTACGCAAACGGTTTTTTCGGATGACCCATGTGCAACCATGTACAGACAATTTGCTAATATTTGCATCTGTTATATTGGGTATATTGCCATTTGTCAAACTGGAAAGATTGACATTTGTTGATCTAGTAACATTGCCATTTTTCAATCCTGGTAACACTACGATTTGTCAAAATATGCAGCTAAAAATTACTAGCACTATCTAATTTTTGCAACTAAAATTCAGTAATTAAGCATAGATTTCATTCATAGATTAAGCAGTCGTGCTTAATTTATACAAATAGTTCAAGTTTACAGCTGAACCAACCAAAATTTTCCCCAATTATTGGCAACCACGTACTGAAATAGCTAGTTCAACTATATATATAGCTAATTTTAAGTACGTTGTACAGTTCCACCACATCTATAGTCAGATGAACTGAACAAAATAGCCCCAAAATACTACTACATAGGGGCTTTGTACTACTTCCGGCGAACCCCAACTCCATTTGCTATTGAAGACGGTCAACGCCTTCAGCCACATCAATGGAGCATTCTTGCCTGTGCCATCAGCAAACATAGTCCTGGATATAACGTACCACATGTAGACACAAGCATATGTCTTGACCTCATCCTCATTAGCATCCTCAGGGCTAGAACCAAAGTTCCATGCAATCCAGGTGAAAGAAGCACTGGGTGCGACTCTTTCTTTCCTGTTGTCTTCTGCTTCTGGTTCCCGAGGCTCCGGAGGAACCATGCCGATAAGGGCACGCATCTTTTCGCGCCACCCATCAGAATCGGTGCTCATACAAGGAGGATTCCCCTTGATAGGAAGACCGGCGATCATAGCAATATCCTGGAGCGTCACTGTCATCTCCCCAGTCCGAAGATGGAAACTGTGTCTCTCTAGCCTCCGATGATCAACAAGCGCGGTGATTGTTACAGCATTGAGGGGTGGCGTCGACCGACTGACCAACTGAATGAAAGGGAGGACTCCTGTCTCCCTTACGCACGGTCTGTACCGCTCATGATAGTGCATCCCCCCAAGGGTGACCCCGTGAGACCGAATCTTCAGAGGTGCAAGCTCCTATAAACAAACAAATCAGAAAATTACATATGGGGCATTTGTGTTTGAAATAAACACAAAATTCATAATACGGGCCACTTTCATTATTACCAGCTGCTCCACCAACATAAAGTATGCCCGGTGTCGAGTGTCCTAGTGATCATCGAGAAGCCAAACCATCCTACAAAATTTCTAACAATAAACATACGTTAGCTTACTCCCTATGCTTTATTTAATATGCGAGCATTATTTCATACGTATTCAACAATCAGTAAACACTAAAAGGAAAGTTGAATACTAAGATATACAATGAAAGGAAGTTAACAATAATCACAAATACCCATCATAAATACTAGGGTCCAACAATGATTACAAATCATCTACTAATCCTAATCATAAAAATCTATGTCAATATTACAAATCTACACAAGGGTACCACCAAAACTTGAACAATCTAGGTTCCACAATGACTACAAATCCTAAATCACACCACACTATTTCAATTTATCATATAAAAATCAAACCCAAGAAAATCAAGGGTTCCACCAATAATTGGCTAAATGAGACAAATGTGAACGAATTTACGGAGGAAAAGAAGGGATCGGAGGAGTTTAGGGAAGAAACTCAAGGCCAAAAACTTCAGATCTGCTTCATTCTTGAGAGGGTATGTAGAGGGGGAGAGGAGAGGGCCGCCGCTGCCGCTGCTCGATGAGGATCACTATTGTTTGGATGGAGAGGTCAGCCCCGATGCGGCTTAAGTCAATGTGCAACGCCTACGGGCTAGGTGCTGCACATTACATGTGTGGCGCCTAGCTCTGAGGCGCTGCACTGCTTGGTGCGGGCACCGGGGCTGCCACGCGCCACTCAAAATGGTCAGTTGAGTATTTCTTTAGGAGCAGTTCATTTTGTGAAATAATTTCATCCACAACTCAAAATTGTCAAATTTGCCGCCTATGTCAGCGCAAAGCAAACACCGCACCAGTTGCGCTGGGCCCGGTTGCAATATTGGGATTCCGACCAAGATTGGATCTAGGGTGGTCCTCAGCATCCATGTCATTGATTGGAGTAATTGCTTTCTTTCGGAGCACGTCCCAGGTCCCAGAGATTTGCATGTTTGCACCTCGAAACAAACACGCAATAGGACAAAGTCTTGAGCGCAAAAATAGAAAATGGGATTTACTTTCTCTGGCTACTCAAAACATTTCCTGTAGCACAGCCCAGGTCGCAGAGATTTGCAAGCTGGTGCCTCAAAACAAGACACGTAACCGGACAAAGACTTCAAAGCATAAATTCTACAGCAAAGCGTGACCACAATGTACGAGTACCCAATGCCACATATAACTGCATGTGCCAAACAGCGACGGAAAGGCACGAACAGTTATGTTCCTGGAAAGCATCAACCATGGTTTTTTTTCTACCTTTTTTCTGACATAGTGTGTTATTAGAAATTTTAAAACCACATAATGCATTATGTGAAGACAGGAGAGTTAACATACTCTTCTTTTCAAACAAAATTACTGTCGATAAGCAACTAAATATAACTACTAACTTGTTCTTAGATATACCCGGTACTCCATCCTGTCAACAAATACATGTCGCACACCCATTTCAATGCTTTGACCACACAAATTTGTCCAAATAAATATAAACAGTAGTCACAAAATTTGTATGATTTAATTCATTTTTTAATAAAGTACCTGATGGTATAATTATATGACACACTACTTATATATTATTGGATTTAGTAATGGTCAAGGTAAAATCATGGAAAACGATAATGCCGTGTAAAGAGAGATGCGAGCATTACTGAATTTTAGTTAGATTCGTATCTTAAAGCACATTTCCGGCCAACGCACATCTCCATATTTTACTGTGTCGTCAGGTTGTCCTATCACCACCATAGTCCATCTTCCTCTGGTTCATATTTGTAATCGGGCATCGCACAAGGCATCCATTGTAAGACATATTTTCAATTGACCAATCTTTAAGATATGTTTTTCATGTGACCTGATTACCATCTGTGAGTAGTTGCTAAGGTATGGGTTGAGGCATAGGCCTTGAAACTCTCTGTATTTGTTATGGGGATCAATGGAAGTGCTTTGAATTAACGTCACGTATGTGTGAAATAAAATTGTCCGCATATGTCTCTTGTCTCGTTCGTGTTCATCATCCCTGCGGGTACCCAGGATTAAGGATAGCGAGCCACGGAGAGGCTAGGGACAGGGAGAACATGACGTGTTATTCTGAACAGCAGTCACTGAAGTGTTTAGCACGATAACACGGATCCAATCGTTGGTGATTATAAGGTGTAGTCATTAAATGACCAAACCTCTTGTCTAATTATTACAATCTTAATTATCGAGGCAACCCCACGCGACAACTAATTCTTGATGCAAGACATGTGTTGGTTAAGATGTTGTTTGGACACATCTTCCACTTCGGTTCGTTACAAGCACATCTCGATGGATTACTTTCAGCGCACAAATTAAATTAAGATCATATCTGGTCCGAACACAAATACATGGTTAGAAGCATTAAGACTTCATACTTGTACATCTTTTTATTATAAGTGTTTCATCACATTTAGATGGATTGATCCGGTCCAAAGCTGGAATTATTTCTTTCACAGAAACTTACCCGAGATCATCACTTCAAGGTAGCATTCCACTCACGGGTTCAATAATCCAAGATGACCTCTCGAGGAAATAGTTGTGGGGTACTTCTTGTTTCTTTACTAGATCACTAAAAATGAAGTATTAAAGCGCAGAGGTGGCGCCTCTCCAAGGGTACATAAAATTATCCCTTCCCCAAGACTATCACCTATGATCGTTGGGCGGCATCTTCTGCGCAAGGCCTCTCCTGGTTCCTATCGGAGAGGAAGAGGAAACCTCTCATACGAGTTGTGTACGCACAGCACAACAGTTACTGTACAATCATGTCACCGTAATGAGTGTATTTCTAGGAGCAAGGAGTGCTTTCACCTCAATCATGTCACCGTAACTAGATGGGGTGGTTTTCAAAGTGGATTTTGAAAAAGCGTACGACAAGGTAAAATGGCCATTTCTTCAGCAGGCTTTGCGTATGAAAGGATTCGATCAGGCCTGAAGAGACCAGGTAGATTCTTTGACGCAAAAAGGGAGTCTTGGAATCAGGGTAAATGATGACATAGGTCATTATTTCCATATACACAAGGGTCTGAGAAAAGGAGACCCGATGTCGCCGATTCTGTTCAACATAGTCGTTGACATGTTGATAATCCTAATAGGAAGGGCTAAGGATAATGGCCAGGTAGGTGGCTTCGTTCCGCATTTAGTTGACGGGGGAGTGTCTATCCTACAGTATGCTGATGATATCATCTTTATGGAGCATGATTTGGCTAAAGCTAGAAACATGAAGCTTGTCTTGTGCTTGTTTGAACAATTATCGGGGCAAAAGATTAACTTTCACAAATGTGAATTGTTCTGCTTTAGAAGAGCCAAAAAAGAACAACAAGCTTACAAGGAATTGTTCGGGTGCGAATTGGGGTCTTTACGCTGCACGTATTTGGGTTTACCAATCCACCATCGCAAGCTTTCGAACAAGGAGTGGAAGAGCATTGAAGATCGATTTGAAAAAAAAAACTGAGCTATAGGAAGGGCAAGCTTATGTCATATGGAGGACGATTGATTTTGATTAATTTGCTTCTCACAAGTATGCCTGTGTTTTTGTTGTCCTTTTTCGAAGTACCAGTTGGAGTACGGAAAAGGTTAGATTTCTATCCATCGCGCTTCTTCTGGCAGAGCGATGAAGTAAAAAAGAAAATACAGACTCGCTAAGTGCGATATCATTTGTAGGCCGAAAGACCAAGGGGGTCTGGGCATTGAAAATTTAAAGGTGAAGAACAGATGTCTTCTCAGCAAGTGGATGTATAAGTTATCTGTAGAGACGGATGCCACATGGGCTCAGATTCTTCGTAATAAGTACATTCAGTCCAAAACCTTGTCCCTGGTGACGGTAAGACCGAATGATTCGCCTTTTTGGAAGGGACTGATGCGAGTGAAATCAGTCTTTTTAACAGGAAAAAATTTGTAGTTGGAAATGATACCTCCACAAGATTCTGGGAGGATACCTGGCTAGGGGAGACGCCCCTTGCAATCCAATATCCTTCTCTCTATAATATTGTTCAGTTAAGAGACGCTTACGTTGCAACAGTACTACAGTCCAATCCTCTTAATATTCAATTCAGGAGAACGCTAGTGGGAAACCGTTGGGAAGCTTGGCTCCATCTTGTGAGAAGATTTATGGATGTCCAACTTTCCCAACAACCAGACCAGTTACGCTGGAAACTACCTAAGAATGGAGAGTTTTCGGTTAAATCCATGTATTTGGATACTATCAACACTAGCGTTATTCCTAGTTCAAAATATGTGTGGAAAGTCAAAGTGCCTTTAAAAATCAAAGTGTTTATGTGGTTTGTCCACAAACAAGTCATCCTAACAAAGGACAATTTGGCGAAGCGCAACTGGACTGGATCTAAAATATGTAGTTTTTGTGATAGTAATGAATCAATTAAACACCTCTTTCTTGACCGCCCTTTGGCAAAAAAATTGTGGAGGTCGGTCCACATAGCCTTTAATATAACTACTCTGAATTCCATCAACACGCTATTTGGGACGTGGCTAGATGGGATAGATGCGGAAACAGTGAGGCATATCCGTGTAGGAGTATGTGCTTTATTATGGGTAGTTTGGAACTGCAGAAACGACTTGGTTTTTAACAGAACAACAAATATTCATTTCCTGCAGGTTGTCTTGAGGGCCACTACACTCATCCGTATGCGGTCCCTACTCAATCAGACGGAGGCCAGGGAGCATTTGGTTACTGGATCTATCCGATGGGAGACGGTAGCACGGGCTATCTTCAACCGGTTTGGATGGCGGTCATGTAATAAGATAGGTGTTTAGTTTCCTATCAGTTATTTTGCCTGCCGGTTGTGGCTGTCCTGTTTTTTGCTTTCGTGCTCTTTTGAGCATTTGTTCCTTTTTGTTTGAGAATTCGAGACCTATGTCGGACCTTTTGATTATCAATAATGTGGTCGTATGCATCGTTTTGATGCAGAGGCCGGGGCAAACCCCTTTTCGGAAAAAAATGACCGCCACTTATTTACTCCCACCAGTCCTTTTTACTCCCCATATTTAATTTGTGTCTAGTCATACTTTGTAAAGTTTGACCAATATATATAAAAAAATAGTAACATCTACAATACCAAATACATATACTATGAAACAATATTGATTTGGTGTTGTCAATGTTCATAATTTTTTCTACAAGTAAGATTAAAGTACAGATAGTTTGACTTCAAACAAAATTAATATACAAACTATAAAAGACGGGAGGGAGTATCTCTTATATATACTAGCAAAAGAGCCCGTGTGTTGCAACGGGAGAGTAAATAACAACCGTTCTTAGGCCAATAACCATGACTCAAGACCCTAATGTGTTCATGTTCTTTATTTTCACATGGCATCACATTTGTGTTGTTGATGGTGGTCTTAGTGCTCACACAACGAAATCGTGTTTGAATGCGGTCAGTTCTAAGGCATCTCTCTCTCGCGCACACTCGCTCAAAATAAAATGAGAAATATGTTCTTTTTGCCCGCGAGGTTTTCACAGGTGTGCATGCGTGGTTATCGATGTTCTCTTTCCTCTCTATCAGTAAGAACGAAAAACGGATCATACATTCTAGATTAAGTTCATACCAAAATAATATTTTAGAAATATTTAACAGCTAAAAATAGCATCATATTTAGATTCTACACATTTTTCTAATCAAGTTTCATATATAACATGTTAAAATCGGAGTTAAGACTTAAAAGATATTGATAATTTTGTTTTAGATAAACTCTGGATTGATCAGGCGAAAAGTCAGGTGTTTTATGTTAAAATGAAAAAAAATCGTTTGACTTTAATATGGACTGCGGGTTGATTACCTAAAACATCAGGGGGGGTTATGAGAAAATGCAAAAAACGGTTCGCCAGTGACTTAAACATGTACCGCGGGTTTATTTACGAAAAATAGAGGGGCATTTTTACAATATGTATGATGGGCGACCAGAAACCCAATTTGCTTTAGGACTGTGCTAACCACCAGTCGACTGGTGGTTAGCAACAAATCCGCACGACCTTCGATCGATCCTTCCGCTCGTCCCGCTGTCGTTCCTCCCGCTTCCACTGATTTTTTTCCTTCTCTCAAAAACCGTAGTAAATTGCTAGTGGTCTTTTCTGGTTTTTCGCTACATAATATGAAAATAAAATAAAAGTGCTTGAAAGAGGATTCGAACCCAGGTCTGTGTAATACCTATCGAGCCTAATAACCAACTAAGCCACCTTTTGTTGTTGTCTATTGTAGAATGACAATGTTATTTGAACATTTCTTATTTCTGCCATATCAAAAGAAAAAATAAAGTTTGGCTTGGTAACTTTGGCAATGACCAGCGTGATAACTATGGTCTGAGTAACATGATAACTATACCATGATAAGGCTGGTAACTACAGTACGAGAAGGTTAAAAGCATCGGAAAGTATGGTAATTTAACATAGAAATTACCGGTGAAATGTTTCAAAAACTTTTTTTCCCTTGGATGAAAGATACCATGGTGTTTAAACGTAAAATATTAGTTATCAAGTCTGCGATGATACATCATCATGTTATTTACACAGAAATTATCGGGTGTATGTTTTTCAACAAAAAAGTTTCAGGTCAAAAGTTACAGTGGCGTTTGTATGGGAGTTATCAATTTTGTATGTTTCTACTACCATGTTATTTACACAGAAATTAGCGGGGCATCACCCCCGCTCGCCACAGTCGCCATATTACCAGGATCGGGTACATAAGTTATCGAGTCTGCGATGTGTGAGTTATCATGTTATTTGCATAAGAGTTATCGTGGTATAGTTCAACAACTCCTCCCTCCCCTACCCCCACCGACAAAGTTACCAGGACTGGGTACATAATTTATCATGTCTACGATGTGTGATTTATCATGTTATTTGCATGGAAGTTACCGTGGTATGTTTCAACGACTCCCTTTACCCCTAGCCCCACCGACAAAGTTACTAGCACTGGGTACATAATTTATCATGTCTACGATGTATGAGTTATCATGTTATTTGCATAAAAAGTTATCAGGACAGTGATGCGTAAACTATCATCATATTTACACAGAAGTTATCGAGAGTATATTTCATCAAAACCCCTCCCTCCGGCAGAAAGTTACCAGGATCCCTTCTCGCCAAAAGTTACCAGGACCGGGGTGCATAAGTTATCGGGTCTCTGATGTCTGAGTTACCATGTTGTTCACATCAGAGTAACTGGGGATATTTCATCAACACCACTTCCCTCAAAGTTACCAGGATCGAGGTACATAAGTTTATCAGGTATGTGATGTGTGAGCTATCATGATATTCACACAAAAATGACCCGGGATATTTCATCAACGCCTCCCTCCCGATCGCCAAAGTAATCAGTACCGAGTACATAAGTTATCAGGTATGTGATGTGTGAGTTACCATGCTATACACACACAAAAATTACCAACGGTATATTTCATCAACCTCCCCCACCAAAATTACCATGGTATCATCAACTCGAGACGAGTTGGTAACATAATCTACTTAAGTGCGGAAAAGATCGGATATTGCATTCACTTTTGTGCAAACATAGAAAGGAGACAGGTTAAAAAGCCTATTTGCTTTCATTTTTACAAAAGAGGAATGTAGGTGAGGTGGTTGGCTAGTGGGTTACCTTGTAAAAGTTACAAGGATCGAATCCCGTTGACACACTATTTTTTGACGAGAAAGATTAACGCGAGTTAATTATTCACCACCTGAAAATCGGGAATCAGAGAGATTAAGGCGAGTTAGTTACGCACCACCTAAAAATTGGGAATCAGAGAGATTAACGGAGTTAATTAGGCGACGCGGGAGAAAAAAACGCTTGATCGAACATAATCGTCCGTGCCTGACGCTAACCACCAGTCGATTGGTGGTTAGATTTCTCGATTTAAAATTGATGTAAACATGTATGCCTCTCCACTATAGTCAGTACACGACTCACTAGTGAAAAATGAAAAATCAAAAGATATAATGCTTTTTCCCAATGCGTAATAAAGAAGGATAAAAATGTTCAGTTGCGTTTAAGTGCACAACAAGTATTACTACCGGTCGGCATTGCTTTATTATTAGAGAAGAAGAGATAAGAGGTAAAGATACTACTCCTCCACCTACTAGTCGTCCCCATAGTCCCGCTAGCTGGCTCTTCCATCCATGACTGTCCCTGGTCCATCCCACACACCTGCTGCACTATCCTCTGCGAGCATGTACTGACTGCCTCCGAGTCACTTGGGGCAATGGTTCTTGCTTGATTGCTATTGCCGGCGTCGCGGCATGCCTGTAGATAGAGTGACCGGGACCGGCCCGCCGTGCGGACAAATCGGCGACCAGTGTCCTGGCCTTGAGAGAGAGAGAAAGGTATGTGGTAGCCAAGAAGCGTCAGGCGAAGCGGTGAAACTGTTTGCTTGCTTTGGCTGTTGAGTGAGCGAGCGAACTCGGTATCTCAAGATGCCGGGTTGTTGGGACTTGGCCGAGCTGGAACACGACGCGGTTCCCGCCATGCCCACTCCTGCCACGGCGGCGGTGGTGGCAGCGTCGAACGCGGCGGTGGTGTCGCCGCTGAGCACGCTGAAGCGGCCGCGCCCGGGGGGGCGCGTGATATCGGGGCACTGTCCGTCGTGCCCGGTGGACGGCTGCAAGGCCGACCTGAGCAAGTGCCGTGACTACTACCTGCGGCACAAGGTCTTTCAGGCGCACTCCAAGACGCCCCTCGCCGTCGTCGCCGGCCGCGAGATGCGCTTCTGCCAGAAGTGCAGCAGGTAACGATCATGCTAGATAAATATAAGTACTGCTTTTTTTGGTTTCCATCAAATTTGTATTGCTTATATAAGTACTGCTTATGGTGAGAAGTGAAAAATCAGATTTTTTTATATTTAGAAAAGGAGGATTATCTCCGGCCTCTCCATCATTACGATGCACACAGCCGTATATCTATCTATTATACAATTATTAAAACAAAAGTAAAAAAATCACCACATGCGTCCATGTAGATAAAATTAAATGATCCATAGATTTATATTACAATATCTGAAGGTACATATAACAATATTATGTACTCCCTTCGATCCATATTATTTGCCTTAGATTTTTCTTAATATGGATTTATCAAATAATAAAACATCTCTAGATACATCCGTATCTAGCCAAGCAATATGGATTGAAGGGAGTTTACTTCTTATCATCAGAAACATATCATGCACAACCTCAAAAAACACGTTCGTCTCAACCAATAAGCCAAATGTATCACCTCCAATAGAATGGCCAATCAAGCGAACAAATTGTATAGGAGGATACTGGTATCCAGCCCACCAGAGTTCAAGTTCTAGACTTGACATTCATGCTCGCATTTTTCTAAACTTAATTCAGGCCTTTCAGCAATATGAGTTCACCGGGAGAAGAAGTTCTGGTCGACTATAAAGGCGTCTATAGCGACTTCGTCAATTTTAGAATGATGTGTCGGCTCAACCCCTCAGAGGTGCTCATAGTGGTAGGATGCACGTGCACGCGTTCATAGGGATGAGCATCTGTGCGTATATATGAATGCCGGCGTCTGTGTTAAAAGAAAGCCAATCAACATCCCCCTAAAAGGAAAACAGAATACGTAAACAATTCCATATAGAAACATGTGTTCCTTTCTTTTAAGGTGAACTAGCTAGTTTCCCGTGCCTTGCAACGGGGCAGTACATATTCCAGTAGTATAACATCAATCATGTATATCTACAGCCATAACTCAATGTAAACAATTCTAGCTAAAACTCACGTCTTTTAGTAGGTATAAATCACATCTGGATAACACACCACGATTTATGGCCTTATACATAAGAGATTCAGTGAATTTATGCAGAGATTGATTGAATATTTGGTTTCCACGAGTTTATAACCTTTCTATACGTGAACTGATTGATTACCACAATTGCCATATTTGAGATTTTTGGGAGTTTATGGCCTTACCATATGTGAATTCATTGATTACCGTAATTACCATATTTAGGCCCCGTTCGGAAGTGCTCCAGCTCCGCGCTTCTCTGGAAGCGGGCGAGAAGCTGGCCGAACGCCTCGACTCCGCGAAGCCAGCTTCAGAAGCGAAGGCCTCACGTAGTGTAAAAATCAGAAGCAGCTTTTTCGAGCTCCCAGATTCTAGCGGAGGTGGAGTTGGGATAAATTACTCGCGTTGCCACCGCCAAGTGAATCAGCGTACCGGTTCGTTCTTAGAGACCAATTGGACCAGCCTGTCTATCCTCAAACTGGGCCAACCTGGTGGGCCCGACCACAGCAAGCCGCAGCTCCTCTCCTGTGCTGCCCCGAACGCTCCTGCCAGCCACGGAGAAGCTGCCTAGGGCTGCTCCCTCGAGAAGCTGGCTAGCTTCGGAAGCCAGAGAGCTTCCGAACGGGGCCTTAGGATACGCTGGGTTTTCACGGGCAGACGAAAAAACCAGTAAGAAAGAAAAACTGGTGGAAGGGGGAGAAAATCGATGAGGGTGGGGTTTCTCGTACGTGGTGGGCACTAGTAGAAAACGGAGGTTTAATACCGGTTCATAAGGGCCTTTAGTGCCGGTTCAACCGGCACTAAAGAGTGGAGACTAAAGACCTCCCCCCTTTAGTACCGGTTCGGCACGAACCGCCACTAAAGGCCCACCACGTGGCGTGAGCTCGCGCCGTGGTATGGGGGACCTTTAGTACCGGTTGGTGTTACCAACCGGTACTTAAGGTTTTTTTTTTGAAATTATTTTTGAAAATTTTGGAAAAAAAATTGATTTTTTTTCGATTTTCAATTGTCTGAATTATTTGATGATTTAATCTCTAATCGCCCCTCTTAACTACTCAAGTGTGGATCACTCAATCCAAATCATCTAACTTCACGACCGGTCACCCATCCTCTCACTCCCCCAGCCCGAGCACGCTTAACTTCGGAGTTCTATTACCCCTACTTTCCAAGTCTGCACTTGTTATTTTTCTAACAAATGTAAGCTGTAAATCCTATTAACCCTCAGCAGTTTAGCTTGAGCATTATGTCACACATTTCACCGTTTGAGTTTGAAAGTATTATTCTAAAAAATAGTAATTATTTAGTAACACTAATATTTCTTGAATAAGTTTGACCACAGTTTGACCATAGTT
Organism: Triticum timopheevii; assembly: GCA_963921465.1. Lineage (NCBI taxonomy): Eukaryota > Viridiplantae > Streptophyta > Magnoliopsida > Poales > Poaceae > Triticum > Triticum timopheevii. Next base: position 617,129,009 of record OY997268.1, on the reverse strand, counting down.
TGACCAGATTTGACCAAAATTCAAAAAATTGAAATAATTATTTAGTAACACTAATATTCTTGAATAAGTATGTAGTATCATTAATACTTCTTGAATAAGTAGTCTGACCAGATTTAACCAAAATTAAAAAAAAACTTAAATTTGAGCATATCTTTTTCTCTTTTTGGAATTTGAAGATTCTAAAAAATTGCAAACAGGCCATAGGCTGTCAAAATCGGATGTGGATTTTCGTGCTGAATTTTTTGATATATTATACGTTTTTTTCCGACCTCGTATGCAAAAGTTATAGCCGTTTTACATTTTCCCTACACTTTTTGCAAAACATGTCCAAATTTAAGTTTTTAAATTTTCCTAACTAGTAGATGTAGTAATATAACTACATCTCGAAGAATTTTATTTTTTGAATTTTTATCATTTTCTTTTGTATTTTTCAAAACTGAAATGGCGATACACAGGGGGGTAGAGTTTGAAAATTGCCCTTTAGTACCGGTTTGTGCCACGAACCGGTACTATAGGTCAAACCCCTTTAGTACCGATTCGTGACACGAACCGGTACTAAAGGTCTAACATTTAGTACCGGTTCGTGCCACGAACCGGTACTAAAGGTGATCACGGGGCCCTAGCCTGACGCCAGCCTGCCACCATCCCTTTAGTACCGATTCGTGGCACGAACCGGTACTAAAGGTTCAAAACGAACCGGCATTAATGCATAGCCATTCGAACCGGCACTAATGGTATCATTAATACCGGGCCAAAATCCAACCGGGGCCAATGTGTCTCACATTAGGTCCTTTTTCTACTAGTGGGGGTGGACGAAAGGTAGGATGATGTAAGAGAGGAGAGGGAACGTTATGTATCTTTTAGGTAGTACTAGGTGTTTGCCCGTGCCTTGCTACGGGAGCCAAAAAAATTATGTTTGATCATTGGCAAACCAACTTGTGTCACCTGCCTAGTGTCTTACCTTCATCAAGTCCGATCTTCAAAGGTGCTTAGGCATACCCATTCCTCTAAAACTGGGCTCTGGTTTCTGAGGGGAATTGCGGATTTGCTCCAGCTTTGCGTCCACTACTAGGAGTTTCCTCTTTGCCGAGTGTTAGACTCTTTGCCGAGTGCATTATGTCGGGCACTCGGCAATAGTATCTTTGTTGCGTACCTAACTCGGCAAAAATGCGAAACTCGGCAAACAGGCACTTTGCCGAGTGTCATGGACAAAACGCTCGGTAAAACAACAAAAGTCGGCAAACAGGGCTTTGTCGAGTGCTACACTCGGCAAAAGGGGGTCTTTACCGAGTGTCACGCTCGGCAAAAGGGGGTCTTCACTAAACTGCATGGTTTTGGCTGTAGAGGTTGCATACGACCTCGGAGGAAGATGGTCCAAAAATCAAAGTTGTTCATTTTGATGAGACAGAAAACTTCCATGTTGAGAACTTTTCATTTTAGGCCATATTAATTACACTTTTTGGCATGCCAAGTATTAATATAGTCTCAAATGACCAAAGGTGATGGCCATATTCATTGCATAGTTCATTATAATGTTCCCAAATTAGACACATAGGTGCATCTTAACATTAAAAGCAATGTTGCCAAATAGAGTTTCCGACGTTTTTGTACAAAATATTAATTTTCATTTTCTAAATGTCAAAGATGGGTGTTTTTTGTGAAGCAAGTACAAAAATCAGGGTGCAAAATGGCACCACTCCAATTATCACAGTAAGTAGACCATATTTTATGGACAATTCCCAAGTTTCATATCTTTTCTAGTTTTCTAGCTATTTTCACGCATTTAAATGACTTTATGGCAATTTCCCTAAAGTAATTCAAAATTGAACTGCAAGTGTGTGATAGCTCATTCATAAAAGTTAACAAAAAATATTTTTAGGTACACAAGTAGTCATTATATGGAAGAACCGCTTAGAGTTTTGAGAGATTCAACCCCTTGTGAAGAATAGTCATTATATGGGAGAACCGCTTAGAGTTTTGACCCGTTTTCGAAAAAATGAAAGAAAAAGAATACAAAGTTTAAAAACTGCAATCCTTTCGCATGGAGTCATTTTATGTGTACTAGCTGCAAGGAAAAATAACAAACTTTCAATATAACAAATTTGAAAAAAAATCCTTCACAAGACGGGCTATCGTGTATGAACATTCATGAAATTCAAGTCAAAGGACCATGGTGATAGTCATATTCATTACATAGTTTATTATAATGTTCCCAAATTAGGCACATAGGTGCATCTTGACATTACAAACAATGTTGCCAAATAGAGTTTCCAAGTTATTTGTACAAAAAATCAATTTTTGTTTTCTAAGTGTCAAAAATGGGTGGTTTTTGTGAAGCAAGTACAAAACTCAGTTGCAAAATGGCATCACTCTATTTATCACAATAAGTAGAACATATTTTATGCACAATTCCTAGGTTTCATGGATTTTCTTGCTTTCTAGCTACTTTCGCACATTTAAATGACTTTATGCCAATTTCCCTAAAGTAATTCAAATTTGAACTACAAGTGTGTGATAGCTCTGTCATAAAAAATAGTAAAAACTATTTTTAGGTACATAAATAGTTATTATATGGGAGAACCACTTAGAGTTTTGAGTGATTCACCCCCTTGTGATGAATAGCCATGCCCACCATTTTGACCCTGTTTTGGAAAAACTGAAACAAAAAGAATACAAGTTTAAAAAATGCAATCCTTATGCATGGAGTCCTTTTATGGGTACTAGTTGCGAGGAAAAATACTAAACTTTCAATATAACTAATTTGAAAAAAATTCCTTCATAAAACGGGCTATCGTGTATGGACATTCATGGATTTCCTCATCACAGCCGTATTCATTGCATTGTTTAGTATAGCATGCCCAAATTAGACACATAGGTGCGTCTTCACATTACAAACAATGTTTCCTAATAGATTTTTCAGCTTTTTTTGTACGAAAAAGTCAATTTTCATTTTCAAAGTGTCAAAAATGGGTGTCTTTTGTGAAGCCTGCATCATGTGCCTTTAAACTTTAAGCAATACAAAAGTTTACCATTTATCATTTGGTCTCTTCTTCTAAATGTTGTGTATCCAGTGAAGCATGTTTCCAGTGATTGGTTAACTATCAGCCTTACACCAGGCTGTGCACACACTCAAGGAAATTTTGGATGACCATACCGTTTGACAGACTTCATAAGTGCTCCTACACAGGCTCGTGCCATACTGCCGTGCTTGAACCTCCAAATGTCCAACAAAAGTTGCACTAAGGGCATCTCCAACACCGACCCGAAAACCGGACACTACAACTGTCCCGAAACAGGGGATCAGTCCGCGGACACTGATGTGGGAGCTGACCATCCAACCATAGCCGCATGCATTTCAAACAGGATTTCAACTAACCGGACGAATTACATGCAAGCCGGATGATTTTCATATAAACTGGAGCACATTCATATAAACCAAACCTTCGGCGGCGCCCGTTGCCCACTTACTTCCTATTCTGCATCGGCTACCACATCCTCATCTGCTCCATGAGCGGCGGAGGCAAGACCCGTGAAGTGAAGGTGTGGTCCCTGGTGAAGAAGAGTAGAACATGAGAGATGATCCGATCCACTTGGGACTCGAGCCCCATCGCCTCCCATGCCCTACTCATCCTCGTCAGATTCTGCGAACTGTCCATCGCCGGTGTTGGTGGACGTGACGTCGGTGATGGACGTGGATGGTCGGTCACTGCCCTCCGCCACATGCGCCCCCGGAAGTTTGGTGGCGGCATGAAGGACGCGTAGCTGGCGACGTTCTCGTCCTTGATCACCAGCATCACCTCCGCGTACGGCTCTGCCACCTCTGCATCATGAGCAGTGGATTGAGCATCAGCGGCTTCGTCGAGCGACTGCTGCTCGCAGATGAAGTTGGGGTTCACGGCAGCCATGGCGGCCACGGCCTCCTTGCTAGCGCGCTCGCCGTAGATATGACCCTCCGCCTGCTGGTGCTGCTCGAGGAGGAAGAAGTTGTACCACTACTCCTCCAGCGCATGCCTGAACACTAACATAGGAAGGCTGCTCATCCGCCATGGCAGTGGTGAAGTGCGCCTGCGCCTTCTCCATGGTCAAACCGACATGCACAGCTACGGGCTCCGGTGCGGAGTCATCGTCGGAGCCTGTCTCCATCGTGGGGTCATCATCGGAGGCCTCGCCCAAGCTGGTCGACATGTCGTCTCGATCCACCTAGCACAACAGCTCTGCCAAGTGGCTGCAAGGGAGGCCACCCCGTGTTTCTGCTCCATCAACAGGCTTTCCCTTAACGCTTTCCTACTCGCGTCATGGTGGATGTGGTGCGCCGGGGGATGATGTGGAGAGGATGTCTTGTTGTGTGTTGTGAGCTCGGGGTGGCCGCCTTTAAATAGCGAACTCCGGTGAGGCCAAGCTTTCGGGTGTGTCAATGCGCGGGAGCTGGCTAGCCTATTTAATGGCGGCATACAGACGTACGGGCATTGAAGGAGCACGGTAGATATCCATCTCATCTCGGCAAGGAAACCAGGGCCGCGTCATGGGCTGCGCCCTCAGTCGGTGAGCCGCTTCAATGTTGGCGCAAGTGAAAGGACAGATCCGTCGGACGCGAAAGCGCGCGGGTGAGAGAGAGGACTTTGGGTGGGCCAGCTTCGTCAGAAGCAGGCATGGCATAGGTTCAAACGCCGCAAAGCCCACCAGCAGGCGGGTGAGAGAGAGGATTTTGGGTGGGCCAGCTTTCATACATATGTTTTCCGAAATTAAAGACACTTATTTTTTAGATGGACGAAGTATATGTTATCAGTACTCTTGACGTAAATATTGTGTCTCTTGTCATGAATCTTTGTTTCTTTAGGTTTCACTTACTTGCGGAGTTTGATGAGGCTAAGCGTAGCTGTAGAAAGCAACTTGACGGGCACAACAGGCGCCGCAGGAAGCCACGTGTGGATAGCATGGATCCTTGGAGCTTTATTACAACCCAACAAGGTATTTTATTTGTCAACTATTCCCTCCATCCTAAAATATAAAATCATTTTTTACGGTATGGAGGGAGTAGTTTTTTGCCAGCCTGTTGATTTCTATTTTGACATAGATGAAACAAAAAAGGTATATACTTCCTCCGTCCGGAAATACTTATTGGATAAATAGATGTATCTATACATATTTCATATATATATGTATATACACATATATATATATGTATATACACATATATATATATATATGTATATATATATAACGTTTTTTGTATTATGTATCATATTTTGTGCATACCCTATTTGGCGTACAAATATGTATGTATTTCACAAATACAATAAAATCATGAGCTCACTTGCAATTTTTTCATATAACTCACTTTGGAGTATCTTATATATAGTGTATGAACATACCAAAAATAATATAGGGAAAATACATCCTACTACCGGGTGTAGCTACACCCATTTCTCATATACTACCATGTGGTAGTATATACTCTACTTTATTATTTCTAGTATGTTTATATACTATATCTAAGATACTCCAAAGTTAATTATATGAAAAATCCTATATTCATTTATGCGACAAATAATTTCGGACGGGGGGAATATATAGCAATCTCAGAACCAAAATTGTTGTTTTAATTCTGAGCTCATGTGAGCTTGGGCGAACAGTAAAATCAAAAGAAGATGGAAAAAATTCAAAAAAAATTCTAATTGTTATTTGTGCGAAACATTGACTAAAGTTTTAATAGATTCCAAAATTTCAGCACCAGATGACAGTCGTGGAAAATCTGGTAAAAAACCAAACTCAGTGCTCTAAAATGTGTTTGAAAATAACATTTTGGAGCATCGATATGTTTTTTTGCCAGATTTTCCACGGATGTCATTTCGTGCTGAAATTTGGCAAGTTATTAAAACTTTTGCCGATGTTTCTCACATCTTTTTTTGGAATTTTTTGACATTTTTTTAATTTCTTTCGATTGTACTGTTCACCCAAGCTCACATGAGCTCCGTATCAGAACAGCGCCGAGCTCAGCTCGGGTGCAACTTAAAATGAAAAGAAAATGATCACGAACCAGAAACTTCAGTTATGAAGTACATTAATTCAAATGCAAACCCTCGCCAAATTGCTAGTGTTACCTATAATTATTCATACATCTAGCCTGCAAACCTATTGTTTCGTAATTTAATTGGGACTGAACAAATATTGGTAACACTAGCAATTTGGTACATTTTCTCCTGTCTAACTGACAATAAGCTTGACCTACATTTTGCATGCATGGATCCACGACTGTTTTCCTATAAGAATTAAAGATGGGATAAAGTATGCGTATTGCTCTGTTTTTAATTCCTTGTGTCCACAGTCCACACTCCACACATCCTGCAAACCATATAGCGAACAGCAAATGGCATCATATACCTTTCTTTCTTTTACCCTTTGTAGTATCGGTTTCATGAGCAATATTTATGTTTGAAAATAATGTCACAGGTACTACTCATCCTTAGCCACAAGAGCATAGTGCAACCCGAATATCCAAATGAACTCGCTGGTTGCGCAATGCCTGCATTTCCATTGTTTTACATTTCTAGATTTGATTAGTACGTAGTCTCACTAAACTCTTGAGCTTGTTTCATGACGGCCATTCAGGTTTGTATTCAAATGCAGAGACAATGTTCTCGTCCTTCTCTGCTCCAAGGGCAGAGCCAAGCTGTTCTGGGATCATCAATTCCGAGTATAGCAATCCGTACTACACCCGGGAGGTACTTAGCAACAGCAGGCAGAACTTCACCGGCTCGTCGTCGTCGTCGAACTCCAAGGAAGGCTGGTACTTCCCGTTCCTCCCCGAAAGAGACCAAATGAGCTTCACCGGAGGCGCGCCGGCTGTGGGGATCCCCGTGCGCCAGCCTGTACTGAAGGCCGTCACCTGGCCGCCGCTCGAGAGCAGCAGCAGCAACAAGATGTTCTCCGATGGACAGTTAACGCACGTGCCCAACTCCGATTGTGCTCTCTCCCTTCTGTCCACCCGGGCCATCTCCCCCAGCGTCGACAACAGCTGGATGGTCTGTCCAAGCGGGCAAATCCCTTCCGTGGCCCAGCAGCACCTCCTTCCCAACCTGCAGTTCAGCAGCTCCTCCTGGTTCGCCTGCCCCCAGGCCTACAGCGGGGTCTCCACCACCGCCGGGTTCTCCGCCTTCCCCAGCATGGACAGCGAGCAGCTCAACAACGGCACGCTGGCCCTAAGCTCGAACGACAACGAGATGAACTGCCATGGGATCTTTGACATCAGCACCGATGGCTACTCGGAAGGGACGTCGCCGTACTTCCAGTTCTCGTGGCAGTAGAAGTCTTGGGTAGTTGGGTTCAATATGTTCACTCGCTAAGCTGTGCCCCTTTTAGTTCTCTCTTTTTCATTTATGTCCTGGACTTCATCTCTCGCCATTAGAGTGAACTAGCACATGTGCCCGTACGTTGCAACAGAAGAGATATTTCTTTACGAGAAGCAATGAGAGAAATAATTGATGTGTCCATTAGAAACGATCTCCACACGGTGCAATAGAGCGAGGAGTTGTGGCCTTCTCGCGGGTCATATTTGTCCCGCGAGATCTTGATAGTGGTGGAGTTAATCGGCGTGGCGGCAACCATCCTCATGCCTTTTTTTCCCCGGTTCGCCTCTGTCTCGGGGTTGTGTCTACCTCCTCATTTGGTAGCTATGTGACGACCTTCGGGCACGGTTGCTTCAATCACTCTCTCTTACGCTTGCATAACCGGATGGATTACTAATTGCAGTGCATAAATCTCATTCATATTTAGCGCATAACCAGACATCAATGTCCCTTTTTTATTAGGGTTTATTCTCTTTGATTGTTTTAGCGCCCACGTGCCCACAATTTCTTTTATTCGAGGCCAACCAACATATTCTCTTTTATTGCAAGCTAACACCGGTGATAATTTATGGAGTCCCTCTTGCTGCTCATGGTTCTCGAGATAACTTTCTTATTTTGATACAACCTTCTTATTTCCAGACAACATATGGACATATACAAACCGGTGGGGATTTACTATAAAGTTTCAAGACGATACTATTCTCATCATAATTGCAAGATGAGTTGGCTTGTCCATCGACACAATAGGACAGGTCCATATTTCAAGTCCTCGGAGCTTAAATTTTTGTTGCTCATCTGTCTCACAGAAAAAGAAATGCGTGGATAGGTCCAGTTCATCCCACCCGGGGGACCAACAAAAAAAATTCAGGAACTATGAGCAGGCGGAACAAAACTTATATGTATATTTAATAGGAGGACCAACCATTTTTATGTAACAAAGTTGCCCTAGTTCAGTTGGCATCCGCCTGAGGATGTGGATGCATCCGCCTGAGGATCGATGGGCCGGATGCGGATGACCCAGTAGGGGAGTTCGGCTGAGGCCCAATACTGCCTGTGCGATGGAGCACTTTTTTTCTTGGGCCAACTGTGTGGGGGCTATATATGACGCTAGTTGCGTAAAATAGCGTGTGGGACGCACATCAGTTCGTGTATGGGCCAACACACAGGTAGGCTCCAAGACAATCTGTGTTTGTAAGGCGCTGAAAAAATCCAAAAAACGATGAGTTGAAGGATCAAAATCTTGCCTTCAAAGACCCGACTACGTGTTGCTAGCCACTCGAAGAAATGAGTCCTACCAACCAATGGCCAACTTAAACCTTTAAGAACATACTCCAATGTTAGATTGGAAACAATTTTTCTTTTTTGAACTTTTTATAAAAAATAAATTTGATGAATATCTTGGAAGCATGAATAATTTGGAATATCCCAATCATTTCTTTTTTTTGAAATTCTTTACATTTTCAGAAATACACGGCAAGATTTGAAACATTTGAAATTCACAATTTTATTTGGAAACATGAATTTGTGAATTTGTTTATAAAGAAAATATATTTTGAACATTCAGAACAATTTTAGAAAATGTGTTTCTTTAAAATCAGAAATTATTTTTAATTTGCGAACATTTTACTAAGACAAGAATATTTTTCATAGTTGAAACATTTTTAAAATGCAATTTTTTAGCAAATCTCAAACAATATTGAAAAATACAAAGGCAAAGTGCAACATTTTTTTTTCAATTTGAACCAATTTTGATAGTGAATACAGATTTAAAGTTCTGAACATTTTTTAAAATGGGATATTTTTTGGAATTCAGAACATTCGAAAAAATCAGAAATTTCTAAAATTGTGAACTTTTTTGAAAAAAAATTGAATTGCCGGAAAAAATGGAGAAATAAAATAAACTTGAAAGGAAAAATTAAAATAGAAACAATAATTAAAAAGAGAAGGAAATGGAAAAAGAAAAATAGAAACATAACACACAGCAACAAAAAAGAGGTCAGCTCAGCTTGTATGCCCTGTGTTAATCTGCGACTATTTGACGCACCATGCGATGAATAGGGTTTAACCACCTGCATGGGCATGAAAATAAATGGGCTGGCTTTGCTGGGGCACACTGCAGGCAACCCATGTACAAAATTCTCGGGTTTTTCATTTTCTAATAGACAAACAGAAAAAAAAAATACTACCGCCTCGAATAGAAAAAAAAATATTTTCAACGGATGAAGAAATTGGAGAAACGCACCTTACTTTATTAATAGGTATAGATATAGATATAGATATCTTCCATTGATTCAGATGCAAATCATATACGTACTTCTGAATTTTACTAATGCATTAGAGACTACTTCCTCGCTCCCTCCATTCCAAAATAATTGAAGATTCAGGTTTACCCTAGAGAGCTTTGGTTTTTTTTAGGGATATTAGAGAGCTTTGGTGCTTGGTCATTCACTAGAAGCGAAAGGTTGCTTTGCCGCGCCACTAAATTTCAGCAACATTTATACTTCGGAGAAAGCATAAAATTGGACACAAATTTATGACAAGTTAATAAGTGTGGACCCTCATGGAAAACATATAACCAAATTTCAGAATTTGTCTCTCTTATAACAGAAAATACTAAAAAGCACATTCATCCGTTACTGAACCTTGACATTACAGGTTATTTTAAAATTATTTACTATTTTGATTGAAGCTCTTTTTTTTGCGGGTAAATTTTGATTGAAGCTCGACACTCCTGTTCTCGCAAAAAAGAGGAAGCTCGAGACTCCTGAGTTACTTTGTGAGGTTCAAGGCGAAGGGGGGTTTCACAATAGCAATCCAACACATGTGCCCGATCAACTAGGAAGCCTTGGATAAACCAACTATGGTATCATTTTGATTCAGCGAAATAATATAGGACTGCAGTTTAAAGCCCACATAGTTCTTTGATCCACACTTTCATTGTCCTTAAATTGGCATGAGGAATAGCGGATGGATTCAAAGACCACAAATTTGTTTGCATGGTAATACAAGACATGTAAAGGACTGACGGGACAAAACTGAAAAGATAGCGGAACATTTCTGAGCTTGAAACCAACACCCATCACCTGCCTTCGGCACCATGACAGCAGCCACCCAAGAAAAGAATGATGGATCACCTCCTCACCCGAGCTCAACGCGGCTCCATTGCTGACTGTAGCTTTGCGGACCTCCAAGATGGCTCACCAAAAGTGAAGCCCTTATCGTTAAACGAATCCGGCCGGGGCAACACCCCGGACACGCCATCGAACTCCAGATGTGGTACCCCACAGCGAATAAGGCGCCGCAAAAGGAAACCATACCTGCCATCCACATGAAGGAAATATGCCCTAGAGGCAATAATAAAGTTATTATTTATTTCCTCATATCATGATAAATGTTTATTATTCATGCTAGAATTGTATTAACCGGAAACATGATACATGTGTGAATACATAGACAAACATATAGTCACTAGTATGCCTCTACTTGACTAGCTCATTAATCAAAGATGGTTATGTTTCCTAACCATAGACATGTGTTGTCGTTTGATTAATGGGATCACATCATTAGGAGAATGATGTGATTGACATGACCCATTCCGTTAGCCTAGCATTTGATCGTTTAGTATATTGCTATTGCTTTCTTCATGACTTATACAAAGTTCCTGCAACTATGAGATTGTGCAACTCCCGTTTACCGGAAGAACACTTTGTGTGCTACCAAACGTCACAACGTAACTGGGTGATTATAAAGGTGCTCTACAGGTGTTTCCGAAGGTACATGTTGGGTTGGCATAATTCGAGATTAGGTTTTGTCACTCCGATTGTCGGAGAGGTATCTTTGGGCCCTCTCGGTAATACTCATCACCTAAGCCTTGCAAGCATTGTAACTAATGAGTTAGTTATAAGATGATGTATTACGGAACGAGTAAAGAGACTTGCCGATGACGAGATTGAACTAGGTATTGGATACCGACATTCACATCTCGGGCAAGTAACATACCGATGACAAAGGGAACAACGTATGTTGTTATGCGGTTTGACCGATAAAGATCTTCGTAAAATATGTAGGAACCAATATGGGCATCCAGGTCCCGCTATTGGTTATTGACCGAGAATGGTTCTAGGTCATGTCTACATAGTTCTCGAACCCGTAGGGTCCGCACGCTTAACGTTACGATGACAGTTTTATTATGAGTTTATAAGTTTTGATGTACCGAAGTTTGTTCGGAGTCCCGGATGTGATCACGGACATGACGAGGAGTCTCGAAATGGTCGAGATATAAAGATTGATATATTGGACGACTATATTCGGACACTGGAAGTGTTCCGGGTGATTTCGGAGAAAACCGGAGTGCCGGGGGGGTTACCAGAAACCCCCGGGAGAGTATTGGGCCTCATGGGCCCTAGGGGAAAGGAGAGAGGGGCGGCCAGCATGGGCCGCGCGCCCCCTCCCCCTCTGGTCCGAATTGGACTAGGAGGGGGGGCGGCGCCCCCCCCCCCCCCCCCCTTTCCTTCCCACTCTCCCCCTTCCTTCCCCCTCCTAGTAGGAGTAGGAAAGGAGGAGTCCTACTCCTACTAGGAGGAGGATTCCTCCTCCCTTGGCGCGCCCAAGGGGCCGGCCGGCCTCCCCCCCCCCCCCCCCCCCCCTTTGCTCCTTTATATACGGGGGCGGGGGGGCACCCCATTTGTATGATTTAATTCATTTTTTAATAAAGTACCTGATGGTATAATTATATGACACACTACTTATATATTATTGGATTTAGTAATGGTCAAGGTAAAATCATGGAAAACGATAATGCCGTGTAAAGAGAGATGCGAGCATTACTGAATTTTAGTTAGATTCGTATCTTAAAGCACATTTCCGGCCAACGCACATCTCCATATTTTACTGTGTCGTCAGGTTGTCCTATCACCACCATAGTCCATCTTCCTCTGGTTCATATTTGTAATCGGGCATCGCACAAGGCATCCATTGTAAGACATATTTTCAATTGACCAATCTTTAAGATATGTTTTTCATGTGACCTGATTACCATCTGTGAGTAGTTGCTAAGGTATGGGTTGAGGCATAGGCCTTGAAACTCTCTGTATTTGTTATGGGGATCAATGGAAGTGCTTTGAATTAACGTCACGTATGTGTGAAATAAAATTGTCCGCATATGTCTCTTGTCTCGTTCGTGTTCATCATCCCTGCGGGTACCCAGGATTAAGGATAGCGAGCCACGGAGAGGCTAGGGACAGGGAGAACATGACGTGTTATTCTGAACAGCAGTCACTGAAGTGTTTAGCACGATAACACGGATCCAATCGTTGGTGATTATAAGGTGTAGTCATTAAATGACCAAACCTCTTGTCTAATTATTACAATCTTAATTATCGAGGCAACCCCACGCGACAACTAATTCTTGATGCAAGACATGTGTTGGTTAAGATGTTGTTTGGACACATCTTCCACTTCGGTTCGTTACAAGCACATCTCGATGGATTACTTTCAGCGCACAAATTAAATTAAGATCATATCTGGTCCGAACACAAATACATGGTTAGAAGCATTAAGACTTCATACTTGTACATCTTTTTATTATAAGTGTTTCATCACATTTAGATGGATTGATCCGGTCCAAAGCTGGAATTATTTCTTTCACAGAAACTTACCCGAGATCATCACTTCAAGGTAGCATTCCACTCACGGGTTCAATAATCCAAGATGACCTCTCGAGGAAATAGTTGTGGGGTACTTCTTGTTTCTTTACTAGATCACTAAAAATGAAGTATTAAAGCGCAGAGGTGGCGCCTCTCCAAGGGTACATAAAATTATCCCTTCCCCAAGACTATCACCTATGATCGTTGGGCGGCATCTTCTGCGCAAGGCCTCTCCTGGTTCCTATCGGAGAGGAAGAGGAAACCTCTCATACGAGTTGTGTACGCACAGCACAACAGTTACTGTACAATCATGTCACCGTAATGAGTGTATTTCTAGGAGCAAGGAGTGCTTTCACCTCAATCATGTCACCGTAACTAGATGGGGTGGTTTTCAAAGTGGATTTTGAAAAAGCGTACGACAAGGTAAAATGGCCATTTCTTCAGCAGGCTTTGCGTATGAAAGGATTCGATCAGGCCTGAAGAGACCAGGTAGATTCTTTGACGCAAAAAGGGAGTCTTGGAATCAGGGTAAATGATGACATAGGTCATTATTTCCATATACACAAGGGTCTGAGAAAAGGAGACCCGATGTCGCCGATTCTGTTCAACATAGTCGTTGACATGTTGATAATCCTAATAGGAAGGGCTAAGGATAATGGCCAGGTAGGTGGCTTCGTTCCGCATTTAGTTGACGGGGGAGTGTCTATCCTACAGTATGCTGATGATATCATCTTTATGGAGCATGATTTGGCTAAAGCTAGAAACATGAAGCTTGTCTTGTGCTTGTTTGAACAATTATCGGGGCAAAAGATTAACTTTCACAAATGTGAATTGTTCTGCTTTAGAAGAGCCAAAAAAGAACAACAAGCTTACAAGGAATTGTTCGGGTGCGAATTGGGGTCTTTACGCTGCACGTATTTGGGTTTACCAATCCACCATCGCAAGCTTTCGAACAAGGAGTGGAAGAGCATTGAAGATCGATTTGAAAAAAAAAACTGAGCTATAGGAAGGGCAAGCTTATGTCATATGGAGGACGATTGATTTTGATTAATTTGCTTCTCACAAGTATGCCTGTGTTTTTGTTGTCCTTTTTCGAAGTACCAGTTGGAGTACGGAAAAGGTTAGATTTCTATCCATCGCGCTTCTTCTAGCAGAGCGATGAAGTAAAAAAGAAAATACAGACTCGCTAAGTGCGATATCATTTGTAGGCCGAAAGACCAAGGGGGTCTGGGCATTGAAAATTTAAAGGTGAAGAACAGATGTCTTCTCAGCAAGTGGATGTATAAGTTATCTGTAGAGACGGATGCCACATGGGCTCAGATTCTTCGTAATAAGTACATTCAGTCCAAAACCTTGTCCCTGGTGACGGTAAGACCGAATGATTCGCCTTTTTGGAAGGGACTGATGCGAGTGAAATCAGTCTTTTTAACAGGAAAAAATTTGTAGTTGGAAATGATACCTCCACAAGATTCTGGGAGGATACCTGGCTAGGGGAGACGCCCCTTGCAATCCAATATCCTTCTCTCTATAATATTGTTCAGTTAAGAGACGCTTACGTTGCAACAGTACTACAGTCCAATCCTCTTAATATTCAATTCAGGAGAACGCTAGTGGGAAACCGTTGGGAAGCTTGGCTCCATCTTGTGAGAAGATTTATGGATGTCCAACTTTCCCAACAACCAGACCAGTTACGCTGGAAACTACCTAAGAATGGAGAGTTTTCGGTTAAATCCATGTATTTGGATACTATCAACACTAGCGTTATTCCTAGTTCAAAATATGTGTGGAAAGTCAAAGTGCCTTTAAAAATCAAAGTGTTTATGTGGTTTGTCCACAAACAAGTCATCCTAACAAAGGACAATTTGGCGAAGCGCAACTGGACTGGATCTAAAATATGTAGTTTTTGTGATAGTAATGAATCAATTAAACACCTCTTTCTTGACCGCCCTTTGGCAAAAAAATTGTGGAGGTCGGTCCACATAGCCTTTAATATAACTACTCTGAATTCCATCAACACGCTATTTGGGACGTGGCTAAATGGGATAGATGCGGAAACAGTGAGGCATATCCGTGTAGGAGTATGTGCTTTATTATGGGCAGTTTGGAACTGCAGAAACGACTTGGTTTTTAACAGAACAACAAATATTCATTTCCTGCAGGTTGTCTTGAGGGCCACTACACTCATCCGTATGCGGTCCCTACTCAATCAGACGGAGGCCAGGGAGCATTTGGTTACTGGATCTATCCGATGGGAGACGGTAGCACGGGCTATCTTCAACCGGTTTGGATGGCGGTCATGTAATAAGATAGGTGTTTAGTTTCCTATCAGTTATTTTGCCTGCCGGTTGTGGCTGTCCTGTTTTTTGCTTCGTGCTCTTTTGAGCATTTGTTCCTTTTTGTTTGAGAATTCGAGACCTATGTCGGACCTTTTGATTATCAATAATGTGGTCGTATGCATCGTTTTGATGCAGAGGCCGGGGCAAACCCCTTTTCGGAAAAAAATGACCGCCACTTATTTACTCCCACCAGTCCTTTTTACTCCCCATATTTAATTTGTGTCTAGTCATACTTTGTAAAGTTTGACCAATATATATAAAAAAATAGTAACATCTACAATACCAAATACATATACTATGAAACAATATTGATTTGGTGTTGTCAATGTTCATAATTTTTTCTACAAGTAAGATTAAAGTACAGATAGTTTGACTTCAAACAAAATTAATATACAAACTATAAAAGACGGGAGGGAGTATCTCTTATATATACTAGCAAAAGAGCCCGTGTGTTGCAACGGGAGAGTAAATAACAACCGTTCTTAGGCCAATAACCATGACTCAAGACCCTAATGTGTTCATGTTCTTTATTTTCACATGGCATCACATTTGTGTTGTTGATGGTGGTCTTAGTGCTCACACAACGAAATCGTGTTTGAATGCGGTCAGTTCTAAGGCATCTCTCTCTCGCGCACACTCGCTCAAAATAAAATGAGAAATATGTTCTTTTTGCCCGCGAGGTTTTCACAGGTGTGCATGCGTGGTTATCGATGTTCTCTTTCCTCTCTATCAGTAAGAACGAAAAACGGATCATACATTCTAGATTAAGTTCATACCAAAATAATATTTTAGAAATATTTAACAGCTAAAAATAGCATCATATTTAGATTCTACACATTTTTCTAATCAAGTTTCATATATAACATGTTAAAATCGGAGTTAAGACTTAAAAGATATTGATAATTTTGTTTTAGATAAACTCTGGATTGATCAGGCGAAAAGTCAGGTATTTTATGTTAAAATGAAAAAAAAATCGTTTGACTTTAATATGGACTGCGGGTTGATTACCTAAAACATCAGGGGGGGTTATGAGAAAATGCAAAAAACGGTTCGCCAGTGACTTAAACATGTACCGCGGGTTTATTTACGAAAAATAGAGGGGCATTTTTACAATATGTATGATGGGCGACCAGAAACCCAATTTGCTTTAGGACTGTGCTAACCACCAGTCGACTGGTGGTTAGCAACAAATCCGCACGACCTTCGATCGATCCTTCCGCTCGTCCCGCTGTCGTTCCTCCCGCTTCCACTGATTTTTTTCCTTCTCTCAAAAACCGTAGTAAATTGCTAGTGGTCTTTTCTGGTTTTTCGCTACATAATATGAAAATAAAATAAAAGTGCTTGAAAGAGGATTCGAACCTAGGTCTGTGTAATACCTATCGAGCCTAATAACCAACTAAGCCACCTTTTGTTGTTGTCTATTGTAGAATGACAATGTTATTTGAACATTTCTTATTTCTGCCATATCAAAAGAAAAAATAAAGTTTGGCTTGGTAACTTTGGCAATGACCAGCGTGATAACTATGGTCTGAGTAACATGATAACTATACCATGATAAGGCTGGTAACTACAGTACGAGAAGGTTAAAAGCATCGGAAAGTATGGTAATTTAACATAGAAATTACCGGTGAAATGTTTCAAAAACTTTTTTTCCCTTGGATGAAAGATACCATGGTGTTTAAACGTAAAATATTAGTTATCAAGTCTGCGATGATACATCATCATGTTATTTACACAGAAATTATCGGGTGTATGTTTTTCAACAAAAAAGTTTCAGGTCAAAAGTTACAGTGGCGTTTGTATGGGAGTTATCAATTTTGTATGTTTCTACTACCATGTTATTTACACAGAAATTAGCGGGGCATCACCCCCGCTCGCCACAGTCGCCATATTACCAGGATCGGGTACATAAGTTATCGAGTCTGCGATGTGTGAGTTATCATGTTATTTGCATAAGAGTTATCGTGGTATAGTTCAACAACTCCTCCCTCCCCTACCCCCACCGACAAAGTTATCAGGACTGGGTACATAATTTATCATGTCTACGATGTGTGATTTATCATGTTATTTGCATGGAAGTTACCGTGGTATGTTTCAACGACTCCCTTTACCCCTAGCCCCACCGACAAAGTTACTAGCACTGGGTACATAATTTATCATGTCTACGATGTATGAGTTATCATGTTATTTGCATAAAAAGTTATCAGGACAGTGATGCGTAAACTATCATCATATTTACACAGAAGTTATCGAGAGTATATTTCATCAAAACCCCTCCCTCCGGCAGAAAGTTACCAGGATCCCTTCTCGCCAAAAGTTACCAGGACCGGGGTGCATAAGTTATCGGGTCTCTGATGTCTGAGTTACCATGTTGTTCACATCAGAGTAACTGGGGATATTTCATCAACACCACTTCCCTCAAAGTTACCAGGATCGAGGTACATAAGTTTATCAGGTATGTGATGTGTGAGCTATCATGATATTCACACAAAAATGACCCGGGATATTTCATCAACGCCTCCCTCCCGATCGCCAAAGTAATCAGTACCGAGTACATAAGTTATCAGGTATGTGATGTGTGAGTTACCATGCTATACACACACAAAAATTACCAACGGTATATTTCATCAACCTCCCCCACCAAAATTACCATGGTATCATCAACTCGAGACGAGTTGGTAACATAATCTACTTAAGTGCGGAAAAGATCGGATATTGCATTCACTTTTGTGCAAACATAGAAAGGAGACAGGTTAAAAAGCCTATTTGCTTTCATTTTTACAAAAGAGGAATGTAGGTGAGGTGGTTGGCTAGTGGGTTACCTTGTAAAAGTTACAAGGATCGAATCCCGTTGACACACTATTTTTTGACGAGAAAGATTAACGCGAGTTAATTATTCACCACCTGAAAATCGGGAATCAGAGAGATTAAGGCGAGTTAGTTACGCACCACCTAAAAATTGGGAATCAGAGAGATTAACGGAGTTAATTAGGCGACGCGGGAGAAAAAAACGCTTGATCGAACATAATCGTCCGTGCCTGACGCTAACCACCAGTCGATTGGTGGTTAGATTTCTCGATTTAAAATTGATGTAAACATGTATGCCTCTCCACTATAGTCAGTACACGACTCACTAGTGAAAAATGAAAAATCAAAAGATATAATGCTTTTTCCCAATGCGTAATAAAGAAGGATAAAAATGTTCAGTTGCGTTTAAGTGCACAACAAGTATTACTACCGGTCGGCATTGCTTTATTATTAGAGAAGAAGAGATAAGAGGTAAAGATACTACTCCTCCACCTACTAGTCGTCCCCATAGTCCCGCTAGCTGGCTCTTCCATCCATGACTGTCCCTGGTCCATCCCACACACCTGCTGCACTATCCTCTGCGAGCATGTACTGACTGCCTCCGAGTCACTTGGGGCAATGGTTCTTGCTTGATTGCTATTGCCGGCGTCGCGGCATGCCTGTAGATAGAGTGACCGGGACCGGCCCGCCGTGCGGACAAATCGGCGACCAGTGTCCTGGCCTTGAGAGAGAGAGAAAGGTATGTGGTAGCCAAGAAGCGTCAGGCGAAGCGGTGAAACTGTTTGCTTGCTTTGGCTGTTGAGTGAGCGAGCGAACTCGGTATCTCAAGATGCCGGGTTGTTGGGACTTGGCCGAGCTGGAACACGACGCGGTTCCCGCCATGCCCACTCCTGCCACGGCGGCGGTGGTGGCAGCGTCGAACGCGGCGGTGGTGTCGCCGCTGAGCACGCTGAAGCGGCCGCGCCCGGGGGGGCGCGTGATATCGGGGCACTGTCCGTCGTGCCCGGTGGACGGCTGCAAGGCCGACCTGAGCAAGTGCCGTGACTACTACCTGCGGCACAAGGTCTTTCAGGCGCACTCCAAGACGCCCCTCGCCGTCGTCGCCGGCCGCGAGATGCGCTTCTGCCAGAAGTGCAGCAGGTAACGATCATGCTAGATAAATATAAGTACTGCTTTTTTTGGTTTCCATCAAATTTGTATTGCTTATATAAGTACTGCTTATGGTGAGAAGTGAAAAATCAGATTTTTTTTATATTTAGAAAAGGAGGATTATCTCCGGCCTCTCCATCATTACGATGCACACAGCCGTATATCTATCTATTATACAATTATTAAAACAAAAGTAAAAAAATCACCACATGCGTCCATGTAGATAAAATTAAATGATCCATAGATTTATATTACAATATCTGAAGGTACATATAACAATATTATGTACTCCCTTCGATCCATATTATTTGCCTTAGATTTTTCTTAATATGGATTTATCAAATAATAAAACATCTCTAGATACATCCGTATCTAGCCAAGCAATATGGATTGAAGGGAGTTTACTTCTTATCATCAGAAACATATCATGCACAACCTCAAAAAACACGTTCGTCTCAACCAATAAGCCAAATGTATCACCTCCAATAGAATGGCCAATCAAGCGAACAAATTGTATAGGAGGATACTGGTATCCAGCCCACAAGAGTTCAAGTTCTAGACTTGACATTCATGCTCGCAGTTTTCTAAACTTAATTCAGGCCTTTCAGCAATATGAGTTCACCGGGAGAAGAAGTTCTGGTCGACTATAAGGGCGTCTATAGCGACTTCGTCAATTTTAGAATGATGTGTCGGCTCAACCCCTCAGAGGTGCTCATAGTGGTAGGATGCACGTGCACGCGTTCATAGGGATGAGCATCTGTGCGTATATATGAATGCCGGCGTCTGTGTTAAAAGAAAGCCAATCAACATCCCCCTAAAAGGAAAACAGAATACGTAAACAATTCCATATAGAAACATGTGTTCCTTTCTTTTAAGGTGAACTAGCTAGTTTCCCGTGCCTTGCAACGGGGCAGTACATATTCCAGTAGTATAACATCAATCATGTATATCTACAGCCATAACTCAATGTAAACAATTCTAGCTAAAACTCACGTCTTTTAGTAGGTATAAATCACATCTGGATAACACACCACGATTTATGGCCTTATACATAAGAGATTCAGTGAATTTATGCAGAGATTGATTGAATATTTGGTTTCCACGAGTTTATAACCTTTCTATGCGTGAACTGATTGATTACCACAATTGCCATATTTGAGATTTTTTGGAGTTTATGGCCTTACCATATGTGAATTCATTGATTACCGTAATTACCATATTTAGGCCCCGTTCGGAAGTGCTCCAGCTCCGCGCTTCTCTGGAAGCGGGCGAGAAGCTGGCCGAACGCCTCGACTCCGCGAAGCCAGCTTCAGAAGCGAAGGCCTCACGTAGTGTAAAAATCAGAAGCAGCTTTTTCGAGCTCCCAGATTCTAGCGGAGGTGGAGTTGGGATAAATTACTCGCGTTGCCACCGCCAAGTGAATCAGCGTACCGGTTCGTTCTTAGAGACCAATTGGACCAGCCTGTCTATCCTCAAACTGGGCCAACCTGGTGGGCCCGATCACAGCAAGCCGCAGCTCCTCTCCTGTGCTGCCCCGAACGCTCCTGCCAGCCACGGAGAAGCTGCCTAGGGCTGCTCCCTCGAGAAGCTGGCTAGCTTCGGAAGCCAGAGAGCTTCCGAACGGGGCCTTAGGATACGCTGGGTTTTCACGGGCAGACGAAAAAACCAGTAAGAAAGAAAAACTGGTGGAAGGGGGAGAAAATCGATGAGGGTGGGGTTTCTCGTACGTGGTGGGCACTAGTAGAAAACGGAGGTTTAATACCGGTTCATAAGGGCCTTTAGTGCCGGTTCAACCGGCACTAAAGAGTGGAGACTAAAGACCTCCCCCCTTTAGTACCGGTTCGGCACGAACCGCCACTAAAGGCCCACCACGTGGCGTGAGCTCGCGCCGTGGTATGGGGGACCTTTAGTACCGGTTGGTGTTACCAACCGGTACTTAAGGTTTTTTTTTTGAAATTATTTTTGAAAATTTTGGAAAAAAAATTGATTTTTTTTCGATTTTCAATTGTCTGAATTATTTGATGATTTAATCTCTAATCGCCCCTCTTAACTACTCAAGTGTGGATCACTCAATCCAAATCATCTAACTTCACGACCGGTCACCCATCCTCTCACTCCCCCAGCCCGAGCACGCTTAACTTCGGAGTTCTATTACCCCTACTTTCCAAGTCTGCACTTGTTATTTTTCTAACAAATGTAAGCTGTAAATCCTATTAACCCTCAGCAGTTTAGCTTGAGCATTATGTCACACATTTCACCGTTTGAGTTTGAAAGTATTATTCTAAAAAATAGTAATTATTTAGTAACACTAATATTTCTTGAATAAGTTTGACCATAGTTTGACCATAGTTTGACCAGATTTGACCAAAATTCAAAAAATTGAAATAATTATTTAGTAACACTAATATTCTTGAATAAGTATGTAGTATCATTAATACTTCTTGAATAAGTAGTCTGACCAGATTTAACCAAAATTAAAAAAAAAACTTAAATTTGAGCATATCTTTTTCTCTTTTTGGAATTTGAAGATTCTAAAAAATTGCAAACAGGCCATAGGCTGTCAAAATCGGATGTGGATTTTCGTGCTGAATTTTTTGATATATTATACGTTTTTTTCCGACCTCGTATGCAAAAGTTATAGCCGTTTTACATTTTCCCTACACTTTTTGCAAAACATGTCCAAATTTAAGTTTTTAAATTTTCCTAACTAGTAGATGTAGTAATATAACTACATCTCGAAGAATTTTATTTTTTGAATTTTTATCATTTTCTTTTGTATTTTTCAAAACTGAAATGGCGATACACAGGGGGGTAGAGTTTGAAAATTGCCCTTTAGTACCGGTTTGTGCCACGAACCGGTACTATAGGTCAAACCCCTTTAGTACCGATTCGTGACACGAACCGGTACTAAAGGTCTAACATTTAGTACCGGTTCGTGCCACGAACCGGTACTAAAGGTGATCACGGGGCCCCAGCCTGACGCCAGCCTGCCACCATCCCTTTAGTACCGATTCGTGGCACGAACCGGTACTAAAGGTTCAAAACGAACCGGCATTAATGCATAGCCATTCGAACCGGCACTAATGGTATCATTAATACCGGGCCAAAATCCAACCGGGGCCAATGTGTCTCACATTAGGTCCTTTTTCTACTAGTGGGGGTGGACGAAAGGTAGGATGATGTAAGAGAGGAGAGGGAACGTTATGTATCTTTTAGGTAGTACTAGGTGTTTGCCCGTGCCTTGCTACGGGAGCCAAAAAAATTATGTTTGATCATTGGCAAACCAACTTGTGTCACCTGCCTAGTGTCTTACCTTCATCAAGTCCGATCTTCAAAGGTGCTTAGGCATACCCATTCCTCTAAAACTGGGCTCTGGTTTCTGAGGGGAATTGCGGATTTGCTCCAGCTTTGCGTCCACTACTAGGAGTTTCCTCTTTGCCGAGTGTTAGACTCTTTGCCGAGTGCATTATGTCGGGCACTCGGCAATAGTATCTTTGTTGCGTACCTAACTCGGCAAAAATGCGAAACTCGGCAAACAGGCACTTTGCCGAGTGTCATGGACAAAACGCTCGGTAAAACAACAAAAGTCGGCAAACAGGGCTTTGTCGAGTGCTACACTCGGCAAAAGGGGGTCTTTACCGAGTGTCACGCTCGGCAAAAGGGGGTCTTCACTAAACTGCATGGTTTTGGCTGTAGAGGTTGCATACGACCTCGGAGGAAGATGGTCCAAAAATCAAAGTTGTTCATTTTGATGAGACAGAAAACTTCCATGTTGAGAACTTTTCATTTTAGGCCATATTAATTACACTTTTTGGCATGCCAAGTATTAATATAGTCTCAAATGACCAAAGGTGATGGCCATATTCATTGCATAGTTCATTATAATGTTCCCAAATTAGACACATAGGTGCATCTTAACATTAAAAGCAATGTTGCCAAATAGAGTTTCCGACGTTTTTGTACAAAATATTAATTTTCATTTTCTAAATGTCAAAGATGGGTGTTTTTTGTGAAGCAAGTACAAAAATCAGGGTGCAAAATGGCACCACTCCAATTATCACAGTAAGTAGACCATATTTTATGGACAATTCCCAAGTTTCATATCTTTTCTAGT
Source organism: Triticum timopheevii (assembly GCA_963921465.1). Lineage (NCBI taxonomy): Eukaryota > Viridiplantae > Streptophyta > Magnoliopsida > Poales > Poaceae > Triticum > Triticum timopheevii. The sequence goes on along the minus strand of OY997268.1, from coordinate 617,105,611 downwards.
TTTCTAGCTATTTTCACGCATTTAAATGACTTTATGGCAATTTCCCTAAAGTAATTCAAAATTGAACTGCAAGTGTGTGATAGCTCATTCATAAAAGTTAACAAAAAATATTTTTAGGTACACAAGTAGTCATTATATGGAAGAACCGCTTAGAGTTTTGAGAGATTCAACCCCTTGTGAAGAATAGTCATTATATGGGAGAACCGCTTAGAGTTTTGACCCGTTTTCGAAAAAATGAAAGAAAAAGAATACAAAGTTTAAAAACTGCAATCCTTTCGCATGGAGTCATTTTATGTGTACTAGCTGCAAGGAAAAATAACAAACTTTCAATATAACAAATTTGAAAAAAAATCCTTCACAAGACGGGCTATCGTGTATGAACATTCATGAAATTCAAGTCAAAGGACCATGGTGATAGTCATATTCATTACATAGTTTATTATAATGTTCCCAAATTAGGCACATAGGTGCATCTTGACATTACAAACAATGTTGCCAAATAGAGTTTCCAAGTTATTTGTACAAAAAATCAATTTTTGTTTTCTAAGTGTCAAAAATGGGTGGTTTTTGTGAAGCAAGTACAAAACTCAGTTGCAAAATGGCATCACTCTATTTATCACAATAAGTAGAACATATTTTATGCACAATTCCTAGGTTTCATGGATTTTCTTGCTTTCTAGCTACTTTCGCACATTTAAATGACTTTATGCCAATTTCCCTAAAGTAATTCAAATTTGAACTACAAGTGTGTGATAGCTCTGTCATAAAAAATAGTAAAAACTATTTTTAGGTACATAAATAGTTATTATATGGGAGAACCACTTAGAGTTTTGAGTGATTCACCCCCTTGTGATGAATAGCCATGCCCACCATTTTGACCCTGTTTTGGAAAAACTGAAACAAAAAGAATACAAGTTTAAAAAATGCAATCCTTATGCATGGAGTCCTTTTATGGGTACTAGTTGCGAGGAAAAATACTAAACTTTCAATATAACTAATTTGAAAAAAATTCCTTCATAAAACGGGCTATCGTGTATGGACATTCATGGATTTCCTCATCACAGCCGTATTCATTGCATTGTTTAGTATAGCATGCCCAAATTAGACACATAGGTGCGTCTTCACATTACAAACAATGTTTCCTAATAGATTTTTCAGCTTTTTTTGTACGAAAAAGTCAATTTTCATTTTCAAAGTGTCAAAAATGGGTGTCTTTTGTGAAGCCTGCATCATGTGCCTTTAAACTTTAAGCAATACAAAAGTTTACCATTTATCATTTGGTCTCTTCTTCTAAATGTTGTGTATCCAGTGAAGCATGTTTCCAGTGATTGGTTAACTATCAGCCTTACACCAGGCTGTGCACACACTCAAGGAAATTTTGGATGACCATACCGTTTGACAGACTTCATAAGTGCTCCTACACAGGCTCGTGCCATACTGCCGTGCTTGAACCTCCAAATGTCCAACAAAAGTTGCACTAAGGGCATCTCCAACACCGACCCGAAAACCGGACACTACAACTGTCCCGAAACAGGGGATCAGTCCGCGGACACTGATGTGGGAGCTGACCATCCAACCATAGCCGCATGCATTTCAAACAGGATTTCAACTAACCGGACGAATTACATGCAAGCCGGATGATTTTCATATAAACTGGAGCACATTCATATAAACCAAACCTTCGGCGGCGCCCGTTGCCCACTTACTTCCTATTCTGCATCGGCTACCACATCCTCATCTGCTCCATGAGCGGCGGAGGCAAGACCCGTGAAGTGAAGGTGTGGTCCCTGGTGAAGAAGAGTAGAACATGAGAGATGATCCGATCCACTTGGGACTCGAGCCCCATCGCCTCCCATGCCCTACTCATCCTCGTCAGATTCTGCGAACTGTCCATCGCCGGTGTTGGTGGACGTGACGTCGGTGATGGACGTGGATGGTCGGTCACTGCCCTCCGCCACATGCGCCCCCGGAAGTTTGGTGGCGGCATGAAGGACGCGTAGCTGGCGACGTTCTCGTCCTTGATCACCAGCATCACCTCCGCGTACGGCTCTGCCACCTCTGCATCATGAGCAGTGGATTGAGCATCAGCGGCTTCGTCGAGCGACTGCTGCTCGCAGATGAAGTTGGGGTTCACGGCAGCCATGGCGGCCACGGCCTCCTTGCTAGCGCGCTCGCCGTAGATATGACCCTCCGCCTGCTGGTGCTGCTCGAGGAGGAAGAAGTTGTACCACTACTCCTCCAGCGCATGCCTGAACACTAACATAGGAAGGCTGCTCATCCGCCATGGCAGTGGTGAAGTGCGCCTGCGCCTTCTCCATGGTCAAACCGACATGCACAGCTACGGGCTCCGGTGCGGAGTCATCGTCGGAGCCTGTCTCCATCGTGGGGTCATCATCGGAGGCCTCGCCCAAGCTGGTCGACATGTCGTCTCGATCCACCTAGCACAACAGCTCTGCCAAGTGGCTGCAAGGGAGGCCACCCCGTGTTTCTGCTCCATCAACAGGCTTTCCCTTAACGCTTTCCGACTCGCGTCATGGTGGATGTGGTGCGCCGGGGGATGATGTGGAGAGGATGTCTTGTTGTGTGTTGTGAGCTCGGGGTGGCCGCCTTTAAATAGCGAACTCCGGTGAGGCCAAGCTTTCGGGTGTGTCAATGCGCGGGAGCTGGCTAGCCTATTTAATGGCGGCATACAGACGTACGGGCATTGAAGGAGCACGGTAGATATCCATCTCATCTCGGCAAGGAAACCAGGGCCGCGTCATGGGCTGCGCCCTCAGTCGGTGAGCCGCTTCAATGTTGGCGCAAGTGAAAGGACAGATCCGTCGGACGCGAAAGCGCGCGGGTGAGAGAGAGGACTTTGGGTGGGCCAGCTTCGTCAGAAGCAGGCATGGCATAGGTTCAAACGCCGCAAAGCCCACCAGCAGGCGGGTGAGAGAGAGGATTTTGGGTGGGCCAGCTTTCATACATATGTTTTCCGAAATTAAAGACACTTATTTTTTAGATGGACGAAGTATATGTTATCAGTACTCTTGACGTAAATATTGTGTCTCTTGTCATGAATCTTTGTTTCTTTAGGTTTCACTTACTTGCGGAGTTTGATGAGGCTAAGCGTAGCTGTAGAAAGCAACTTGACGGGCACAACAGGCGCCGCAGGAAGCCACGTGTGGATAGCATGGATCCTTGGAGCTTTATTACAACCCAACAAGGTATTTTATTTGTCAACTATTCCCTCCATCCTAAAATATAAAATCATTTTTTACGGTATGGAGGGAGTAGTTTTTTGCCAGCCTGTTGATTTCTATTTTGACATAGATGAAACAAAAAAGGTATATACTTCCTCCGTCCGGAAATACTTATTGGATAAATAGATGTATCTATACATATTTCATATATATATGTATATACACATATATATATATATGTATATACACATATATATATATATATATATATGTATATATATATAACGTTTTTTGTATTATGTATCATATTTTGTGCATACCCTATTTGGCGTACAAATATGTATGTATTTCACAAATACAATAAAATCATGAGCTCACTTGCAATTTTTTCATATAACTCACTTTGGAGTATCTTATATATAGTGTATGAACATACCAAAAATAATATAGGGAAAATACATCCTACTACCGGGTGTAGCTACACCCATTTCTCATATACTACCATGTGGTAGTATATACTCTACTTTATTATTTCTAGTATGTTTATATACTATATCTAAGATACTCCAAAGTTAATTATATGAAAAATCCTATATTCATTTATGCGACAAATAATTTCGGACGGGGGGAATATATAGCAATCTCAGAACCAAAATTGTTGTTTTAATTCTGAGCTCATGTGAGCTTGGGCGAACAGTAAAATCAAAAGAAGATGGAAAAAATTCAAAAAAAATTCTAATTGTTATTTGTGCGAAACATTGACTAAAGTTTTAATAGATTCCAAAATTTCAGCACCAGATGACAGTCGTGGAAAATCTGGTAAAAAACCAAACTCAGTGCTCTAAAATGTGTTTGAAAATAACATTTTGGAGCATCGATATGTTTTTTTGCCAGATTTTCCACGGATGTCATTTCGTGCTGAAATTTGGCAAGTTATTAAAACTTTTGCCGATGTTTCTCACATCTTTTTTTGGAATTTTTTAACATTTTTTTAATTTCTTTCGATTGTACTGTTCACCCAAGCTCACATGAGCTCCGTATCAGAACAGCGCCGAGCTCAGCTCGGGTGCAACTTAAAATGAAAAGAAAATGATCACGAACCAGAAACTTCAGTTATGAAGTACATTAATTCAAATGCAAACCCTCGCCAAATTGCTAGTGTTACCTATAATTATTCATACATCTAGCCTGCAAACCTATTGTTTCGTAATTTAATTGGGACTGAACAAATATTGGTAACACTAGCAATTTGGTACATTTTCTCCTGTCTAACTGACAATAAGCTTGACCTACATTTTGCATGCATGGATCCACGACTGTTTTCCTATAAGAATTAAAGATGGGATAAAGTATGCGTATTGCTCTGTTTTTAATTCCTTGTGTCCACAGTCCACACTCCACACATCCTGCAAACCATATAGCGAACAGCAAATGGCATCATATACCTTTCTTTCTTTTACCCTTTGTAGTATCGGTTTCATGAGCAATATTTATGTTTGAAAATAATGTCACAGGTACTACTCATCCTTAGCCACAAGAGCATAGTGCAACCCGAATATCCAAATGAACTCGCTGGTTGCGCAATGCCTGCATTTCCATTGTTTTACATTTCTAGATTTGATTAGTACGTAGTCTCACTAAACTCTTGAGCTTGTTTCATGACGGCCATTCAGGTTTGTATTCAAATGCAGAGACAATGTTCTCGTCCTTCTCTGCTCCAAGGGCAGAGCCAAGCTGTTCTGGGATCATCAATTCCGAGTATAGCAATCCGTACTACACCCGGGAGGTACTTAGCAACAGCAGGCAGAACTTCACCGGCTCGTCGTCGTCGTCGAACTCCAAGGAAGGCTGGTACTTCCCGTTCCTCCCCGAAAGAGACCAAATGAGCTTCACCGGAGGCGCGCCGGCTGTGGGGATCCCCGTGCGCCAGCCTGTACTGAAGGCCGTCACCTGGCCGCCGCTCGAGAGCAGCAGCAGCAACAAGATGTTCTCCGATGGACAGTTAACGCACGTGCCCAACTCCGATTGTGCTCTCTCCCTTCTGTCCACCCGGGCCATCTCCCCCAGCGTCGACAACAGCTGGATGGTCTGTCCAAGCGGGCAAATCCCTTCCGTGGCCCAGCAGCACCTCCTTCCCAACCTGCAGTTCAGCAGCTCCTCCTGGTTCGCCTGCCCCCAGGCCTACAGCGGGGTCTCCACCACCGCCGGGTTCTCCGCCTTCCCCAGCATGGACAGCGAGCAGCTCAACAACGGCACGCTGGCCCTAAGCTCGAACGACAACGAGATGAACTGCCATGGGATCTTTGACATCAGCACCGATGGCTACTCGGAAGGGACGTCGCCGTACTTCCAGTTCTCGTGGCAGTAGAAGTCTTGGGTAGTTGGGTTCAATATGTTCACTCGCTAAGCTGTGCCCCTTTTAGTTCTCTCTTTTTCATTTATGTCCTGGACTTCATCTCTCGCCATTAGAGTGAACTAGCACATGTGCCCGTACGTTGCAACAGAAGAGATATTTCTTTACGAGAAGCAATGAGAGAAATAATTGATGTGTCCATTAGAAACGATCTCCACACGGTGCAATAGAGCGAGGAGTTGTGGCCTTCTCGCGGGTCATATTTGTCCCGCGAGATCTTGATAGTGGTGGAGTTAATCGGCGTGGCGGCAACCATCCTCATGCCTTTTTTTCCCCGGTTCGCCTCTGTCTCGGGGTTGTGTCTACCTCCTCATTTGGTAGCTATGTGACGACCTTCGGGCACGGTTGCTTCAATCACTCTCTCTTACGCTTGCATAACCGGATGGATTACTAATTGCAGTGCATAAATCTCATTCATATTTAGCGCATAACCAGACATCAATGTCCCTTTTTTATTAGGGTTTATTCTCTTTGATTGTTTTAGCGCCCACGTGCCCACAATTTCTTTTATTCGAGGCCAACCAACATATTCTCTTTTATTGCAAGCTAACACCGGTGATAATTTATGGAGTCCCTCTTGCTGCTCATGGTTCTCGAGATAACTTTCTTATTTTGATACAACCTTCTTATTTCCAGACAACATATGGACATATACAAACCGGTGGGGATTTACTATAAAGTTTCAAGACGATACTATTCTCATCATAATTGCAAGATGAGTTGGCTTGTCCATCGACACAATAGGACAGGTCCATATTTCAAGTCCTCGGAGCTTAAATTTTTGTTGCTCATCTGTCTCACAGAAAAAGAAATGCGTGGATAGGTCCAGTTCATCCCACCCGGGGGACCAACAAAAAAAATTCAGGAACTATGAGCAGGCGGAACAAAACTTATATGTATATTTAATAGGAGGACCAACCATTTTTATGTAACAAAGTTGCCCTAGTTCAGTTGGCATCCGCCTGAGGATGTGGATGCATCCGCCTGAGGATCGATGGGCCGGATGCGGATGACCCAGTAGGGGAGTTCGGCTGAGGCCCAATACTGCCTGTGCGATGGAGCACTTTTTTTCTTGGGCCAACTGTGTGGGGGCTATATATGACGCTAGTTGCGTAAAATAGCGTGTGGGACGCACATCAGTTCGTGTATGGGCCAACACACAGGTAGGCTCCAAGACAATCTGTGTTTGTAAGGCGCTGAAAAAATCCAAAAAACGATGAGTTGAAGGATCAAAATCTTGCCTTCAAAGACCCGACTACGTGTTGCTAGCCACTCGAAGAAATGAGTCCTACCAACCAATGGCCAACTTAAACCTTTAAGAACATACTCCAATGTTAGATTGGAAACAATTTTTCTTTTTTGAACTTTTTATAAAAAATAAATTTGATGAATATCTTGGAAGCATGAATAATTTGGAATATCCCAATCATTTCTTTTTTTTGAAATTCTTTACATTTTCAGAAATACACGGCAAGATTTGAAACATTTGAAATTCACAATTTTATTTGGAAACATGAATTTGTGAATTTGTTTATAAAGAAAATATATTTTGAACATTCAGAACAATTTTAGAAAATGTGTTTCTTTAAAATCAGAAATTATTTTTAATTTGCGAACATTTTACTAAGACAAGAATATTTTTCATAGTTGAAACATTTTTAAAATGCAATTTTTTAGCAAATCTCAAACAATATTGAAAAATACAAAGGCAAAGTGCAACATTTTTTTTTCAATTTGAACCAATTTTGATAGTGAATACAGATTTAAAGTTCTGAACATTTTTTAAAATGGGATATTTTTTGGAATTCAGAACATTCGAAAAAATCAGAAATTTCTAAAATTGTGAACTTTTTTGAAAAAAAAATGAATTGCCGGAAAAAATGGAGAAATAAAATAAACTTGAAAGGAAAAATTAAAATAGAAACAATAATTAAAAAGAGAAGGAAATGGAAAAAGAAAAATAGAAACATAACACACAGCAACAAAAAAGAGGTCAGCTCAGCTTGTATGCCCTGTGTTAATCTGCGACTATTTGACGCACCATGCGATGAATAGGGTTTAACCACCTGCATGGGCATGAAAATAAATGGGCTGGCTTTGCTGGGGCACACTGCAGGCAACCCATGTACAAAATTCTCGGGTTTTTCATTTTCTAATAGACAAACAGAAAAAAAAAATACTACCGCCTCGAATAGAAAAAAAAATATTTTCAACGGATGAAGAAATTGGAGAAACGCACCTTACTTTATTAATAGGTATAGATATAGATATAGATATCTTCCATTGATTCAGATGCAAATCATATACGTACTTCTGAATTTTACTAATGCATTAGAGACTACTTCCTCGCTCCCTCCATTCCAAAATAATTGAAGATTCAGGTTTACCCTAGAGAGCTTTGGTTTTTTTTAGGGATATTAGAGAGCTTTGGTGCTTGGTCATTCACTAGAAGCGAAAGGTTGCTTTGCCGCGCCACTAAATTTCAGCAACATTTATACTTCGGAGAAAGCATAAAATTGGACACAAATTTATGACAAGTTAATAAGTGTGGACCCTCATGGAAAACATATAACCAAATTTCAGAATTTGTCTCTCTTATAACAGAAAATACTAAAAAGCACATTCATCCGTTACTGAACCTTGACATTACAGGTTATTTTAAAATTATTTACTATTTTGATTGAAGCTCTTTTTTTTGCGGGTAAATTTTGATTGAAGCTCGACACTCCTGTTCTCGCAAAAAAGAGGAAGCTCGAGACTCCTGAGTTACTTTGTGAGGTTCAAGGCGAAGGGGGGTTTCACAATAGCAATCCAACACATGTGCCCGATCAACTAGGAAGCCTTGGATAAACCAACTATGGTATCATTTTGATTCAGCGAAATAATATAGGACTGCAGTTTAAAGCCCACATAGTTCTTTGATCCACACTTTCATTGTCCTTAAATTGGCATGAGGAATAGCGGATGGATTCAAAGACCACAAATTTGTTTGCATGGTAATACAAGACATGTAAAGGACTGACGGGACAAAACTGAAAAGATAGCGGAACATTTCTGAGCTTGAAACCAACACCCATCACCTGCCTTCGGCACCATGACAGCAGCCAGCCAAGAAAAGAATGATGGATCACCTCCTCACCCGAGCTCAACGCGGCTCCATTGCTGACTGTAGCTTTGCGGACCTCCAAGATGGCTCACCAAAAGTGAAGCCCTTATCGTTAAACGAATCCGGCCGGGGCAACACCCCGGACACGCCATCGAACTCCAGATGTGGTACCCCACAGCGAATAAGGCGCCGCAAAAGGAAACCATACCTGCCATCCACATGAAGGAAATATGCCCTAGAGGCAATAATAAAGTTATTATTTATTTCCTCATATCATGATAAATGTTTATTATTCATGCTAGAATTGTATTAACCGGAAACATGATACATGTGTGAATACATAGACAAACATATAGTCACTAGTATGCCTCTACTTGACTAGCTCATTAATCAAAGATGGTTATGTTTCCTAACCATAGACATGTGTTGTCGTTTGATTAATGGGATCACATCATTAGGAGAATGATGTGATTGACATGACCCATTCCGTTAGCCTAGCACTTGATCGTTTAGTATATTGCTATTGCTTTCTTCATGACTTATACAAAGTTCCTGCAACTATGAGATTGTGCAACTCCCGTTTACCGGAAGAACACTTTGTGTGCTACCAAACGTCACAACGTAACTGGGTGATTATAAAGGTGCTCTACAGGTGTTTCCGAAGGTACATGTTGGGTTGGCATAATTCGAGATTAGGTTTTGTCACTCCGATTGTCGGAGAGGTATCTTTGGGCCCTCTCGGTAATACTCATCACCTAAGCCTTGCAAGCATTGTAACTAATGAGTTAGTTATAAGATGATGTATTACGGAACGAGTAAAGAGACTTGCCGATGACGAGATTGAACTAGGTATTGGATACCGACATTCACATCTCGGGCAAGTAACATACCGATGACAAAGGGAACAACGTATGTTGTTATGCGGTTTGACCGATAAAGATCTTCGTAAAATATGTAGGAACCAATATGGGCATCCAGGTCCCGCTATTGGTTATTGACCGAGAATGGTTCTAGGTCATGTCTACATAGTTCTCGAACCCGTAGGGTCCGCACGCTTAACGTTACGATGACAGTTTTATTATGAGTTTATAAGTTTTGATGTACCGAAGTTTGTTCGGAGTCCCGGATGTGATCACGGACATGACGAGGAGTCTCGAAATGGTCGAGATATAAAGATTGATATATTGGACGACTATATTCGGACACTGGAAGTGTTCCGGGTGATTTCGGAGAAAACCGGAGTGCCGGGGGGGTTACCAGAAACCCCCGGGAGAGTATTGGGCCTCATGGGCCCTAGGGGAAAGGAGAGAGGGGCGGCCAGCATGGGCCGCGCGCCCCCTCCCCCTCTGGTCCGAATTGGACTAGGAGGGGGGGCGGCGCCCCCCCCCCCCTTTCCTTCCCACTCTCCCCCTTCCTTCCCCCTCCTAGTAGGAGTAGGAAAGGAGGAGTCCTACTCCTACTAGGAGGAGGATTCCTCCTCCCTTGGCGCGCCCAAGGGGCCGGCCGGCCTCCCCCCCCCCCCCTTTGCTCCTTTATATACGGGGGCGGGGGGGCACCCCATAGACACACAAGTTGATCTACGGATCGTTCCTTAGCCGTGTGCGGTGCCCCCCTCCACCATATTCCACCTCGGTCATATCGTCGCGGAGTTTAGGCGAAGCCCTGCGCCGGTAGAACATCATCATCGTCACCACGCCGTCGTGCTGACGGAACTCATCTCCGGAGCTTCGCTGGATCGGAGGCCGGAGATCGTCATCGAGCTGAACGTGTGCTGAACTCGGAGACCCCGTACGTTCGGTGCTTGGATCGGTCGGATCGTGAAGACGTACGACTACATCAACCGCGTTGTGCTAATGCTTCCGCTTACGGTCTACGAGGGTACGTAGACAGCACTCTCCCCTCTCGTTGCTATGCCATCACCATGATCTTGCGTGTGCGTAGGAAATTTTTTGAAATTACTACGTTCCCCAACAGTGGTATCCGAGCCTAGGTTTTATGCGTTGATGTTATATGCACGAGTAGAACACAAGTGAGTTGTGGGCGATACAAGTCATACTGCTTACCAGCATGTCATACTTTGGTTCGGCTGTATTGTGAAATGAAGCGGCCCGGACCGACATTATGCGTACGCTTACGCGAGACTGGTTTCACCGTTACGAGCACTCGTGCTTAAAGGTGGCTGGCGGGTGTCTGTCTCTCCCACTTTAGCGGAATCGAGTGTGGCTACGCCCGGTCCTTGCGAAGGTTAAAATAGCACCAACTTGACGAACTATCGTTGTGGTTTTTGATGCGTAGGTAAGAACGGTTCTTGCTAAGCCCGTAGCAGCCACGTAAAACTTGCAACAACAAAGTAGAGGACGTCTAACTTGTTTTTGCAGGGCATGTTGTGATGTGATATGGTCAAGACGTGATGCTATATTTTATTGTATAAGATGATCATGTTTTGTAACCGAAGTTATCGGCAACTGGCAGGAGCCATATGGTTGTCGCTTTATTGTATGAAATGCGAACGCCCTGTAATTGCTTTACTTTATCACTAAGCGGTAGAGATAGTTGTAGAAGCAATAGATGGCGTAAACGACAACGATGCTACGATGGAGATCAAGGTGTCGCGCCGGTGACGATGGTGATCACGACCGTGCTTCGGAGATGGAGATCACAAGCACAAGATGATGATGGCCATATCATATCACTTATATTGATTGCATGTGATGTTTATCCTTTATGCATCTTATCTTGCTTTGATTGATGGTAGCATTTTAAGATGATCTCTCACTAAAAATTATCAAGAAGTGTTCTCCCTGAGTATGCACCGTTGCCAAAGTTCGTCATGCCCAGACACCACGTGATGATCGGGTGTGATAAGCTCTACGTCCATCTACAACGGGTGCAAGCCGGTTTTGCACACGCGGAATACTCAGGTTAAACTTGACGAGCCTAGCATATGCAGATATGGCCTCGGAACACGGAGACCGAAAGGTCGAGCGTGAATCATATAGTAGATATGATCAACATAGTGATGTTCACCATTGAAAACTACTCCATCTCACGTGATGATCGGTCATGGTTTAGTTGATTTGGATCACGTAATCACTTAGATGACTAGAGAGATGTCTGTCTAAGTGGGAGTTCTTAAGTAATATGATTAATTGAACTTAAATTTATCATGAACTTAGTACCTGATAGTATTTTGTTTGTCTATGTTTGTTTGTAGATAGATGGCTCGTGCTGTTGTTCCGTTGAATTTTAATGTGTTCCTTGAGAAAGCAAAGTTGAAAGATGATGGTAGCAATTACACGGACTGGGTCCGTAACCTGAGGATTATCCTCATTGCTGCACAGAAAAGTTACATCCTGGAAGCACCGCTGGGTGCCAGGCCTGCTGCTGATGCAACTGACGACGTTAAGAACGTCTGGCAGAGCAAAGCTGATGACTACTCTATAGTTTAGTGTGCCATGCTTTACGGCTTAGAACCGGGTCTTCAACGACGTTTTGAACGTCATGGAGCATATGAGATGTTCCAGGAGTTGAAGTTAATATTTCAAGCAAATGCCCGGATTGAGAGATATGAAGTCTCCAATAAGTTCTACAGCTGCAAGATGGAGGAGAATAGTTCTGTGAGTGAGCATATACTCAAAATGTCTGGGTATAATAATCACTTGATTCAACTGGGAGTTAATCTTCCGAATGATAGTGTCATTGACAGAATTCTCCAATCACTGCCACCAAGCTACAAGAGCTTTGTGATGAACTATAATATGCAAGGGATGAACAAGACTATTCCCGAGCTCTTCACAATGCTAAAAGCTGCGAAGGTAGAAATCAAGAAGGAGCATCAAGTGTTGATGGTCAACAAGACCACTAGTTTCAAGAAAAAGGGCAAAGGGAAGAAGAAGGGGAACTTCAAGAAGAACAGCAAGCAAGTTGTTGCTCAAGAGAAGAAACCCAAGTCTGGACCTAAACCTGAAACTGAGCACTTCTACAGCAAGCAGACTGGTCACTGGAAGCGGAACTGCCCCAAGTATTTGGCGGATAAGAAGGATGGCAAAGTAAACAAAGGTATATGTGATATACATGTTATTGATGTGTACCTAACTAGAGCTCATAGTAGCACCTGGGTATTTGATACTGGTTCTGTTGCTAATATTTGCAACTCGAAACAGGGACTACGGAATAAGCGAGCACTGGCCAAGGACGAGGTGACGATGCGCGTGGGAAACGGTTCCAAAGTCGATGTGATCGCGGTCGGCACGCTACCTCTACATCTACCTTCGGGATTAGTTTTAGACCTAAATAATTATTATTTGGTGCCAGCGTTGAGCATGAACATTATATCTGGATCTTGTTTGATGCGAGACGGTTATTCATTTAAATCAGAGAATAATGGTTGTTCTATTTATATGAGTAATATCTTTTATGGTCATGCACCCTTGAAGAGTGATCTATTTTTATTGAATCTCGATAGTAGTGATACACATATTCATAGTGTTGAAACCAAAAGATGCAGAGTTGATAACGATAGTGCACTTATTTATGGCACTGCCGTTTGGGTCATATCGGTGTAAAGCGCATGAAGAAACTCCATACTGATGGGCTTTTGGAATCACTTGATTATGAATCACTTGGTACTTGCGAACCGTGCCTTATGGGTAAAATGACTAAAACGCCGTTCTCCGGAACTATGGAGCGAGCAACTGATTTGTTGGAAATCATACATACTGATGTTTGTGGTCCAATGAATGTTGAGGCTCGCGGCGGGTATCGTTATTATCTCACTTTCACAGATGATTTGAGCAGATATGGGTATATCTACTTGATGAAACACAAGTCTGAAACATTTGAAAAGTTCAAAGAATTTCAGAGTGAAGTGGAAAATCATCGTAACAAGAAAAATAAAGTTTCTACGATCTGATCGTGGAGGTGAATATTTGAGTTACGAGTTTGGCCTACACTTGAAACAATGTCGAATAGTTTCGCAGCTCACGCCACCTGGAACACCACAACGAAATGGTGTGTCCGAACGTCGTAATCGTACTTTACTTGATATGGTGCGATCTATGATGTCTCTTACTGATTTACCGCTATCGTTTTGGGGTTATGCTTTAGAGACGGCCGCATTCACGTTAAATAGGGCACCATCAAAATCCGTTGAGACGACGCCTTATGAACTGTGGTTTGGCAAGAAACCAAAGTTGTCGTTTCTTAAAGTTTGGGGCTGCGATGCTTATGTGAAGAAACTTCAACCAGATAAGCTTGAACCCAAATCGGAGAAATGTGTCTTCATAGGATACCCAAAAGAGACTGTTGGGTACACCTTCTATCACAGATCCGAAGGCAAGACATTCGTTGCTAAGAATGGATCCTTTCTAGAGAAGGAGTTTCTCTCGAAAGAAGTGAGTGGGAGGAAAGTAGAACTTGATGAGATAACTGTATCTACTCCCTTATTGGAAAGTAGTTCATCACGAGAACCGGTTCATGTGATAACTACACCAATTAGTGAGGAAGCTAATGATAATGATCATGAAACTTTAGATCAAGTTTCTACCGAACCTCGTAGGTCTACCAGAGTAAGATCCGCACCAGAGTGGTACGGTAATCCTATTCTGGAAGTCATGTTACTTGACCATGATGAACCTACGAACTATGAGGAAGCGATGATGAGCCCAGATTCCGCAAAATGGCTAGAGGCCATGAAATCTGAGATGGGATCCATGTATGAAAACAAAGTGTGGACTTTGGTTGACTTGCCCGATGATCGGCAAGCCATTGAGAATAAATAGATCTTTAAGAAGAAGACTGACGCTGATGGTACTATAACTGTCTATAAAGCTCAACTTGTTGCAAAAGGTTTTCGACAAGTTCAAGGGGTTGACTACGATGAGACTTTCTCACCCGTAGCGATGCTTAAGTCTGTCCGAATCATGTTAGCTATTGCTGCATTTCATGATTATGAAATTTGGCAAATGGATGTCAAGACTGCATTCTTGAATGGATTTTTAGAAGAAGAGTTGTATATGATGCAGCCAGAAGGTTTTGTTGATCCAAAAGGTGCTAACAAAGTGTGCAAGCCCTAGCGTTCCATTTATGGACGGGTGCAAGCATCTCGGAGTTGGAATAAACGTTTTGATAGTGTGATCAAAGCATATGGTTTTATACAGACTTTTGGAGAAGCCTGTATTTACAAGAAAGTGAGTGGGAGCTCTGTAGCATTTCTAATTTTATATGTAGATGACATATTATTAATTGGAAATGATATAGAATTTCTGGATAGCATAAAGGGATACTTGAATAAAAGTTTTTCAATGAAAGACCTCGGTGAAGCTGCTTACATATTGGGCATCAAGATCTATAGAGATAGATCAAGACGCTTAATAGGACTTTCACAAAGCACATACCTTGACAAAATTTTGAAAAAGTTCAAAATGGATCAGGCAAAGAAAGGATTCTTGCCTGTGCTACAAGGTGTGAAGTTGAGTCAAACTCAATGCCTGACCACAGCAGAAGATAGAGAGAAAATGAAAAATGTTCCCTATGCTTCAGCCATAGGCTCTATCATGTATGCAATGCTGTGTACCAGACCTGACGTATGCTTAGCAATAAGCTTGGCAGGAAGGTACCAAAGTAATCCAGGAGTGGATCACTGGACAGCGGTCAAGAACATCCTGAAATACCTGAAAAGTACTGAGGATATGTTTCTCGTATATGGAGGTGACAAAGAGCTAGTCGTAAATGGTTACGTCGATGCAAGCTTTGACACTGATCCGGACGATTCTAAATCGCAAACCGGATACGTGATTTTATTAAACGGTGGAGCTGTAAGTTGGTGCAGTTCTAAACAAAGCGTCGTGGCGGGATCTACATGTGAAGCGGAGTACATAGCTGCTTCGGAAGCAGCAAATGAAGGAGTCTGGATGAAGGAGTTCATTTCCGATCTAGGTGTCATACCTAGTGCATCGGGACCAATGAAGATCTTCTGTGACAATACTGGTGCAATTGCCTTGGCAAAGGAATCCAGATTTCACAAGAGGACCAAACACATCAAGAGACGCTTCAATTCCATTCGGGACCAAGTCCAAGTGGGAGACATAGAGATTTGCAAGATACATACGGATCTAAATGTTGCAGACCCGTTGACTAAGCCTCTCTCACAAGCAAAACATGATCAGCACCAAGACTCCATGGGTGTTAGAATCATTACTATGTAATCTAGATTATTGACTCTAGTGCAAGTGGGAGACTGAAGGAAATATGCCCTAGAGGCAATAATAAAGTTATTATTTATTTCCTCATATCATGATAAATGTTTATTATTCATGCTAGAATTGTATTAACCGGAAACATGATACATGTGTGAATACATAGACAAACATATAGTCACTAGTATGCCTCTACTTGACTAGCTCATTAATCAAAGATGGTTATGTTTCCTAACCATAGACATGTGTTGTCGTTTGATTAATGGGATCACATCATTAGGAGAATGATGTGATTGACATGACCCATTCCGTTAGCCTAGCACTTGATCGTTTAGTATATTGCTATTGCTTTCTTCATGACTTATACAAAGTTCCTGCAACTATGAGATTGTGCAACTCCCGTTTACCGGAAGAACACTTTGTGTGCTACCAAACGTCACAACGTAACTGGGTGATTATAAAGGTGCTCTACAGGTGTTTCCGAAGGTACATGTTGGGTTGGCATAATTCGAGATTAGGTTTTGTCACTCCGATTGTCGGAGAGGTATCTCTGGGCCCTCTCGGTAATACTCATCACCTAAGCCTTGCAAGCATTGTAACTAATGAGTTAGTTATAAGATGATGTATTACGGAACGAGTAAAGAGACTTGCCGGTGATGAGATTGAACCAGGTATTGGATACCGACGATCAAATCTCGGGCAAGTAACATACCAATGACAAAGGGAACAACGTATGTTGTTATGCGGTTTGACCAATAAAGATCTTCGTAGAATATGTAGGAACCAATATGGGCATCCAGGTCCCGCTATTGGTTATTGACCGAGAATGGTTCTAGGTCATGTCTACATAGTTCTCGAACCCATAGGGTCCGCACGCTTAACGTTACGATGACAGTTTTATTATGAGTTTATAAGTTTTGATGTACCAAAGTTTGTTCGGAGTCCCGGATGTTATCACGGACATGATGAGGAGTCTCGAAATGGTCGAGACATAAAGATTGATATATTGGACGACTATATTCGGACACCGGAAGTGTTCCGGGTGATTTCGGAGAAAACCGGAGTGCCGGGGGGGTTACCGGAAACCCCCGGGAGAGTATTGGGCCTCATGGGCCCTAGGGGAAAGGAGAGTGGGGCGGCCAGCATGGGCCGCGCGCCCCCTCCCCCTCTGGTCCGAATTGGACTAGGAGGGGGGCGGCGCCCCCCCCCCCCCTTTCCTTCCCCCTCTCCCCCTTCCTTCCCCCTCCTAGTAGGAGTAGGAAAGGAGGAGTCCTACTCCTACTAGGAGGAGGATTCCTCCTCCCTTGGCGCGCCCAAGGGGCCGGCCGGCCTCCCCCCCTTGCTCCTTTATATACGGGGGCGGGGGGCACCCCATAGACACACAAGTTGATCTACGGATCGTTCCTTAGCCGTGTGCGGTGCCCCCCTCCACCATATTCCACCTCGGTCATATCGTCGTGGAGTTTTGGCGAAGCCCTGCGCCGGTAGAACATTCATCGTCACCACGCCGTTGTGCTGACGGAACTCATCTCCGGAGCTTCGCTGGATCGGAGGCCGGAGATCGTCATCGAGCTGAACGTGTGCTGAACTCGGAGGCCCCGTACGTTCGGTGCTTGGATCGGTCGGATCGTGAAGACGTACGACTACATCAACCGCGTTGTGCTAACGCTTCCGCTTACGGTCTATGAGGGTACGTAGACAGCACTTTCCCCTCTCGTTGCTATGCCATCACCATGATCTTGCGTGTGCGTAGGAAATTTTTTGAAATTACTACGTTCCCCAACACCACGAACCAGGAACCCAGCACATGTTCCATCTTCTAGATGTCGTCGATGCAGACCACAAACTGCATCCGTTCCTGGACTATCTCCCAATCTCCACGCCGATGCTGGAGCAAACGCCGTCGCAACGGCGGAGCCCAAAGACACATGTCCACCACGAGGATGCCTCCTCCGCCACGCCATGTTTACTTGAACAGACTGGTTTCCAAATCCATCCCCAACTATAGGACCGATGGCCTTGTCGAGGAAGGATCCGAAGAATCTTTATTCAACCTGTCATCGTTGCAATTGCAGGAATCATCTAATATTTAGGTTTTTTTAATAATTTGGTCTTGCACATGTAGGTCCTGCTATCAGAGGTTTTGACCCACTGTTCGTCCCATTTTGCCTATGGGGAAATGAGTGTCCATGAATAACAGTCATGTCAAGAAACTCAGAAAGATTGTTAGGATAAAGAAACTAGCAACGAACAACAACAAGATCTTTGTCTGCATAATGAAGAAGGCATCAGTGAACTATATGATGGTACTAAGTCTTATACCTTGTATTTTTTATTCCTTTGCGTCATTTCAAAATTTAAAGAAGATATTTATGCATATATTTGTTTTCAGGCCTTTCCAAATCAGTTCACTGATGAATACCTCTCAAACTACCTATATGGTCAAGTGGCGAGGAAGGTATTCATACAACACCCACAGTACAATATTGAGGTCTTCCTCGAGAGGACGAAGGATGGACGATCAATCATCCACACACACTGGCCTAATGTTGCAAGGACCTTCAACATTATTGAAGGCTCAATATTCGCTTTCCGCTTCAGCAATTTTTCATATGAGATTCATCTGTCTATCTACCATCTATGATGCTAATTTCCAAAGGTTATAGATGTTGCATGTGAAACTTGGAGCTGGTGTTGTTGTGTAATGTGGTAACTTGCTATATGTCTATATGGTGTAACTGAGTGCTAAAGCTATATGATGTTGTACTCTGATTTATTTCAATTATGAAATCATGGTTCCGTACTGCGAAAATGAAATATATTGTGTGTTTAATATGAAATGTAAATTTGATTACTAAATGGATTAATAATAATAGACCAATTAGCCTGCTTATTGGGTTTTTCTATTGTAAACGGTTACTGAGACAACACCGTGGGCGATGACCTCAGGCAACCACACATTTTCTAGGAAGTAAACGTGTTGGATCAGTGAACAAGCACACACGACTTCCTCTGGAGAACTGTTTATGTCAGACCACCTTCCGCAAACGTTTTCCACATAAAAAGTGTGTGATGAACAGCCTATGCCACACACTTTCTTCTAGGCACCGTGCATGATGCATTCAATAACGCAAATGGTAAAATTACTAATATCGACTACAATAGCAACGCTATCATAGACAATTTGATGGAAAAAACTGTGTGATGTACGTGCGAACGGAAACCTTTGTCGGGGATTCACTTTGTGGGATGTACATAAGAATGGAACTGTATTTCTTGGATTCACTGTGTGAGATGTACATACGAATGGAAACATATGTCTTGGATTCACTGTGTCGGATGTACATACGAAGGAAAACTTATTTCTTGGATTCACTGTGTGGGATGTACATATGAACAGAAACGTATGGATTGGATTGACTGTGTGGGATTACGAACAAAAACGATTGGGCCTTTATAAGTGTCTGCTATGGGTCGCTCGATCGCACACGAGCTCTTTTTGCCCCACACGTGTGATCGGAGGGCCTATCACCGACGGTTTCTAGGTCGTGTGGGAAGCCCCCCCCCCCCCCCCCCCCCCCCCCCTATCGCACACATAGGCAAGGCGATGGCTTAAAACTCTATCATGGAAAGGAGGTGAAAACCGTTTGTATAGGAGTCGCTTGCAGTGCCCAATTTTGTTTGTCCATTATTAGGTTTCACGTCACTGTTCTTACCTATGAATGAATGGTTGCTCCAGTTGTTTCCAGATAACTATGAGGCCAGCAAGTAGTTGCACTGCTATGAAGATGCAGACCTGTTGGTGTTGGTAGCTTGACTAGCTGATTAAATTCAGTTTCATGCTTACCTTTTATTATCAGTCTCTTTGAAGCTTTGCTCCAAGAGCTTTGGGAGTTGAAGTGGTTACAGTTTTGGTAATGAAACCAAGTGCTATCTTGACAGGTTTCACTCCTGATTTTGGCTTAGCTTTGAATGAAGTGGATGCCAATAAAAACTCAATTCATGCTACACAGATGTTGCTGATGCAAGTGAAGGATGAGCTTATATTTCAATTATGATTATGATTCCATTATCAACCTTACAATCAGGTTACTTACTTTTTCTAGATGCTTGATGTTTAATAATGAATGTAATCAAGCGGTTTACATCAACACATTGTTGGGACTAATTATCAGTATTATGTGGCATCTGTTTGACCACCTGCTTTCTACTAAAAGAAATGATAAATAAAGGTGGGCAATGATACGTTATATCACAGTAGTGATCAAAGGGAAGAGAAATACTTTTTCAAGTCATGCATGGATTTTTCTGATATATATATATATATATATATATATATATATATATATATATATATATAATTTTCTTCTTGCTCATTCTTTTGGGCCTAGAGCCAGCAGAATAATTAGAATATGCCTCGAGTGTTTGTGCCATATGCATACACTTCAGCTCAAGATAATAATGCGCTTCATGTTACTTGCTCTGTTTTGGTAATGTGCATACATCAGTTGTGATATATAATTGGTATTAGATAAACAATATTAGTTATCCTGTGAATGATTTTAGATTCTTCCATGAAAGCATCTTCCCGTTTTGTGATTTTCATTACATGAAATGAGTTACGATTACTGCCGTGATATATTTCTTCTCTTTATATTTATTACCATGGGACTCAAGCATCCAGTGTGTATTGTTTTATACCTCATTTCAAGAAAATAAAAACTCTTGGGTATCCATTATACCCGAATCATAAATTACTACTCACACTGATCAGGATGTGTATCATCAGATCTACACCTTACAGAAAACAGAAAACAACTCAATTAGTGATGCTAAAATATTTTGGTTTGAGCTGGAGACTTGGTTACAACAGAAATTTCTCATGGAAAATACTTAGCCACAAGTGTTGTTATCACATGCTTAGCCACATGTCCTTTTCAAATCCTACTGGTTGATTTGATCTCCCACAAATATTTTTGTGTTTGGATCCTTCTGCATCTCCTATTCCTCTTTTGGTTTCTTCTTTTTGCCCTTTGGGTTTTCTCTTGGGCTATTTTGCCTACCTGCAGAGCGTTTGTTTCCTGGATTTTAGCCTTTCACTTTCATTTCTTCCTCTTATTTTCATCTTTTTGCGCTTCCTCTTCGCTTGATTGACATTGTATTAATTGTTTATGTGCTTCCTAATTTGTTTTGAATGTACTAGCTAGTCTTGGCGTGGATTGGTGTCTTGTGTGTTTGTCAGGCACATCCTCGGTTGGTTACAGGTTTCTTGCGTATTGAGGTAGCCAGTTTACCCCATAACTTTTTTTACTTAGGCTTGATGTGTGTGTGGTTCCCTTTAAAGCGGTTCTCTTTGGTACCACATGTTCTTCCAGTTGCTTGGTTGATTAGGATGTAATACTCTTCAGAGAACCCTCTTGCATTTATTTATGAGAGGAGGCCTCTTACAGATAGGGATCTAGAAGAAGCAATTGCTAGCCAGGGATGACCGTTGCAGGTTTATGAAAATAAAATTCTATCTATAGGCTTCAGATTTTCTTGTGTTTGTGAAGTGAAAGACCTATGGTAGCCATCCAGTTCTTTGGGGGGTTTGAACATGAATCCTACATCTTCATAGGATTTTTAGGCCTCATTTTTTGTTTGCATCAAAGTTATATGAGGGGTTTGGTTATTGCATCAGGTAGCTTATTTACCCCCTAATTTCCTATACTTTGTTTGATATTGTGTACGTATCAATGTTTAGTGTCACTTCAATTTAGAACAAAGAGCTGGTACACCAAACACAAAAGAATGGAGTAGACGGATCTACAGAATCCAGTTGCTATAGGTTCTATATATGCGAGTCAGAGATAGTTCTAGGTAAAAGTAAATTGGTGGCACATTTGTCACCGGTCTGCTACATCTGTTAATCATACATTCAACATGTAATTTAGCAATTCTGCATGTTGTCCCCTATAAAACATGATTTTAGTATGCTATATGTAGCCTCCGGATAAGCTTGAGTCAACTGAATCATGTGTAAATTAGATATTCATTGCCTCTATTTACATTCCTTTAATTAGGTAAAATTTGTTTATAATCATAGTGGAGATCGGGATTACGGAGTTGTCGCCGGCGTACGTAACGAGTCGCCATTGGACCACTCGTCATAATCTCGGCGGCGGAAGCGAGCACCCAGAGCGGTTGTATTCGTTCTAGGCTTTGTAGCTCGTATTGAGAAAACGACAGTCAACTACCTGCCTGCAGGAGAGACTTCAGGTTCTTCTCCTGTTGTGAGTGATGTAGCGTGGGATTTCTATGGTGTCAGGCACGAAGCCGAGAACCTCACTCAAATTTCTTTGCTGGCAACTGATGCGATCCGGATCATAGGCATCTATCCATATGATGGGGAGTCTGACTGCTCTGAGTTTGATGAGTTCCTGGTTTCTGCCCATCTGAAGGTACCGAGGACAACTGCTGAAGATACCGAGGACAACTGCGGTGCAAGCCGCTTTGATGATGAAGACTTCCTCTTCGACGAGAATGACTGAAGCTTCAGGCACAAGAAGAAACCGAGGCCCTTTTGGGTTATCAGCAAGCTTTTGCTTAAGTGTCTGCTTAGCTTCGGTGCCTCTATGAAAGTGTTCTGAATTAGTGCAGTATGCACCTATCCAACCATAGTGTAAATTATTGTAATGAGTTCTATGAACTAGTGTTCTAGGTGGATGCTAGCAGGCAACGTATATCTGCATAAGAGTACTACCGCTTGGCTATTGTAATTTATCAAATGTTGGGTTCGGTATTTTGTATCTATCTATTCTGCTTCTACTTGTCACTAAGGTTGTTTCTTTGTTTCTCTTGATGTATTCCTCTTGTTACAGTGCAGTAAAAGGTATTTTATACCATAAGAATTGCTGTAAGGTGAACCTTTTTTACTGATACAGTCAAGCATTGATCATAAATAAAGACATAATCATATGTTACACAGGAAAAGACACTGTCAGCCCTGGATGTAGTTTGCTTGCTCAATATTAATCTCGCTACCACTTTGTCTGCTTCTGCTGCTCTATATCACTGAGTTTTATGCCCTGCTTCTCTTAATCAAGCTAAATGGTTCTTCTTTGTGCTCAACATCATGTTGTTATTAATCAGGATACATACTGTTGCTTTGTGCTAACTTGCCTGGTTGGCATACGTGCTTCGGCACAACGTTTGGACCCGCAGCGCGCGCTGTAGGTCTAGCAATATATAGCCACCACTTATAGTCGTCCGTACTCCCTTAGGTCCTTTTTAGTCTGCATATAAGTTTTGTCCGAAATCAAACTATCTCTACTTTGATCAAATTTTTAAAAAAAGGTAAAAACATTCACAATGACAAATCAACGTTGTTAGATTCATTATGAAATGTAGATTATACTTGTTAGTGTAGATGTTGATACTTTTTACTATAAATTTAGTCAAAATTTACAAAGTTTGACTTAACACAAATCTAATACGCGAAGTAAAAAGGAGCGGAGTACAATAAGGTTGTCTATAAAAGTAGTACTTGTTCTCATCTTTCCTCTATCTCCTTCGTATTTATTCTATCGACCTAAGAATCTGCATAGCTAGACTCTTACATGAGGGTCCATTTCCCTTACTTTTCCGTGTCTTTCTTCTTCACATAGACAAAATTATCATGTAAACGGGACATAAACCTACTATTGCACTTGCTCTGACCGGACACCATTATCTTTTATGTCCCTTTTCCCAAGTATATATCTGGGCGGCCCGCATCGATATCGTTGTCGGCTCGTCGGTTTGCGGTGGATTTGGAAACTTCTCGCATATGCTCGAATTGGCAACTGCACGGTTGCCCAGATTGGCCCCGGGGCAAGTTGCATCCGGCGCATGACACGTGAAGCCCCGAGATCCGCTGTGCGTTCGTTGGCCCACGTTACAGCTTGCCTTGCATTATTGGTGCGTACTCCACCGTGCAACGGCAGCGTCGACGGTGATCTTATATTTAGACATGTGCGACGTGCTTCACGCACGCACCTGCAGCACCTTAATGCGGCACAAGAGCGCTATTGCTTGCCAGAAAGACCGATACCACATCAATGGCGGCGGGTGGCGTGTGGGTGTTCCGGAAGGACGGAGTGATGGAGCTGGCGCAGGAGGCGTCGAGCAGGAAGGCGCTGGTATACTTGCCGGCAAACGAGACGATGCGGTCCCTGCCGGCTCTGGAGCGGCGGCTGGGGTCGCTGGGATGGGAGCGCTACTATGAGGACCGCGCCGTCGTACAGCTTCACCGCCGCGACGGTAGCCTCGACCTCATCTCGCTGCCGCGAGACTTTGCGCAGTTCCGCTCCATCCACATGTACGATGTCGTCGTCAAGAACCGAGGCCACTTCAAGGTCATCGGCCTCTAAACGGTAAACATGCGTCTACCTACGTACGAACGTTCCTACTCTACTTTTCCTGACCAGTCAAGCTTGCAAGCTGTGTCGATCTGTGTGTTGAATGTAGGTGTGATCGATCCGATCGTTGTGTAACAATAATGTATGCCTTGTACTGTACTATACGGGGAGTTTGCCTTTTTCATACGCCTCTCAGATAAGAGTACCTAGTACTACTAGCATGAGCTACTCCCACTGATTGGAGCTCGGTTGTGTTTGTTAAATTTTTCTGCGTGGTTGTGTTTTTTAATGAAAGCTCCCACTTCTTAATTTTCAACTGCTGTGTACATGCGGATGAGCATTTGGACACGCAAGCGCGGGGCAACCATGTTCCCCGTGTCCGCTTTTTATTTTTTGGCTTTTGATTTTTAAAGTCTTATATCTTTTTAAATGAAAAAATTAATTAAGTTTTGTTTTCATATTTGTGTTTCTCGTGACTAGTGGTTTCAAATAAGATCCATCTCGAATATATTTTCATGACTTTTGAAAAAAAATATGTTAAGTTTCAATGTTGAAACTTGGTACGAGCAACCAATACAAATCATCTACCAACAGAAAAAAATTGTTTAAAATTGTATCTTTAAAACAGGTTGAGACTTGGCAATTTCAGATGCGAAAACAGTAAGTTTTAACGTTGAAACTTAAAACTTATTGTGCCGTTGTCTGAGATGAAACTAATGCGTGAATCACGAGGCGAAACGAGCGGTCAGCAGGACTTGATATGTGTGTGCCCTTGCGAATTTCCGATGTACATGTTGCATTGCTGCGAGTAAAGGGCGTCTCCACAATGGACGCCCAAACCGTACCTAACACTTCTAGTGTTTTGCCTGCTCAGCCTGGCATAGCACTCTGGAAGACATAGTGTGATGTCCCAATATATCTTAATTTCTCTTTCAGAGAGACATCAAAGACCTTGTGCATAGACATACAGGTTCCAGTTAGACCAGTTCTTTTTTCTTGGAAAAGGAGGATATACCCCCGACCTCTGCATCTAAACGAGACCAGTGTGTCCATGATAATAATTGGTGTATGTTACCAGCAAGCAGAAATGAAAAGGACTAAACTACAGAGTGTACTACATGCATGGGGTTAAGTATTACTATTATATTAAAGAAAATTCTTATTTGTCCTCAACAAACTCCCGGTTTGCTGAATCGCCACAAACAAACACACTTTGCTTATATGCCACCGCATAAACACAAGTTCATACCAATTTGCCAGATGTTGAATTAACAACCAAAGGGAGTGAAAAAATTGTGTGTACAAAGAGAGGTCAACTCTCATGGCATATAAGCAAGTGACTTCACTGCAAGCTGCCTCTTTCTACATGTGGCAACATCAAGCATATTTATTTACTGAAACACTGGCAACACTATCCACGTAATTTCTTTTGTTTTTTCAAGAGTACGCCAATAGTGTATCATATTTTTATAGAAGGAAGCATATAAGTTTACAAGATCCCTACAAGGATGCGAACATCGACGAGGTTACACCAACTCCAAACTCCAACTAAGATGTAGAGACTACTCTCTCACAAATCTACTCAATCCTACCACACCCACACCCGCAAGTTTCCATGATTTGATCTCCTCTAGAATTTTGTTGAGCTAGCCTAGTAGAAGAACTAACTTGCTCGGTCCGGTTGAAGACCCTTGCATTTCTTTGCTTCCAGAGCAACCATGCTGCAGCGATGACAAGTGTGTCAAACCCTCGCTTGTATGGTTGTCGAAAGAGGCTCCTTGTCTTCAACCACCATTCCTTGAAAGTATCACCTGCATCTGGGATCTCCACGTTTACCTGCATCGCATGGAAACATTTGTGAAACACTTCTCTAGCATACACACATTGTGCCAAGATATGATCCACGTTATCCTCTTCCTGCAAACACGTATAGCATGCCGAGGGCGCATCCTGCAACCCATGTCGAGCTCTGCGATCGGATGTCCATATGCGGTATTGCACATCCAGCCCTGCGGATGTAGAGGGAAACTGAATTTTTTTTCAAGTGTTGTATATATAGGATAGACCTTTAGTATCGGTTGGATCCACCAACCGGTACTAAAGGTCTGTTTTGGCCAGGCCAAGCGGCGGGAAGCGCACCCTCTTTAGTACCGGGTCGTGGCACCAACCGGTACTAAAGGGGGGGGGGGGGGTCTTTAATACCGGTTGGAGCCACGACCCGGTACTAAAGGGGGTGCGCTGGCTCCAGGCTGTGCGCAAGTTTAGTCCCACCTCGCTAGTCGAGGGGCTACCGCACTGGTTTATAAGCCCCAGTGCGGTAGCTCTCTCGAGCTCCTCTCCTAACCAGGCCTACTCGGCCTACCTGTCCTCTTCGCCCAGTGGGCCTACTGGGCCTTTGCGGGCCTGCATCCTCGCCCAACGAAAGGTTGTGTTGCTAGTCGTATGCAGGCCGCTTTGGCCCAGTAGGCCGGCTTTTTTTTTCTTAAATTTTTTTCGCTTTATTTATTTTTGTTTTATTTATTTTTGAGTTGTTTTTTGCTGTATTTAGAGTTTCTTTGTGAATATTTTTGCTTTAGGTACAAAAAATTACAAACTTTCTGTTAGTGCCGGTAGTTTTCAAATTTGAATAGTTTAAATTTTGAATTATTTGAAATTTGTGTGAATCACTAGTTTGTGAATAACTTAACTTTGAAAAAAGTTTTTTCAGTGATTCTTTTTTCTTATGTTTAATATTAGTGTGTTTTATCATTATATTCAATTTGGTAATGCTTACGTTATTTAAAAAATGAAATGTCTTTGTAACAGTTCAGTTTTCGTCGAAAACCCTGATACTTCGAAAGATATTGTCCATTTTGTACACGAAGTGCATCCAGTTTTTGCCATAACCCTCTCTACTTTCTTGCACATGCTATTTGTATGAAATTATGATACCATGCCAACTTTCAACCTTTTCTGAGTTCATTTGAAATGCTTTTCAATTTCAGGGTCATTTAGCTGGAAAAAATCAGTAAATGCATGAAAAGAATTTGTTTGCACATAAAATTTCTTCGCGTTTCAAATGCCAAAACACATAACTACCCTAACTATTACAGACATTACCTCCTGGGTGTGAAACACAGAAGAAAGTGATGATAGTGAAGCCGATCACATCCCAGATCTTTCGGTGTGAAACTTTTTTTTCGCGTGTGTCCCTTTGCGCCGTAACCATGGAAAATCTTCATCATTTAACAGGATGCTCGTGTCAATATTCACTATGAATGGAGCAATTTCATCAAACTTTCCATAATCTTCTGACATGTCTGTCTTGTCATCCACTCCCACGATGTTTCTTTTTCCTGAAAGAACTATGTGGCGCTTTGGCTCATCGTATGATCCATTCGCTTCCTTATCTTTTCTTTTTCTTGGCCTGGAAGACATGTCTTTCACATAAAAAACCTGCGCCACATCATTGGCTAGGACGAATGGTTCGTCTACATACGCAAGATTGTTGAGATCCACTGTTGTCATTCCGTACTGCGGGTCTTCCATTACCCCGCCTCGTGTCATATTGACCCATTTGCACCGAAACAAAGGGACCTTCAAATCACCAGATCCATAGTTAAGTTCCCATATGTCCTCTATGTAACCATAATATGTTTCCTTTCCCGTGTTGGTTGTTGCATCAAAGCGGACACCACTGTTTTGGTTGGTGCTCTTCTTATCTTGGGCGATCGTGTAAAATGTATTCCCATTTATCTGGTACCCTTTGAAAGTCATTATATTTGAAGATGGTAAGTGGGACAGCGAGTACAGGTCATTTTGAATATCGCCATCATTTAGGACACGTTTCTGCAACCAACCGGCGAAAGTCCTTGTTTGTTCGCGTGTAATCCAGTCGTCAGACTTCTCCGGGTGTTTGGACTGTAGAAAATTCTTGTATTCCTCCATATACGGAGCCACCAAGGTGGAATTCTGTAGAACTGTGTAGTGTGCTTCAGTGAGAGAATGCCCGTCCATACATATTATTTGATGCCCTCCTAGCGTGCCTTTTCCTTCCAGTCTGCCCTTATGCCGCGATTCAGGAACACCAATCGGCTTAAGGTCAGGAATGAAGTCAATACAAAACTCAATGACCTCCTCATTTTCATGGCCCTTCGAAATGCTTCCTTCTGGCCTAGCACGGTTATGAACATATTTCTTCAAGACTCCCATGAACCTTTCAAAGGGGAACATATTGTGTAGAAATACAGGACCCAAAACGTTAATCTCTTCGCAAAGGTGAACTAGGACGTGCGTCATGATGTTGAAGAAGGATGGTGGGAACACCAACTCGAAACTGACAAGACATTGCACCAAATCATTCTGTAACCTTGGTATGATTTCTGGATCGATTACCTTCTGAGAGATTGCATTGAGGAATGCACATAGCTTCACAATGGCTAATCGAACGTTTTCCGGTAGAAGCCCCCTCAATGCAACTGGAAGGAGTTGCGTCATAATCACGTGGCAGTCATGAGACTTTAGGTCCTGGAACTTTTTTCTGCCATATTTATTATTCCCTTTATATTCGACGAGAAGCCAGACGGTACCTTCATGCTGAGAAGGCATTCGAAGAAGATTTCCTTCTCTTCTTTGGTAAGAGCATAGCTGGCCTAACCCTGATGTATGCCGTCTTTTCCGTGCATACGTTGCTGGTCCTCCCGTGCCTCTGGTGTATCTTTTGTCTTCCCATACACGCCCAAAAAGCCAAGCAGGGTCACGCAAAGATTCTTCGTCACGTGCATCACATCGATTGCTGAGCGGACCTCTAGGTCTTTCCAATATGGCAGGTCCCAAAATATAGATTTCTTCTTCCACATGGGTGCGCGTCCGTCAGCGTCCTTCGGAACAGGTTTTCCGCCAGGACCCTTTCCAAAGATTACCTCCAAATCCTTTACCATATCATGTACATCAGCACCAGTACGGTGGCGAGGCTTCGTCCGGTGATCGGCCTCACCTTTGAAATGCTTGCCTTTTTTTCTTACGGGATGCCTTATCGGTACACATCAATGGTAATAGTTCTTCAACTAATGGACTTAGGTACACATCAATGTCATTGCCGGGTTGCTTAGGGCCTTGGATGAGCACTGGCATCATAATGAACTTCCGCTTCATGCACAACCAAGGAGCAAGGTTATACAAACATAGAGTCACAGGCCACGTGCTATGGTTGCTGCTCTGCTCCCCAAAAGTATTAATGCCATCTGCGCTTAGACCAAACCATACGTTCCCTGGGTCACCTGCAAACTCCTCCCAGTACTTTCTCTCGATTTTTCTCCACTGCGAACCGTCAGAGGGTACTCACAACTTTCCGTCTTTCTTACGGTCTTCTGTGTGCCACCGCATCGCCTTCGCATGCTCTTTGTTTTGGAACAAACGTTTCAACCGTGGTATTATATGAGCATACCACATCACCTTGGTAGGAATCTTCTTCCTGGGGCGCTCGCCCTTGACATCACCAGGGTCATCGCGACTGATCTTATAACGCAATGCACCGCATACCGGGCAAGCATTCAAATCCTCGTACTCACCGCGGTAGAGGATGCAGTCATTAGGGCATGCATGTATCTTTTGCACCTCTAACCCTAGAGGGCAGACAACCTTCTTTGCTTCATACGTACTCTCGGGCAAATCGTTGTCCTTTGGAAGCATATTCTTTATCATTACCAGCAACTTTCCAAATCCCTTGTCAGATACACCATTCTCTGCCTTCCATTGCAGCAATTCAAGTGTGGTGCCCAACTTTTTTTTGTCAACTTCGCAATTCGGGTACAACAATTTCTTGTGATCCTCTAACATGCGCTGCAACTTCGTCCTCTCCAGATCACTTGCGCAGTTTCTCTTTGCATCGGCAATGGCCCGACCTAGATCATCAGCGGGCTCATCTGATGCCTCTTCTTCAGCTTCTTCCCGCATTGCCGGCTCAGCTTCTTCCCCCATTGTTGTATCATCGTATTCAGGGAACCCATGGCCAGGATAGCCGTCGTCGTCCTCTTCTTCTTCATTGTCTTCCATCATAACCCCTATTTCTCCGTGCTTGGTCCAAACATTATAGTGGGGCATGAAACCAGACTTAAATAGGTGGATGTGAATGGTTTTTTCTGTAGAGTAACTGTGACCATTCTTACAGCTAGCACATGGACAAGGCATAAAACCATCCGCCCGCTTGTTTGACTCAGCGGCCCGCAGAAAAGTATGCACGCCATTAATGAACTCGGGAGAGCATCGGTCATCATACATCCATTGTCGGCTCATCTTCATTACACAACACCAAATAGACCAAATTAATATAAGTTCATACATAAAGTTCATATACAGCACTTAATTAAATGCAACATACAAATAACTCTCTAGCTAAAGAATTTAAATGCAACAACAAATGCGATGAAGATCGCAACTAAGGTAACAATTGATCCAACAGCATAATGATACCAAGCCACACTATCAATGGCATATTTTCTAATCTTTCTAATCTTCAACCTCATTTTCTCCATCTTGATCTTGTGATCATCAACGACATTGGCAACATGCAACTCCAATTCCATCTTCTCCCCCTCAATTCTTTTCAATTTTTCTTTCAAATACTCGTTTTCTCTTTCAACTAAATTTAACCTCTTGACAATAGGGTCGGTTGGAATTTCCGGTTCACATACCTCCTAGATAAAAATATCTATGTCAACTTGATGGGCATAATTTGTCATAAATACGAAATGCAACAACTAGTTTTAAAAGAGAATATACCACATCCGAATCATAACAAGGACGAGGGCCGACGGGGACGGATATCAAAACCATGGCACTATGTATAACAAACAACGTACGGGTAAGATAATTATACGAGTAACTATATATCCAAATCACACAAACATCAATTTGGTAATGTAAAACATTCATGAACAAGAGCCTCACCACAAGGTGGTACCGGCGACGGGACGGTGGTTACGACGGAGATTTAGAAGGCACTAAGTAAACCACACCTACATATGCAAACTAAGTATTATTTTTGACCTCAAATTGCATATAAATCAAATACTAGCAAATATAATTCCTCCCAAATTAATCACTATACAAAGCATTGCAAGAGCTAATCTAGCAATGAGAGTTGAAAGGACAAAGTTGCTAACCTTTGTGATCATTTGAATGGATGGGGGCCTTCAAATCTTGACAAATTTTGGGCAAAATTTGTGAGGAGCTCGAGGGGAAAGGGGAAGAACAGAGGAGAAGTGAGGGGAAAGGGGAAGAACAGAGTGGCTCGGGTGGACGAAGGGTTTATGTACGTCGACCTTTAGTACCGGTTCGTGCCACGAACCGGTACTAAAGGTGCTGGACGGGCCCCAGACTGACAACACCCTGCCACCACCCTCTTTAGTACCGGTTCGTGGCATGAACCGCTACTAAAGGTTCGCCATGAACCGGTACTAATGAGGACGGCCGGCTAGCCGTTGGAACCGGCACTAATGGACACATTAGTGCTGGCTCGAAACTAAACCGGCACTAATGTGTCTCATATTAGGTCCGTTTTCTACTAGTGATCCATTCACATTCACCTTTGTGCTAGTAGTCTGCAGTAGGATTTCCAACCATCGAATGAACCTTGGCCCGAATCCTTTGGCTCTTAGAACTTGGAAAAGGAATGGCCAGGAGAGAGTGTCGAAGGCCTTCGAGATGTCCAGTTTAAGGAACACACCTGGAGCTCTCCTAGCGTGGATCTTTCTTGCAACATGTCTTACCATTAAGAAGTTATCATGGAGTACTCTCCCCTTGATGAACGCCGATTGATTGGCGTTAACTGGTGCTTTCATCTGTCTCCTAACTCTGATCGTGAGCATTTTCGCGAACAGCTTCTCAAAACTGTGCATCAAGCTAATAGGACGGAAATCTCCCACCTCCTCAGTGTTGCTTTTCTTCAGAATTAGCGTAATGAAGGCTCGGTTTAGCTTTGCAAAGCCTGCTCCATCACAAAAATATAGTTTGTGCACTGCTGCCATAATGTCATGCTTAATGATAGACCATGCTCTTTGGCAAAACACTCCTATGAATCCGTCGGGCCCTGGAGCTCTATCAGGGTGTAGTTCGTTGATAGCATCCCGAACTTCCTACTCCGTAAAGATGATCTCTAGCTCAGTTAGATCAATGGGCTGCACATCCAGGTAATCCAGATCAAGTGTGTAATCTCAGGCATGATATGTCCCAAGTAGAGTCTCAAACGCAGACGCGAATGCCTCCTCCTTCTGACTTTGCTCCGTGTATACTTCATCCCCAATTTTGACGCGTGGAATAAATTTTTTTGCTCGCCTTCCATTGGCGAAAGCTTGGAATAGCTTACTATTTGTGTCGCCCTCCCCGATCCATCTCATTCTTGATATTTGTCTCTCTATGGTCCATTCCAGAGATGCCATACCC
Organism: Triticum timopheevii; assembly: GCA_963921465.1. NCBI lineage: Eukaryota > Viridiplantae > Streptophyta > Magnoliopsida > Poales > Poaceae > Triticum > Triticum timopheevii. The sequence continues at coordinate 617,072,915 of OY997268.1, read as the reverse complement.
AGCAGTGCAAGCTTAAGGGTACGCTGAAGCCACGATTCTTGATCAGTGAGGATGTGGTTCTCTTGCGCTTGGTCAAGCCGAAAGATCACCATTGTTGCAACAGCCATGAGGATTTTAATGTTTCATGTCTTCTTTTGGCTCCAAGCTTGCAACGCTACTGCCGTGTTCCTGAGTAGGACATCGAGTCTCTTGAAGGGATCAACTATATACTATCATCAGAAACCCATGCCTCCCTCACTGCGTCTTCAAAGCCCTCCAGTTTTGTCCAGTAAAGTTTGAACCGGAATCTCTTTTTAGGGCAAAATATGGCTGCAATGCGTTAGATGTAACGAGGCGTGGTCAGACATGCCAGAGGATAAAGCTTGTAGTAAACAATCCGGATTCGCCAGTTCCCAATCAACCGAAACTAACACTCTGTCAATCTTAGTCATGGTGGGCGTATCCCTCACACTGGACCAAGTGAGTCTCCGCCCGTGCATATAAACTTCCTTTAGCTCATTGTTGTCCACAAAAGCCCTGAACTTCCCCATCATGCTTCGGTTAAGATTTGCATTATTTTTCTCAGATGCTCGCAATATCATGTTAAAATCACCCAAAATCATCCATGGCCCCGGGCAGAGCTCTCTTCGTGTGTTTAACTCCTCCAGGAACGTTGTTTTAAGCGCATGCCCTTGCGGTGCATATACCATTAGCCGCCAGGACTCTCCTACTTTCGTATGTACCATGCCTGTCATGAAAATCAGCGCCCAACTGAAGCTGATCCACATCCACCACGGATGAGTCCCAGGCAAGTAAGATTCCTCCCCTTGTCTCTACAGCCGGCAAGTAGGCAAAGCTGTCAAAGGACGACCCCAAGCATTGCATTACCGAGTAGCGGTCAATTAAATCAAGTTTTTTCTCCTACAAACACACTACATTCACCCTAACAGTGGTCACAAAACCTCTTACAGCGTCTCTTTTCGCCTAGTTATTCAACCCTATCACGTTTCAACATAGTATTGATGGGCCTGGATCCATAGATGATCAAGTACTCCCTCCATCTAGTCTTTCTGCACCTTGTACTCCTTTTGTACACTTGAGCAAAGAACAGAAGCGCCAGCCATGATACATCAGTGTGCAAAATGAGGCAAAACCAAAACCGAGTAGTGTGCAAGCATTGCACTTCAGAAAATGGGACAGAGTGCTTGCCTAATATTGCTTGGCTTGGGATTAACAATACCATTCATTCACATTCCCTGCTCTGCATGAGAAGAGGTAACACAACTGAAATTTCATCAAGTGATGGAGTAGGAATGGCACTCCACAAGTCCACATTCATTGACTCTTATCAACGTTTAGTATGGCTAATTGGCTAGTGCCCGGCTCCAACTCTGACGTCTGACCAACACTAGTACATGCATCCTGAAGAAACTCTGAACCTCACGCACGCACAGTGCACGGCTACGGGGGGTAACTCTGAACTAGACCAGCATCACCAGCAGCACAAGGAGGCTGGACAGCGCGATCGGCCACACAGCAGCGGCGGCGGCATGTCCGGCACCAATTGTGTAGACGGAGACGCAGAAGGAGCAGCGGCAGCCTCTGTCGCAGCAATCGTAGTCGTCGCCGAGCCGCACTTGCAGGCCGCCGCTGGTCGTCGAGTTGTTGGACAGCCTGCACATCCAATCGCACGTTGCCTTATCGATTGGTCCTGGACGGGCATACACCGTGCAGACCCACATGCCGAGCCCGTCGGTGTAGTGCTGAACATCGACCTCTGCCGCCGCCGCCGCCGGCGTAGCCATGCCTGAGATTCAGATCGTTTCGTGTGTGAGCGATTATGTGGGTAGGCCGCAGTTGGCCGTGGGTTTGAGATCAACAAGTGGGCTACACTACATACCGGGACCGGAGTGCAGCAGCAGGAGCAGCAAAAGGGCTATGGTGGCACCGCGTCCTGCCTTCATCTCTGGTCGTCACAAGCTCCTAGTACAACAAGTGAAGAACATGATGTGGAGCAGCGGCCCATGATGTGAGCGATCTCTGTATTAGCGATTGATACGGTACGAGATTAAAAGCGATTCACGGCTAATCTAACGGCCAAAAATGCCCAAAATTGATGATCAGACGGTTGGGAGCGCTAATGACCTGAGAGCTCAGTTTTAATGTATCTAAATATGATCTGTAAAAAGGAACAAGTTCTTGCGCTACTCTAACGAGTTCTTGTTCCCGTGAGACAAAGTAAGATTCTACGGCTAACTGGAAAGAAGCTACCAGGGTGCAGATCCCAGCGCGTAACAGGCTAACAGCACAGCTGGTCTACTACGCTACTAGTTTGGATGGGAAGCAAAATCGACCAAGAAAACAAGATGAAAGCTACTAGTACTGTACTAATTAACAGCTGAATGGGATGTTGATGCGGCGAACTCATGCACTGCTACTAACCTGCACAACCGCGCAGCCACCGGCCATCAACGCTGACGCCGGCGCGGACAGACGGAGTCGCCTGGAGACTGGAGCGGAGTGGACGATGATGAACAGCAAGCAGACTGGTCAACTCGGGCGCGTAATTTATATAGATCCAACTCCATGGGCGGAGGTGCAAGCTCCTCCCCCTGACCCCTGCACCGTACATGTCACGCGCCAGCCCATCTCCACTCGACACGTAAGTAGAGTGCAGAGAGAGATGAGCTCGAGTCTGAGGCCGGCAGTGCCGATCTGGGAGCCTGTGGACATCTCTGCCTAGCTGAGACTGGCAGTGCCAATGACTCTCAATAAGCAACAAGACGACTAGACGAGATTGGCAACTGTGCTGTGCAGGTCCAACTTCGGCACACTTTGCATTAGTTTTGGTCCCTGTGGTGGGCAATGCCCACTCCTCTTCCACAGGACTGCAGTTATTTCGATGGATCTGTCTGTCCATGGTGAAGCAGCCGCGGCCGAGCCACACCAACACGCTCTCAAATACTACTCTGTAATAAAAGATACACTTCATCACAATTATATAGGTAGCTAGAGTGTTTCCATGTCATGATCTGCATGCTATAGTTTATAAGGTACAAAACATTCAAAGTTTCTTTTCTTTGCACCGACGTATAGTGGAAAAAATAAATCAATTGTGCGTGCTTTTTCTAGAAGAACTAGAGTGTAATGCCCATGTGTCGCTAAGAAAACACAAAAAATGATTTCGGGCGTACTGGATTTGTAGTATTACAGCAACCAATGCACGCACTTGCTAAGACCTGCAACCATGACAAAGTTTGGGCGACCGAGGTCAAGGGCACTGAGCGGCGGAGAAAAAACTCAAGCGAGCGGGGGGTTGCATTGAACTTGTTTGCAAGATTTGCATCAGCAGGGCAATGATCGGATTCTACAATTTGGAAGTTAGAACGATGAAGATTGAGGATTGGGGAGGAGCGGTAATCAAATGACTAGAAGGGCATTGCGCGCTTTGCTGCGCCGCTTATATTCTTAGGGTTGTACATGTTTTGTTTTACGTGATAAATTTTTTAAGTTGTGAAAATTATTTATGTGTTAGTTGGTTTGGCGTGTGGGGAAAACAATGGAGTGTGTTTTTTTATTAGAGATACTACACCTATGGGCAGACTATACGGAATCATGGTTACAGATGAATGTGTCAATTTATGATTGAAAATTAGGGAAAGATTGGCACAAAGGCGAAAATCTGGGAAGCGATTGATGCGAGAGTGTTTGCTATGACCAATCCATAGTGAATCAATCATAAGTGTATCATTTCTCATTTATTTTATTGTGGTGTTTGGATGGGTCTTTTTAACCGTGTGATTGGAGAGCGTCTTTTAGTTAATACAAATACAGTAGAAAATTACCTATGTTGTTGGCCGTATGTGTTGTGCTGATGCTAAACGTGTCATAGTCGACATTTTCTTTCCGTCAACGAAGGCCCGCATCACCTAAGCACTTACCAAGGGACCCATTTATCAAGAGATCCCACCATAAAGCCCACGACAACGACACAATCAATTGTGTATCCAATACAAATTGAAGACCACAGTAGGGGATTGAAAATTAGGAAGCTTAATGAAGTTAGAGATTTCATTGGGCCACAACTAAGGATTGACCGAGCCAAGTCAAGGATTAAGATTGTATACCTCAATCGAACGGGAGAGCTACAAAATTAGGAAGCATAGTGTATACTAGCAATACCCGCGCGGCGGCACGCCGCGCAACGTCGATACATGGTGTTAATAGATGGTGTCTTTTTTATATGCACTAAATTTCAAATTGAAGTAACAGAACTGCGTTCATAAGGTTGCATTGTCAAAAAGGAAACTAATGCATAGAAGCAAACTGAAAAGGATACATTTATTGTCAGCATGTGTGGTGCACCTTAGATATCAGGAAGTACATGTTGGGACTTTCCTAATAAGACTAAATGTCATACATTTATTTGTGACCTACATCATTCTACTTTTTTCTGATCTAATGTGCAAGAAAATCGACCGACACTAAAGTGCACACTCCAGCTTGAATTCCTTCTTTCAACTTTTGAACTAAATGTGAACCAACAACAGTAAAAGGAATAAGGAAGTTGTTGCAGGGCAAATGCACATTATTTCGTGCATGTATAGGGTGGTCTATTTGTCAGTGTAGACGATGTTGGTAGCACTGCTGGATCAAAGCATGCGTTACTCTTTGGATTCAACATATTTGAAGTAGTAAAAGGAATTTCAGAAAAAGAAATACCATTTTCTGAACAATAACAAAATGGGGGGAAATCATGCATCATAAATAGAACTGTAATTTTAGCAAAGATATTGTTTGCGGAAGTTATTTCAATAAAAGCAAGCAAACACATAATCTTAGAAGACCAGGTGTGGCACTAATTAAGAGGAGTGTCACATACAAATAAGATGGATTTTGTGCGCTCAGAAAAACTGAAAGTAAGAATTGTCCCCCAATTCAGAAACTGTTCACTAACTGAAGCAAAATGAATAATTTGCTCTTCTTAGTTCCTTCTTTCAGCAGTAACAGAAGAACATCTATTATATAATCCATACATATTTGTGTTTGAAGAAACATAGATGCTCTGATTTATTTTTCAAAATTGGCATGTTCTAGCGAATATAAGATAGAATCGTCGCTAACAGAGTGGTACTTTCAGCGGGTAGAGTTTTACATACAAATTAGATAGATCATAACAAAGAAGGTAGATAGCATGCACATGTGGAGAAATGGGCATAGACCCAAACAACTAACACATGTGCTTCCAGCCGTCCATGTCATGCTACCTCGAACCACCTTATATATTTGACTTGTTTCCCATATTTTTCAGTTATCAATGCAATCTTATTCTTTGTGCTATCACTATGAGCACCTTCACTTACAGTCTAGTAGCAGGATTGCCTGGCCTGAAGCACCCATAGTATCCTGGCCTGGAGCGCCCATAGGATTGCCTGGCCTGGAGCAGGCGAGAGCAAACTAAACAGTCATTGGCTTGAGCTCTGCCTCCCGCGTACTCGCACACTGGACACTGCCATCCATGATGCTGGTCTCGTCGTTACGGGCAGCGGCGCCCGCAGATGGGGAGGTGCGGCGGCGTGGCCCACACGTCAGTAGTGAGCGCCGAGGAGTGGTCGGACCGACCCCACATGTGCCGGCGGCAGGCAGGATGCTAGTGGCAGTGGAGGGCAGGGAGATGTGTAGCGAGATGGCAGCTCGCTATGACGACGACGTGGGGGCGAAGGACGGCACGGGAGTGCGGGACGGCAGGGGGCTAGAGAAAGGTGTGGCTACTCCGGGGACTACACACAGCCGATCTCCAGGGCGCCGGCAACCAGCACGAGCGTGATCGTGAGATGCTGACGGCCAAAGGAAGAACCATCACCAGCGCCCCCCCACGACCATATTTCAGACCTCTACCTGAAAACCGAATACAGGCAAAAAGAAATACTGATCAGTAGATTTCAGAGAGCAGAGAAGAGGAGAGCAGCTCTCGAGGTCGAGGTCGAGCACTCTTGTAGTGTCAGTCTGCCAGCAGAGGAGCACACCTTGCCTGTGTCCCCGCGGTCGCTGGCCTCCTGGAGGACCTCACGCCGTCCGCATCGTCCACGTCCAACTTCTACCTGCTCTTGAGGAACACCATGTCGTACCCCTTCTGTTAGCTGATCACCGGCACCTCTATACCTCGCCGTCGCTGTTACCTCGGTCATACACCAGATGGGGTACTTCCTGCATGACGCGCTGACCAGGACGCCCATGCACTTCGCGAAGGCATGGCGTGCTCCGCGGGAGCACTGGCCTCCAGTGGGTGCTCCTGCTTGGACACAAGCGGCGACCAAACCAGCGTGTCGTCGGCCGGTCCGTCGATGGGGATCTTCGCCTGCGTCGTCGCGTTTCCTCGAGTCTTGCTGTTGCGTGTCCGACATTAGCATGACGGGTGTGACGGGGTTGCGGTCCTCGAGGAATTTGGTGGCCTTGCGCAGCGCGTCGGCGGAATGTCCGATCTCTGCCTGGAGTTCTCTGCCTACATGCTTCTGCGCCTGCGTGGTGGCGCACACCACCATCTAGTCGAGAATCGACCGCCCCACCGCTGCTCCTGCGTCGATATCTGCCGCAGCAATGTCAGCCGCTTGGCCCCGTCGGAGAAGGCCGTGATGGAGAGCCGATTGGCCAGGCCGGGGATTGGCGGTGGCAAACGGCGGCATGCTGGGTGTGAGCGCAGGAGAAATTTATAGAAGACTAATGAGGTTAAGAAGCTAGATGAGGACGCTCGTCACGAAGGAAGCAATTCCTTCCTTTTATAGGCGCAATCTGCGGCGTTGTGGTGGGCGGCAGGGTTTGAGATAAGATTAAGAACGGTAGATAAATCGTATGCGATTTGATGAGTTCCTCGCAGAGAAAGAATCTAGAGAAATCTCGGAACCACCGGTCAACTAAATGCACGCCAACACGTGGTCCAGCGTGGCAACATGCAACAACCGACTACTCCTACAAACCATCACGATCCAGTCAAAAAAAAACTCCCAAATAGCCGCATGCAAACTGCCATGCAGGAACAGACAGAACCGTTTAATATACTCACGCAGTCAACCAAGCAAAAGGAATATCTTATCCTATATGAAAATCGCTAGACCCACCCCAAAGCCAGCCTACCCACGTCCCCCACTAATTGACGTGTCAGCCTTCCATTGGTCCGATTTTTACTTATTGAAAAAAGTCAAAAAAACCAGATAAAAGAATCCTAGCTAGGTTTAGTATATTTTGAATAAAAAAATAAGGGTCCGAATAACTGCAACACGTGTGGCGTCGATAGGAACCCGCCCGCACGCCTCGTGCGGCATAGACGGGGATCGTCCCGCACGACCACGTCCGAGCGCGCAAAAGCGCGGCCCGCACGTCCGGTGTGTGGCAACCCCGCCCGCACTGCCCCGTCCGGGCCAGAAGACCGGCTGCCCGCACGACCCAGCCGATCCACGCCTCCGATCCATCCCCTCTCTCCTACGCCGCCATCGTCCCCAACCTCTCGAACCCCCGACATCCGTCACCGGCCATCCCTGGTTGCCATGGCAACCAGGGCAGATCCGTAGGGCGCTCCGACCCCAAACCACACCCTAACCCTCCCCATCCACAGCCCCCCCACTCCAATCCAGCCCTCCAGACACGGTCAGCTAAAACCAGGTGAAAATTCTCGATCTCGTCCTTCCATCTCATTCTTAAGGCTGGAAAATCTCCCGATCTTCTACTGGGTCCATACTGTAGGGGTAGAACACTGCGTGGTTCGGTGTATATTCGCAATTGCCAGGCAGAGTGCACCAGATCTGCCATGTACTAACGTTCGAAATTGACTTAATTTCCTAGTTTAAGTGACGCAAGTAGTTGGGTACGAAAAAATAGGACGGTAGGGGCAAAATTTTGGAATGGAGATGGTTGGAAGAAATTAATTGCCACTTGTGTGTAATGACAGTTGCCACCTTCCGTTGTCGTTAGCTGCCACCTATTATGACCCGTCGGTTGCCATCCATATATTCTGTGTGCAAGCAGCACAGGAATGCTATTCTTGTGGGTTGTTGATGCCTTCTTGTTCATGCAGAGATTGAGAACACATTGGAAAAGAAGGAAGGGAGACACGGTAAGAATGAATCACGAAGGTGGTGCTGGTGATTGGGGTTCTCAAAGGCCAGAAACAGCCCCTTGGGATGCAACAGAGTACAGTCAGCTCATCTCTTCAGGGCCGTTGCTGCCACTACTGGAACAGTATGCAGGCGTAGGTATGATGCGTGCTAACAAAAAGAAGAGAACAATTGCCATCTTCCCGACGATGAAGATGGCATTCTACTTTTGTCGTGCATTGCCATTTTTTAGCAGGTTCTTATGACCAAAACACAATTATCGGGGCCCCGTGGCAAGTTCACTCGCAAGGAGCTATCACTGACAAATGTACGGGCAGCAAACTTCAACTAGCTTGTATGGACAGTCAAGGTAATGTAAACACGCAAAAAAAGAGCGCATACTGCGGTGCACATGAAAAATGAACATGCAAAAAAATCTATCAAAAGGACTCACGACTTACCGCGGTGTGAAAATGCAGAGCCTTCATGCAGCACGTGGTATCAGGCACCGCCAATGTACCTGCCGTCGACGTCGTACACAGGTCAGTCCATAAAATAAGGTGAAGCTGAGGATGATCAATTAGCAGAAGGAGCAATAGGTGGCAAATGCAAAAAAATTGCCATGACTGGTCATCTGCAGTTGCCATGTATTAGCAAACTACATTTGACATCCCTGCACGTCTGTTGTTGCCGTCCATGTACAAATACAGTTGCCAGGAGAGAACAACTGCAGTTGCCATGCCGTTACAACTACATTTGCCATGTCATGGCACTGCAGCTGCCATAGAGGAACAACTGTGGTTGCCATGCCGATGCAAAAAATACATTTTTTTTTGCCAAAAATAAAATTGCAGTTGCCACATCAGGGGCAACTGCAGTTGCCGTGCTAGCGCAAAAAATACAGTAGCCATGAATTTGACCAACCACTGCTATGCACACAGGTTATTACGCTGGTGGTACCCCGGCAAACGTCTCGTGGCAGCCTTCACTAATTGCGGGTGGGGGAAACCATTCTGCTGTCCCAGGCAACACGGGAAGGTCGAATGCAACGCAACAAGGTAAGGGGAAAAAATCTGAACCAGTAAAACAAACAGTACCTTTGATACTTGAAGTTATTTGCATGCGAAAACAAACTAGTTGTCGTGTTTGTTGAAAAACAATGGCTGCCATCACTGGATAGCTATAGTTGTCGTGCATGCCCACACACATACTCGCGGCTTGCTGTTTGAAAAAATGATGCCGTGCAAAATCACTCATAGATGGTGTGGTCCGTCACGATACACATGTTATTCAAACATAAAGCTTAAATGTCGTACCTGTTTTCCCTATCGCAGGGCCTACAACTACAGTTAGCGACAGCGCCACGACATCAAATGCGGGGAGCTCTGAGCGCACGGAAGACGCGTTCCACCAGCCAGCAGACACTCGTGCCGCAGACAATTTCGAGTCACAGTCGGCAATGGCAATCATTCCAGCACTACAGACAAGCACCCCTTTGAACACGCACACTGACAACGCTCAGGTAGAAGGAACTGCCGCCAATACTGAAGTGAATGATGAAAGTGACGACGAGGCAGAAGATGATGAAGATGGTGGGCAATCAGAGATTGTGGTACCTCAGCCACCGTACATTGGGCAGAGATTTGAATCGTTCGAGGAAGCAAAGGAATACTACCAGACATATGCAAAGTTCCATGGATTTGCGGTCAACACCGAGTACCATAGGAAAATTAAGAAAACCAATGAGTACAGCAGAGGTGAGATGAGGTGCCACAAGGCGCGGAGGAACAAGAAGGTGAAAGGTGCTGCGCCTGTCGTTCCGGAACGAAAAAGAGGAATCATTCTCAAGACGGGATGCCCTGTCCGGTGTAAGCTAAACGTAGATGGGACACAATATGTGGTCACCGAATATTTTGACGAGCACAACCACAGTCTCATAAAGAAGTTCGACCTGGTCAAATTTCTGACCGCCCACAGAGGATTCACCCCAGTCGAAAGGCAATTCGTAAAGCTGCTACATGACTGTAACGTCGGTCCATCCAGAATGGTCCAGATACTATCACTCATCCACAGCAAAAAGGGGAAATTGAGTAGCATGCCGTACATACCGGCTGACGTTACAAACCTACAGGCCATGTACCGTAGAGAGAGCAGGCTGGCTGACATAGAGGCTACAATTGCCTACTTCGATGAGAAAGCAAAGGAAGATCCAGATTTCTTCTACAGGATAAGGTTGGACGATGAGGACCGTGTCAGGAACATGTATTGGGTGGATGGTGCTGCAAGGAGAGCCTACAAACATTTCCAAGATTGCATTTTGTTCGACGCTACGTACCTCACCAATATGTACAAGATGCCATGTGCTCCGTTCATAGGAATAAATAACCACAATCAGTCATTGGAGTTCGGTTGCGGGCTCGTTCGGAACGAAGACACGGATGGGTACGTCTGGTTGTTCAAGACCTTCTTGGAGTGCATGGATGGACTTGCTCCAATGAACATAATAACAGACCAGGATTTTAGCATGTGTGCAGGCATAGAGGAGGTCTTTCCGTTGGCAGTGCACAGGCACTGTAGGTGGCACATAATAAAGAAGGCTGAGGAGACGCTAGGACCGTTCTTTGCTGACCGTCCTGAGCTACACAAGGCATTCGAGCTGTGCGTGGACCACAGCTTGACGGTCGAGGAGTTTGAAAGGAGCTGGATGGCCATGGTTGAAACGCATCAAGTCCAAGACAACGAGACGCTTGCTAATCTGTGGGAAAAGCGAATGTACTGGGTGCCCGCCTACTTCATGCACTGCTTCTTCCCTTTTCTACAGACTACGCAGCGCAGCGAGGGGTTCAATGCTGTGTTGAAGCGGTACGTGAGCCCTGGCAACTCATTGTTACAGTTTGCCAAGCAGTACACAGCTCTGCAACAAAAAATTCTGGGATCTGAGCTGCAGCAAGAAGCTACCACCGCACTAAAGCAGCCGAAATTGCTAACGTACTTACCAATGGAGAGGCAAATGAGCAAGATATACACAAACAAGATCTTTAACAAGTAAGTCAGTTGCGTTACGGGTCTTGTTTGCACAAAAAGCACTAGGGTAGTAGTTGCCATATAGATTTTGCAAATGCAGTTGCCATGTTTAATGGAATACTTTTTGCCATGCTTACTCAGCTGCAGTTGCCATGTTTTGATTAAATTTCTGTTTACAATGCTTACTCGGATACATTTTATACGTTCAATGAAGTTCCGGCGCCATGTTTAGTGAACTGTACTTCCATTGGGGCATGTTGGTATGCAAATGCCAATGTCAACTGAAAAAATGTCATATTGTCAACACATATGCTGAATATACAAAAATTGCCATGTTTAATAAAAATGCAACTTCCATGTTTGTTGAAAATGCAATTCCCATGTTTACTGGAATGCAGATGCCCATGTTTGATGCAATGTGCTTCCATTGGGGAAAATATTGGTGTGGAAACGACGATGGCTAGTTGAAAATGTAGTACAGTTGCCATGTTTGGTGTACTGCAGTTGCCATGTCTGTTGTACTGCAGTTGCCATGTTCAGTGTACTGCAGTTGCCATGTCTGGTGTGCTGCAGTTGCCATGTCTGGTGTACTGCAGTTGCCATGTTCAGTGTGCTATGTTTGCCATGTTCAGTATGCTATGATTGCCATATTCAAAACAAAAATCTATTTCTATTCACATGACAGCATAAGGTGCTACAAAAAAAAGGATCGCACGATGGATTAACATAAAGCACACAAAACTTGCAGATTCCAAGAAGAAATAAAGCGTGCCAGCATGTTCACGGCTTTCCAGGTGGACAAACATACGTTCAAGGTGTGTTCTATTTTGGGCATGTCGGATTCAGAACCTGAAGACCCAGACAAAGGAAGGGACTACTTCGTGAAAGCCTCGATAGGCGAAGGCGAGTACTACTGCCAATGCTGCGAGTTCGAACAGGACGGCATTGTGTGTTGTCACATACTGAAAGTGATGGACATGAACGCTGTGACACGGATGCCCCACCATTTCATAAGGCGGCGATGGACTTGGGACGCTGACGACGCGTTGGCGCCGCAGACAACACACGCGGTTCTGGCTGTGCATGACGAGAGACCAGAGTCCACCATGGAAGCCGTGAGGCACGTAGTGCTGACGAAGAACTATGCTGAGCTAATTGATGAAGCGTGCAAAAGTGATGAGACAGCAAGAGTCGCAGAAAAACACAGGAAGGCGCTAAACAGAGAGCTTGATGAGATCAAGAAGTGGAAAGCTGAGGAAGCCTTACACCGGTTCCCCCGCACATCAAGTGTGCCTTCATCGACCGGGCCGTCATCTGAAAACTCGGACATAGGATCTGGAACAGCAAGCACACAAACGCAGGTTAGGAACCCACCACGTTCCATCACAAAGGGTCGCCCGAGAGAGATAAGGTACAAGTCAGGATTGGAGATTCAAGCAAAACACAAGAAAATGAAGAAAGCTGCGGGCAATCCATGAGCAGAAATTGGGGCGTTGCGTCATGGTCCTTGTGGACATTTAGTTTTGTACGCCTATACGATGAGATTTTTTGTTTTTAAAATTGGGAGAATAACTATTGAGGAACATAAGAAAAGAGAAGGGACAAAATTCATTGACTGCAGAAAAATGCAGTTGCCATGTTATGTGTATGAAATCTGCCATGTTATGTGTACTAAATCTGCCATGTAGTGTGTATTAAATCTGCCATGTAGTGTGTACTAAATCTGCCATGTAGTGTGTGGTAAAAAATATGCCATGCTATCTTATACTAAAAATATGCCATGTTACTTTGTACTAAATATGCCATGCTTTTTGTATTGGATCTGTCATGTTAGTTGTACTGTATCTGCCATGTTAGTTGTACTGTATCTGCCATGTCAAGTATGCTTGATCTGCCATGTTGTTTTGAACTGTAATTGCCATGTTAGCTATGCTTAAAATATGACATGGTATTTGAAATGACTGTGCATGACGTATATTTCCATGACAAATACCACACGGTTTAGAGAAACAAATTGTGTTGTGCGCAGTGTATGGAAAATCAAGTTGGACAAAGGCGGAAAATGCATAAATCACAGCCAGGGTTGTGGCTGCATGATCAGCTCTGCCCCACAAATTGCTAGCCGGTGATGCCCCACGTATGTTGAACTACATTTGCCACCTGTTTTTAAACATCATGGACGCAATCCAAAAACAGCAAAAAAACTGGTGATGTGTGCGACTAAACCATTGTAATAATAATAAAAACATAAAAACGTATGTGCATTAACGACTAAAAACATAGGTTCACGTCCACACATATATTACAGACCTACTATAAAATGTCGCTCACACACCACCACTGCATAGTGGCGTACGCTGGGTTGCAGTCGTAACATAGCACACAAACATAGTTTTTCGACAATAACAAGATAGATAAGTACCTTACATTCCTCAGCAACAGAATGTAAGGTATGCGTCCGGCGTCTAACACCACATGATCACTTGTACTTCTTGTTGATTTTCTTGACAGCTTCCTCCACGAACTCGCGTGCTCCAGACCGCTTGTTGAAATCTTCGTTCGTCAACCAGTTCCACGTGTGGATTTTCCAGAGCTCGACAATCGTTGCAGCTGTGATGGCGGGGACGATTCTGCCTTCCCACTTTGCAAAGTATTCCAGTGCGTGAAAGCCACAGTCCGTACTGCACGAGAAAAAGACTCAAATGAACACACAAAAAAAGGAACAGACATAGCAAAACATAGACTTCAATTCACATGTGGCAAACAAAAAAAAAGAGGGGTTGCAATTGATGTAAACGGCACATAAAAAGGAGGGGAAAAAGAAACTACGTGTTCCCTTGCTTCACAGTCGCCACATACTCAATCGGGAAATGTCTGATCTGGACCTTTGAATTTTCGTAGTGACGGTTCCATGTCTCTTTGAGGTTGTTGATGAAGAATTCAGCATGCGTGGTAAGATCTGAATCAGCTCCCGAACGGATTGAATCAAGCACCTCAAAGCGTTGGTTCTTCAGGTCCAGACAGATCGCGTAGTGGTGACCACACTTGTCGTGTTGGGCATGTGGTGCAAGCTCCTGGAACATGGGGAACATGACCTGCATTTTAAAAAGTAAAGAAATGAGAAGCATAGTTCACATAAAAAGAACAGCAGAGGGACAAAAAAATTAGAATCCTGTAGGATGTGTTTTTTGGCTATGGTGTGGGGGTAGTTGAAGAAAAGTTGCCATCCATGTATGTTCAAGATTTGCCGTGCATTTCATAAAATCAAAAAATGCCACGTGGTTCGCATAGGGAATGCACAAAAAACAAAAAGAAGAAAAAATGTGCATGGCAACTGTTGCCACATGGAAAAACAATCTGACACACAGTCACAAAAAGTGCAGAAGATGGCAAAAACCACACCATGTAAAAAAAATAGTGCAGACAGGGTAGGAGTACTCACATATTTCTTCGGTGTTAGCTTGAATTCACCGTGCTGAGCGAAATTCTTCCTCAAAATTTTGTGGTGGAAGTCACCATCCCATATTTTGCATGTCACGCTGTAATGCATGATGACCTTGTCGGCACACATATCGATGTGATTGGTGATGTAGTCGATCCCGCATGCAATCACATTCGTCGACATTTTGCCGTTTGGCCTCACAGACTCGGCGAGATCACCCAGGTCGACGTACATCGCTCCGCATTGAATGACTTTGGTTCTGTCCAAACATGAGCTGTATGAAAACGACATAACACGGAAGAATCATGCCTGCTAAGTAAAAGAGATATATAAAAGAACTAAAACGTAAAGCGCATCATGTATAAGGAGTGCAAAAAAAGAAAAAGATGAAGATGCTAAAAAAAGAACAAAGTAGAATGAGTGATTGTAGGATGTGGTCATTTACGCTTTCAACTCCTTCATATGCTTGCTGCTGGCCCTTGCATTTCCAAACCGCTTGATGACGTCATACAGCTGGGTCTGTTCCTTAGTGGCCCTGAATTCGGGCTCGTAGTCTTCCGCGGGAGGTGCGTGAACTACCCTCTGCTGTCTCACAGAACCAGGGGTCGCGCTTCTGATGGTATCCTCAGTTGCCATCTCCGCAGTCAAGTTGGAACTTGATTGCCCCTGTCCTCGGGATGTCCTCCTCTGCAATGCTGCCTCCTCAATCTTGCGGTAAGCTTCGTCGAGTGACGGTGAAATTTCCTCAGGGGTGGCTGCAATGATTTGAGAAGAAAAAAATAAAAAGTGTGTTATGATAAGTAGAAAGTCAGAAAACATATGGATTGTGAGGAAAAATGGGGTGTATGATGTGACATGTAGGTAGGAAAAAGTGGGGAAATTGCCATGTGTGGTGCAACTACAGTTGTGATCATGTCATCGCAACTGTGGAAAAGTGGGGAAATACGGTGGCCATGTCATCGCAACTGCAGTTGCCATGCAGTTGTGATGAATTACCGTTCAGATGGCCTGTGGTTGCCATGTCGCATCAAATGCAGTTGCCATGTTGTGTCAACTCCACTTGCCATGTGATTACCGTATAGAAAAAAATGCAGAATGGTAACAAACAAAATGCATGTGACATGGTGTGGCAAATCCAGTTGCCATATGTAATAAACTATAGTTGCCACGTGTCAGCAAATACAGTTGCCACGTGTCAGCAACTT
The DNA here is from genome assembly GCA_963921465.1 of Triticum timopheevii. NCBI lineage: Eukaryota > Viridiplantae > Streptophyta > Magnoliopsida > Poales > Poaceae > Triticum > Triticum timopheevii. Next base: position 617,057,178 of record OY997268.1, on the reverse strand, counting down.
CAGTTGCCATGGTGAATCAACTTCACTTGCCATGGTGAATCAACTTCAGTTGCCATGTGTTTACCCAAATCTCAAAAATGCAGCATGGCAACAAACCAAAAAAAAGTAGGCTATGGTGAATCAAAAATCAACTTGCCATCTCATCACACCGCAGTTGCCACCGCAGGTGAGAACATCACCGAATGGGATATGATTGGGACAAAATCCAAACTACAAAATATGTGCACACAAAAATCGTAAGGACATGACAAGTGTACCTTGCACAATTGGCTCTGCGAACTTGACAGCCTTCCTGCCCTCGACCATTGGCTGCACCATCATTGCCGCCATGCCTCCTGGAAAAGCAAAGGCAACTGGCATAGGATCATGCACCACCGCTTGGTCTTGACTTACGCCAATGCTGAATCTCGGTGGGGTAAATGCCATTGGGTGCCTCTCATTCCTACTGGCCGGACCACGAACGATTTGCGGGGCAGAATCCAATGGTGAAAGATCAACAAACATATCTGAATCAGCCACTCCGGAATGTTCGGGCTTGTTTGCAGGGCGGAGCGTCTTGTCAGCGGTATCAGCAGCAGCTTTCATGGCAATCTTCTTGTTTGGGCTGTAGGGGACACCAACATTGACTGGCAGCCTGGAAGTGCGCAGATTTATGTTGGGGATTTCCACTGCGGGTAAAGGCGCAGTCTGCTCCGGCCGTTCACCTGCGTCACTCGTGCCAGCCTTGACAACTGCCTCAGTTTTGCTCCGGTCTTGCGGGTTCTCCATCACATTGCTTTGGGCGGTTGGCGGGAACAGTGTGGATGCAGGAACATACCCAGACTCATCTCTCCTGCTGCTAGGTACAGCCGGTGCATTGGGTACGACTGTTGGTTGCTTACGGGGGCTGCGACGTCTAGGTGGAAGACCAGCACGCGCCACGGTAACCTTAGCAGTATCTGCACCGACAGGGGCTGGAGCTGTTGTGCCATGACTCTCTCCTGAAGATGGCATATCCTTATGAACTGCCACCTCAGCGGCTTCTGTCATGGACACAGGTGCGCCATCACGCACGCCCTTGGAGTCAGTGTCTGAAGAGCGCGAATCTTCCTTGCCTATGTTCGTCTCGGGAGCGTCCACTTCAACACTTGCTGATGGGGTGGCGTGGCTCACTGCGGCTTCCTTCATTGCCAGAAGAGTTGGCAATATTTCAGCTGTTTTGGCAGATATGGACTCATCACTCCCCGATGTACGGATGCCTGTTGTTGTAGCCTCGGCATCCGCAGCCGGCGGAGATGATCGGCCACTCGCATCAGGGTTGGTGGAAGCCGTCATCGGTGCAGCAGCAGTATTGTCGACGGGTGCCTCATGTACATTTGAGTTGCCCCCAGTTGACAACTTTGAATGTAGTCGTTCAAGCGGATCATTTATCCTATGCTTGGCCCCGCGCGTAGTAGTCTTCTTAACCCTGAAAAAAGAAAAAATCACATGAGAAAAGGTTTGAAAAAAATGAGCAAAAACATGTTTTGCAAAAAATGGTAGAAACCTTAAAATGAATGAAAAACATGTGGAAAGTTGGTAGTTGCCATGTAATGGGAACTTGAGTTGCCATGTGTCCTGGTTAGCAGTTGCAATTCAGCAGTAGTTGCCGTGTTTAGCAAAAAAATTGAAGAATGAAAAACTGATGTATGTTCTGGCAGGAATGCAATTTGAAAACTGTGTATGGGATGAGCTCTCAAACCCATAGGTGAAAAAATGGCAGTTGCCCATGAGGTAGAGGATTAGATGCCAGTTGCACTAGATGTCAGTTGCCATGTGAAGACCAAATATGAGTTGCCATAAAACTAAAAAGAGAATTGAATGAAAAAATCATTTGGGGGAAGAGAGGTTGCCGCGTGGGTGACGGTGAAAGAATATCATGTGACAAAGCTGAACAAAAAAAGCATTGGAAAATTGAAGGAAAAAACACAAATATGAAAATGAAACCACATTGATTAACGTACTTCTTGACTGGCTTCCTCATGTCTGGCAACACAACAGGATCCCCGGTGTTGGTCGTCGTCGTACGAGGAGACAACCTGGTGGAAGGGGTGTCACCAGCAATGGGGGCACCTTTGTTCAAGCGAGCAGAAGCACGGGTTGGCGTTGGCGTCTGTTTATTCGTAACTGCTCGTCCACCAGCGGTCGGCTCGCTGCAAAAATAACAGATGGAGGGGAAAAGATAAGGTGGCAAATGTCAGAAAACAAACCCGTTGCCGCGCTTGACAACAGAAAAGTGTAAAGGAAATTGGATGAGATTGTTCCAAGAAAATAGACACAACGGAAAACTAAAAATTGAAAGTCAAACCTCCTCCTGGCAGCTACGGGGTCCGTCTTGGACTTCTTGCCATGAGAACCCTGCCCAACATCATCTGGAGCCCTCCCCCTCCTTGATGGCAACACCCCCTGGCCTCTCGCAGCCGTCTGTTCTTTCAATTTCTCCGGTGGTGGGGCATCTGTTGCATCCTTGCCCCTGTTGCCGCCTCTGCGAACTTCAGCTTGTTCATCGTCATCCGTGTCCTGATGCACATTGTCCATGTCGTCGTCGTCATCCTTGCTGAGGCCAGCATCTCCGTCTACATCATCTTGTGTGTCGCCGGGCTCTTGGGAACTGTTGTAGTCGTATCGGCCACGACAGCCAGTTGGCCGGTGTGTACGTTCTGGAACAAATGAAGTGAACTGCCTCGCAACCGCGTCGCTGTCGGAGGCACTGAGGGACGTCCACCCCTCGACCAACTTCCCGAGCAATCCGGTCATTTCGGAAGCAAACTGCCCAATTAGATGCTCAACTGGTGCCCTCGCCTGTCCACGAAAACAAGAAGCATCAGCAAACAACCCCCGTATTGAAGTCACTTCCGCAACATCAAACATGTAATCCACAGCAACCCATGGATGTGGACATTTTGATTACCTCAGAAGGGCAAGACGGAGCTGAGTGCACGTCCATCCACTTTTCAAATTTTTGAGGCCCCCCAAACACGCTGTAGTCTATAGCATGCTTGGCCATCAGCTATGAAAAACAAAAAAAGAAAATGTAAGCATGCCTTATAAACCACGGACGGTTGCGTCGTGTCAAATTTGTAAGCATGTCGTGTGAAAAAAAGACATAAACAAAAACTAACCTGTAGTTTTCCATACGTGCCATCAATTGCCCTGTCTGCAGCAAGCACAGCCTTGACAGCGCTGATGGTCCACGCAGAAACAGCAAACTTGTGCGTAGGCGGCGGGCCTCCTACCCCAGTGAAATCCACGGTGGACAAATCAAGACAGTCGACATACATAAGCTGATTTGAAAACAATTTTGCAAAGAAAAGAAAATATCAGTTGCCATCATCGGTAATTTGTAGTTTGGAAAAAAATAAAGAGCAGGATAAATGTATGATCCAACGATAATATGTATGTGGTAGTTGCCATCAAAGTGTGATGGTAGTTGCCATCCTACTGTGATGGCAGTTGCCATGCTAATATAAAGGCAGTTGCCACATTGTCAGAATGACAATTGCCACGTTGTCATTATGGCAGTTGCCACATTGTCGATATGGCAGTTGCCATCTTGTTGTGACCAGATTGTCATGCATGAATGAAAGTGCGTCGTAAACAAAGAGTTCACACAGAGACCTGGTAAAAATAAATACCATTAAATGCAGGCGACAACCCTTCTGGTACATCTTGTTTTTGAAAGCATCGTGGAGAAACTCGGCAATGAATTTACACCAGTTCATATTCTTCACGTTTTTTAGATTCGCCTGCACGATACGAAATTTTCAGGGCAAAAAAGGTTTGCCACGTCAGAAAATCAAACAGAAAGAAGCACAACGAAAACACTGGCAGTAGTAAGCATGGATCATTCACCAGGATGGGGAAACATTCGTTGCTTGGGCGAAGAGAAGTGGTCGGCGCGAAAACAGCTGATATGAGATACATGAGCAGCTTCATCTTGAAAACTTCTCTGTGCGTCGTCATGGACTGCAGAGAATCTGCCAGTACAGACGTGTTCGGCATTGACTCCAACCCAGGAAACAAACGGGCGAACAGCTCTTCCTCAATCTCATTATTAACCTCATACGGGACTTTGATATGTCCCCGAGGCACACCCAAAGTACAGAACACGGATTCCTCGTTCAATGGGAGTCTTCCCCGTCCCGGGATCACGAATTCCCTGGAGGCGGGATCGTATATCTCACCAAGCCAGTCGCATACCGGGTTGACAAGGTTCGTGCACCGGACATCCATCAGAACCTGCATACCCATCTCAGCGGCAGCTCCCTTTTGATCGTCACTGAATTTGTCAATCAGCACGGTCAGACGTTCCTGGGAGGCTCTGTTGCGAATACGTTTCTTCTTCTGCAAAAAAACAAACACAAAAGTGTTGAGCTGTTGCCATGTTTTTGCAATGCTACGAAAATATAGTTCATGATGGACGACTATAAAAAAAGATATAGGTGCCAGCAAATAACATAAATCAGGAGGGAGGGGGGCGGGTGTGCAGACAGTTACCTCATCGCCCTCTTTTCTCCGTCCAGTTGCCCGGTTACGTTGAGGTGGATCCATGAAATCGTCATCATCACTTTGATGATCGCCGCGAGCCATTCTGCTGATGTAGGAACGGACCAAATTGTTAATGGCGAAAATGTAAAGTGCAAATGGGTAAGCAGTTGCCACCCAACAGAAAAAATGTTAACTATTTGAATGCAAATGTGGTTGCCATACTATGCAGCCAATTTGCCACATTGCCATATCTGTGTTGTGGAAACAGACATTGTGTTCACAAACTGTATTGCAACATGATTATACAAAAATCCAAGTGGCAAACACGCCCACTCAATGTGCACATTATTTTCGTCCAGTGCTACCGATTGTGGCAACTATCAAAAGTATGGAAACTGTCGCAAATATAATTCAGAAAAAAAAACAAGTCTCACAAATGAAAAAAGAATGTTTGAGGTTACTATTATGTAAATTTAGCAAAAAAACAGTTTGCCTCGTTTAAAAAAGCGTGTATGTGGCAACTATCTCATTCATTCAGAAAATTTTAGTTGCCCCTCCTTGTGTGTGAGCTTGAACACATTCGTGGCAACTATGACAGTCAGTTTCAGAAAATATGTTGCCGCAGAAGAGAACACATTTGTGGCAACTGCCACATTTGTTCATGTAGTTTAGTTGCCACACACCTGTTCACGTTCGGTCATACTGCCATAGTTGCCACATTCAGAAAGCATATTTTCTCTGGTTTACTTATCGTACAAGTTCAGCAGAATTAAAATTTGCCATATGGGAAGAGCATGCGCGTGGCAACTGCCACAGGAGTTCAATGAAAATAGTTGTCACCTCGTTTTTGGGTGGCAACTATGACAGTCATTTTCGGAAATCTGTTGCCCACATGGGAGAATACGTTTTGTGGCAACTACCACGTTTATTCAGGTAGTTTAGTTGCCGCACATTTGTTCACGTCCAAAAAATCGTACTACCAATTTCGCCACAGTCTGCATTTTCAGCCCCCCAAACTAGATTAGATCTAGGTTTCAACGGCAACTGATTCAACCTCAAAATCACCCTTACAATTCACGCGTGAAATGGCTGCAACCACAAATTTCGAACCAACCCCGCACTAAATCAACCCGGCGGACACTCTCAAAATCCAAATGCAAGACTAATGTGTTGCCGCATGGGAAAGCTTGTTTGTGGCAACTATCACAGTCATTCAATAAATTAGTTGCCGCATGGGAAAGCTTGTTTGTGGCAACTATCACAGTCATTTCAGTAAGTTAGTTGCCGCATGGGAAAGCATGTTTGTGGCAACTATCACAGTCATTCAGGAAGTTAGTTGCCATACAGTCATGATAGTTAATCAAACTACCACGTTTGCCTCATGTTGCAGTTTGAGAAACAACTAACTAGATCTAGGGTTCGAAGGCAACTACAATGACTTCAAATTCAACATCCAAATTCTCCCCGAACTGATTACAAACATCAATTTAAACCAATGCGCAACTAACAGACCGGAAGACACCTGCCCAATCCCAAGGCACAACCAGTGTGTGCCTCCGGACAGGCAGAACCACACCGACGAGGCCGCTGCGGCGGCGGCGACGAAACTGCCCAGTGCCACCGAAAACGTCTAGCACAGGACTCCGCCGCCGGCGGGAACACCGACGTATCGCCAAATCGCCTGAATCTCTATGAATCTTGAGCGAGTAATCGAACAGGGAGGGAAGGGGGGAAAATGCAGGAAAGGATTGTGAGAGTTGGAGCGAGCATTACCTTCAATCTGCAGGCGCTCCGGTCCGGCGAGCACCACCGACGGCCGCGAACACCGTCGATTCTTCCGCCTCCGCCGTCGCCTTCTCTCCTCGTCTTCTCCTCCAATGGCTTGAAATGCGAAGTGGGTTGTGCGAGTAACTGCGGGGGTGAGTAAATGGAACCGTGAGGGAGAGAGGGGCGAAGTGCGCGACGTGTTTGACGTCAACCACGGTCGGCGCGTCGCGTGCGGGCGCATAGCAGTTCCACCACACGCCCCGAGTGGCAACCGCTGACCGCGGGAGGGCAACCAACGTGCGGGCGAACTGTCTCACACACCACACACGCGCCTTGTCCTACGTGGCACAGAAAAACGACCAAATTGTGCCAAGATTCGTGCGCAAAGTACTCGACGGTGATGGATGCGTGTGGTCGAGATGGTGGACGCCCACACGTGTGGGCGTTAACATTTCCGAAAAATAATGAGAGCTCCATGTGAAATTGTTGACCCGGTCAAAAGCTCCAAAATTAGCAAGCATAGTGTATTAAAAAAAAGAATGGGAGGTCCATGTGAAATTTTTGACCCGGTCAAAATTGGATGATCAATTTCAAATTAGAGACCTCAATTGATTGTGAGGCCTTTAAAACTAGGAAGCTTAGTGCTATAGAGGATGGGTATTATGGAGGAGAGGCGGTGGAAAAAAATTTATGCCAACTACTTCTAATAAATATCTGGTGTAAGGTCCTATCAGATCGATTCAAGTATTCAACAACGACGACCATGGCTCCAGGGTGCTGGTCCTCACAGGGATGTCACAAAGACTTCCCAGCTGTCATTGACAATGTCAAGTCGGCTCCAGTATGGGAGCGTCGACAGTTGCGCAACGGCGGCTCGTTCTGGCGGCGGCAATGGTCATTCGGTGGTCCATGGATCTCGATTATAATTTTTATTATGTTTGAGGTGTTTCGTACTTCCAGTGAATCTTTATAATAGATCTGATCCTTCTCGCAAAAAAATATCTTCTAATAAATATTTCCCCTTCATATACATGAGTAAGGTTTTGCATAGCGGTGGGTATAAGGTTCAAAACCTCACAATTGCTCATCAGTGAGGTGGCTCCTTTTGGTAGTTGTTTTGTCTGCTTGAGCTGTAGTTTATGCTCTAGCCATATGGTTTCTATCTAGTCTATAGGTGAGGATGTAAGAGGATTATGTATGCAATGGTCATGGTTTCCGTTAATGGAAATCGGGGGAAACTCCCTTTTTTTCTTATAAAAGAAATTGCTTATCAATGGTTGTTGATTTTGTTTCCAAGCCAAAGAGGTGGCATCACTGGCATGGAGATGGCGAAGTGCGCTCACCACCACCAATACCAACTCGAATCTATACTAACTTATAAAAAAGCAAACATTTTTTTTCTTACGCACACCTCACTTGATGTATACAGAGAACTAATCATCTCACAATTAGGCCCACTTAAAATATCTAACAGTCCAAATTAGTCTAACTCAGAATGTGTAGTGTTTAATTTCTAGTTTCAGTTAGTAATTTCATTGTGATCTTCAGTGGAGTGTAGTGGAATTTCGTTGCATTTTGAGACCATTTATAGTGTATAAGATGTGAATATTTACAGTGTAAATTTCACTGTAATTATACTGTTATTATTGGAGTGAATTTTTTCCACTGTAATTCAATGGTGTAGTTTGCTTGTGTATCAGTGTAATTTCATTATAATTACGGTGTGATTTTGTATGAATGTGCAATGTAATCCCCATGATAATCTTGTTGTAAGGACATGAGGATCAGGAGACCTAATCCCCGGTCCAAGTAGGATGTGAGGATGACCCGCCCGTCATCTTGCAACGCTGGCTCGTGGTCACAGGGATCTGCCACCCGCCAACCGATCTCCAGAAGCCAATGATCCTTAGCGACGCGCAGAGGACACGCTCCATCATGATCGATGGGAGCCAGTCTTTCCGCTCCCAAGCTTCGGCCCTAGCGGCAGCGGACGCCATGGAAATCTCCCAGATAACGGAGGAGGAAGAACTTGCCACCTTAGCCCTCTCGAGCTTTAGGGTCAAGGTTGACATCGAATCTATGTGCTCGAGAGGAAGAAGAAAGAGGAATGTAATTGTGCCAATGGTTCCAAGGGAAGTGGGGGACTACAAAACCCTGCCACATAGGGTCGGGTATTTGTACTCGAGGAGGCGGCAAATCGTCACGAAAAACCTGCATGACACGTGTCAAAATGCCAATCAAGCGCGCAGGAATCCCGACAATCATCATTTAAAACCCACTACAGCGTGAAGCATCACTCGAAATTTTAGTTAGTTGGTTCATGGAATTTGAGGAGTCTTCTCTCACTGACAAGCCTAATAGAAGTCTGGCGGACGCACAAAAGATTTTGACGCGATAGCTCATAAAGATTCGCAATGATGACTGTTGTCGATTCACCTTCCAGTCACCTAAAGCCTTCAGTCGGTTGAGAATCCCAGTCCATACCGATTGTCAGGGTCTGTCCCGAGTCATAGAAATCCATGCACACAGCGCAATGACAATCCGAGTATCCGGCATTTGACAAAAATGAGTGACGCGACACTAGTCGCATATCATCTGTGGCACGAGGAGAATTCTCTCCGAGAGAGTCGAATATCCGGTTACGCATACTTGGTTCCGCAGGAAGGTGTCTCACAGGCATTCGTCATTATGGATATTGACTAGAGACGCTTGATCATATCAAGCACAGACGTCACGGATCACCACCCAGAATTTGAGGATACACTCTCAATCGGGCCAAAACCCGTCCTCTCAAGAAGAGATTGAAAAATGGGTATCACCGAGTCTTCTTCCAAACTGCTCGCCTCTTCGCCCTCCAAAGGCATGAGCAAATTGAGTCCACCGAGGTCTCTCAGGCGAACCTCAAGCTTGTCGAACAACTAGAAAGCTCGTCAATAGGAAGTAGTCAGTCATCCTCTCCTGCAAGACCTTGACTAACTCGAGGGCTACTGTCAGGGTTATAAATACGGGGTAGGCCAAAGTATAAGGATGGTCTACCAAAGGCCCATGACCCGTCAAGGATATGGCCCAGAAGACCATTGGCTATGGAGCATCATTCAGCCCAACGAGAATAAGGAGGGTGGCTCGGGACTAGGCGAAGTCCCTATAGTCGAATCCTAAGCCGCCTGACGACAACATCCAACAGTCGGTATGGGAGAAGACGAGAGCAGTCGGCTAGGCCAGCAGTCGGCATCTACCAAGGATACCTCTCGCTCATGACTCCTTAAAGGCAATAGGTACCCAACGGTTGTACAATCTAGTTAAATATAACAATTATCAATAGTAAATGCCAGCGAGTAGTCGGGCACACTCAGGCCATAAACATCATTAATACCATCCCATTACATACCCCCTCCTAAAGCACTCTATATAAGTCGGGAGGGGAGCACCGGTAACATTCGCGCCTTCTACCCTACACCAAAAGCCAAGAGCATAATAGGAGAAGAATATTACCTCCACCGAAGAGGGCCCGAATCTGCATTCCTTGCGCGTACTCCCACTTGTACCGCTTGGTAGATACGATAACCTCCACATTCCTACCCTTGTAGTACTGTTAGGATTATATCCATGACACGTGATGTTTTTTGTACGAGTTTCTTTTTCCTTATTTTTCGGAAAAACAACTCAATATATTGTTGGTACTATTTTCCTTATGCTTTTTTGTTGGTACTATTTTCCTTATGCTTTTTAAAATATTTTGGAATTCATGGACATTTTTTTTAAATTCACGGTTTTTTTTTTGAAAATTCTCAACAATTTTAAAATCCTTGACCATTTTGTTTAATTCAAAAACATTGTTAAAATTGGAGATAATTTTTATGTTTCACAACCATTAAATCCGTGATCATTTACAAAATCACGAGGAACTTTAAAAAAACATTGTTTTCAAACATCATGATTTACCAAAATTAGTGCATTTATTATAAAAGGTTTTCATGATTTTTATCTATTTATCTATAAATTAATAATAATAATATCTAAATTTGGTCATTCAAAAGAGGTTAAACATGTTTTGAAGTTTTGTGAACATATGTACAATGAACAAAGCCTTAGAAAATTATGTCCTTATTATGAAATAATAATAATAATAATAATAATAATAATAATAATAATAATAATAATAACATTATTAAATATTTTTGCTCTTGCACATTTCTATTTTTCAGAATATTTCCCTAAGTTTTTATGGAATGTTTTGAAAATTTCTATAAAAGAGCACACATTTTGTAACTAACAATATATATTGAAACATTGTATACATTTAAAAATTAGATGAATGTTCTTTAAATTTTAGAAATGTTTTAAAATGGCCTGAAAATGTTCAAAATATCGTGATTTTAATATATTTTTTAAAAAACTGAACATTTCATAATATTTTATTTTAAATATAATAATAAAAAAAGAAAAACTGAAAAACCAACAAAAGAATAGGACTTGAATCGATTGCAGAGATTATTTTCGCGAATATTTGGATGGAGAGGTAAGCGAAGGAAAATCGTTGACGACACATGGGCAGACTACATGATTGAGACATTGCAATACATTGACAATCTGACGCAATAAGAGCTCGATGTTGAGTTTTTTTAGGGGAGCTCTTATCGCTAGGGCTATATGTCGCCCGTACCGATGCCGAATAGGAACCGCCTATGGGCAACGTCTAGGCCGAGTAGCGAGGTTCGTTCGCTACGTGTTGTAGGTCCTGTAGATTACTTTTTTTCCTTTGGTATATATACCTTTTTTCCACCCATTTTTTGGGTTTTACATCATGTCTTCATTTTGCTCTGTTTTTTTTGCTTTCTCATTGCTTTCTTGGTTTTTCTTTGCTGTAGGTCTGAGTTTCTATGGTTTATTTTGGTTTTCTTTTGTTTATTCTTTGGTCTTATTTGTTTTTTTCACTAGTTTTCTTTGGTTTTTGTTTTTGTCTTCATTTTACTTTGGTTTTATTTGTTTCCTCATTGGTTATTTTGCTTTCTCTTTCTTTGTTATACTTTGCTTTTTCTTGTTTCTTTCTTGTTTTTCTTAGTTTTCTTTGGTCTTTTTGCTTTTCTATTTGTTCTTTGCTAGTTTTTACTTTTTTTCACACACGTACTTTTTAGTACATAATGTACATTTTTAGAGCACAAATGAAACATTTTTATGATACACTGGACACTTTTCAAATGCTCGATTACAATTTTTTAAGTAAATCTTTTAAGAACTTTATTGAGTAACATTTTTTCAAATATAAGTTGTAAAGTTTTGAATGGAAGTAAGAAATTAGCCTACAAGAACATTTTTATAAATGTAACGAACATTTTTTAAAAGTGCCGGAATTTTTCTTCACCATGTCACGTACGTATTTGTAGTGGTAGGAAACATTTTGTGTATAGTATGAAACATATTTTTTGCATTGTGTACATATTTCATACAATGCCAGGTAAACATTTTTTAAATGGCATGAACATTTTTTTTGAATGTATGTAACATGTTTTATATATCACAAACACTTTTTTAAATATGTGACATTTTTTTAATATAACAAACATTTTTTTGTGCGCATGATTAACATTTTGTAATTTCTTTATAAAGTGATTTTTTATTGTGTGTTTTTAAAATACTACAAAATATAACTAAAATTAAGAAAACAAAAGGGAAAATAAAAGGGTAATTTTGTATTTTGAGAATAAGGTAATTTTGCTTTTTAACAAGATGCATAATGTCATTATGACATCTGCACAGCACGGCAGCTCGACAATGGGCGGGCCCAATATCAGCTCCTGCAGCGAGCCGTTCGTAGGCGTCACGGCGGGCGGTACATAGCCTCACCCAGCTCTTATTCTTCCCATCAGAGCTCCGGAAAGTATCTCCGTGAAAACATGGACCGTTTTCTGGTTTCTCAAAGTTGGAGGCGACAATCATTGAACCCCTTTGCTTCATGTACACAGTACATGCACGCTGAATAGAACTCTCAACATTTTTGAAGTGAAAATACTCCTTTCGATCTAACCTTAGTACAAAACTGCGATATTTATTATGGATCGGAGGGAGTACAGTACATATTTTGTGCACGGTAATATAAATCACGTGAACATATTTTAGCGTATGGGAGCACAATACATTTGCACGAAATTTCGCCCAGACCGCGCCCGCGTAGCCGCCGGTCAACAGTCCGAAAAAATACTAGTCTTGTCACATGCGCTGCTGGCCGCCAGTCAACGGTCACGAAAAATATTCGTGCCATGGCTTAGCTGCCTTTGCTTTTGCTTTAGTAATGAAATGAGAGAGGATACTGCAAAATACTCGTATATATTAGTATGAGTTTATCAGATATATGAAGGGCAAGTAGTCGGACAAGGATGTCTCAGCTGCAGGATGTAGTACGCGTGCTTCTATCTCTGCTGACTTATCGCTACTGTTCTGACTGGTGAAAGCATACATTCATGGAAGAAAAGTGGTAAACATGTACTACTAGTAAGGGCTCCTCAATTGCACTGCTCATAAGAATAGTACTACGATGCACTTGCACGAAATTTCGTCGGCGCCGACATGGACAGGACAGGACAGCACGCCCTTCGTCGATTCTCCTCCCTTTGAAAACGAGCTCCAACTACTTGTATACGTGTCACAATAAAGTTCATGTATGTGCTCCCTCCGTCCGAAAATACTTGTCTTTAAAATGGACAAAAAGGATATATCTAGAACTAAAATACATCTATATACATTTTTTTTTATTTATTTTGATGACAAGTATTTCCGGACGGAGGGAGTATGTAATAATAATAATAATAATAATAATAATAATAATAATAATAATATAAATAACCCCTCGCAAAAAAATAATAATAATATAAATAACGCAAGTTGTCGCCCGCCGCATCTGGATGGATCTCCTAGTCGATCTTAGCCGCCGGGTCAACGGATGCACGGTGGATGCCTTCAGCTGCATATCCGGAACGGATAATACTGCAAAAACACAGATTATAAGCGGGATTTCCGCGGCACACATCGATCCAACATTGCCCGAGCGAGTTGACCGGCGACGAGCGAGGGACGTCCCACCGGACACACACACACACACACACACACACACACACACACACACACACACACACACCACGTACGCACGCACGCGCAGCACGAACCAAAATGTGTCAATCCCGGGTTTCGGTCCACTTTTCAGCCGTACGATTGAAATCCAAAGTCTCCTATTCATCATCTATAATAAACCCCCGGCGGGTGTAGCCGGCTAGCCGCTAAACCAGCTATCGCCCAACCCGGACCGTCAATGCCCATCGACGCCTCCGGCGGCGAGCTCCCGGTGATCCCTCGCCGGCTTGGCCGCGTCAGGGTCTTCGACTCCAGCTCAGAATCAGCTTATCCAAACAAAAATTTCAGTTCTCAAAGCACAGCCGCAGCCCACGCCCATCGACTTTGACCGGTGCTTTCGCACGTACGGCACCGGCCGTAAAACAGCGAGAAAACTCAACCCGCTCCGACCGCCCGTCGTAGTCCAAGAAAGGCTGGAGGTCGATTCGTCGGGTTCATGGTACGCACTGTGCTTCGAAAGCTCGATCGTGGCAATCAATGGAGTCCCACTCCATCGTGCACAACGTGGCCTTATTGCGAGCAACGGGCCGGGCAGACCAGTAGGTGACCCTACAGAGCCATTTAAGTTTTCACCTACAGCTGCAGGGGATTGGTGCACCTAAATATTATCCTCTCGCCACCTTTATTACCCTCCACTGTCCAATGAGCAAGTCAACAAAATCGAGTGCCTGGATTTAATTTGACCGGCAAAGGGGCCAGAGGAGACCTGAATCTGAATGTTTGGATTGACACGTTTTTGTTTCTTCTCCTCGTCTTGTCTGGAACGAACGGGAGATTCTCCTGAGCATTTACATTTTTACCGTTAAATAAGACTAAAATCACGTAGCCAGCCAGAGACTTTTCACTTGGCCTTGTAGAAGAATTTTCTCTTCATGCTGGTATGACAGTCAGGGCTTGACGTCTAACCAAGTGGAATTTCCTGGCTTTTATATTACTAGCACACATGCCCGTGCGTTGCCACGGGAGATAACTAAGTTGTCCATATCCTTGTGCATCGTTGATGAGTGCCAATGGGTTGAGCAAGGCGAGATTCCGGCCTCCGGCACAAGATTTGTCCGATATCCTAGGATGTCGTTTTGCACATGTTACCCCGATTGGCGAGCATGACAACAATGCCAATGATTTGCATGGATAGGCCGACCTGGAAACCACGAGCTCCACCTCATCCCCCAAAACACATCCCGGTGTACCTTCTATTGAAGGTGGCTCGTCGGATCATTGCTGACAGCTCTCAACCTATGTAAGGACACCATGGTGAGCTCGCAACACACTTGGAGCGGTTCCACTCTTCACATCCATTGGTCAATCTCATTGTCGATTGGGGAAAATCCATGAGAACTCGGCTACCTGATTTCATCTTTCACCGCATCCCACATAAACCACAACTTCAAAATTGTAGTATTCTGGAGACTTTTAAACTCAGTAGCGGTATAGAGATGGTACCACAAAAATATTATAGAAGAAGCTTTTTATACAGCTATGACAACATGACAGTAAGGTGATCACTTCATAATTAAAGTGCCCAACTAACGAAAGTTTTTCCACAACCAAAAGCACCAGCAATAACACATGTTCCTCCAAAACTAAGGGGAACAATGCATCAAGCACACGCTGGAACCATTTCAAAGTAGGTATGATATGACTGTAATGTAATGATGTCGAATGGAAATGAAAAACCAACACCTGAGGATGTTTGCTTATGTAAGAACAGAAACGATGATAAACAAAATAATAAACCATTTTCATAAATTCCCCAATACATGCAGATGAATAAAAGTTGGAAGGCCCAAACGGCATGAGTCAGGTGCAAAGGAAAAATAACCCACAAATACACATGCATCCTAGATGAACGTGAATGCAAAAACACGACGTCCAAAATCATCAACCATATAAAGGAATAATCATAATATGCTTCATGGATTAATCTAGAGCCTGGACATGTTTATAATTGATACAGACTAATCTCAAATGCGATTTTTTAGCTTATAAATACATGGTTGAATGACCACAGCAATTTTTTGGCAGGCGGCAATTTAGTGAAATATAATTTTTCATCTGCAGAGAAAGCACGTCTGCTCATGCATTGAATGTATAAATTGACAGGTTTTCTATTTTGGTGTGTGAGGAACTATGAACCGGTAAGTAGTTTGTGCATTCCTTCTGCTCGTCTACCTGATAAGGAATTCTCTGTAGTCACTTTCCTGCAGTAGACATGCAATGTAAAACCCCATGATTGTCAGCCGAGTTTGAAAGCTCTATAGCAGTCAATCTAACAGAATCTAAATGCAACTTAATGGGCGGCACAACCCCTGCTGTTTTTTTAACTCCACGCAGACCTCCCACTCCTCGTCTATGTCAGCGTCAATCTCCGAGACCAACCTCTTACTCGCTACTAACTCTGAGCAGACTGCCCTCTGCTTGTAGCACCCTTTGTTGCAGTCGCCCGAGGGGAGAAACTATAACATCTATAGACAGACAATGGGCGTCAGTATCATAGCAGGTCCAAACTCCAAATCGCAACATAAAGCTGCACAATTCCCACAAGAACACAAGCGTAGTGACCACAATATGCCACGAATTCTTGAATCAAACCACACAAACGCAAAGACTGAGCCTTGTAGCTGAGGATACGAGGACGTCAAGTGAACCGTTGAGGCTGCAGACGGTTTACTGAGCGGAGGAAGAGGAAGAAGTGCGCTTCGGGCTGTAGGAAATCGACATCTGTAGATACGCCCGTCATAGTCCCTCGAGCAGTCCGGAGACGTGACGTTAACAACCTGGCATGCTGGATGTCGGCCTCGAGCACCTTGAGTAATTCCCTGAACGACCTTCGAGCGGCGCAGGCCGCAGGGCACCATCGCCATCTCTTCCGCTCTCTTCCTCCGTAGCCAGAGGCGACGACACACTGCACTCACGGACGCCATCCGAGCTGATTCCGCGCGCGGCCCAGCTGGCGGACAACTGCAGGGGGTCAATGCAAGCAGACATCTTCTCCCAAGACGAACTCGAGGCGGCCATGGCTGATCTTGTGCGGCGCAGGGAAACGACAGGCGATGGCAGCAGCTCCTCCGCATGGACGCGGCCGGCAGCGGCCAGATGCAAGTGGCATCTCCTCCCACGTGAGCACGGCGTCAGCTTTGTGGTCCTCCGCCGTGACCGTAGCCATCTCCGTCACCGGGCACGTGGGGTGCCGATGGCGATGGGGAACCTCAGCATACTTGCTAGGGAGCCGGGGGGGGGGGGGGGGAGGGGGGGTCTCCTAGGCGGCGGCTGGGAGGTTAACACGGTGGGAGACATCGACGGCGCAGGGAGGTCGGGTCGTCCGCGTCGGGGAAGAAGGGTTGGGTCGGGTAGCTCTTTCTCTTTTTGATTTCTTTTATGTCTTCTTTTCAGATATTTAGCGAAACGTTTTTTTACCTATCGATGACAGTGGTGGGTAACTATTTGTAACTTTATTAATGAAAAGTGACGGTGAATCCGGAGACCCAATCCGTGCTTTATTATTAGGGAGAGATTATTATTATTATTATTTTGCAGAAAAACTTTTAGATTGGTTGCTATATGTGCTGACATGGTCTGTTCTTTAGTTTCACGTGGTGTTTTTACCTCTAACTTAGAATTCCTAGTTTGTTAATAGTTGCAATATGAATCAAAATGTCAATTCTACGTGTCGGCCGGCGTCTCTTTGCCAAAGATCAATCGGGTCACTAGTCCTGACGCGTGTGATGGCCATCGTGCGACCGTCCAACCATCAGGGCATCTCCAGCCGTTGGCCCCCCAGAGGGCGTCTAAAAGCGCCGCTTGGGGGTGAGCCGGCGCAAAGAAAGGCCCTGGGGGCGAGTCGTCGCCCAGCCGTCGGCCCTCAGGGCCGCCCCCGGGCGAGTGTTTTTTTTTAAAAAAAAGGCCGTTTGGCGAAGTTATGATAAAAGAGTAGTTAAATTTCGGCTAAACATGGCGAATTTCGGCCAAATCGCGCATTTTCATTACATTAAGCTAATCTAAAAAAGAAAGGGGTTGAAGTCGCCGCCGCCATCGTCGTCGTCGGCCTTCTCCTCCTTGACGCGGACCCCCCGGCTGGACCCGACGTCGCCATAGTGGACTGGCGGCGGCGCGTCGTCGTCGTCGTCGCTGTCGCATAGGACGACGACCCCGTCTTCATCGCGGCCGCGTCGGCGCTCCTCGAAGCGGCGCAGGGCGGCGCGCTGGCGCTCCATCGCCTTCTCCCGGCGCGCCTTCTCCATCACAATGGAGTCTTGGCGCGCCCATTCTAGGGCCGCGTCGTCATCGGCGAACTCCGCCTTCACCGACACCAGCCCCGGCTCCGTCTTCACCGGCGCCAGCCCCGGCTCCGTCTTTGGCTTGACGAAGCGCGGAGGAGCCGACGAGGAGGAGGCGCGCCGGCCGCCCTCGTTGATGACGGTGCCGGCGCTGCGAGTGCGCCGGCCGAGCGGCGACTCCGCCGCGGGCTCGGCCTTGACGCCGAGCAGGGCCGGAGTGCCGGAGGAGTGCGACGAGGATCGGGAGGAGGAAGAGGAGGAGGAGGACCCGAACCGCCTTGGCGCCCATGGCCCGACGCGTCGGTGCTACGCCGGGGGGTACGCCAACGGTGGGTCGTTGCCACCCTCGAGGTGCGTGAGCACGCCCTCGAGTGTGCGGCCGGGGACGCCCCACCAGAGGCGGCGCCCCTCGCTGTTCTGCCGCCCGCCGACCACTGGCGCGCCGTTGGTGGACGCCAATCGCTGCTGTTGGCGGCGCTCGAAATACGCCGCCCAGGCCGCGTGGTTGTCGGCGGCGTACTGGGGGAGGGAGCGTTGGGCGTCGGTGAGGGACGCGCGCGCGATCTCGACCTCCTCGGCGAAGTACCCCGGCTTCGCCACGGCGTCGGGCAACGGGGGAATGGGCACTCCCCCGGCGCTGAGTCTCCACCCCGATGGCCCGGCGCGCATGTCCGGCGGCGCCGGGATGTTCGCCTGGAACAGGAGCCAGGACTCCAGTTCGCGGAGCGAACGGCGGTCGAAGCCGTTGGCCGCCGCCTCGTCTCCGGGGAAACGTTCTGCCATGACGACGACGCTCGGGAGAGGCAGGGAGAGGGAGGGGCTGGACGGCGGCGAGGGGGCGGGCGGGCTGTGGGTACAGGAGAGTGGAGTGGATGCCGCCGGCTTTTATAGCCGGGCCGCGCCCGTGTGTACGCGTGCGAGGGAGGGGAGGCGTCGGCGCGCCGTCCCGTGAAGCGCCGCCCGTGAAGGAATCAATGGCAAGGCTGACCGGCGGCAGCCTTGCCATTGATTCCCCGCGGGAACCGAGGCCGTTGGGGGGAGACGAGGCGCCGAGTCGCTGACGCGGCTGGCCCGCGGCTTCTTCGCGCCAAAACAACTCGCCCCGGCGCCCCCGGGCGCCCCCCAGCGCGCCGGGTTCGGGCTGGGTCCGCCGGCGCTGTTTTCGGCCCAAGCCGGCGAAAATCGGGCTCCTGGGGCGCGACTGGGTCGTTTTTTCGGCGCCGGCGCGAAAAAATCGCCTGGGGAGGCCTTCTTGGGGCGCGGCTGGAGATGCCCTCACAACAACACCGTGTTGCAATAGGGTTTGGAGCAAAGTCAACGCAGCAGCATCAGCTTCCCAACATCGTATGTGTTGCAAATCAATGCTACGCAACATCGCCTATATATGTTGCAAACGAATGTTGCAGAAGCAAGCACCGGCGCCAAGCAACAGTCGTTTCCGCCATCGTCGTGTCTCCCGTTGGCATCACCGGCATTGCAGAGCCGTTTGCGACATGATCAATGTTTTTGAGCCATTTGCAACACGATCGAAATTGATGAGCCATGGAGAGCCTACGGGGTGAATGCAGGAGCATCATGCGTGGGCATGGTAGGCGTGGGAAGCAGCCCGGGTGACATGTATGTGAGCACGGCGGATCACACGGACGGGTTTGCCGCAACAAAAGCTTGCATTTGGTGGATGTGCGATGATCGGCTGCCAGCGCCATGTCCCCGGTATAGAGGTGGTGACGTGCGCATGGGCCCATGGAGTCATGGACACGCGTCGCCAGCTCGAGGCGGCGCGTGTTATTAGTCGGTTGATGCCAAGTGTTTCCCGTGAAAAAAACAGTACGTGGACAATGCCATTTTTTCTGGGTTTTCGGCGCCGACATGGACACTACACCGTCCCTTGATTTCCATCCATTTGAAAACAAGGTCTAACTACCAAGGTATACGTGTCACAATAAAGTTCATGTGATAATAATAGTTAACACAGGTTGTCGCCCGCGGCATCTGGATCTCGTCGGCGATCTTAGCCACCGGGTCAACGGACGGCCGGCCGCTGGAGGCCGAGCAACAAGATGCCCAGCACGCTACTGCCTTGAGCTGGAGATACGGAAAGGATAACAGTACAAAGCAGAGATCATCATGCTACTATACTATAACGGGTTTTCTGCGGCGGAGATGCATCGGACTATATAGCTGGCCGATCGCGATCGCGACGAGGGACGTCCAAGCACAAGTAGGTGTAGGTCGATCTTAGCTGCCGGGTCAACGGCCAGCTCAAGAGTATATACTCCAATAAACAACGCAAGTTGTCGCTCGCGGCGTCTGGATCTCGTGGTCCATCTTGGCCGCCGGATCAACGCACGGCACGGCCGGCCGACGACATGCATGGAGGAAGACACTGCCGGACACGCTTGTCCGGCCTTCAGCTGCAAATCCGGAGCGGATAATAATAGTTCAGTCATGCTACGTAAACAGAGATTAGTGTAGTATAATCGGGATTTCCACGGCAACAGGCTAGAGAGCAAGTCGATCGCGACCAGGGACGTCTCACCGTCACCGACTCACCGGATAGGAGTACCACGCATGCACGCACGCACGCGCAGCACGAGCCAATTGCATTAATTGCAGTACCAATTGGAGCGGGAACATATGCATCCATGACCCATGGTAGCACTCCATCCGTTTTCTTTTATTTTGTATATTAAATTTGCCCAAAGTCAAACTAAACAAAGTTTGATCAAATTTATATGAAAAAATATCAACATCTCAACACCAAAGTCATACGGTATATGAAAGTTAATTCCGTGATGCATCTAATAATATTGATTTCATAATGTGAATGTCGATATTTTTTTCCTAGGACAGCGGTAACTTCCAACCGTTCGGACGTTTAGCGACACATTCGAACGATCCTGCCCCAAACAACCTCGCGAGGCCGAGCCGTCGCAACGAGACTGAAACAAAGTGCTAAGCACATTAAATAGCTTAGCAACTATACTTCGCATAGGGGCTTAGAGGGTGCTTCGATACGTTTTAGTCCCATAACTAAAAGTAGTGGGACTAAAACTTGCTAGTCTCAACCATGCTTGGATCCAAATACTAAAGAGACTAAAATCAAGTTAATGGACATTTATTATCCTCCAAACCCTCCAATCCAGAACTCGTCTGTGTTAAAGGAGAGGAGTTAAATGAGGAGAGAGAGGACTAATCCACATTTTAGTAGGGGTACCCCTGACTAAAAAATTTAGTCTCAAGACTAGTTTTAGCCCCTCTTTAGTCAGGGGTGCTTGGAACTTTAGCCTCTTAAAGAGACTATTTTTAGTCAGACTAAAATAAGTCCCTTGGATCCAAGCACCCTCTTAGCTTCTTGTATCTAAGATTTCTTCCTTTAATGATTTAGCAACTAAAGATCCCCATGCATGGGTGGGTTTTTTCATTTAAATGTTTTGCCTAGGTTCATGCATTTGGCATTGTTTCTTCTTGGGGTCACTATACTCAGGCCCCTCCTAGTGCTCCACCGTGTAAGGGTGCTAAGGGTGCCACATAGACAAAAAAAATTGTATGGCAAAACAATTAAAGAGGAGAGAGAGCATCATGGTGACCTCAGGAGGAAACGGTTCCAAGCACGTGAACCTATGTAAAATGCCTACCAACAAATGCATGAAGGAGTTTTATTGATAAAGAATTAAATAAAGCAAGCTTAGCTAGTACAACTAAGCACCCATGCATTCGGAACATTAGTTGCTAAGACAATTAATGCACTTAGCACCTCACCTAATTAAGCATCAATGCATTGAAGGAGGTCTCATCCCTCTCCTCTTAATTAACTTGACACATCAGATTTTTTTGCCCAAGTACATGGTGGGGCACTGGGAAAGGCCTTATGTTACTCTAAACACATCTCTCCTCATCAACTACATGCCACATAAGCAAATTTGTCTTGAAATGCGCTATATTATTTGCTAAGTTACTCCCACTATGACCAGCCCGAGCAATGGGTAAAGATTCGAGGCGAGTCAGGTTCTGAACTGCTTCAAGATTTACGCACGTGTAAGACAGACCTTCACCAAACAAGTTTTTCTTAATATCTAGTACTCCCTTCTTCCTAAAATATAAGAGCGGCTTTGACACTATACACAAGTCAGTCATCGTCCACAAGGACTCGAAGCCCATTCGTCGGTTTCATAGTACGCACTACAGCACCTACTTTTCGAACGTACGCACTACAACAAGGCTCGTGGTGCAAAACGTGGCCTCATTACGACCAACGGGCCGGCAGATTATATTAGCGGCCCTACAAATCCGTTTTAATTTTCACCTAAAATTTATTCTCGCCACTTTTTCCTCCACTGTCCAATAGTTAAGTGTCAACGAAATCATCAAAGTGCTTGGATTTAATTTGACCGGCCAAACGAGGTCTGAACGTACGCTTGGTTGGACTGATTTACACGTTTTTGTTTCTTCTCCGCAGCATGCTTGTTCAGATGAAATCAATGGGGGACTTTCTTGTAAGGATTCTCCTGAGCATTACTGCATTTTTTCCCACAGTTAAATAGGACCGAAACCATCTACAACGAGTCAGAGACTTTTCTCTTGGCCTTGTGGTAGAATTCCCCTTCATCCTCTTGGATATTTCTCCGTGCTGACATCACAATGACACGACAGGGTTTGGCGCCTAATGACCAAGTTGAATGTTCTGGCTTTTCGACTAGTTGCAAGACATGTTGGTGCAATCTCGAAATGAGTTATTAGCTGCATGAATGAGAGAGCAGCGATTCGATGCCTAGACTCATCTGCACTCGCGCTGAAGAAAACAATACGTGTGCAGTGTCCAATTTCTGACTTTTCCGAAGAGTATTGTTAACGTTTGCGTTTTCATGCTCTGTATATGACATGTCAGTTGTTTCCATCGTCAGTCAAGTTTTGTATACTCATGAAAACTCCGGAAGGGAATCAACCACATCTTTACCAAGAAAGACATTAACATTGCAACTTCAAATAAATAAGTACAATATGAAATAAATTTTATGACAAATCTAGTGATACTATTTTAGTACAGTCGGTATCGACATTTTTATCATAAACTCGATCAAAGTTAAAAAACAAGTGTTCAACATAGAGTAGCAACCAGACTATGCCTTGTAAACTTGACCCTTGACCGGATGGAGTGGTGCCACTTTTTCTCATACAGTATTTGAAAAGAAATTGCCGATTGCTCGGTTGCAAAATTCTAAGCAGCGTACGCCAATCACATGCGGCATATAGAAAATTCATCCGATTGGTCATACGCGCTAACCCGAGTATTATATAAACTGCCCCATTGGTCTTCTCGCCATCCATCCATCCATCCATCCATCCCTGTCTCCCCCCTCCCTCTTAACTGCAAGCAAGCAATGGGGGCTCCGCAATGGGTGGTTGCGCCATTGGCGCTGCTGCTCCTCCTGCAGCTCGCCGGCGCGTCCCATGACGTCCGCCGCAGCCTCGAGGCCGAGGCGGCGTCGCCGTCCGTGCCGGCCTCCATTCTCAGCCCCCTGCTCCGGACGGGCTACCACTTCCAGCCCCCCATGAACTGGATCAACGGTAAGATATACCCACTGCTCTTGCTGGACTTGTCTGGATCTTCTCATGTTTATGCCCTGCTCCGCCTTCAAACTAGATATAGCTCTCGTTCTTAAATACACACACGTATATATAGCCAGAACATGTCAGGTCATAGGTAGAGAGATATGCCCATCCGTAATGCCGATGCTGATTTTAGACGTGTGTTTTGTTCGTCATGGGGGCGGATACAACATCACGGACAACACACAGGTCTGAGAATTCAAGAAAGATAATACATACTCCCTCCGTCCCATAATGCAAGACGTTTTTTGACAAGGAGTACTAGTATAGACTAGAGTAGTTGTTTAGTTTGTGGTTCGTTTGTAGCCAATTGTTAGTTTGACCAGCAAAAGATTGCAGCCCGGCCGGCGAGGGCGCGTCAAAATTGATGGCTTTCTTTCTCTCTCTCGCCGTGTTAGTTAGGGAGTCCTGCAGCTGTTTTCTTCTTCTAGTTCCTTGAGAAAAGTCGAGCTGGAGGTTCAAAGATTTCGCAGTAGCCGACCACGACGGAGTCCTCCAGCTCACCATGCCACGAATCACTTTTCCGGATATAATATTACATCTGATCTGTATATTTATGTAGTAGGAGTAGTACTGTTTATATATGTTAATATAGCTATTGTTTACTAGCTAGAGCTTATTGTAATGCTTGGTTCTAATTAACTTGTTTTTTCCTTGTCTCTTTGGGTGTCTGATTGTGATTGCTGGGACGGCAAAACTCATCGACTCCAGATCCGAATGGTACGACTTTGCAACCCATCTCTTCTACTTGTCTCTGTCCTGTACAGTTGTGCATGTGCGCGGCAGTTTTTTTAGATTATCGGAGCATCAAAGACCAAATTTTAGTTTTGTAGAACAAAATATAAGGAAGAGAAATAAAATTAGGACTATAAGGAAAGAAATTTTAGTACTACTATTCAAAACGCACATGCATGCCGCAGTGTGTAGGATGGCCTTGTGATACTATCGACAACATGCAACTTGTGTTAGCACTTAGCAGCTAGCTGACATGTTTGAGACGTGGTTTTGGAACATACAGGGCCACTCTACTACAAGGGATGGTACCACCTCTTCTATCAGTACAACCCCAAGGGCGCCGTGTGGGGCAACATCATCTGGGCGCACTCGGTGTCACGTGACCTCATCAACTGGATGGCCCTCGACCCGGCCATCATGCCCTCCATCCCCACCGACCAGTACGGCGTCTGGTCGGGCTCCGCCACCATCCTCCCCAACGGCACCGTGGCCATGCTCTACACCGGCATCGACCGCCCGGGCACCAACTACCAGATCCAGAACATCGCCTTCCCCAAGGACCCCTCCGACCCGCTGCTCCGCGAGTGGGTCAAGCCCGGCTACAACCCCATCGCCGTCCCCGAGGCCGGCATGAACGCCACCCAGTTCCGCGACCCGACCACCGCCTGGCACGCCGGCGACGGGCTCTGGCGCATGCTCGTGGGCGGGCTCAAGCCAGGGACGCTCCGCGGGATGGCCATCCTGTACCGGAGCCGGGACTTCAAGCACTGGGTCCGCGCCAAGCACCCGCTCCACTCGGCCCTCACCGGCATGTGGGAGTGCCCCGACTTCTTCCCCGTGCGCGAGCCAGGCCACCCGGACGGCCTCGACACGTCGGAGTTCGGGCCGCACTACAAGTACGTGCTCAAGAACAGCCTCGACCTCACCCGCTATGACTACTACACCGTCGGCACCTACAACAACCGGACGGAGCGGTACGTGCCCGACAACCCCACCGGCGACGTCTACCAGCGCCTCCAGTACGACTACGGCAACTTCTACGCGTCCAAGACCTTCTACGACCCCGCCAAGAACCGTCGCGTGCTGCTGGGCTGGGCCAACGAGTCCGACAGCGTCGCCCACGACAATGCCAAGGGATGGGCCGGCATCCACGTACGTCTTTACTACACTAGTATTAAAAACGCTCTTATATTATGGAACGGAAGGAGTGCGTGCTCCCCTGCATCATATAGCAGTGTATGTATGGACTGATTGGTTGTGCTGCATGTGCAGGCGATCCCGAGGAAGATATGGCTGGACCCCAGCGGGAAGCAGCTGCTGCAGTGGCCCGTGGAGGAGCTGGATCAGCTGAGGGGCAAGGCTGTCAGCGTGGGTGACAAGGTCGTCAAGCCCGGCCAGCACTTTGAGGTCACTGGCCTACAGTCCTACCAGGTCAGTACAACCACTAGTAGTACTTGCTGCTAAATCCTTGCTAAGTAACACAAGCAAGCAGCTACCATCATGGCCCCCGCGAGGGCAGTCAGTGTCGCTCTCTAGGTAGCTTCTGGTCCATGTCTGACGGGCCACGATCCTTCTTGCGTGCCCAATTCTGGCTTGTCCTTGTCACCATCAGCATGGACTCCAAAGTCACGAGTCCACGCCTGGGTTTCGCTAGATCTTGCTTGCAGACGCCGCTGCAACTTTCATTTTCAAGCTCCCTCTTACAGTTTACATTCACACATCTGCATCATCCTCAACCTCACGATTTGAATGGTCTTTTGTCACCTACGTAGTAGATCACGCAACATATCGTCCATCAATCCGTCAATGCCGTGGATGCATGTTGTTGGTCCAGATTCGTCAGCTCGTGCACTCTTCGTTTCATTTCCAAACAAGCTTCCCTGGCTGATAAACTAATCGATCGAGGTGTTGTTTTTGACAGTCTGACGTGGAGGTGAGCTTCGAGGTGTCGAGCCTGGACAAGGCGGAGCCGTTCGATCCGGCGTACGCCAACGACGCGCAGAAGCTCTGTGGGATGAAGAACGCCGACGTCAAGGGCGGGGTGGGGCCCTTTGGCCTCTGGGTCCTGGCCTCTGACAACCTGGCCGAGAAGACCGCCGTGTTCTTCAGAGTCTTCAAGGATGGGCATGGCAAGCCTCTCGTCCTCATGTGCAGTGACCCCACCAAGTATGATTTCCCCACATCTCTCTCTTTCATCTCCCGTCAACTTCTCACTTGATGAATATTGCTACATTTTAACTCACTGGACTATTTCCTTTTTTTAAATATTTTGTGCCGACAGGTCCTCTCTCACCGCGGGTCTATACAAGCCGACTTTTGCCGGGTTCGTTGACACCGACATTTCCTCCGGGAAGATCTCCTTGAGAAGCTTGGTACGTGCCAATTTCGTTTGTAACATCATTTTCTGACTAGTGCATTTTCATTCGTGTGCATATTTGAATTGTGTTGACCAATATGAATCTCTGTTTTCAGATCGACCGTTCGGTGGTTGAGAGCTTCGGTGCCGGAGGGAAGACCTGCATCCTGTCGAGAGTGTACCCATCCATGGCGATTGGGAAAGACGCGCATCTTTACGTGTTCAACAACGGGGTGACCGATATCAAGGTGTCCAAACTAACGGCGTGGGAGATGAAGAAGCCGATGATGAATGGCGCCTAAGTGTATATGCTTTCCTGGGAGTTTCGGTTTTGGCTTAGTGTCGTTCGATGTCGATTTACACCACATAACTGATTGCTCGTCTGAATGAAGACCCCTTTGAGTACGTAGAAGTGGCTAGAGAAATTTGTTGTAAGAATAAACATGATGATTCCACGCTGTTATTAATGAAGATAATAAAGACCTTAATGATTTTCTTATTTCCACTGATGTCTCTTTGTACTGTGTCAACGGATGAGATCGATGATGCTAACCTGACTCAACTGCGATGAGATAAGCACTAGTGCACTACTAGAATTATTTACAATCTCTTTTCTCGGTGAAGTCAGAAGCACTTGGGAGCAATGGATGTTTTCACCAACCTTCTTTTGGCCATTTGGTCAAACAGAAGCATGGTGCACGCTATCGCCTATTTTTAATGCATGTGAACGAAAAATGCACAGGGCATGGATGCACGACAAGCTGCTATGCTAGCTCAACCAGTGGTGCAGATTATTCTTTATTCTTTTCCTTTTGCGATTAAGTGGTGCAGATTAAGCCTTACTAACACGCCACAAAAGTATCATCAGTTGGAATCTTGGAAAAGGTTAGTGGTAGGATTATGCAGTACTGGTAGTGGGATAACCACATGATCGTGATTAAGTTCCAAAAGAAAAAGCACAAGGGTACGGAGGACGGTGCCCGTATCATTATGAAAAAGCTTATGTTGTCCTGAAAAGAAGTGCTTTTTTTTAAAAGAAGTGCTATATGTAGCTATCGCCAGGTGATGGATCGGGCCTATGACTAACAACGAATGTAATGTAAAGGCAGATACAACGTCTCATCCAAAAAGGTGCATATACTAACTAAAATAAATCTGTGACGGCCGAATTGCACCCACGTCGGACTGCACGGCACAAAACTGTGTTTACTTATTTATTGTTTTGGTAGCGCATACAACACGTGTAATCTAGTAGTTGAAATCACAGGTCACAACAAATAGTAAGACAAGTTGCGATAGAAAAAGTAGTACATTATCATGTGCAAATTTAGAGGTGGAATATATGTGCAACTTTAGGTGTAAACATGTGCAACATAGGCAAAGTATAGAGTGAAAAAAAAATCACTTTTTACCCCATATTTATACATATGTGATAGTGTTTACCCCATTTAAAATTTTCCACATTTTATCAAGAACTTGTTACATCTTGTCAAGTTGAACCCAATTTAACAATTTGTCCCAATTCTGGCCGGCTAGTACACCTTTCAGGCCGACATGGCTGGTTACCAGTATTCCAACTATACATCCATGCCCATCTAGCCAACAACGCCACCCCTGCGGCAAATCAAATGATTGCTCTTATCTCTTTTTTAGCAAAAAGAATAAAGGGAGCACCTAGAACTCATCTAGATGAGATATAATTTGGTCTCATTCACTTTGAAAACAAGAACAGAAACAACCCACGTCAGCACACACGCATCTTATAGCATCACATCCAATGGCTATAAAAGGTGAATGAGACCAAATTATATCTCATCTAGATGAGTTCTAGCAAAACTGAAGAATAAAATGATCATTTGATTCTTTCTGTTGTCTGTTCACATAGTGGGTCTGGCTTGATGATACAGTCGTGACACGTTGTGAAAACCTATGAATATATCTTGGCAGAAGAAATTAAATTGGGTAAACTTGTCAAGAAGGCTTCGTAACCATTCGTGCCATGAACATGGCTATCGAGACAAGAGCATCTTCCTGCTCGTCATTGCATCTTTTGTGAGTTACTTAATTCCGGACGTGTTTCTCTTCCTTCCATTATGGCACTTGATCTACACAAATCTTGGTTTGGAAAATTGCCCTTTGGGAGAGTGGTGTGGGTCGATCTACACGGAGGCAACTTGACACATTGCCCCTTGCTGGGTGCAGCTATAAGTGGATTTGGAAAGCTAAAATTCCTCTCAAAATCAAAATTTTCTTGTGGCAATTATCTCAGGATGCAGTCCTGACAAGGCAAGTGATGAGGGAAAGAAAACGGCCAGGGAACCCCAGTTGTTCTTTTTGCAGGGAGGTTGAAACCTCTAAACACCTCTTTTTCACCTGCCCTGTTGCCAGGGTTGTTTGGAGGTCAATTGGGGTGGTGCTGGGCACTGATATGTGCCCTAATAACTATTGGCAGTATTTTGTTTGGTGCAGTAAATTTCTTCCTGGCAAAGAGATCTTCTATACCGTGGGTCTAGCCGCTACCTGTTGGGCCATATGGTTGGCGCGTAACCGAGCTACTTTTGAGAAAAAAACAGATCAAAACTCCTTTTGAGATTGTTTTCTCCCTTTGCTCGTTTCTATTATATTGGACAGGTTTACAGAAGGGAGAAGCGGGTGGAGAACTTCGCGCAGGTGCAGAGATGATCAGGAACGGCACGCTGCAGCTGATGAGACTGTGTGATTCGACCAAGCAAACGATCCAGGCGTGAAAGACCAAGTTGTGGCTTCGGCAGGGCGGATTTCTGGAGCTGGAGGCGATCTTCTTCATTCTCCCGCGCCATCTGATACTTTTGCATAGACTCTGCTAGTTTCGGATGATCTGATGTGTGGTTTATTCGGATGTAATAGACTTGATATTGGTGTTACCAGATTTTCGCCCCATGGCATCCGTTTCGATGTCGGGCGGATGTGGTGGGTTTCCTGGTAATGTTTGAACTCGCTCTACCCTCTTTCCCTCCTCCTGTCATCTGAACTGGTTGTATTTCCGTTCTTAGCAATGGAAAGGGGTAAAGCCCGGTTAAAAAAAAAAACTTGACACATTGCGCACGATACATTGTTGCCCGTCGACCTGGATGGCTGGATTCCACCACATCCTCTAGAGAACCGGTGAAGCTAGCCCGTCTCTAGGTAATGCGTGTGATCTAAACGAGACGGCCGGCTATCATGAACAGTGATAGCAGTTGAGTGCGTGAGATCCCAAACTGGCAACTACCCATATGCAGCTAGAATGCGATCGATGGCTCCACTACGTACGGGAAGTGGACGCAGCTCCAGATTTGATCATGCACGTGAACGTGCCAATAATTATACCGGCGGCCAGAGGATCCATCATCTTGTGCTGGCTTCATGTCCGCCAAATGTTATCTCGAGTCGGACAATGCCTAGCTCCAAGTTGGCAACTTGCATGCTGATCAATAAAATCAGCGCACGAAAAACTCACGTGATACTATATCTAGATCATGCAAACATGCATGTGGTCCAGCGAGATATCTCGATCTTTGTTGGATTTTATGGTATAACCATTATTTTTACTAAATAATGTTTTTATTAACTTAAAATGTTGCATCAAGCAGACACACAGCATTAAGAGTATCACCCGGCCTCTGCATAACTAGGTGTACACAGGCAAACACCAAAATTCGATGACAATAGAGTCATATAAACCGACACTATGCATATGCCGAAAAAGATGATGAACCGATGTACTATAACCATATGATTGCTCGATCTTGTGAGCCAACAGTATAGTCACTGGCCAGAAAGATAACCATTAGCATGTCAGATCCAATGCATACAAGTAGCACGCGCAGCCAACCAGTGCCAGAAACTTGTTTTTCCTGAATACGTTTTGGCTTCACTAGTAGGCTTGTAGCCTAACAAAATCGATCATTGCAGGCCGCGATCTTTCAATCCAGAATGCGATGCACGCGCAAATGATTCTAGTGAAATGTGTCGTTGGATTTGACAACTTTGAGCATACAAGATACTCCATCCATTCAAAAATACTTGTTGAAGGAATGAATGTATCTAGACGTATTTTAGTTGTAGATACATTTATTTTTATGCATTTCTTCGACAAGTATTTTCGGACGGAGGGAATAGTAGATAGAGTACCCATCTGGGTACGCCGGAGGCCATACACGGTGATGCACTCAATCGTGGTGGAAAGGGACATGACTTGGATGCACTACAGATTACATAGGAGGCAATGGCATGCGTGCATATGCATGTGTGTGAGTGTCATGCACTTTTGCACAAGTGGTGGCACAAGCTGCCATGGACTAGGCGCATGCATGAAAGCATCAAGCATGTCAACATGCATTGCACCGTACAAGAATCGAGAAGATCACCAGCTTTCCATCGAGCAAGACTTTGAAGAGTACTTCGCCGGCGGCAAAATGGACAACCGCTGACGATGTGTTTGGTAGGTTGCATTATTTTTTAGATATTTACATTTGTGGCTGAGTTAGACCTGGTTGAGTAAATACATGACAAAAATCATGTTTCACACATAGTTTGGCAAGCTACATGTAGGATGATTACATTAGAGAAGCAATTTTCCCATATGTTTACTGGTCTGTGTTCGGCCGGACAGATGCATTACGCGGTGTTTGATTGCATACACTAGACCCAATTAAGAGTTAACATCTACACATGGCATAAAGGGTTACGGTAGAGTAGATGGGTATTAGCTCAATTCACGAAAGTTCTGTGGAATAACGAGATGAAGTTAGTAGTCAATTTCAGACGGTCGAGTGTGTGTGATGGATTTACCGAATTTTGTTCAAACCATCACATGACACCTTTGTACAATACAATAGAGAGATACAGAATACTCATCAACGACCGTGGAAATTGAATGCGCACAACATGAATGTTGTTTTAAACAACGAGATGAAGCTACTGGTTAGACGGAATTTCAAACGGCCGACCGTGTGTGACGAGTTTGACAAAATTCGTTCAAATAGTTCCAAACATGAGCACAAAGTTGAACATTAATAGTCAACGAAACTATGAACCATCCCCCTTCGCACACTGTCGCAGTACGAGCGACGTGCCATCCCCCTTCTCTCACCGTCACAGTGCGTCCGGCGCGCAACACCGGGGAGCGTCGCCCGCTCCACCCCACTCCAGGTAGCACCCCCCCCCCCCCCCCCCCGCCACCACATCCAATCTTCCCTTAGAGGGCGTCCACGGGCACCATTGGGTGCTTGTGCCCTTGTTGGTGCCGGACCGGTCGAGGATACCCGAGTCGGAGGCGCGGGCCCCACAACGTGAGCGGCAACGCGCGAGGGAGGCCCTAGTGGCGGGTGACGCGCCGGCAAGGTGCCGGGCAATCACGTGCATGCTGGTCGATCCCAAGGACGCACTCATCGGGTCCGTCCTCCAGTGCTCCCTGACAACTGCGGAGTCGGATGCGCGGCGGATCCGGCGGAAGAACGCCAAAGCGCTCCTGCTCGCTATCGAGTTGTCGGAGCGTGAGGCAGCGGCAAAGGTGAAGGCAATGAGCCACGACCAGGAGCAGGGTCGCTGTCTCCAGAGGCTTGCCAGGGTGCAAATGGAGCTGTCGGACAATTCCGACAACGGATCAAGCTCCGACGACACTCTGGCGGCCAATGCCTATCCCGACGGCCAAAGCAGTACCGCTGACCGGCGACCGCAAGGGGAAGGGGGTGACGAGGAAATGGTGGGGAAGGGGTGACGAGGAAATGGTGATTTCCTCCACCCTTCCCCATTTAATTTAGTTTTTTTATCGTATGTTTACGTACTATTTGACTGAAACTGCATATTTTGGTTGTCTGATGATCGTTTATGCCTGATTTAAGTAGAGTTGGTGATAGTTCGTTGATCTATCTAATTTTATTTTCATACATGCATGTGTTGCATGGATACGAGGGACCGGATTTGAGATACATGGATGCGGACGCATCAAAATGAAGAGTCCCCGCGGACGCGCTCGTACATGTCCACGAGCGTTTGAGGTGCCGGATTTGATGTCTTGGACTGTAGATGCTATGAGAGAGCAATCATTACAAATGTGTGAATTGGAAATGTCCACTAGGACGAGGGCATGATGAATACGTTTTCTTTTTTTTTTGAAAGACCCAGCACCTGCTGGCATTTCATTGATTTAGCAGAGGAGAAGAGTTTGCAAACGGTTTACAGAAGATTTTGTCAACACCCTGCCCTAAGGCAGCAAAAACATAAAGGCCTAATCTCTCCCAGCCGAGGGCCCGAGGAGGGACTCTACACTCTTTGGCCTCGCAACACTCCAGAGGTCCAGCGATCGCGCTATCCGGCTGAGTATATCTTCCGCTGATGCAATTTTGCCCTTGAAGATACAGTCATTCCTCTCCTTCCATATTTCCCAGCAGGTGAGCATGATGATGGATGTCGCGGCTTTTCGAGTCTTCTCATTTGCAAACATCTGCAGGCGTCGTTGCACCCTTTGCGATGAATTTCCCGTGTTGTTCCAAGAACCAGGGTTTAGGGGGCCGCAGCCGTTCCTGGTGGCCATCCTCCTCCAAGTTTCCCTTGCCAAGTTGCATTCCCAGAATAGATGAACCGATGTTTCGAGGTGTCTGATGCACAGAGGGCAAAAATATCCATTTGGCCAACCCCGTCGCTGCAGCCTGTCATTGCACCACAATCTATCAAGGTGCAGAAGCCAGGAGAAGATCTTCATCTTCCCTGGTGCCCATGGCTTCCAGATGGCAGTACAGAGCTCATTTGTTGCAGGTGTTTGAAATTGCATGTTGTATGCTGAACTTGCCGTGTACTGTCCTGAGTTGTTTTGAGTCCATGTGATCGAGTCTGCGGCACCAGCTGTTAGGGTCACATTTTGGGCCGCCAGCAGTCGCCAGAGGGAGAGGAAGTCCACAACTATTTCTGCACGATCGCCATGTCAGAGATCGTTTACCCAAGTGTGATCTGCCATGGCAGCAGCCACTGATCTGTTCTTACGCCGAGAGTGAGCATACAGGCCTGGGAACGCTTGTTTGAGGGGTCCAATATCTAGCCAAGAGTTTTGCCAGAAAGATGTCGTGGCTCCGTCTCCAATGGTGACCCTTGTTGCCTGGTTGAAGAGCTTGCGGTCCTTCTCGTCGCATGGCACCGGGGTGCCAACCCATGGCCGGCAGGGCTGCTGCCAGGACAGCCATAACCATCTGAGACGGAGAGCACGACTGAATTTGGTCATGTTCAGGATGCCCAAGCCTCCATGCTGCACCGGCGAGCACACTTGCTGCCAGCTAACTTTGCATTTTCTGTCAGTCAATTCCTCCTCTCCCGCCCAAAGGAAGCGTTTGCGCACCTTGTCGATGTCCTTGAGAAGCTTGACAGGCGCCCTGAGAACGGACAACGCATATGTTGGCAGTGCCGTCAGAACGCTCCTGACCAAAACCCTCCGGCCGGCGATGGATAACAAACGGCCTTTCCATCCTGCAAGGCGAGCGCGTATCCTATCTAGGATGAACTGCAGGTGCACGATGCGCATCCTAGAGACGGTGATCGGGAGGCCAAGATACGTCAGTGGGAAACCTACGATCTTGCCCGTGAAGTTTTGCAGCACTATCTGAAGGTCTATGTCTTCGCATCAGATTGGGGCGACGCATGTTTTGTCCGGGTTGATTTTCAGACCCGTGGCATCGCCGAAGAGAGCCAGTAGGCCCATGATGTTGTTGAACTCCTGTCTAGTTGGGTTTACGAAAAGGATCGCGTCGTCCGCGTAGAGGCTAACCCTAGCTGTGATTTTTCTGTCCGGGAGGGTGCGCAGAATACCTTGCTCCGTTGCGGCTTGCAGAAGGCGATGCAGTGGATCTATTGCTAGGATGAACAGCAACGGCGAGAGCGGGTCCCCCTGGCGAAGGCCGCACGTATGCAGGAAGAATTTCCCCGGCACGCCGTTCAGAAGACAGGAGGACGATGAGGAGGATAGGAGAATGGCGATCCAGTCACGCCATCTTACGCTAAATCCTAGCCTCTGAAGAAGCTCTAGCAGGTAGTCCCAGGCTACAGAGTCGAAAGCCCTAGCTATGTCTATCTTAACTAGGAGCGCAGGCTTCTTACTACGGTGGAGAGCGCGGACGCAATTTTGGACATATAGATAAGAGTCTTGGATGCTCTTTTTTTTGCTGAAAAGCACTTTGGGCGGGCGAAACGATGTCCTGCAGTACGCCTGCAAGCCGAAGTGCGAGCACCTTTGCCAGCAACTTTCCTATCGAGTGAATCAAGCTAATCGGTCGATAATGGCCGATCTTTGATGCCCCCTGTCGGTGTCAAAACCGGCGGATCTCGGGTAGGGGGTCCCGAACTGTGCGTCTAGGCGGATGGTAACAGGAGACAAGGGACACGATGTTTTACCCAGGTTTGGGCCCTCTTGATGGAGGTAAAACCCTACGTCCTGCTTGATTAATATTGATAATATGGGTAGTACAAGAGTGGATCTACCATGAGATCAAGGAGGCTAAACCCTAAAGCTAGCCTATGGTATGATTGTTGTAATGTATGTTGTGTCCTACGGACTAAAGCCCTCCGGTTTATATAGACACCGGAGAAGGCTAGGGTTACACAGAGTCGGTTACAATGGTAGGAGATCTACATATCCGTATCGCCAAGCTTGCCTTCCACGCCAAGGAAAGCTCCATCCGGACACGGGACGGAGTCTTCAATCTTGTATCTTCGTAGTATTGGAG
This sequence comes from Triticum timopheevii, assembly GCA_963921465.1. Taxonomy (NCBI): domain Eukaryota; kingdom Viridiplantae; phylum Streptophyta; class Magnoliopsida; order Poales; family Poaceae; genus Triticum; species Triticum timopheevii. The sequence continues at coordinate 617,022,070 of OY997268.1, read as the reverse complement.
TCCGGAGGACGATGATAGTCCGGCTGTCCGGACACCCCCTAGTCCAGGACTCCCTCAGTAGCCCCTGAACCAGGCTTCAATGACGATAAGTCCGGCGCACATAATGTTCGGCATTGCAAGGCGGGTTCCTCCCTTGAATAATCCAGAGAAGATCATGAACACCAGGATAGTGTCCGGCTCTGCAAAATAAATTCCACATTCCACCGTAGAGAGAATAAAATGTACACAAGTCCAATCTGTTGACGTATTATGCGGCATGACATCACACCGCTACCAAGCCTTTACTTGAATCGTTTTTTATTATACCACCTCAGCACGTTTAGCGAAGCAGTTTCCTTGGCACGTCCTGTCGAAGCAGAGATCGTGTTCCCCTTATTTCGGGATTCTCATCAATACGGACATGGGTAACCCAACCGCGCCATTGATGGTGGCGCTTGGGAGATAAGCGAGTTTTACCAGGCTGGTGGGGGACGCACAGTCTTCGCCCGCCTGTATACAAGGGATAAGGATTCACCTTTTCACCTACGCCTTCTTCCTCCTTTGCTTATCCATCTCCGCGCACTCAAGCTCCAACGCCCAAGCTCGCGCATCTCGCCTCGACCTTCTCTGACCATGTCCGGAGCGGGAGGCAAATGATTGGCCTCCACCGTTAAGGAGGAGCACATCACCAAGCTGCGCAGCGCCGGATACCTTTCCGGCGACATCACGCATCGGCTGCCCGACGAGGGGCAGCTCATCCCTACCCCCGGGCCCCATGAGAGGGTTGTTTTCCTCCCCCACTTCCTCCGCGGACTGGGCTTCCCACTTCACCCTTTCGTCCGGGGGCTCATGTTCTACTACGGCCTGGATTTTCACGATCTGGCACCGAACTTCATCCTCAACATCTCGGCGTTTATCGTCGTGTGTGAGGCCTTCCTCTGCATCCGGCCCCACTTCGGCCTGTGGCTCAAGACCTTCAACGTCAAGCCGAAGGTTGTGAAGGGCACGTAAGCGGAATGCGGAGGCGCCATGTTGGGCAAGATGCCCAACGTTCTTTGGCTCGAAGGGGCCTTCGTGGACTCCGTTAAGGGGTGGCAATCGGGGTGGTTCTACATCACCGAGCCGCGCGAACCCACGTGGGCGGCGGCCCCCGAGTTCAGATCTGGCATCCCCACGCAGCTCACCTCCTGGAAAGAGAAGGGCTTGTTGTGGGGCAATCCGAAGGAGCTGACGGGACTCCGAGCCTGTATCCAGAAGCTGGTGAACAATAAGCTCAGGCTCGTCGACGTGGTCCAAGTCATGCTCATCCGCCGGATTCTCCCATGCCAAGAACGGGCATTCAATCTGTGGGAGTTCAATCCGGAACAGCACCAGGCGCTAAGAGGGCTCTTCGACACGACGTACGAAGGCACCTGGAGGGTGCTGTTTAAGGGCGCCGAAGCCCCCGCATCCGCGACGGAAGATCGCGGATTTTGCTCGCAGCATCCAGCTGACGAGGTAAGTGATTCAACCCCTTTACGGGACACTTATGGTAAATAGATTGATTCTAAGACGGTTTCAATCTCTCTTTTCCTTTGGCAGGAATGGATGGAGAAGGCCGAGCAGCTCATTTGCCCGGCTCCCATGCCAGAAGACCCAGTGAACGCCCGTCTAGCGGGGCTGCTGGTTCCGGCACCGCACGTGGTGCCGGAGAAGAAGGCCAAGAAGGTGGCCACGGGGACTCGAAAGAGTTCCCGTAATCAGGTGTCCGACGACGAGGCGGAATCCTCCCCTGAAGACGAGGAGGAGGAAGAAGACTCTCTCCCGGAGGAGGGAGAGAGGAAAAGGAAGGCTTCCCCAATAGGGGAGGCCGAAGGGTCCAAGAGGGGGAGAACTATTCCCCCGGACAGCTCCGCCAACACCAATGTTGGCGAAGAGGAGTGGCCTTCAAGGGCCAGGCCTCCAGCGAGATCGTAAGTATCCGGATCCCTGTATAATCTGAAATTTCTTTCGTGCCACATAGTGTCTTTCTAATGCCGCATACTGTCCGCAGTCCGGCCGATGATGATCTCCCCGCTTCATCGAGCGGGTCGTTGGCCCCGTCGGATGTGGATTCACTTCCGACTGCCTCCACCCCCCGCGCCGATGAGGACGCCGAGGTGGGATCCCAGAGAGGAACCCATCAGGAGGAGGCTCCGGAGGCGCCGCAAGGCAGCCTCCCGGACTTTGCGCCGGACTCTACGTCGGAACCTGCAATGGTTCCGGAGTCCGGCAGGCGGCCCCTTCGAAAGAAGGGCAAGACCGTGACGCCGGCGGCCTCCGTCCAACCGGAGGCGCCGGACAACTTGCTGGAGGCGCTCAAAGGCGCTTCCATTGAGGAAGAACACCGCACTATCATGAGTGCGGTGATTCAGAAGGTTCAGCTCGCCAAGAGCGGGCTGACCGAAGCCTGCAGCAGCCTTCTAACAGGCTTTGAGGTAAGAAGTTATAGTTATGTAATGTAATACCGCATAGACAGTAGCCCCTGATGCTCAGTTCGGTGTTCGGAAAGAAAAGCCGGACTGAGGATCGAAGAAGATATACACAGGGTTGCTTTAAATATGTCAATATGGGTTTGCAGGCTGCGCTGCTGACCTCTGCCGCACTGACTGCGGAGGTCGGTGCGTTGAAGCAGGATCTCGAGCGATCCGAGCAAGAGATCGGCCATGCCAAGAAGCAGCTCGAGGACAAAGAAGGTGAGTAACACCACTTTGAATAGTTACCTTACATAAAAGGATTTTGGTTGCAATAAAATTAACAAGGATAATATGGGTACTGCAGGGGCCACGAACGAGGTGGCAGCCCTGAAGGAGGCTGTGTCCGCGGCCGAACGCAGTGCGGCCGCGGAACGGGCAGAGCGAGAAAAGCAGGAGGCACAGGTGGCGGAAATACGGCAAGAGCTCCAGGCTCTCATGGAAAAGCATGAGAGTTTGGAGCGTGACTCCAAGACTCGAGAGTCCGAGCTTGCCTCGGCTCTCGAAAGTGCCAAGTCCGCCAAGGCCGAGGCCCGTAAGGCCCTTCAGGAGGTTGAAGATTTAAAGAAGATAGCGGCGGGTAAGGCATTTTTCATGCAAAGCAAGCATGTTAATGTAAACTACCTGACACTTACCCGCATTCGGAGCTCTCCAGGGGCGTTTGCAGATCTGCTGCGCAGTGTGTCCGATGCCGCCGCATTCTACCGTGGCGAGGAGGGGAGCTCAACGGAGAAGGTCTTCTGGTCTCAGTACGCTGAGGCCGGCCATCCGGTGCCCCCAAGCGACCAGTTGAAGCAGCTGGTCGAACTCCACAAGGTAGCTGAGGAGGCCATGAAGGGCCTTATAGTCCGGCTGTGGCCTGGACAGGCCATGCCTGGGAGCTACTTCGGCCTCGTGCGGCGGCTGGTGGATGCGTGCCCCTGGATGGAGGTCATCAAGCGCTCCGCCTGTATTGAAGGTGCTCGTCGGGCCCTTGCCCGCACAAAGGTGCATTGGGGCAGGTTGGATGCGGAGAAGCTTCTCACTGACCCCCCGCCACCGGGCAAGGAGTATCGCATGCCCGAAATGTACTATAAAACTGTCCTGAAGGGAGCCCGCGATATTGCGGACGAATGCCCTAGAGATGTAATTTTTGAGTAAACTCGCTATGTATTATCCTGTGCGCTGAAAACTTTGTTCATATGCGCCTTAAGCAACGCTTGTTTAATTTAAAATATTACCTTCTGTGCGGCCGTTTATAAAATCTGAGAGATGGCAAGTCGTTGGCTTCAGCCCCCGAGCCGCGAGTGCTGGGGTGTTCGGGATAAACTTGAGCACTCTTGTTCCCATTTTTGGGTCCATCTAGGGAGGCGCTCAACACAACGAACAAGGCAACCGGACTTATAATGCTTGAACACTCTCACTTAGCCATAGAATTCTATAATTTTAAATTTCGGCGAAGCCCCTGGTATTCGGAAGACCGAATCCGGGGGCGCTATCCACGCCTTCGTCGGACATTATCCGGAACTTCGCTCGAAGCGGCGTGAGTCTTTAAGGACCCGAAAAGACCTCTCGAACAGCGACCAGTCTCTCGCCTTATCATGCCGGTCAGTTTTAGCTTTCTCCACTGAGGCGCTCGCCCGGCTCAACCGGGGCGCAATCGCAGTGGTTCTCCCAGTGCCACCTTAGCCGACGGAACGGAACGTAAGGCACCAAAACGTGGGAGCCGGGCAAACCCAACTATTGACCCAAGACATGATTCGGAGCCGATTCATGCTATAAGTTCGGGGTGCCGCACTTACGAAAGTGTTCGGACTTATCACACCATGATGTGGGGAACATAAGCCCCTGGTGTATTAGGCCGTACCAAAATATACGGGTGCAATATGTCATGTAATGAACATATATATATAGAGTAATGTAATTGCAGTCGAAAAGTGCTGCATTATTTATGAAAAGAAGTCTGCTATGAGTGCGGACTGATACAAATAGTGCGGTAAGCAAGGGATTTGGACTAATTAAACATGTCCCCCTCCAGGGATGAGCTGCGGACTTGGTGTATATAATCGAATTTAATGCTCGTAATTAAGACCACCTGAGTGTTCGTCGCAGCCATCTTTTTTCCCTGGCTGTTGCATCGTGAGTTCGGCAGGTTCACCGCCGGACAAGGCCTCTGGTTAACGGAGTCCTGTGTATACAAAGAAGGAAAATAAAAATAAAAAAGAGAGTGGCACACTTGCGAGCCCCTGGTGTGGTCGAGCCGCACTCTGGGTCCATTGTGATCGTGCCCCTTCCCCTACGCCCATGGTATCTCCAAAGCGTAATGATGTACGCGGAGGGTTGTTCTTGCAATCATGCGAGGGCGGGGGTTAGGGCCGCATTGCTACGCGTGCTCTGATCGTGCCAGGTGGTCTTGGTTGGTATTGCTTCGGGCGCGTTTTGCTATATCCGGCCGTTTAACGGCCGGACTCGAAAATTTCCTTAAAAGGCCGCTCTGTACTTCTGCCGCGAGAGCCGCTGTATGTTCCTCCGTTCGGAGGGAGCGTTCTGTATTTCCGTTGACCGTGATGACTCCACGAGGGCCTGGCATCTTGAGCTTGAGGTATGCATAATGCGGCACCGCGTTGAACTTTGCAAACGCGGTTCGTCCGAGCAGAGCGTGATAGCCGCTGCGGAACGGGACTATGTCGAAGATTAACTCCTCGCTCCGGAAATTGTCCGGGGATCCGAAGACCACTTCCAGTGTGACTGAGCCTGTACAATTGGCTTCCACACCTGGTATGACACCTTTAAAGGTTGTCTTTGTAGGTTTAATCCTTGAGGGGTCTATGCCCATCTTGCGCACTGTATCCTAATAAAGTAGGTTCAGGCTACTGCCGCCGTCCATCAAGACTCTCGTGAGGTGAAATCCATCGACGATTGGGTCTAAAACCAATGCGGCAAATCCGCCATGGCGTATGCTGGTCGGATGGTCTCTTCGATCGAAAGTGATCAGACAAGAGGACCATGGATTGAACTTCGGGGCGACTGGCTCCATCGCATTTTCGTCTCTTAGTGCACGCTTCCGCTCCCTCTTAGGTATATGGGTTGCGTAAATCATGTTCACCGTCCACACTTGTGGGGGGAAACCCTTCTGTCCTCTATTGTTCGGCGGTCGGGTCTCTTCCTCGTCGTCGCTGTTTAGCCCCTTGTCATTGTTTTCGGCAATTAACTTGCCTGCCTGCTTGAACACCCAGCAATATCTGTTGGTGTGATTAGCTGGCTTTTCAGGGGTGCCATGTATCTGGCATAAGCGGTCGAGTATTCGGTCCAAATTGGACGGACCCGGAGTGGTTCTTTTGAATGGCTTCTTCCGTTGACCGGGTTTAGAGCCTCGGAATCCGGCGTTGACTGCCGTATCCTCCTTGTCGTCGCCGTTAATGCGGCGTTTATTTTTACTTCGACGTGACCTGCCATTGTTGTCCTTAGTATCCGGACTGCCAGAATTTTTACTGAGGTTGTTGCTGCGAGCTAGCCAGCTATCCACTCCCGCGCAAAAGCGGGTCATTAATAATGTGAGGGCTGCCATGGATTTCGGCTTTTCCTGTCCCAGGTGCCGGGCTAGCCACTCGTCGCGGATGTTATGTTTGAAGGCTGAGAGGGCCTCTGCATCCGGACAGTCGACGATTTGGTTTTTCTTTGTCAAGAACCGTGTCTAGAATTGTCTGGCTGATTCGTCTGGCTGCTGAATTATGTGGCTGAGGTCATCGGCATCTGGTGGCCGCACATAGGTGCCCTGGAAGTTGTCGAGGAATGCGGCTTCCAGGTCTTCCCAACACCCAATTGACTCTGCGGGCAAGCTGTTGAGCCAATGCCGAGCTAGTCCTTTAAGCTTGAGTGGGAGATACTTGATGGCATGGAGATCGTCGCCGCGGGCCATATGGATGTGAAGAAGATAATCTTCGATCCAAACCGCGGTGTCTGTTGTGCCATCGTAGAATTCGATGTTTACGGGTTTAAACCCTTCAGGGATTTGATGATCCATTACTTCGTCAGTGAAGCATAGCGGGTGTGCGGCGCCTCTGTATTGAGCAATATCACGACGCAGCTCGAGAGAGCGTTGTCTGCTGTTGTTCGGCCCGGCCGGGGTTATTGTATCCGGCGCGACGGTATTCGTCGCGGGTCGTGGGGCGCCCTCGTGATCCGTAGATGGATCTGGATTTCCTTGCTTTGTCCTCCAATACGTCTCGCATGTCCGGCGTGTTCCCTTTTGGCTTCGTACTTTTGGAGCGATGCCGGGGTACGGTCTTGGTTGAGGGTCTGGATGCCTCTCTGTCGCGACCACGTGGTGGTCGGTCTGCCGTATCGTGCGCTGGTGATGAAGGTATGTACGCTTCCTCTTCTAGTCAGGGGAGAAACTTGCGTCTTGGGTAGCTTTTGGAGGGGCGTTCGAGTTTATACTCTTCGGCCGCGAGGACTTCGGTCCATTGATCGGCCAGCAGGTCCTGATCAGCTTGAAGCTGCTGCTGCTTTTTCTTTAGGCTATTTGCCGTGGCGATAAGCCTGCGTTTGAAACGCTCTTGTTCGACGGGATCCTCGGGCACGACGAATTCGTCGTCGTTGAGGCTTTCCTCGTCTTCGGAGGGAGGCATATAGTTATAATCCTCGACCTCTTCGTCTGCCGCCCTCTCGTGAGGGCTTGCTTCTGCATCCTCCTGCGCTGAGTCTTGCTGGAGGGGATTATCTTCGGCACTCTCTGGGGTATTATTATCTCCTGTGCCGGAATCTCCATTCCTGCTGTGGCGGGATTTAGAGCGGCGCCGCTGACGCCGGCGCTTGGGCTGTTTCTTTAAAGAATCTGCCTCCGCTGCTTCTTCGCCGTCCCCGTCTTTTGGGGTGTCCACCATGTATATGTCGTATGACGAGGTGGTCTTCCAGTGCCCTGTAGGCACTGGTTCCTGTTCGTCTCCGGCATCGTCGTCCATAGCGTCGATGTCTTCGGTGTCGTAGTCTAGCATGTCGGTTAGATCGTCGACATTGGCTACAAAGTGGGTGGTGGGTGGGCTCTGAATTTCTTTGTCGTCCGTATCCCAACCATCCTGGCCATAATCCGGCCAGGACTCTCCGGATAGCGAGAGATGCTTTAGCGAATTTAGGATGTCGCCAAAGGGCGAGTGTTGGAAGATGTCCGTGGCGGTGAATTCCATAACCGGCGCCCAATCAGATTCGATTGGCAGGGGCGCGGGAGGTTCGGAGTCCGGCACCTCGGAGTCACGAGCTTCGCGAGGGACAAGGGTAGTGTTCGGCTCCATCGCCGTGGAAGTTGAAGCCCCCGAGGCGGTGTCCAACCACCGGTCCTCAATCTGGGCGGTCGGCTCCGGTCTAAGGGCCGGAGCGGATTCTTGTGCGGCCACCAAGGCACTGTTCGGCGACAGAGCTAGATCATGCCCATCGTAAGAGTGTGGCACGCTCGGCTGTGGCTCGAGCCCGTCGAAGATCAAGTCCCCGCGGATGTCGGCCGTGAAGTTTAGGCTTCCGAATCTGACTTGACGGCCAGGGGCGTAGCTTTCGATCTGCTCCAGATGGCCAAGCGAATTAGCCCGCAGTGCGAAGCCGCCGAATACGAAGATCTGTCCGGGGAGAAAAGTCTCACCTTGGACAGCGTTGTTGGTTGAAGATGCCATCAAGCCTATCGGTGACGACACAGAGGAACTCTTAATGAAAGCACCAATGTCGGTGTCAAAACCGGCGGATCTCGGGTAGGGGGTCCTGAACTGTGCGTCTAGGCGGATGGTAACAGGAGACAAGGGACACGATGTTTTACCCAGGTTCGGGCCCTCTTGATGGAGGTAAAACCCTACGTCCTGCTTGATTAATATTGATGATATGGGTAGTACAAGAGTGGATCTACCACGAGATCAAGGAGGCTAAACCCTAAAGCTAGCCTATGGTATGATTGTTGTAATGTATGTTGTGTCCTACGGACTAAAGCCCTCCGGTTTATATAGACACCGGAGAAGGCTAGGGTTACACAGAGTCGGTTACAATGGTAGGAGATCTACATATCCGTATCGCCAAGCTTGCCTTCCACGCCAAGGAAAGCTCCATCCGGACACGGGACGGAGTCTTCAATCTTGTATCTTCGTAGTCTTGGAGTCCGGCGGACGATGATAGTCCGGCTGTCCGGACACCCCCTAGTCCAGGACTCCCTCACCCCCTCTTTCTTTGGCAAGAGCACGATCATAGCAGTGTTGATTGCCTCGGCGTTCGATCTGTCCAGGTGGTAAAACTTGTCAAAAACTTTCATCACATCCTCCTTGATTATCGTCCAGCAGGATTTGAAAAACCCTCCCGAAAACCCGTCGGGGCCTGGCACCTTCTCCACTGGCGATGCCTTGATGGCCTTCCATACCTCCTCTTCGGTGAAAGGCAGATCAATGCCGTCTCCGTGAACTTGCGGCAGGTTCAACATCTCCCAGTTGATGGTTCTAGAGCGGCTTTTCCTTTTGCCCAGCAGCCCGGAGAAGTGCTCGTGGACGAGTTCCGCTTTGTCCTCATGGGAGGAGGCAATGCGATTTCCATGGGACAGAGCATGCACAAAATTCTTCCTCCTTCTGGACACCATTTTTGCATGAAAGAGCTTCGTGCTCGCATCTCCGGAACGCAGCCAAGTGATACGCGAAGCCTGGCGCTTGCGTGCTCTTTCAATGGCCGCAAGCCCCAAGATTCTCTGCTTGAGCATTTTGCGAAGCGCAATCTCCTGGTCCAAAAGCCGCCTGCTTTCCTGAGCCACATCTAGCCTGAGAACCACCTCTGAAGCGATGTGCAGTTTTAGTCTTGCATTGCTGAACAGGGATTTGCTCCACACCTTTAGATCCGTTGCCACTCTTATCATCTTGCCCTTGATGCGGACGAAAGGGCATGAGTGGTTGATTGGGCGTTGCCATGCCCGCTGCACCGTTTCCTGGAACCGAGGAAACTTAGTCCAAAAATGCTCAAATCTGAACTTGGCGGCTCTAGGCGGAGAGGCCGCGCAAGTAAGCACCAAAGGGGAGTGATCGGAGATGGATGTCGAAGCAGCCATAAGCATATACTCTTGGTGTTCCATTTCCCATGGAATGTTGCAAAAGAATTTGTCAATGCTGCACATTGTTGGTTGGGCGCGCTCATTTGACCAAGTGTATCGTCTATTTTTGCACTTGATTTCCTTCAGGCCCACACTATCGACTGCATTTCTGAACTTGCCCATCAGACGCCTGTTAATCTTGCAGTTGTTCTTATCCCGTGCTTCATAAATGTTGTTGAAATCTCCACAGATGAGCCATGGTTGGTTTGTCGGAGGAGCAGTGTTAGTAATCTCCTGGAAGGCCAAGATCCAGGACAAGGAGGGGATCCCGCCGGACCAGCAGCGGCTGATCTTCGCCGGCAAGCAGTTGGAGGACGGCCGCACCCTTGCCGACTACAACATCCAGAAGGAGTCGACCCTCCATCTCGTCCTCAGGCTCCGCGGAGGCATCATCGAGCCATCCCTGCAGGCGCTTGCCCGCAAGTACAACCAGGAGAAGATGATCTGCCGCAAATGCTATGCGCGCCTGCACCCTAGGGCTGTCAACTGCCGCAAGAAGAAGTGTGGCCACAGCAACCAGCTGAGGCCCAAGAAGAAGATCAAGAACTAGAGTGCCACTAGTCAGTTTCATGGACCGGTTGAATCCATCGCCGTGTCAGAGTTTATGCTATTATTGTCTCGTTGTCGTTGAACCTTATATTACTTTGCTTTCAGCCTCCTATCGTTGTGGTGATAATTGACAGTATTGGTATGATGAATACGATTTCAATTAAACATTAGCCACTCCAAGCTTAGCAATCCAATTAGCGAATTCTGTTTGTTTTATATGGCTCCCTGCAAATAAAAACCGCTCCGATTTATCCTTATGATTATTCGATCTTTTGGACCGACACTGGCCAGAAACTGTCGGATAAACATCATCGTGTACGTGTCGATCCCATTCATACAAGTAGCTAAAGGCAGTCAACCTGTCCCAGAAGCTTGTTGTTCCTTTGGATTCACTTGTAGCCCAATAAAACCAATCGTGCAGGCCGCGAACTTTCAATGAAAAATGATTATGATGCACGCACATAGTATGATTCTGCGCGGAACGTGTCGTTGGATTTGACTCGTTTGAGCATACAAGATAGAGTAGTTACCGTACAACAATATATCCGATGATGCGGAGGCCGATGCAGTGGATCGTGGTGGAAAGCAACATGACATGCATGCATGCCTGAGTTTGTCATACACTTTTGCACAAGTGGTGCCGCATGCATGAAAACATGTCAACTTTCATTCTTTTTTTTTTCTACCCGTACAAGAATCCAGAGGATCACCAACGAGAAGATCGACTTCCATCGAGGACTTTCCAGAGTTGCCGGCGCCAAAATGGACAGCCACTAAGACTAGAAGCATGCGCAGCGTCTACTACTTCAATTTAGCTGTGATGATCCAGATTTTCCCTATTCGCCTCTCTTTCCGGCATTTTCTCGACCAATCACACACACATGCGATGCAATATAGGCAAGGCCCGGTCTAAGCGTCAGGGCTATTTCTCGCCCGTATCAATCGAGGCGTAACTTGGTCTCGTCTCTCTCGGCATGATGGAGAAGACTGCACACTACTGTAGCCACTTTTGCTCTATCCAATTAAACAATTACACCATTGATCAACCAGATTAGACTAAGCACCATAAAATTCACTTTTAGTTAGTCCCAACAACATTGGCTTGTCTTTTAGTGATTCCATCTTTGAGGCACGAAATCCTCACTTCAGAATCGCAACCTCTTTTATTCTTCTACAGTTTCTCAAAAGACTTAGGCATAGAGTTGCTCATGGAACATGAGTCCGCTTGCCCCACAATCAGATGGAATGCGAAATTAAATAATTGGATAATTTAGATAGGTTGCATAGCTAAAAAAATGCGAGCGCGCGGCGCGGGCTTTTTCCCGGTAGAAATGCTCTTCCCTTCTTTGTTTTTTGAGAAATACTTGAAACTGTATTCAATCCCATCAAGCTTTACAGATACAATGCTTTGGATTATAGGCCAGGGAAATTGTAGTATAACTTATATTACTAAGAATTACAAAGATATTTTTGGGAGACATATTCTCGGTGGTGATAGTCCGTGCAACATGACCTGTTACCAAGGCTTTAGGAAGGATAACGAAACGACATCGAAGTCGTGAAACCACATTTGTATACCTGCACGAACTTGACTATCTTCAAAGGTTCTCGCCAAAGCCCCATGAGATCTAAAAAGATGAGAAGCCATGAGCATTGAGCGTGCTTGGGCAGAGTATTGCCGGTCGTCAAATCATACAATTTTCACCAAGATACCGACGAAGCACACTGAAGCCAAAAGATATCAAGGTATCCCACCTGATGACGTGGGAGATGAAGAAGCCGATAATGAATGGCGCCTAAGCATACATGCTTTCATGGGAGATTCACTTTTGGTTTAATGCCGTCCGACGCCAATTTACACCATATAACAATTGCTCGTCTCAAGACATCTTTGAGTAGAAATGGTTGGAGAAATTTGTTGTGCGGTTGATGGTTTATGTCACGTGTTGCATGAATAAACATGACAATCCCACGCTGTTGTTAAAGATAATACATAGCTTCTTGCATTTATTATTTCCACTAATTTCTCTTTGTAGTGTGTACTGTGTCACTAGACAAGATCGATGAAACCTGACTAAACTGTGACAAGATAAGCACTAAATAAATATGTCATCATTTCCAATCTCTTGGTTTCCTAATATTAAGTCATGGGCTCATGGGAACCATGGGATGCCGGCCGTCACCAACTTTTGTTTGGCCATTTGGTCAAACAAAAACTTAGTGCACGCTATTGCATTTATTTATACATGTATATGGTTAAAAAAATTGAAAAAAAAGATGCATAGTGCACGGCCGCACTGCAAGCTTCTATGCTAGCTCAAGCAGTGGAACCCTTGTTAAAATGCCACAAAAGTACCCATAAAAAAATGCCACAAAAGTATCATCACAGTTGAAATCTTAGAAAAGCTTCGTAGTAGGTTTATGTTGTAGAAGTAGTGGGATAACCACATAATCATGATTAAGTAAGAAAATAAAAAGCACAAGGCTACGGAGGACGGCACCATTATCAACTTGAAAAGCTTATGTTGTCCTGAAAAGAAGTACTATATGTAGCTATCTCTAGCTGGGTGGTCGATCTGGCCTATGACTAACAACAAATGCAATGTAAATGCACATGCAATATCTCACTTGAAAAGGTAGATATATTAAATAAAGTAAATGCGCGACGACCAAATCCCACCCATGTGGAACTGCACTGCATTACACAAATATTAGAGGGTTTTTCTTATTGTTTTGGTAGCGCATACATCACGTGTAATTTAGTTTTGGTTGAAACTACCGCTGCATAAATAGTAACACAAGTTGCGATCTGGCAACTTGTCATTCATTTGAGAATTTTTAATTCTAAATACACAAGTTGTACATCACATATAATTGTTTGTACATTCGTGATAGTGTTTACCCCATTAAAACTTTCCAGCCACATTTACCATGAAGTGGTTAAGTCTTGTCAAGTTTAACCCAATTTAACAATTTGTTCCAATTTTGACCACGTGTCAACCGAGAGCGTTGCCCGCGACGCGTCTCTGGTATCCGCGCCTGTTCAATGCCGGCGACGTGTGACTGGACGGGACGAGACGGGTGGATATCTACCACGCCCGTTCAATGCGGTTGTACGTCCATGTGCCGCCATTAAGCGGGCTCGCCGGCCGAGAAACCCACTCCGACGCCACGCATTGACGCACCAGGACGCCTCGCCTCACCGGAATCCGCTATATAAAGGTGGCCACACCCGGCTAACTCCACAACAGAACACAAGCCCCTCTCCATCTTCCTCCCTTGCATATGACTGCAGGCAACGAATCTCTATGGGAGAGTCTTTCCATGGAGATGAAGCATGTCGTGGCCGACCTTGCCGCCGCCTGGCAGAGCCGTCGTGCCAGGCGAATCGAGGCCGGCTTGCCGGCCAATTAACCCGAGGTCTCCGACGACAAGGACGAGAGTATGATGAGTCCGACGACACCGCCCCGGCTCACGCGCCTCATGTGCATGCCGACTTCACCATGGAGCAGGCACATGCCCACTACAACGCCGCCACGGCGGAGGTGCAGGCTGCACTGGCGCCCTTGTTGGCTTTCCAGCAGGTGCAGGGCGAACAACGGTACAATTTGTTCCTCCTGGAGCAACACTGACTAGCGGAGGGCCAGATCTACGGCGAGCGCGCGAGTGAGGAGGTCGTGGCGGCCATGGCCGTGGCAAACCCCAACTTCGTCGCGCAGCAGCGTGCCATCTACGGTGTTGTCCATGCTCAAGCCACCACTGCCAGGAAGCAACCGGTGTGGAGGCACAGCTGCAGGCAATCGCAAAGAAAAATAATGCCAGTTGCGCCTCCTACGCGCCGCCGATAAACCATCAGACGACTAAGTGGGACAACGACAGCTCCGGCGCCACCATTTCCATCATGGACCTCATGTCTACCGGCGACAGACAGGTCGTGGACTCCTCGGAGGATGAGTAGGCCATGGGAGGCGGCAGTGCCTTGTGTCCCATGTGGGCCAGTCCATCTCCCGTGTTCTACTCTTCCTCGCCGGAGGCCGCACCTTCACTTCATCGTTCTTACCGCCGGTGATCATGATGGCGGCGGATGGAGGACGACACAGGCTTTGACTCCAGGCGCAGCCGCCGTAGGATAAGTTTAGGGGTCGGGTCTTTTTGTGTTCTAGATGTTTGAAATGTAATGAGAATCCGCCGTGTTTGTATGAAATTTGTCATGTTTGCATGAAATCCAACCGAGTTTGCGTGAGCTTCATCTGGTCTGTGGAAAAAGAGTTTGAAATGTATGTGGTTAGCGTTTGATGACGTCCTTCCGCGGACTACCCCCCCCCCCCCCGGGTCCGCCAACGGATACAGGAGGAAATTTGCGGGTTGGAGATGCCCTAAGAGAGACGACTCATGAACAATGTTGTTGAGTGCGTGAGGTCCCAAACTTGCAAGTCACAACTACACTACACGGCTATAAGAGCATCTCTCTAGCCGTTCGGCCCCCCAAGGGCGCTTTTAGGCGAAAAATAACGCCTTTTGGGGACCTGCCGACGATAATTTGAACCGGGGGGGGGGGGGGGTGGTGGGGGTAATTCACGGCCGCGACCGCACCGACATGGACGAATTTTTTTAAAGCCCAAATTCATTGAAATTCAGTAAAATTGGACGAAATATAGGCGATATAGGCGATTTTATTGATATTTGGCGAATTTTTACATATATAAAAAACTAAAAAAAACTCCTCCTAGTTCATGACGAGGAGTTTGTAAAAGGCGGTGTAGTTCATGCCCCCGGTCGGCCCCCAGCGCACTGGGTTCGTCCCGGATCCGCCGGCGCCAATTCCGGTCCAAACCGGCAAAATTTAGGCTCCTGGGGATGCAGCTGGGAGGTTTTTTATCGACGGAGATAAAAAAAAGGTGTCTTGGGGGCCTATTAGGAGGCGGGTGGAGATGCTCTAATGCGATCGATGGGGCGAGAAAATACACAAGCACTGGTCCTACTGCGAGAGCTGCTGATAGAGGAGTACACCTACGTACCGCACAAATACACGTCCACGAGGATCTTACCACGGCAGCTAGCATGCAGCTCCAGGTTGGATCATGCACGTAACGTGCCTAGCTACTTGCTCTATCTCCTACCAGTAAATACACCGACGGATGCATGCATCGTGCATGCCGTGACCTTTCAATCGTGTGCGCCGGGGTTCAATTTGGGTTCTACTACCCCTGGTTTGGAATGCCGTGTGCAAACGAGCCCAACAAAATCGGTCATGCATGCCATCATCTTTCAACCGAAAACGATCGTGATACGCGTGCAAACTATTCCGCGAGAAACGTGTCGTTGGATCTGACCCATTTGAGCATACAGGATAGAGTACCGATCGATGTGGGCACTCCGGAGGCCATACATACCGATCCACTCAATCGTGGTTCGTGGTGGAAAGCAACATGACTTGCATGCACTGCAGTTCGTTTACATAGGAGGAAATGGCGTGCATGTACATGCATGCGTGAGTGTGTCATGCACTTTTGCATGCGCGAGTGGTAGCAAGGCCCCACACAATATAGATAGAGGATGCTGGTAATTTGCTGTGGCAAAGAAAGAAAGAAATGCATGTTGTCTCGAGTCCAACAATGCCTAGCTCCAAAGTTGTATGCTGTTCAAGTAATAAATAAAATTAGCGCGCGACAAGACTCACGTGATTTTGATGGTCATGATCTACTTCCCAGAATGGCTGATGGATGCTCATGGTTCAACTGCTCAAGCAGATATCCACATCTTGCTTTTCTCCAGTACTGGTAGTATGTATTTTAAGACCGGGATATCTATTGAACATCAGATTCTTAGACATAGCAAATCAAACGTTTTTCACGGGAAGTTTAGTTCGTGAGCATGGCAAATCCATCTCAATTCATATTGATGTCAAATTTTTAGCTTTTCAATATTTTATATATTTACTAGGTCACAGGGTTAGAAATGTCCACAAGGAGAGGGCATGCTGAACACGATTTTATTTAAAAATTCACCCACTCCAAGCTAAGTAGTCCAGTTAGTGAAAAAGATTGTTTTATGTGGCTCCCTCCAAATAAACACGGATTTATCCTTATTATTACTCCATCTTTTGGACAGACACTGGCCAGAAACAGTCAGATTTTTCACAAAGAAAAAGGAAGCTGTCAGATAAACATTAGCATGTCGATCCCGTTCATATATACAAGTAGCACTTCAGATTGGATTGTAGCCCAACACGATCTTTCAATTC